>CM030359.1:304871005-305471005 GCA_017893485.1 Hemerocallis citrina | reverse complement strand
AAAATCTCCGCTCTCACTGCCATCTCCTTTATACGCTTATCCCCTCTCTCCCCCCTTCTTCATCCACTACAACTAATATTTTTCATGTCATACCACACAACATCAACAGTACCCTATATGCCATCAATTTTAGATGATTCAACTCAATTGAGAACATATGCTAGAACTCTAGTGATCTTCCGTAAAGTTTCATACTCCATAGCCGACTGATACAGTGATCTTACCTTCTAAAGACAGTGATCCAACAACAACAAAGATGACAACTTCCATTCCGCTAATCAACCTTAATTTCTACAACCACCCGGCCACATTCTCCAATACACATGACAATGTCAACGATTTCCATTTCACTATTTACGCTTACTTTTAATGACTATCTAGTACAACAAAAAAGTAAATCACAATATCTAGAAGGTTCCAAATGTCGAAATTAATCAGCAGTATGAGATGAATGTCCTCCGATCTTCTTATCGAGAAAAGATTCCCCTCTTTTGGCATGCATTCCCCAAATAAGATCAAATTCTACAAATGGAAACATAAAGAAACCGAAACCCCATTTCCGATATTATAAATTAGGGTATCCTCAAAGCCCTAAAATAAAAGGGAGAGAAAAAAACTCACTGCATTCTGGCCCTCTTATTGGGATCGCCGGGGTTGGCGCTGGAGAACTTGCCGAACTCGACATCGGCCATGTTCTCGTCGTCCTCCTCTTCATCATCGTTGTTGTTGTCTTTTGCCCTAACTCTCCCGGCGTTTGACGGTCGTTGATCGGTTTCGACCGCCAGCTGGCGGTCGTCGATGAGGTCGTCGTCGTCGTCGTCGTCATCGGCGGCGGCGGAGGCGGCGGGGACTTGGTGGTGGTTGGAGTTGGAGGGAGGGGGAGTGGGGGATTGGGGAGGGGAGTCTTCTTGATCTTCGAATGCGGCTTCGAAGGGATCTTTCATTGTTGAGAACGAGAGGAGCGGAGGGTTCTTGATTATTCGCGAGGGAGGGAAAAGTACAGGGAGAGAGAAAACGGTTGGTTTGGTGTGTGAGATGTGAGTTTGTTTGAATATATATATACTAGGTTTGCCCATTGACACGTGACTACGGCACGTTTTCGGAATGGTACACCTTATTTTATCATATAAAATAATTTTTGAGGTCCAGCAAATTAACACCAGCAAACATAGAGCAAAAAACATATTATTTTTGAATTATTTTTAAATTTTTAATTTTTAATTTTTTTTTTGTTTTTAAATTTTTTTATTTAAAAATTTTAAAAAATTTTATTTTTTTAATTTTTTGAATAGAAGAGGGAGGGAGGGAGGGAGAGAATTTTTATAAAAAAATAAATATAGGAGTTGTTTTGGGTGGGAGATTTGAATTTGAGTTTTGGGGGGAAACTTTTGGGAGGGAAAATATGTTTTGAAAAGTTAGATCTGGGCCTTTGATTTTTGGGGGATTGAAGGAGAGCCACTTGATAGCTTTCTTTGTGTTTTATTATATAGATACTAGATTTGCACGTGGGCACGTGCCTACGGCACGTCTTTGGAACGATACAACACACTAAAAACCATATAAACAGTAAAACAACAATTATGTAGCTCATGTTTGAATAGTATGACAATAATTAGTTGTAAATAAAAGTCCATATTTTTATTAGTATATGTTAAAAAATAATTATAAATGGGAGTGTAAAATCCAACTTCCCAGAACTTTAGAAGTGGTAAATGATGAAATTTAACTGTTGAAAAGATATTTGCTATTTTCAATATAACATGTGCAATAAGAAAAAAACATAAAAATTCTGAAAATTGTGCAAACCTAAAATTTTAAAATCTAAATTTCTAATTAAATAAAGAAAGAATGGGAGGGGGGGGAGGAGAGAAAGAGAGAAAAATGAAAAATGAAGGGGGGGGGGGGGGGGGGGGGGGGGGGGGGGGGGGGGGGGGGGGAGAGAGAAAGAGAGAAAAATGAAAAATGAAGAGAGGAGAGTGATAGTAATAAAGTAATGAGTTTTTTAATTTTGGGGGGAAAATTTTGGTTTTGGAATTTGAAATTTTGGGAGGGAAAATATGTTTTGTGAGGTTGGATCTGAGCCTTTGATTTTGGGGAGATTGAAGGTGAGCCACTTGATAGCTTTCTTTGTGTTTTATTATATAGATATTTGGGGGGGGGGGGGGGGGCGAGGAGATTTTTGTGTATTAGACCCTTGAACTTTGCAAAATGGTAAAACGTTTCGTAATCTTTTTTTTCCCTTTTTTTTCTTTTTATTCATTTTATTTTCCGCATTGGATTAGTAAAACGGAGCATGAAAGATGTTATTTAATTTGGTCCTCTTTGGACGGGTTGGGTCACTGGTTAGGTTGGATGGGGGTGTGTGGTGTTAGTTGACAATGAGATTCAAAGAGTTTGATGTGGAGTAATGACTAATAAAGGGTATTTTTGAGATAGAGGACATGGAAGGTTATCTTTAGCATTGTCACATTTACCCAAGACCCGCACTCAACTCGGGCCCAATTTGAACCCAATATTAGACCGGTACCGACCCGACCTGAACCATCCAGATGACCCGGTAGTAGACCAATAACTTAAATTGTAATATATTAGAACGAAATAGTTGTATCTGTTTCAAAAAATATATATCTGTTTGATAGAAAATAAGTTATGTATGATCATATAACTTAATAGAGAGTGTTCAATCATTTCTTTTCTTCCCAATTTGTATATCATACTCTTTATTTGTAACTCCTTGTTCCAGTTATACGTATTTTATTACGTGAATTTTTGTACTTCAATTTTCAAATCAATTTTATTTTTCTCTTTGGACTCTTTATCTAGAGCCAGAATATTTTCTAATCAATTCTATAATTTTGTGATTTTTTTCGATCAGAGTTTAAATACAAATTATAATTCTGATTAATCATAATCGTAATCCTAACCCACTTCCGCTAATCACTCACTCACAGCCAAACCCTGCCTAATTCTACACCTAACTCTCCTACACTTCTTTTTCTCTCTCCCTATAATCCTCACTTCTGCATACGCCAATCTCTCCCTATCATTTTTCTCCTACAGCCTAACTCCTACTCCTGACTTCTCCTCCTTGCTCTTATTTTCTAACATAATCACCACTAACCCCTCTCATTTTCCACACCTAACACTAATCTACCTATATAATAATACACATGCATACACTTGCATGCATATTATATATATATATATATATATATATATATATATATATATATATATATATATATATATATATATATATATATATATATATATATATAATATACACTGTTGCTGCTGATTTTGGTGTGGGAGCAAACAGATGAATTTGTGGATTCTTAGAGGAAACAATAAAGCAAACCTATTGACCTGTTGACCTTCACCGAAGTGTTGACTTGGTCTCTTGCCGCTGCTGTGAACCTGCAAAAAGTGCGAGACACCGGGATGGATCCCGGCGACGCACCCTCCGACGCTCTTGTCAGTAATCTGAATGATTAAGAAAAAGCTTTTATTGGAAAAGTATTGATTACCTGGTAATAGTGGGGGGAGAGGGGTATTTATAGTTGCCTTTAGGGATCCGTTTCGAGATAAGAACATATCTCTACTTTCCGGTGTGAATGGATAGAAGCGGTTAAGATCACTTCTTAGGGATAATTATGAATCTGAATTCTTCTTTATCCTTCTGAACTGGTTTGTAACGGGTTGGGACCCGTACCCAGTAAGATAGATCCGTTTATGGGTTATTGGGCTTTGAAGAAAGACCCAGTTCCCATTTCAGACCCGTTTATAGGTGAAATTACCGTTTTATCCCAGAGCTTTAAGATCCGTGTCCGATTTGAACGGTCCCGATTTAATCCCATTTTTAGCCATATCACGAGCCCCCCACTCCTGGAGACTGAGTTCTACAGTCTTTAATGAGTATTTTTGTTGTTCTAATGGCGTACAGGATTTTATCGATGTTCTTAAGGGAGTTCAAATTTTGTAAAATGCCCAAAAATATCCTCAAAATTTTCTGGATTTTTTGTGATTTTTTCAGATTTTTCCTCAAATTTTTTAATTTTTTATTCATTTTTCGAATTAAATAATTAATTATCGAAAATTTTAATTAATTATTCTAATTTAATTATTATTATTTTCAGAATTTTAAAATAATTTTCCGAATTAATAATTATTTTAAGAATTTTTTATTTAACTTTTTCGATTTTTAATTAATTTTTCGGATTTTCTTAAATTATAAATTCAATTAAATAAATTAATTAATTAATTAAATATTACCTGGACACATGGCGTATTTCTGGACGTCGATCATGATCAGATGGCGTGCATCGCGAAGCAGATCATTTTCTGGACACGTGGCGCGTTTCTGAGCGTCGATCGTGTCGTGGCACGAATTTTGAAATGATCGGACGGTGCGTGTGGCTCGGCAGTGTTTTTCTCCACATGTGGAGGTTGGTGCCTCGGTAGCTCGGCACCCGTCCTCGGATCTGGCCGAAGTTGGAGGTGACGCCACGTGGCATTTTTTTTCTTTTTTTCCTTCCTTCTTTCTTTCTTTCTTTCTTCCTTGCTCTTTTTCTTTTTCTCTGTTTCTCTTCTCTCCCGCTCTCCTCCTTCCTCCCTCTCCTGCGTCTTCTTCATCTCCTTACTTCGGCGCCACCTCAACAGTGAGAGAAGATCGCGTCAGAGAGGAGCTCGGAGTGGGTGAAAGGAGATGGCGGGCAGCTGGCTCAAGCTCAGTGTTGGCGAGGGTGGAGCTCTGGAGGTCGACCATGGGGTTGGTCGAGAGTGTGTTTGGCCTGGCGAAGCTCGATTACGGCATGGTTGTAGTGGAAATCGTCGAGCGGCTTCGACGAGTTGGCGAAGAGCTTAGAGCTCGGCCATGGGGTTGGTCGAGGGTGAGGTCGACGCAACAGAGCTCGGCTAGGAAGTTTGGGAGCTCGAGCTCGGTGCTCAGCATCAAAGCTAGATAATGGGTCGAGCTCGGAGAGAGAAATAGAGAGCTCGGCAGCGTAAGGGGCCTATGGAGCTCAAGCTCGGTGCTCTTGATGGGTTCGATCGGAGCTTGGAGGTGAGCTCGTGAAGGAGACCTCGACACAGTGGTGGAGAGAAGCTCGGTGTAGAGGGGAGAGGAAGGTGGAGCTCGGCATGGCAAGGAGCTTCGGAGCTTGATAATGGGTCGAGCTCAGAGAGAGAGAGAGCTCGGCAGTGTGAGGGGCCTGTGGAGCTCGAGCTCGGTAATGGGTTCGGCGTCGAAATGGAGCTCGGAGGTGAGAGCTCGATGACGCGGTTGGTGCTCGCGAAGTGGAGGTGGAGATGAGAGAGCTCACCGATGGAGGGAGAGCTCGGCGGCGTGAGGAGCTCGGCGTAGTGAAGAAGGGAAGTTTGGGTTTTGTTCTGCTGGTTTTTGGCGGGAAAGATGGAAGAGAAGGAGAAGAGAACGGAGAGAGGAGGTTCGGGTTTTGGGTCCAAATGGGTTTGGATCTGACCCGTTAACGCTTTATCTCATCTTCTCTTTATTGGCTTGTTTGTTCGGCGAATCCGAGCATGGATTTTGAGGTACATTTTTGGCCATTTTGTAGTTCGGTAGTTCAGTAGCTCGGATTTCAGATCCGAGCTACGTGGCTCCATCTGGACGGTTGATCACGATCATGGCGCGAATCACAAGGCAAGAGGCCCAGATCACGAGAAAACGTGATCTTGTTGTTTGTGAAGACGTGGCAAAATCCGAGTCATCCATCAGCCATTGGCGCGAACATCTAGACGATCTGACGGTCCAAGGAGCTCGGGGTGTTTTTTCCCCCAATACGGAGGTCGGTGCCCCGGTAGCTCGGCGTTGTAGCTTAGTAGCTTGACGTAGCTGTGTTGGAATCCACTTTTCTGGTGCTACGGAGGTCCGATCAGGGCGTGCGACCCCTTGTTTCGACGATAACTCGGAGGTCTACAAGTTCTCTTCAGAAATGGGTTGAAGAATCACCCTTCTTCATGATCAAAATAGTCCCGCAACATTCTTGCCTTCATGAAGTTGAGGAGTGTTTTGGTCTTCGGAATCTTCGAAGAGGAGCTCCACTCCTAGGGGCGAAGAAGATGGGCTAGGAAGATCCTCGTAAGAGCCATGAAAAGATCCATTCTTGGAGGTGAGTGCACGGAGCAACTCTAAGGGAGAGTTTTGAGCTCCGAACTCGCTGAGAAGAGGTCCGCTTTGGAGGCGAGCGGAGTGAAGAGCTTGGCTCTAGGAGAGAGCCATTTGGGAGACGAGTTTGAGGAGCAACTCTAGGAGAGAGTTGTGCTCCGAACTAGTTGAGAAAAGGTCCGCTTTGGAGGCAAGCGGAGCGAAGAGCTTGACTCTAGGAGAGAGCCATTTGGGAGACAAGTTTGAGGAGCAACTCTACGGGAGAGTTGTGAGCTCTGAACTCGTTGAGAAGAGGTCCGCTTTGGAGGCGAGCGGAGCGAAGTGCTTGACTCTAGGAGAGAGCCATTTGGGAGACAAGTTCGAGGAGCAACTCTAAGAGAGAGTTGTGAGCTCCGAACTCGTTGTTTAAGAGAGATTCAACGGTTGTGGGAGCAGTTCCGAATGGTGAACCATTTCTTACCCGCTTATGAGCGAGTAATTTGAAGCGGAATTGAGCCAAGTGTTGGACTCCGAACTCGTTGTTTAAGAGAGATTCAACGGTTGTGAGAGCAGTTCCGAATGGCGAACCACTTCTTACCCGCTTATGAGCGAGTAATTTGAAGCGGAATCGAGCCAAGTGTTGGACTCTGAACTCGTCATTTAAGAGAAATTCAACGGTTGTAGGAGCAGTTCCGAATGGCAAACCACTTCTTACCCGCTTATGAGCGAGTAATTTGAAGCAGAATCGAGCCAAGTGTTGGACTCCGAACTCGTTGTTTAAGAAGAGTTAAACGGTTGTGGGAGCAGTTCCGAATGGTGAACCACTTCTTACCCACTTATGAGTGAGTAATTTGAAGCAGAATTGAGCCAAGTGTTGGACTCCGAACTCGTTGTTTAAGAAGAGTTAAACGGTTGTGGGAGCAGTTCCGAATGGCGAACCACTTCTTACCCACTTATGAGTGAGTAATTTGAAGCAGAATCGAGCCAAGTGTTGGACTCCGAACTCGTTGTTAGAGGGGGTTAACGAGTTGTAGGAGCAACTCTGAATGGTGAGCTGCTCCGCCATTGCTTGTTTGCAAGCGGCTAAAGCAACGTCGAACCAAGTGTGGACTCCAAACTCATTTTTTGAGCTTAATAAGTTGCGGGAACAGCCATGTAGAGAAGCTGGACTCTGAACTCACCATTTAACGAGTCGTAGATGTGACTCGGAGAGATAGAGATGAAGTAAGAGCAATAATTTTTAATGAAAAAATGTAAAGTTTTATTGAGATAAACTAAGTGGCCGCTTCAATAGGGCAAGCCATTATTACATGCTAATGGCTGGGTTACAAGCATCGGCCTTATTGAAAATCAAGATCCTACTTCTACAATAAGGTGAAGACCTCTTGAAAGGACCTGGGTTCTCCCTCCATTGGACCTCCTTAGATGAGGTGGAAGACGGCCCCAGGTTCTGAGTCTTGAAGCACGGTGGGCATCTCTTTTTCGTTTGTACGCTCCTCAGGGGGGAAGCTCGGCCCCATCTTTTTGGACGAACTTGGTCAGGTGTCCCCGTTGTATGAGTTCTTCGATCTCCTCCTTGAGAGCCGGACAATCATCCGTGTCGTGACCGTGGTCCCTGTGAAAGTGGCACCACTTATCCTTGTTCCTCTTCTTGCCAGGGATATTCATTCTAGGGGGAGCGCGGAGTAGCCCTTCCATGTTCACCTCCATAAGAACTTCTGATATATTAGCAATGAGGGGGGTGAACTTCTCAAAATGAGGAGTCGGACGGCGCTGGCCATTGCCGTCCTTCTGGAATTTTCGGGACCCCTTTTCGCTCGTATTCTTTCGTTTGTTCCCGGAAGATGATTCTTCAAGAGTAGGGGGGTTGAGAGCCTCTTCCACTCGTATGTACTTCTCCACCCTAAGTAGAAATTCTGAGAAGTCCCGAGGAGGCTTCTTGGCAAGGGACGCCTTGAGGCGAGCGTTAGTGACGTTGCGCTCGAATGCGGCAGAAGCTACTGATTGGTTGAGGGAGGGAATGGACCGGGCTTTGGCAGTGAAGCGTCGAACGTAATCCCTTAGGCGTTCACCCTTTTTTTGGTTGAGGGTCACCAGGGATACACTTGTTCTCTCGGCCCGACGGCTACTCACGAAATGAGTAAGGAAGAGCCCTTTCGAACTGATTGAATGAGAAGATGGAGGCCGAGGCGAGTCGAGAGTACCATTCTCTTGCAGGCCCCTTCAGCGTGGTAGGGAAGATCTTGCAGAGGAGGGCATCTGAAGCATGGTGGATCATCATGAGAGTTTTGAAACTCTCTATGTGATCCGCGGGGTCTGACTCCCCGGTATATGACTCGAAGTGAGGTGGCTTGAAGTTTTCCAGGACGGGGGCCTCCACGATGGTACGGGAGAATGGAGGTCTACTCGGACAGAGGTTTATCGCCCGTTGCTCTTCTTCCCTGTCAATTTGGCCGAGGCGCCTCTCCATCTCGTGGAGACGGCGGTAAACTGAGTCTTCTCTTTGATCATATCTTGTCGAGCCCCGGGACTCATCTTCGTACGAGGGTGGACTGAGGCTGCGGCGATGGTAACTTGGAGATGGACGAGGATCGGGAGTGTGAAGGCGGTGGCTCTTAGCTGGCTCATGAGTAGGTGGCCTCTGGTCGTTATTTGGGGCGATATTGAGGGCCCGTAAGACTGTCGCTTGGAAGTCTTGAAGATCTGCCCTTGTGACTGGAGCCTCTCCAGCTTGGTGGTCCCTATGTGTGGCTCGGCTTACTGGAGAATCAGTTCTCTGCCGATGACGCGGAGGCGACTCTCTTCGCCTCCTCGGGGGAGGGGATCTTCTAGTCCTCGGTCGGCGGGGGGTCCGGACTCTTGAGGCGCCTGGGTGCTCAGGTTGATGGACTCCCCCAAGGGCTCGCCATCCATTCAGGCGAGTTCGGAGGTCGACCCCCTTTTGGCGGTCAGCAATCACTTGACGAAGATCCTGCTCGGGAGGGCTTTGAGAAGCCATAGATTCAACTAAAGGATTGGGACCCGGGATATGGTCATGAGGAGGATGTTACTTCGGACGACTCTGACGGGAGCCCCCCTGGGCAGCCCCCCGAGACCCTGGAGGGGCCTGCTGAGGAGGAGCTCCTTGAGCTGGAGGAGGGAGAGGAGGAAGAGAAGTGGTTTTTCGGCTGGAGACCGCTGCCTTCGCCTTCTATTTTGGATGCATGGCTTGAAACTAATCTTGCTGATGAAATTAGGTCGGGTTGCTTTTTCGTTCCCACAGACGGCGCCAATCTGTTGCTGCTAATTTTGGTGTGGGAGCAAACAGATGAATTTGTGGATTCTTGGAGGAAACAATAAAGCAAACATATTGATCTGTTGACCTTCACCGATGTGTTGACTTGGTCTCTTGCCGCTGCTGCGAACCTGCAAAAAGTGCGAGACACCGGGATGGATCCCAGCGATGCACCCTCCGACGCTCTTGTCAGTGATCTGAATGATTAAGAAAAAGCTTTTATTGGAAAAGTATTGATTACCTGGTAACAGTGGGGGGAGAGGGGTATTTATAGTCACCTTTAGGGATCCGTTTCGAGATAAGAACATATCTCTACTTCCCGGTGTGAATGGATAGAAGCGGTTAAGATCCTTTCTTAGGAATAATTATGAATCTGAATTCTTCTTTATCCTTCTGAACTGGTTTGTAATGGGTTGGGACCCGTACCCAGTAAGATAGATCCGTTTATGGGTTATTGGGCTTTGAAGAAAGACCCATTTCCCATTTCAGACCCGTTTATTGTAATGCCCCGATTTTCATTTATGAAAATTTATTATTTATTTTGCACGTAGTGTGCACGTGCAATATTTTTGGTAATATTAAATTTTATTTCTTCCATGATGAGTATAGATATATGTATATGTGCTCTTTAATTATTTTTATATAAAGGCCTTTTTCAAATAAACATAAGCCTTTCCTTTTTAAGCCCAAATCTAATTTATTTATTATTTTTTATAACTATTATTTTGGCATATAAACTAAAGCCCATGAGTTATTTTTATTTTAAATACAACTTGTAATGTAGAACATATTTTAAAGATTATTTTTATGGAAAATATAATGTACAACTTTTATTAAATGGAGACAAATGCATGCACGTGCATTGCACGTACACGTGCAAATGCACCACATGATGTATGGCCGGTTTTGACATGGAGGGAAAATGAAAAGATGGGTGGAGTCATGGGTGGTGGCTACTTGATCATGGTTGGTTATTGTAACTCCTCCTTGAATCCTAGCCTTTTGTTTCTAACTCCTAGTTTGATCCTAGCCTTCCATTTACCCAAATTTTTAGTATAAATACCCCGCCCTAGCCTAGTTATTTTTGTACTCTTTAATTCTCCAAGACCTATAGTATAAAATACATTACTAGTAGTATAGCAAGTGTGTTAAAAGATTGAGAGTTGTGTGTGAGGAGTTTGTGTTTGCACCAAGGAAGGAGAGGCCGGCAATCAAAGGAGCTCGGGTTGACATCTTGGAGCTCGTGTGCACATCGAGGAGGAAGAGGATCGCTCTCTTGGCAAGGACTTTTGTTTAGGAGGTGTTGCAAATTGTATTTCTCTCCAATTAAGGTGGGTTATTTTCCATATTTCTAATTAGAAAGCATGTTAGAATTAAATTGAAATGATGATGCATGAAAAAGATTAATAAGAGTACATTTTAATTGGAAAAATGGCTTATTAATTGATTGGAATGTTAATAAATGCTTGTATGTGTTTCCATCATTTAATTTAAGTTGTGTATAAATTAATTATAGCTATGGATTGTTTGAAGAAAAATTCATTACTAGCATCAAGAACTATATGCAAAAGTTAGTGGATAACAATGTTGCTTTATATGCTTAAATGGACTTTTGTGATAATGTTGAAATGAATGACTTAAAATATAATTTGTGGGTTTGTGAAATGAATAAAAACAGAGAATTGATATAGAAATTATTGAGATCACAATTGGATAAGAATTGTCGAAAAAGAAATGTGTTAGTAGTAGCTTATAATTTAACCAAATTGTATGGAAAATATGTGTTATTATTGGGAAAAATTATTTTTAATATACTGGAGTATAAATTATTATGGGAATAATTAATCTGGAAATTTACAGTAAGTTTAGTAAAAGCAAAATCAAATGAGAGCTTTTTGAACATCGAAATGTTCTATTGAACAGAAAGAATTGATTTAATTAGAGTTCGAGTTGTATTATGACAACCTGAGCCTATAGCTCAAGTGGTCGGGGGGCTCCTAATCGCTATAGTGTTGTGCGGTGGGTCTCAAAGGTCGACGGTTCGATTCCCGTTGGCATCATATATTTTGTTTTGTACATTAAAAAAAATAATAAAGCTACAGCCAAGAGCATGTATAGCTCTCAACCCCCTTTTATACCGCTTGGCGCGATCGGCCTAGTGGTCAGTGCTTGCGGCTTGGTTCCCTGTGGTTGTTGGTTCGAAACTCGGTCTCGGCCAGGGTTTAAATAGTGGAAAAAAAATATTTTTGGGGTGGTTTTTGATAGTTAAAAAATTATGAAAAAAAAATTATTATTAACCTAAAATTGTGTGGGACTTATGAAAAATAAATTGGGAGTTTTTAAAATAAAATAGAATATATTTTTGAGAACAAAAGTGTATTTGAAACTATGGTTCTACACTTGTATTTTTGTGAAAGTTGCACTTTGTAAAAGAACTTGAAATAAAGTGTTAGAAAAGAAATATGAATAAGAAGGAAAATATATAACGTGAAGTGATGCGTATTATTCTTATTGAAGAATAGTGTGACAATAATGAGTTGTGGATAATTCTAAATTTTGATATGATTTTTAGATGTGGAAATAAATGTTGAGGAATTACTTGATGAATAATTGAATTCTATGTATGGTTATAGACTCATCAATTATTTAGAAATCATGTGATTGGAAAATAGAAATGTTATCGAGTATGAAAACTCAAACATATGAATTATGAATTGAAATTGAAAATTAGAGTGTAGCCAAAACTCACACCGGCAAGTGAAAGTGATGAATAATTATGATTATTGAAATTGAAAAGACCAGGTTGGGTCATTGTGAAACGAAAGTAATAAGACCGGTAGTAGTGAGAGGGCTAACTCTAATAGATTGGTTTTGTTCATGATTTTTATTAAATTAAGAATTAGTGCATAGTGAAGAGGTGATGAAAGTGAGAGAAAAACACAAGTATGAGAGCTTCGAGTCTACGATGCGGGTGATTGGAAAAGAGAAATGTTGAGGAATTACTTGTGTTATTTCCACATCTAAAAATCATATCAAAATTTAGAATTATCCACAACTCATTATTGTCACACTATTCTTCAATAAGAATAATACGGGTATTTGAAACTATGGTTCTACACTTGTATTTTTGTGAAAGTTGCACTTTGTAAAAGAACTTGAAATAAAGTGTTAGAAAAGAAATATGAATAAGAAGGAAAATATATAACGTGAAGTGATGCGTATTATTCTTATTGAAGAATAGTGTGACAATAATGAGTTGTGGATAATTCTAAATTTTGATATGACTTTTAGATGTGGAAATAAATGTTGAGGAATTACTTGATGAATAATTGAATTCTATGTATGGTTATAGACTCATGAATTATTTAGAAATCATGTGATTGGAAAATAGAAATGTTATCGAGTATGAAAACTCAAACATATGAATTATGAATTGAAATTGAAAATTAGAGTGTAGCCAAAACTCATACCGGCAAGTGAAAGTGATGAATAATTATGATTATTGAAATTGAAAAGACCAGGTTGGGTCATTATGAAACGAAAGTAATAAGACCGGTAGTAGTGAGAGGGCTAACTCTAATAGATTGGTTTTGTTCATGATTTTTATTAAATTAAGAATTAGTGCATAGTGAAGAGGTGATGAAAGTGAGAGAAAAACACAAGTATGAGAGCTTCGAGTCTACGATGCGGGTGTGAGCCACAGAATGCATGCTTGATGCGTCAAGACATGGCGTGGGCACTACTCAGAATGATCGGACCTTGGCGACGCTTGAGGAATGTTTGGTAACTGCAAGAGGATCGTGTGTCATGAAGGAGGCTGAATTGCCACAGAATGCATGCTTGATGAGTCAAGACATGGCGTGGGATCCCCTCCAGGTTTTTTGTACACGAGCTTGTACTCATAGATCATCTAGAATACTTACCGTAGTTACAGTAGTAGATTTAGTCATGACGAGGGATTGAACCCTACAAGATGAAGAACGATTAAGAGGCTTGCCCTCGGACCTATGTAGTCAGGGATGCATAGAATCCGAACAAGTGTGCATTAGTGTCATGTAATATAAATAATTGCATTAAGGACTAAGTGCACAATCACAACACGACATCAATAGGGTATTCCCTTTAGTTTGATATGTGACAAGTTTGTGTTTGTTAAATATGGAAAATCAGTTATACTATTTCCGGCATAGAGAGGATGGCCGTGTATAATGTTCGTCGGTTGAATAAACTGACGTACCCACAGTTTTGTATGCAGGGTAAATGACATGATAAAGATTAAAGAAGCACAGATGCTTAGAGATTATTCAAATGTTGATGTACATTTATTTAAATGTTGTAAATTTGCTTCCGCTGTAAAATGTAAAGTGTAAAGTTTCATGTAAACCCTGATGTAAAGTGAAAAGTTTTAATTCCTTGTAAAATTGTACGAAAGAAGTGTAAAGATCTGTGGAATCTCGAATTTAGTGTATTTTTGGAATTCGGGGCGTTACATTTATAGGTGAAATTACCGTTTTACCCCTGAGCTTTAAGATCCGTGTCCGATTTGAACGGTCCCGATTTAATCCCATTTTTAGCCATATCTCTCCCTTTCTTTCTATATATATATACATGCACATAACACATAAACCCCTCATCACTACGTCTCCTTCTTCTTCTCTTCCTCTGCCTTCTTCAAACCTGAGAAGCCAAGCTCCTCGCCACCTTGTTGCGCTCAACCTCGACACCGTTACTCACCGTTGTTCTTGCCGCTGCTTTTGCACAAACTCAATCCCAAACAACCCGAGCTCCTCGCCACCTTGTTGCGCTCAACCTCGACACCATTACTCACTGTTGTTCTTCCCGCTGCCATTGCACAAACTCAATCCCATATAACCTGACGCCGCCGCCATAGGTGCTGCCGTGGCTTACCGTTGCTACCGTTGCTCGCTCGTTGCCATTTTGCTGCCATTCTTGCCGTCGTTGTGCCGCCGTCCATTGCCAACGTCGCTTCTTCTTTTCGTGGTTAACACCACCACCGTAATCGTCACGTTATAAGGCAAGTATCTTGTACACTATTTTTGTTTTCGCACAAGCATTTTTCTTGAACTCGTGGCAAGTAGTCTAGTTATCATTATGTTTTATTGTCAAATTCCGTTCTAGTCACTTGTTCCATACTATATCAACTCAAGAGTGAACCGTTAACACACTTCGAATCGTATTATCGAATATCGAATATTCAACTTTGCTATCTCTAAATTTCTTGATCTTGCACTAAGAATTTGACCTAGTTTCCTTCATCGAAATTAAGAACTTTCTTCATGAAAATCGTAGCCCATTGAGTCTAGAATTCAGAACATCTTATGGTTTCTCAATCCGATGTATAGATTGTGAGATATCACGATTTTAGTACTGTCATATCGTAAATTTCTGAATCTACACGGGACCACTGACCGGTCTCTTGTACTGAGAATTCGACCATGTTCCCGATACTGGATCGAAGAAATTTCTACATGAAAATCGTAGGCTATCGAGTCTAGAATTCAGAACATCTTAATGATTTCTCAATCCGATGTATAGATTGTGAGATATCACGATTTTAGTACTGTGACTCTAGATTTTCAGAATGCGAACAAAACATCGAAACCAGCAAAGAATGAATTTGTACGCATAGCTACTATCTCTAGAATGTATCGTGTGAATATGCGTTGGAACCGAAATAGAGTCTACTTTTTAGAATCTCTGACGGAATCGGATTTACTTTCCTGTAGCAATGGTAAAGTGAATTTGAATGCAGATAGGTGCTGCTGTCTAAAAATTCATCTCTACATTTTTGCATATAAATCCGTTATTTTTCATATTTAATGAACTGAACTATATGTATTGTTGTTCTTGTAATAATAACTTGCATAGATATAATAGGTTGATAGATTTTTCATATAATGCATTTTATACCACTTGATAATTCTATAATAACTACTCTCAATACATATACCTGTTTCATCTCATACCTATGATTACTGCCCTTGATGTTTTTCTAGATTCTTAATTAACTGTCTTGATTTCACCGTTTCACTAGTCATACCAACTGCATGTTCATAATTAATTATTCAAGAATAACAAGCCGGGGTTATAAGGGTACGACTTAGTAGTGAACAATATAGGAGAGTATACTCGGAAGGGGGCTCGTGTTTTCCGTAATAGTGATTCTTGATTCTTGATTCTTGATTATACAATCCTTGATTACACAATCCTCGATTACATGATTCTTGATTACATGTCTTGATACTATCACTGGAAGACCCGAGTACATAATCCTATAGAATTCACTACTTAAGTCTAAACGTCACATGATTGATATGCATCGAACTTGTGGTATGGGACACAGGGCTGCGTTCATTAGATAAGTTAATAAAACAGTAAACTTGAGATTTCCACTAAGCATGATTCTTGATTATATGATTCTTGATTACATGATTCTTGATTACATGATTCTTCCTTACATGACTCGATTCTTGATTACATGATTATTGATTAGGTGAGACTTGGTTATCAATTGATTATACTTTGAAGTCGTGATTATACTAGTTTACAGTTATTAGTTACATGATCATATTGTCCCAGTTCTTGCTTCCTTCCATATTGTATTTGCACTGCTACTTCTTGTTTCTTCCATGTTATATCTTGTTATATTACATTTTTTTATTGCTTGTTGCTACTTGCTACCCGAAGCTTGCTCTAACGGGTACTTTTTCATTTTTCTTTAAGTTAATGATTATACGGGTACTGAGACCCGACAAACAGACTCTCTAGACGATCGTTGCTGCATTATTACTACTTCATGTTGTTTTTCTTCTAGTCGCTATTTTATCTAGTTGTTATAGCGAACTGCTTATCGTACTGTTTTAATTCTGGAACCTTGTATTCCCGAACATCTTGACCCAATGTTGATGTATTACCTAGATGATGGTTATTCTATCTCTAGCTCATGTGATTATTATATTTACCTGCGTGAATGTGTTATAAATATCTTGTTGAGCTTATAATTGTACAACTTATGGATGATGTATATCATTCGCTGGGCCTCAATTGCGTGCCTGTATTTCCGTCTAGTGGGAAGCGGGCATGACAGGTTTTTAGTGGTATCAAAGCCTAGGTCGAACCATGCTAAGCTCAACAATATGCACACCACGTAGATCACATGAGTATTAATAACCAACTTGCCATTTGGAGATTAACCCCATTTGAATATGCATTTCAGACTATGGTTCACGGAGGCTCTTCGACTTCTGCACCGAGTGATGACCATCAGAGATCATCGCCATTCTCCAGGAGATGCAACGAATGAGGAAGCTACAGCAAGACCAAAACAAACTGGTGAGAGCTAATCTGGATAGGGTCTAGGATGTCGCAAAGTCTACTCGATGGAGCTTGTTTGTGCACCAGCATAACAGTTACACTGCCATGCTCGATACCCAGGAGCAAATCCGTAGAGGGTGGAACGCCGTTCAGGGGGCATTACATCTCTTTACTGTCACACGGTCTACAAGTGGACCGATACGGAGGCCAGTTCAGACCCCGACTACTAGAGCATCACCTTACCCATCGGCGACTCCGAAGAAGGACCAGAAGTGTTATTATTGTCGCCGAGTTGGACACATATGCAAGAATTACTGGAAAGCCAACAACCTGTGTCTTGCATGCAGAGCGAATGATCACAGAATTCGGGACTGCCCGAAGAAAAAGAGTGACACACTAACAGGAGGATCAACTCTCAGTGGAGGACAGACTGGAAGTGTATTCTGGCTCATAACCTGATTACAGAGGAGGCAGAGACCACCAAAGAAACAGTTACTGGTTTATTTCGATCTAGTCATACTTCGGTTCTTGCGTCATTTGTTCTTTCTGTACATTGCAGTCATCCTCATCGATCAATCCATTGAGTATCATACTAGTTATTTCTTCCTATCCCTATTTTATTGAATGTTTGTGCTATCAATCTCTTAATTCTGCTCAATTCGTTGATCGTTATCACTTGATACCAGCAGCTAGAAGCATCACCATCAGAGTGGCACGGTGGAAGCATAACAGAGTCCCTTATTGATTCGTAGAATGAATTTCAAAGCAAACTTCATCGTCATCAACAACTCAGGATTCGATGTTATATTTGGAATGGATAGGGACCAGAGTGCAGATGTTGGCCATAGGCCGGTTATAGGGGGCGGTGAATTAATGAAAAAAAGACAAGAAGAAGAAGAAATAAAAAAAAGAGAAAGGATGAGAGAAGTCAAAGAAAGAAGAAAGAAGAAGAAAGAAAGAAAAAGAGAAAGAAAGAGGAAGAAGAAAGAGAAAGAAGTCGGAGAAGAAAGAGAGAGAGAGAGGAGCCGGGGAAGAAGGGGAAGAAGAAAAAGAAGAAGAGAACTCGGGAGCAAGAAAAAAAGTGAGAAGCTGGTAGCAGAGGCGGGAACAAGAAAGAAAGAGAGAGTAGGAGCTCAGATTTTTTTGGCAAATGGAAAGAAAAGATCAAGAATCGATGGTGGGGATGAAGAGAAAATCATTGCAAAAAGAATGAGAAGTGGGTATGAAGAAGTTTTCTTCATCTTCATCATCTTCATCGAGATTCAGCAGGATCTATGTATTTTGTGGTAGTAGCTCTGGCAAAAGAGCTAGCTACCAAGAAGCCGCGATTGAGATTTGGTAAGGAACTTGTAGAAAGGAATATCGATCTCGTCTACGGTGGCAGGAGCATAGGATTGATGGGCCTAGTTTCTGACGTCGTTCGTGCTGGTGGTCGACACATTTTGGAAGTGATTCCCAAGTTGCTGATGCCGACAGAGATTACTGGGGGAACTGTAGGAGATGTTAGAGTTGTCTCTAATATGCACGAAAGGAAGGCTATTATGGCTCGCACTGCTAATGCTTTCATAGCCTTGCTCGGAGGTTATGGATCACTTGAAGAGTTCTTTGAAGTGATCACATGGGCTCAGCTAGGGATCCACAGTAAACCGGTGGGTCTTTAAATATTGATGGATATTACGATTCGCTTATGTCCTTCATAGATTCAGCTGTGGCTGAGGAGTTTATATACAGTAAGGCCAGACGCATCTTGATTTCAGCACCTTCGCCTAAGGAACTACTCAGAAAATTGGAGGTGTTTGTGCCGGAGCGAGATGAGCTTGTGACTCAGCTGAACTGGGATGTAAGCGATGTTGGTGGTTCAGATTCTGAACCCAAACATCAAATTGTTGAATCCTCCAGTTGATGGTACACAATTTGTCTTTAGTTGTTTTTGTGCCTTTGTATTCTTTGTTTCTTTTATCTTCTGTTGTACTCTCGATTGAAGAGTATTGCATTCGTTTCTTAGCTATCCTATATCCCGCCTGAGTAAATTTCGAGGACGAAATTTTTTTGTAAGGTGGGTAAGATTGTAACTCCCTGTTCCAATTATACGTATCTTATTACGTAAATTTTTGTACTTCAATTTTCAGATCAATTTTATTTTTCTCTTTGGATTCTTTATCTAGAGCCAGAATATTTTTCTGATCAATTCTATAATTTTGTAATTTTTTTCGATCAGAGCTTAAATAAAAATTATAATCCTGATTAATCATAATCTAAATCCTAACCCACTCCCGTTAATCATTCACTCACAGCCATACCCTGCCTAATTCTACACCTAACTCTCCTACACTTCTTTTTCTCCCTCTCTATAATCCCCACTTCTGCATACACCAATCTCTCCCTTTCATTTTTCTCCTACTGTCTAACTCCTACTCCTGTCTTCTCCTCCTTGTTCTTATTTTATAACCTAATCCCCACTAACTCCTCTCATTTTCCACACCTAATACTACACTACCTATATAATAATACACATGCATACACTTGCATGCATATTATATATATATATATGGAAAGCTTCGGTTGTGCACTCCTCTAGTGCACACAGCGTGTGCACTAGGCCTTCGGGCGTTCATATCGACGATCCGAATCGTTCACATTGATCTACACATCTAAATTAGTCTAAATATGTAAAATCAAATCATTTGAAATTCATTTACCCATCCATTGAAGTGTTACAAAATTGTATGGCTGAAAATCATTGCTTTTTATAGTCACATGATGGAGGGGCAAATGAATTTCAAATGATTTGATTTTACATATTTAGACTCATTTAGATGTGTAGATCAATGTGAACGGTTCGGATCGTCGATACGAAGGCGGGAAGGCCGAGTGCACAGAGTGCACACGGAGGGGTAGTGCACAACCAAAGCTTTCCAAATATATATATATATATATATATATATATATATATATATATATATATATATATACCATGCATGCATTCAGCATTCTGTCTCTCTCCCTTTCTTTATATATATATACACATGCACATAATACATAAATCCCTTATCTCTACGTCTCCTTCTTCTTCTTTTCCTCTGCCTTCTTCAAACACGAGAAGCCAAGCTCCTCGCCATCATGTTGCGCTCAACCTCGACACCGTTACTCACCGTTGTTCTTGCCGTTGCTTTTGCACAAACTCAATCCCAAACAACTCGAGCTCCTCGCCACCTTGTTGCGCTCAACCTCGACACCGTTATTCACTGTTGTTCTTGCCGCTGCCATTGCACAAACTCAATCCCATATAACTCGATGCCGCCACCATTGCCGCCATTGGTGCCGCCGTGGTTCACCGTTGCTACCGTTGCTCACTCGTTGTCGTTTTGCTACTATTCTTGCCGTCATTGTGCCGCATCCATTGTCGACGTCGCTTCTTCTTTTCGTGGTTAACACCACCACCGTAATCGTCACGTTATAAGGCAAGTATCTTGTACATTCTTTTTATTCTCGTACAAGTATTTTTCTTGGATTCGTGGCAAGTAGTCTAGTTATCATCATGTTTTATTGTCAAAATCCATTCTATTCACTTGTTTTATGCTATATCAACTCAATAGTGAACCAATACAATAACACACTTCGAATCGTGTTATCGAATATTCAACTTTGCTATCTCTAAATTTCTTGACCTTGCACTAAAAATTTGACCTAGTTTCCTTCATCGAAATTAATAACTTTCTTCATGAAAATCGTAGCCTATTAAGTCTAGAATTCAGAACATCTTACGGTTTCTCAATCCGATGTATAGATTGTGAGATATCACGATTTTAGTACTTTCATATCGTAAATTTCTGAACCTGCACAGGACCACTAACTGGTCTCTTGCACTGAGAATTCGACCATGTTCCCGATACTGGATCGAAGAACTTTCTACATGAAAATCGTAGCCCACCGAAACTAGAATTCAGAATATCTTAATGGTTTCTTAATCCGTTGTATAGATTGTGAGATATCACGATTTTAGTACTATCATATCGTAAATTCTTGAACCTGCACGGGACCACTAACCGGTCTTGTACTGAGAATTCGACCATGTTCCCGATACTGGATCGAAGAACTTTCTACATGAAAATTGTAGGCCATCGAGTCTAGAATTTAGAACATCTTAACGGTTTCTCAATCTGATATATAGATTGTGAGATATCACAATTTTAGTACCATGACTCTGAATTTCCAGAATGCGCACGAAATATCGAAACCTGTGAAGAATGAATTTGTACGCATAACTACTATCTCTAGAATGTATCGTGTGAGTATGCATTGGAACCTGAAGAGAGTCTACTTTCTAGAATCTCTGACAGAATCAGATTTACTTTCATGTAGTAACGGTAAAGTGAATTTGAATGCAGATAGGTGTTGCTGTCTAAAAATTCATCTCTATGTTTTTTGCATATAAACCCGTTATTTTTCATATTTAATGAATTGAACTATATGTATTGTTGTTCTTTTAATAATAGCTTGCATAGATATAATAGGTTGATAAATTTTCTCATACAATGCATTTTATACCACTTAATAATTCTATAATAACTACTCTCGATACATGTACCTGTTTTATTTCATACCCATGATTACTATCCTTGATATTTTTCTAGATTCTTAATTAACTATCTTGATTTCACTGTTCCATTAGTCATACCAACTGCATGTTCATAATTAATTATAAAAGAATTACAAGCCGGGGTTATAAGGGTACGACTTAGTAGTGGACATGTAACACCCCAAATTTTTTTTTTGAAAACTAAACCTCTAAATACAATTCTTTCAATTTCTATATTACTTTAAACACAAACTAAGTTAGATATATTTCAAATAAAATTTTGGCAGAGTCTCCCCTGAAATTTCTGCCCTGAAACACAAAAAGCTTACGGAATTCTGCTCTAAATTCCATAGCTCACAACACAGGCAATATAATCATGGGCTCCCCAGGCCAAAATGAGCAGAATCACACAAGCAATATAAATATCATGCTCTGGGGGCCAAACTCATAACATAATATCAATTATCAATTAAAAACCATAAATTTCCTTTAAAAACTTATATAAGTAATAGAAAAACTGAAGAAGAACTTTCCAAAAACCAAACACAGAACCCAATACTCCACAACGAGGTGGATACGGGCTTTCTTACCTCATCACAGCACTATATTTATATATGTTCACTTTAATACAAAATAATACATCAACTGTCCGTGTTTCTTTATTTACTAAATACATAGAATCTATCATTTCAACAAGAATATAATATCTAACTCTATATTTACCTCGCCAGGCTGCTAGCAAACCTGCAGGAGAGTTAGGGTTGTCCACCCTCAAGGAGGGACCCCCCTAACCCCCAGAAAACAATAGGGGTTAGCCATTACTGGTGTGAGTATAACCATTAATCTGATAAGTAAATTAAAATGGTATAAAGAAAATACTTTAAACTTACAAACATCAAGTTAAGATGATGCAACCTGAAATTTGAACATAAAAACATCACCAATACGATTTTATATCAAAATACTCTTCAAATCTGCATCCGATTATATAATTACCCATACTTCACACATTTCACTATATGCTTCACATCGACCTCGTATATATCCTCATTTTACATTCGCATAATACGAATTCACATACAATCCATTACTTTTCAATTTGAAATCCCTAACACGAATTGTCATCTTTTCACAATTATCGCCATAACAGCATTTTGTTATTTATATGAATAAAACCACATGATGTTACTACATCATTTCTTCATCTCTATTTAGCCATGCACTTCATTTACTTGTATTATATTATCAACTCACCCATTCATCCTGGAGGTTGTGCCAAGGCGAGTAGTTCCCCGACACACTTCCAAGGTACACAAACATGTATCACAGCATACTTTCTTTAATAACCATTTTCACAACCACTCTTCTTATTACATACATCGCAAGCATACAAACAACAATACCAACTACATCGTCATACCTTCTCATTACAAGTATTTATTTTATTGAATAACATCATATATCACATCATAAACATATGCATTCATACTCATAATGCCACATTCATTTATATCTCATTACACAAACACAACATCTCATTGCACATTGCAACTTGCTTGCAGTTCATCACATCATTATCATATCACTAATAACACAAATTGCCATTAACTTCACTTGCATTCTCATCACAATATACTCCATATCCCAACATAGTTTGGGCAATCACATATCACACCCCAAAGCCGATAGTTTGGGTAATAATCACTGCACCCCAAGTAGAACTTGGGTAATATCACATCACATCTCAAACCGGTAGCTTGATTATTAATTCACTTCAATTACTTTTCATCTTCACTTTACTTAATTCTTCATTTCCATTAATCATTACCAATATCATGCCAACTCACCCTGCGAATTATGCCAAGACAGGTAGTTCCCACCATTTCCACAGCAATAGCGGGCAGGTAGTTCCTCGACACAACTCCAAGGTGTATCAACACATATCATCCTGTATTTCACTTTAATAATCATTCTCATTACACAATTACTTCATACTACCCATATTAACACACGTCTCTTTTACTTTTCATTTTAAATTAACCACATACACTCGTATTCCTTCACATTCATTTTCATTCACAACCACTTTCTTTCACATTCACAATTCACGTTCTTTCACATTCACAATTCACTTTCCACTTTCTTTACTCTCACATTTTTATTTACACTTAGTTATTTTATTAGTTTGTCGACCAGTGAGCCACAGTATCCCAACATACTGAAAGCCGACAGCCCAGTAAACACGCGGCCCGATGCTCACATAGAGTCTTACTCGTCCGAAACTACGTCTTCCTCCTAGCCGAACTAGCGAGGGAACCACTAACCCCAAGTAGAACTTGGGTACTTCCTCCCTGCCGAAGCCAAGAGGGAAAAACCACTAACCCCAGGTAAACTGGGCACTTCCTCCCAGCCGAAGCCAAGAGGGAAAAACCACTAACCCCAGAAAAACTGGGCACTTCCTCGCGACAGCTGTCATCGAGGGAACAACCGGGCCTCAAGCCGATAGCTTGGGCGATAAAAACCACTTACCCCAAACATAGTTTGGGTCCACTATTCCCAAGCCGGTCCTTGGGTATTAGGAGGTCTAGCCCAAACTCCCAGGATTGTTGTAGGTATTGGTCAACAAAACCATCTGTTATTAGCATTAATCATTTCATCTTTTCAGCTTACTTTATCAACACAAGCATTTCACTTTTGATTTACAACGAGTCATGTCTTAGGTTTTAACCACGTGAATTAGTAACACATTTTATTAGCATGTACCATCTTATCCTTTATCTTCATATCATCATACCACATTATGCATACACCCTGTTATTCAACACATAACTCATCATATTATATTAATGCAAAATATTAATGCGCCAAGATATTTATTTTACCATAACATCTCACATTAAGAATACCATATTATTCATTACCTCATTGTACCATATATAGGCATACACCAAGTTATAACATTAATAAGAGAACTACATTATGTTCTTCCACATCGTAAAAGTATCAAAATGTATACTTCATCACATTATAATATCATATTATTATCCATTAATTCACTTCGAACATAATTATAATGTAAACATATACCCACTTACTAATTTCATCAATTATCACATCCCGAGTCAATATCATGATATATATATATAACACAAACATACACCACACATGCGGGTTTCCAAGAAAAGGGGCCAAAATCACTTATTTCCTCTAATTAAATCTCATAATATCCAATTATAGCATACAAGCTCATACACCATGTTCCATGTAAGTAAAATCACCTATAAGGGCCTATATGCCCCAAAACATGCACAAAACATGCACTATAAATACATGGATTTCCAAAACATGATCACAATCACTAATTTCGTCCAATTGCATCTTATAACATCCATCCATAGCATGCTAGCCCATACACAAGGCTCCGCATATACCAAATTACCTATATCGGCCTATATATCCAAAAACATACACGAAACATGCACGGGATAAAAATATGCATAAACAATTCAATATATTTAGTTTTTACACTTCAACACATCACATTAACCTATAATATAGGTTTTATATACTTAAAATAGTTAATTTCACCAAATATCTCAAAAACCCATTTCGGACCATTAAAAATCCGTATTTTTATTGAAAATCAATTTTTAGCATAACTTCTACAAAATATATCAAAAAGCTACGAAATTTGGCCACAATATAAAATATTTATAGATACAACATACTCACCTGATGGATCGAGCAAACGATGTCCCACGTCCGCCCGGTAGCCAGTCGAACTTCAACTTTTTCCACCTAATTGGAAAATTATAGAACCGATTAGCATAAAACTCAAAACTCGACCTACGGACCTCCAAATTTGAATCCGTCTTCACCCACACGTCACAAATGATATAAGTAGGTGAGCTAGATCGACAGATTTCGAATTTGAACCCAATACATGAACTCACATATTGATCGGAGGCTTTCTAATAGGAAAATTTCCTATTTTCTAATTTCTTTAATCCCCTTATTCCTAATCTCTCAAATTAGGGTTAATAATAATAACAGGACTCAATTACACCTCCGAACCCAATAAATTCTCACCTAAATCTGGCTCGAGCATTTCACCGAATACCCAGCGTGCACTTTTCACCTATAGTCCATTTCACTCAATTTAATTGAACTTAAAGCCTATAAAAATTACCAAACTTTCTCATGAAACCTCTTATAACATTTTTCACCCTCCAATAATTTTTCTATCATCAATGGAACAAATTTTCCTTTCCAAATTCACAACCCTAATTTATTAACAACTTGCCAACTCTTTAATAATATACTAATTTCTCACCTCTGCTACTCCTACCATCTCCAAACCTCCCTACCATAATATTTCTACTCAATAAAAACTATCCACACTTAATTTCATACAAATAAAGTAGAATAGGGTATACCTTCCCAAAGTCTCTCCAAAAACCGATACTACCACGATGTAGAGAACCTTTCAATTAGCCTATCCCTCAATTTAATTTGAGAATCATGGAGAGATGGAGCAGATTTGGGCGTGGGAGGGTGTCACGGCCCGCTTCCCACTATACGGAAATACAGGCACGCAACTGAGGCCCAGCGAATGATATATATCATCCATAAGCTGTACAATTATAAGCTCAACAAGATCTTTATAACACATTCACGCAGGCAAATATAATAATCCCATGAGCTGAAAATAGAATAACCATTATTTAGATAATACATCAATATCGGGTCAAGATGCCCGGAAGTACAAGGAGCCAGAATTAAAATAATATGATAAGCAGTTCGCTATAACAACTAGATAAAATAGCGACTGAAAGAAAAACAACATGAAGTAGTAAGGAAGTAGCAACGATCGTCTAGAGAGTCTGCTCGTCGGGTCCATCAGTACCTGTATATTATTAACTCAAAAAAAAATAGAAAAGTTCCCGTTAGAGCAAGTTTCGGGCAGTAAGTAGCAATAAGCAGTAAAAGAGGTAATATAACAAGATATAACATGGAAGAAACAAGAAGTAGAAGTACAAATACAATATGGAAGTAAGCAAAGAACTGGGACAATATGATCATGTAAGTAATAACTATAACTAGTGTATTCTAGACTTCAAGATATAAACAATTGATAACCTAGGCTCAGTTAATCGATAATCATGTAATCAAGGATCGAGAGTCATGTAATCAAGAATCATGTAATCAAGAATCATGCTTAGTGAAAATCTCGAGTTTATCTGTTTTATTAACTTATCTAATGCACGCAATCCTGTGTCCCATACCACAAGTTCGGTGCATATCAATCATGTGACGTTTAGAATTAAGTAGTGAATTCTATAGGATTATGTACTCGGGTCTTCCAGTAATAGTATTAAGACATGTAATCATGAATCATGTAATCGAGAATTATGTAATCAAGAATTGTGTAATCAAGAATCAAGAATCAAGAATCACTATTTCGGAAAACATGGGTCCCCTTCCGAGTATACTCCCCTATATTGTCCACTATTAAGTCGTACCCTTATAACCCCGCTTGTTATTCTTTTATAATTAATTATGAACATACAGTTGGTACCATTAGTGGAACGGTATAATCAAATAGTTTAGTCAATGAATATATCAAAGGCAGTAATTATGGACATGAGACGTAAAACGAGTACATGTATTGAGAGTAGTTATTATAAATTATCAAGTGGTATAAAATGCATTCTATCAACCTATTATATCTATGCAAGTTATTATTACAAGAACAATAATATACTCAGTTCATTAAATATGAAAAGTGATGGGTTTATATGCAAAAACGTAGAGATGAATTTTTAGACAACTTGACATATCTGCATTCGAATTCACTTTTCCGTTGTTACAGAAAAGCAAATCCAATTCCGTCAGAGATTCTAGAAAGTAGACTCTCTTCCGGTTCTAACGCATATTCACACGATACATTCTAGAGACAGTAGTTATGCGTACAAATTCATTCTTTGCTGGTTTCGATGTTTTGCCCGCATTTTGGAAATTCAGAGTCACAATACTAAAATTGCAATATCTCACAATCTATACATCGGATTGAGAAACAATAGGATATTTCGGATATCTAGACTCAAAGGGATACGATTTTCATGTAGAAAGTTTTTCAATCCAGTGTCGGGAACATGGTCGAATTCTCAGTACAAGATACCGGTTAGTAATCCCGTGCAGGTTCAGAAATTCACGATATGCCAGTACTTAAATCGCGATATTTCACAATCTATACATCCGAATGAGAAACTGTAAGATGTTTTGGATTCGGGACTCGATGGGCTACGATTTCAACATAGAAAATCTTCAATCCAGTATCGGGAGTATGGTCGAATTCTTAGTGCAAGGTCAAGAAATTTAGAGATAGTAAGGTTGAATATTTGATATTCAATAACACGATTCGAAATATGTTAACGGTTCACTCTTGAGTTGATATAGCATGAAACAGTGACTAGAACGGAGTTTGACAATAAAACATAATGATAACTAGACTACTTGCCACGAGTCTAAGGAAAATATTTGTACGAGAACAAAAATAGTGTACAAGATACTTGCCTTATAACGTGACGATTTCGGTGGTGGTGTTAACCACGAAAAGAAAAGGCGACGTCGGCAACGGACGGCGGCACAACGGCGGTAAGAACGACGACAAGACGGTAGCGAACGAGCAATGGTAGCAACGATGAGTGACAACAACAATAAGGTGGTGCGGTGTCGGGTTGTTTTTTGGGGTTCACGGGATCGTAGAAGCGGAGTCGTTGGCTTGAAGGTGGAAGGTAAAGTGGAG
This sequence comes from Hemerocallis citrina, assembly GCA_017893485.1. Taxonomy (NCBI): domain Eukaryota; kingdom Viridiplantae; phylum Streptophyta; class Magnoliopsida; order Asparagales; family Asphodelaceae; genus Hemerocallis; species Hemerocallis citrina. Next base: position 305,442,906 of record CM030359.1, on the reverse strand, counting down.
CTCGGGTGTTGCTTGAACTCTCGGGTGTGAAGAAGGCAAAGGAAGAGAAGAAGGGAATGAGGTGGTCTGCATGCTTGTGTGTGTATATATATATAGAAAGAAGAATGGAGTGAATGCATACATGTGTATTATATATAATAATATATAAGGAGATAAAGAGATGGGATGTTATCTGATGTGTGTGTGTGTGTGTAGAAAATTAGGGGACAAAGAGATGGGGGTGTTGAAAAATGAAAAAGGAGATACTGAAGGAAGAGGGGATTAGGAGTAGTAGGGTGGTGGGGGAAGTAGAGCAGGAGAAAAAAAAATGAGAGTTAGGCGTAGAATGAGAAAAATGAGGGGGGAAGGGTTGGCGTATGCAGAAATGGAGAAGTAGGGAGGGAAAAAATAAGGTGTAGAAGTTAGGTCAGCTGTTTGATTAAGAATTAGGTTTAGGATTAAGATTAGTATTAATCAGAGTTAAAGTTTGTATTTGAACTCCGATCGAAAAAAAAATCACAAAATTATAGAATTGATCAGAAAAATATTCTGGCTTTAGATAAAGTGTCCAAAAAGAAAAATAAAGCTGATCTCAAAATTGAAGTACAAAAATTCACGTAATAAAATACGTACAACTGGAATAGGGAGTTACAATCCTACCCACCTTACAAAAAAAATTCGTCCATGAAATTTGTTCAGGCGAGATATAGGATAGAAAAGCAAGACACCTACTCGAAGATATGGGGGTACTTCTTCTGGATTTCTTCCTCGAGCTCCCATGTCGACTCACCTGGCGAGTGAGGATTCCAAGAGACTCGTACAAGTTTGATGACTTTATTCTTCAGCACTTTCTCACGCCTGTCCAAGATAGAAATTGGTTGAGCTTCACATGATAAGTCTGGATGTACAGATAACTCTGAGTAGTCGACGATATGGTTGACATCTCTGATGTACTTCTTGAGTTAGGAAACATGGAATACGTCATGAACTCCTGATAACACCGGTAGTAGCGCGAGCCTGTAAGCGACCTTGCCCACTCGTTCCACAATATCGAATGGGCCGATGAATCGGGGACTAAGCTTGCCTCCGCCTCCGAAATGGATGATGCCCCTTGATGGTGATACTTTGAGGAACACATGATCACCTGCCTCAAACTCCAAGGGTCTGCGGTGAGTGTCCGCCCATTTCCTTTGCCTGTCTTGAGCTGCCCTCAGGTGTTTCCTGATCTGAGACACTGCGTCCACTGACTTCGTAATCAACCCTGGTCCCAAAAGTTTCCTTTCGCCAATGTCATCCCAACAGACTGGTGATCTACACTTACGACCGTAGAGTGCCTCGAATGGTGCCGCCTTGAGGCTTGCCTGGTAACTATTATTGTACGAGAATTCAACTAAGTGCAGATGATCTTCCCAAGAACCTCCAAATTGAAGAACACAAGACCTCAACATGTCTTCCAGAGTCTGAATCATCCTTTCAGACTGTCCATCCGTCTGAGGGTGGAATGCTGTACTAAAATTCAACATGCTTCCCAGACTTCTCTGAAGGCTCTCCCAAAATTGGGACCTGAACCTCGTATCTCTATCAGACACAATACTGACGGGAACTCCATGCAACCGTACAATCTCCTGTATGTACTTCTCGGCCAGACTTTCTGTGGACTGACCCACTCTGAAAGGTATGAAGTGGGCGCTCTTCGTCAAACGATCAACGATCACCCAAATGGCATTATGACCCTTGGGACTCCTCGGAAGCGCCGTCACGAAGTCCATGGTGATGTTCTCCCATTTCCACTCTGGGATTGGAAGAGGCTGCAACAGTCCAGCGGTCCTTTGATGCTCTGCTTTCACTTGCTGGCAAATCAGACACTATGATACAAACTTCGCCACTGCTCTCTTCATGCCGTGCCACCAAAAATGTTGTCTCAGATCTCTGTACATCTTTGTGCCTCCAGGATGAATGGAATAGGGTGAATGGTGGGCTTCTGCAAGCAATTCTTGTCTGACTTCTCCCTTAGGTACACACAATCGTGCTCCGAAGCGAAGTGATCCATCTGCATGAATAATCAAGTCGGTTCTCGAGCCTGCCTCGACTTGACTTCTGAACTTCTGCAACTGCTCATCACTTGCTTGGGCTTCTTTGATCTGCTCCACCAATGAAGACTGCAACTGTAACATCATAAACTTTTGTGTTGAACCTGGAAAAATCACTTCCAAGTTCAATCTCCTCATTTCTTCCAATAATATCTTCTGCTCAGTGAGAAACATAGCTGCTGGTCTCCTACTCAGGGGCGTCTGGTACCGTGTTCACTTTACCCGGGTAATACTGTAGGTTGATGTCATAGTCTGCCATGAATTCCAGCCATCTCCTCTGCCTCATGTTTAACTCCTTTTGCGTGAATACATACTTGAGGCTCTTATGGTCAGTGAAGATTTCAACTCTATCACCGAGCAAGTAGTGCCTCCATAGCTTCAAAGCAAAAATCACAGATGCGAGCTCTAGATCATGAGTAGGGTAGTTCTGCTCGTGAGGCCTCAATTGTCTGGATGCGTAAGCAACAACTTTGCCTTGCTGCATCAGTACCGCTCCCAAGACTTTACCAGATGCATCACAATGAATCACAAATCCTCCCAAACCATCTGGTACAGTTAACACAGGTGCTGATGTCAGTCGATCTTTCAACTCCTCGAAGGCCTGACCACACGCATCATCCCATACGAACTTCTGATCCTTCCTTGTCAGTTTTGTCAATGGTCCAGCAATCCTTGAGAAGTCCTGAACAAACTTCCGATAATAGCCTGCTAGTCCGAGAAAACTACGAACTTCTGACGCTGACTTGGGTACTGGCCATTCCTTGACAGCAACAACTTTCTCTGGGTCTACTGAAACTCCTGCTCCTGAGATGATGTGGCCCAAAAATGCAACACGATCCAGCCAGAACTCGCATTTACTTAGCTTCCCAAAAAGGCGATTCTCCCTCAACGTCTGTAGAGCGATCCTCAGATGCTTAGCGTGCTCCTCCTTGTTCCGAGAATACACCAGGATGTCATCGATGAATACTACTACGAACTTGTCCAAAAATGGTGAAAACACCATGTTCATCAGACTCATGAAAACAGCTGGTGCATTGGTAACTCCAAATGGCATTACAAGGAATTCATAATGACCATATCGAGTTCGAAACGCGGTTTTCTCAATATCCCTGGTCTTCACCCTAACTTGATGGTATCCCGAACGAAGATCCAACTTTGAGAAAATAAAAGCACCTCCAAGTTGATCAAATAGGTCGTCAATCCTTGGTAGTGGGTACCGGTTCTTCACAGTCACGTTGTTTAGTTCCCGATAATCGATGCAGAGCCTACGACTTCCATCCTTCTTCTTAACAAACAATACAGGAGCTCCCCAAGGTGAAACACTCGGCCTGACAAATCCCTTATCTAGTAATTCTTGAACTTGCACCTTCAGTTCGGCCAATTCCACGGGTGCCATCCTGTAGGGACTTTTCGATATTGGTGTTGTACCTAATTGGATCTCGATACTAAACTCCACATTGCGGTCTGGTGGCAACCCAGGCAATTTATCAGGAAAGACATCTAGAAAATCCTGTACGATCAAAGGTGCCACTTTGCCATCAGTGCACATTGATTTCAGCATTCCAGCCTCCTTGACACGCCCAAACGGTGTATCGCCAGCATGGAACTCGAATTCCTGGCGACCTGGAATTCGGAACACTACCTTCTTCTTTCGGCAGTAAATTACGGCATGAGTAGCTCCCAACCAATCCATTCCAAGTATGACATCAAACCCTGAGTTGTTGATGACGATAAGGTTTGCCTTAAAATCCATACTATGGATCAGTAAGGGACTCTGCTTGCATTCTTTAGAACAAACAATGACACCTGCTCCCGTGGTGATATTCCAAGCAACTGGCATATCATCACAGGGCAAATGATGCCGACCGACGAATCAAGCAGAAATAAAAGAATGGGTAGCACCGGAATCAAAGAGAACATGGGTAAGAAAGGAGTGAACTAGGATGATACCTAATAATGAGATAAAGAATAAAGAAGAATGCAAAATGAAAGAAAATGCAAGAACTGAATATGACTCAAATGTAAGAATACCTGCAACTACTCCTTCGGCAGTCTCTACCTCTTCTACCATCAGATTGTTGGCCTGACCACGTCCTCCAGTCTGGCCTCCCCTAGGAGCTATGTTCCTCTGATCATAAACTTGCCTTTGTGGTGGAAGCGGTGGCCTGCCCAGACTACAAGCTGGTGGTCCCTGTTGTGTGGATCCTCCAGCTAGTGCTCCATACCTATTCCTCGGACAATCTCGGAGCATGTGGTCGCTTGCTCCGCATGCAAGGCACAGGCGGTTAGCAGCCCTACAGTCCCTTCGCACATGGCCAATCTTATGGCAATAGTCACACTCCAGGATCTTCTTCATAGCAACTGGTGAGTAGGTAGTGTTCTAATCATTGGGGTCTGAACTGGCCTTCGTATCGGTCCTCCCGATGGCCTTATGACGGCGATAGGTTGTATTGCCCGCTAAGCAGCATTCCTCCTCCGGTGGGTTTGTTCTTGAATCCTTGCAGCATCAAGCACGGCAGCATAGGTACGGTGCTGGTGGGCAGCTAGACGATCCTAAATATCATAGTCCAAGCCCAACAAGAATCGTCGGACCTTATCCTCATCATTTGCTACCATGGCTGATGCAAAACGGCTCAGCCGAGTGAACTCTGCGGCATATTCATCAACTGACTGCTTTCCTTGGGTTAGAGAAATGAACTAATGCTCCATCTCTACTTTGGTAACGCTAGGAAAGAACTTAGTTAAAAAGCTTTCGGCGAAGGTGGCCCAAGTGATAGGCTTCTCTAATCTTTCGGTCTCCGCCTTCCACCAGATGTGGGCAATGTCTGCCAGCTGAATGGTGACTACATCCACATGGTCCACATCAGAGATTCGTGCGGCCTGTAGCAACTGCTCAGTCCTAATTATCCACTGCTCAGCTTCCAGTGGTGACTCAATTCCTGCAAACTTCTCTGGACGCAGTCTCATGAAATCTGACACGGTGCCAGGCCTTGGCGGTAATGCTCCTAGGATTGGTCCAGCTCGGTTGGCAGCTTCTTGGGCTATTTCTAAACTGCCCCTCATCAGCTAGTTTTGTTCCTGCTAGAGCTCCATCATTTGCTGCATTGCTCGGAGAACTGCAGTGTTCTCCGACGGTGCATCTCTGGGTCGTGAAGTTGAAGATCCTCCGCAAACCATATTCTGCAAAATCGAGTAAGATCATTATTTGGGTTATTTAAATGTTCATGTGATCTATGCGGTGTGCATACTTGTTGAGCTTAACATGGTTCGAGCCTAGGCTCTGATACCACTAAAAACCTGTCATGCCCCGCTTCCCACTATACGGAAATACAGGCACGTAACTGAGGCCCAGCGAATGATATATATCATCCATAAGCTGTACAATTATGAGCTCAACAAGATCTTTATAACACATTCACGCAGGCAAATATAATAATCACATGAGCTGAAAACAGAATAACCATTATTTAGATAATACATCAATATCGGGTCAAGATGCTCGGAAGTACAAGGTGCCAAAATTAAAATAATATGATAAGCAGTTCGCTATAACAACTAGATAAAATAGCGACTGAAAGAAAAACATGAAGTAGTAAGGAAGTAGCAACGATCGTCTAGAGAGTCTCCTCGTCGGGTCCATCAGTACCTGTATAATTATTAACTCAAAGAAAAATAGAAAAGTTCCTGTTAGAGCAAGTTTCGGGCAGTAAGTAGCAATAAGCAGTAAAAGGGGTAATATAACAAGATATAATATGGAAAAAATAAGAAGTAGAAGTACAAATACAATATGGAAGTAAGCAAGGAACTGAGACAATATGATCATGTAAGTAATAACTATAACTAGTGCATTCTAGACTTCAAGATATAAGCAATTGATAACCTAGGCTCAGTTAATCGATAATCATGTAATCAAGGATCGAGAGTCATGTAATCAAGAATCATGCTTAGTGAAAATCTCGAGTTTATCTGTTTTATTAACTTATCTAATGCACGCAATCCTGTGTCCCATACCACAAGTTCGGTGCATATCAATCATGTGACGTTTAGACTTAAGTAGTGAATTCTATAGGATTATGTACTCGGGTCTTCCAGTGATAGTATCAAGACATGTAATCATGAATCATGTAATCGAGAATTATGTAATCAAGAATTGTGTAATCAAGAATCAAGAATCAAGAATCACTATTTCGGGAAACACGGGTCCCCTTCCGAGTATACTCCCCTATATTGTTCACTATTAAGTCGTACCCTTATAATCCCGGCTTGTTATTCTTTTATAATTAATTATGAACATACAGTTGGTACGACTAGTGAAACGGTGTAATCAAATAGTTTAGTCAGGAAAAATATCAAAGGCAGTAATCATGGACATGAAGCGTAAAACGAGTACATGTATTGAGAGTAGTTATTATAAATTATCAAGTGGTATAAAATGCATTCTATCAACCTATTATATCTATGCAAGTTATTATTACAAGAACAATAATACACTCAGTTCATTAAATATGAAAAGTGATGGGTTTATATGCAAAAACGTAGAGATGAATTTTTAGACAACTTGACATATCTGCATTCGAATTCACTTTCCCGTTGTTACAGAAAAGCAAACCCAATTCCGTCAGAGATTCTAGAAAGTAGACTCTCTTCCGGTTCTAACGCATATTCACACGATACATTCTAGAGACAGTAGTTATACGTACAAATTCATTCTTCGCTGGTTTCGATGTTTTGCGCGCATTCTGGAAATTCAGAGTCACAATACTAAAATTGCAATATCTCACAATCTATACATTGGATTGAGAAACTATAGAATGTTTCGGATATCTAGACTCGAAGGGATACGATTTTCATGTAGAAAGTTTTTCGATCCAGTGTCGGGAACATGGTCGAATTCTCAGTACAAGATACCGGTTAGTAATCCCGTGCAGGTTCAGAAATTCACGATATACCAGTACTAAAATCGCGATATCTCACAATCTATACATCCGATTGAGAAACCGTAAGATTATCTGGATTCGGGAATCGATGGGCTACGATTTCAACATAGAAAATCTTCAATCCAGTATCGGGAGCATGGTCGAATTCTTAGTGCAAGGTCAAGAAATTTAGAGATAGTAAAGTTGAATATTCGATATTCGATAACACGATTCAAAATGTGTTAACGGTTCACTCTTGAGTTGATATAGCATGAAACAGTGACTAGAACGGAGTTTGACAATAAAACATGATGATAACTAGACTACTTGCCACGAGTCAAATGAAAATGCTTGTACGAGAACAAAAATAGTGTACAAGATACTTGCCTTATAACGTGACGATTTCGGTGGTGGTGTTAACCATGAAAAGAAAAAGCGACGTCAGCAACGGACGGCGGCACAACGGCGGTAAGAACGACGGCAAGACGTTAGCGAGCGAGCAACGGTAGCAACGGTGAGTGACAACAACAACAAGGTTGTGCGGTGTCAGGTTGTTTCTCGGGGTTCACGGGATCGTAGAAGCAGAATCGTTGGCTTGAAGGTGGAAGGTAAAGTGAAGCTCGGGTGTTGCTTGAGCTCTCGGGTGTGAAGAAGGCAAAGGAAGAGAAGAAGGGAATGAGGTGGTCTGCATGCTTGTGTGTGTGTGTATATATAGAAAGAAGAATGGAGTGAATGCATGCATGTGTATTATATATAATAATATATAAGGATATAAAGAGATGGGATGTTATCTGATGTGTGTGTGTGTAGAAAATTAGGGGAGAAAGAGATGGGGGTGTTGAAAAATGAAAAAGGAGACACTGAAGGAAGAGGGGATTAGGAGTAGTAGGGTGGTGGGGGAAGTAGAGCAGGAGAAAAAAAATGAGAGTTAGGCGTAGAATGAGAAAAATGAGGGGGGAAGGGTTGGCGTATGCAGAAATGGAGAAGTAGGGAGGGAGAAAATAAGGTGTAGAAGTTAGGTCAGCTGTTAGATTAAGAATTAGGTTTAGGATTAAGATTAGTATTAATCAGAGTTTAATTTTGTATTTAAACTCCGATCGAAAAAAAATCACAAAATTATAGAATTGATCAGAAAAATATTCTGGCTTTAGATAAAGAATCCAAAGAGAAAAATAAAGCTGATCTCAAAATTGAAGTACAAAAATTTACGTAATAAAATACATACAACTGGAATAGGGAGTTACAGAGGAGATGGCCGAAAGTTGGTCGGTTTTGGTCGGGAGAAAGAAACGGGAAAGGAAAAGAAAGAAGGAAAGAAGGAAAATGGGGGGAGGGGTTAAAAAGGTAATATATATAATAATAATAATAAGGTATATTTACATATAAGCCCTCCAAATCCAAAATATTACAAATAAACGCCAACTCTTTTCTATAATAATACGAACAATACCAAATACATTAAAATTATCTAATAATAATCCCCCAAAATTATAAAATAAAATATACAATATTTATTCACATAAAATCTCAACTCATGGCCCCAATTTTATACTTTTAATAACACTAATAATGCAAAATACATTAAATATCGCATAACAAATCTCTAAAATTATAAAATAAAGTAAACAATATTTCTTTACACAAAACCCGACTCATAACTTCAATATATCATCTATACCAGTCCAACAAAATATCCATACCAATATCATTTTTTAAAAATAAAATAAAATAAGATATAGCTAAAAAAAATAATTCTGACAACGACAAAAATTTTAATACAAATATCTTCGGTGTTTAAAATTCGAGGTGTTACAGGACAATATAGGGGAGTATACTCGGAAGGGGGCTCGTGTTTCCCGTAATAGTGATTCTTGATTCTAGATTCTTGATTATTGATTACACAATTCTTGATTACACAATTCTCGATTACATGATTCTTGATTGCATGTCTTGATACTATCACTGGAAGATCCGAGTTAATCTTATCGAATTCACTACTTAAGTTTAAACGTCACATAATTGATATGCACCGAACTTGTGGTATGAGACACAGGATTGCGTGCATTAGATATGTTAATAAAACAGATAAACTTGAGATTTCCACTAAGCATGATTACATGATTCTTGATTACATGATTCTTGATTTCATGACTCTTTATTACATGACTCTCGATTCTTGATTACATGATTATTGATTAACTAAGACTTGGTTATCAATTGATTATACTTTGAAGTCTTGATTACACTAGTTTACGGTTATTAGTTACATGATCATATTGTCCCAGTTCTTGCTTCCTTCCATATTGTATTTGCACTGCTACTTCTTGTTTCTTCCATATTATATCTTGTTATATTACCCATTTTTACTCCTTGTTGCTACTTGCTGCCCGAAGCTTGCTCTAATGGGTAATTTTCCATTTTTCTTTGAGTTAATGATTATACGGGTACTGAGACCTGACAAACAGACTCTCTAGACGATCGTTGCTGCATTATTACTACTTCATGTTGTTTTTCTTCCAGTCGCTATTTTATCTAGTTGTTATAGCAAACTGCTATCGTACTGTTTTAATTCTGGCACCTTGTATTTTCGGGCATCTTGACTCGATGTTGATGTATTACCCAGATGATGGTTATTCTATTTCCAGCTCAAGTGATCGTTATATTTTTCTACGTGAATGTGTTATAAATATTTTGTTGAGCTTATAATTGTACAGCTTATGGATGATGTATATAATTCGCTGGGCCTCAATTAGGTGCCTGTATTTCCGTCTATTGGGAAGTAGGTCGTGACATTATTTTGTAAAATCAACTTACCTATACCATTTACATATTAATCAGTTTAACTTTCATTTTCGCTAATTCATGTGCTTCTCTAGAGAGAAAAAATATTTTATGAATTTGAATTATCTTTAGTAAACATGGAAGAAAAAAAATCAAGTTCTAGTCCAATGTTGATCCGGAGATTAACACATTCTTGTCTTGTACCTTTTGTCCAAGAAAGCACTAGTACTCTCATCAAAAGTACATGTCGAATTAGTCCAAAAATAAATAAGATGCATTATTTAAGTTAATCTACAATCAAATGTTCTAAAACAGTAGCTATTATTTGTCTAACTTCAAGACCCAAGTCATTGTGGTACTCGCCGTCAGGTAGTTCATCGCCCTCATGTTACGTGTGTGCCTAGCGAACCTAGGTAACAACCATAGTTCTTGGGTAGTCTATGGCGTTTAAGCCAGTATTGACTTACGTGTGAAGCACACCAATCCAAATTGTCTTACTCCCAAGGTAATGAATGAATATGTGGCTGGACCTACTCTCCCAAACATCATTCGTGCTTCAAATCAATGCTTGGTTGACGCTTCAAAAGTGTGTTGAATTCTAATTGCGGAATAAACTTAACAACGACGACGAGATGCAAGAACTATAGAATGAAAACCAAGAGAAGAAAGAACAACCAAAAGTAACACACAAGAATTTTTCGAGGTTCACCCAAAACAATGGCAACTTCCCCGCGCAGAGGCACTCCTGTGATTTCCACTAGAAATATGAAGATTAGGTTTACAAATCTCTCAAGAACTCACCACCAAGGTGTAGGGTTTCTCTCTATCTCCCTCTCTCTTAATGACGGCTAGTAAATCTCTATTTTCTTTTCACTTAACCCTAAAATCGTACACAATATAATATATGTAGGATTTTAGAAATTTAATCTCAGCCGCTCATCAATCAGCATCGGGACAGTCGATCACAACATCATGACGGTCGACCGGTTCTTTCCTTCGACTGCACGAAGTCCAACAGAGAGTAGGTCAGTCGACTACGCGGTCGACCAGTCGCCTCTTCAAGTTACAGGATTGAGTCAGAGAGCCAGACGGTCAACTGCGCGGTCGACCGAACACTTGCCTGGAGAGCGGTCGGGGGGTGCGGTCGACCACAACTCTGCCTGTAGCTTCAAACCACTTCTGACCTCTTACTCCCACTTTGACTCTCATTCTCATCTGACTGCTCCAACCCCATTATCATGTATTGGATCCACAAACCCCAACAATCTCCCACTTGGAGACATATACATGAAGTATCTAACCTGTTCTTCATTCTTCCATTGGCCTAGTCTAGGCCTGTGCCTCTGCGAGTCTCCTCAACAATTAACCTGGAGACAATCCGATAGCGGTATAGCAAAATTGATATTTCCGGCTATCCACCACCTTAGTGAGCATGTCCGCCGGATTCTTAGTATACCAAGAATCTTAGTTAGCTTCAACCATTTCCTCTCAACCGCCATTCTGATAAAATGATACCTCATTTGAATGTGTCGAGTCCTAGGGTGATATGTCGAGTTTTTTGCCAAGAAAACTGTACTTTGATTGTCACACCATAGTTCACTTATGGGTTGCTTCCTGCCCAACTGTTTCATAAGCTCCGAAATCTACAACATGTCTTTCATCACTTCTGTAAATGTCATATACTCTGACTCCGTAGTTGACTGTGCTACAACCTTTTGTAACTGCGAAGCCCAACTAACAACTATTCCTCCAACTGTAAATACATACCTTGTGGTACTTCTACAACCATCACGATCGCCCAAAAAAATCCACATCCACATAACCATGTATATGCAAAGAATCTCCCCCAAAATAAAGAGAGTGATCTGAAGTACCTGCTAGATATCTAAGAATCCACCTTACTACATCCCAATACTGTTTACCTGGATTATTCATGTAATGGCTGACAACTCCCACTGCTTGTGCGATGTCTGGTCTTGTAGACACCATCACACACATCAAACTCCCAACGGCTGAGGCATAAGGAATAGCAACAATTTCCTCCATCTCTGCCTCTGTCTTAGGACACAAGTCCATTGATAACTTGAAGTGAGCAGCCAAGAGACAAGTGACCGGCCTCGTGCCATCCATGTTGATTCTCTTCAACACCTTTTTCACGTAATATGCTTGAGATAGCCAAAGCTTCTTGCTTCTCTTGTCTCTACTAATCTTCATGCCGAGGATTTGCTTTGCTTCACCCAAGTCCTTCATTGAAAACTCCGAAGCTAGCACCTTTTTCACTTCCTTGATCTTCTCCATACATGAACCTGCTAACAGCATGTCATCCACATACAACGCCAAGGTAACTATATCATTGTCTTCATATCCACGAACATACACACAATGATCCGTTTCGCACCTATCGAAACCTTTCCCTCTCATGAAGCAACCAAACTTCAAGTACCATTGCTGCAATGCTTGTTTGAGCCCATAAAGATTCTTCTTCAATCGACACACCATGTCTTCCCTTTCTTTAGCTTCAAAACCTTTGGGTTGTCTTATGTATAGCTCTTCTTCGACATCACCATGGAGAAATGCTGTCTTCACATCCAACTGCTCTAAGTGAAAATCTTCAACTGCCACAATACTAAGCAGAACCCTAATAGAAGCCATCTTCACAACCAGTGCAAAGATCTCACTATAATCAACACCTTCTCTTTGAAAGAATCCTTTCACAACAAGCTTCGCCTTGTACCTCTTACTGCCATCTGCCTCATCTTTGACTATGAAAACCCATTTGTTAATAAGAGCGCACTTCCTTGCAGGTAACTTGGTCAACTCCCAAGTTCGGTTCTGTTCCAAGGAGTTTATATCGTCCTTCATAACTAACTCCCACTGAATTCGAACCTCATCCCCCAAAGTCTCCTCAAGAGTCTCTGGTTCTCCTGAATCCGTGTACAGAACATGCTCGTGAACAACACTAGCTGATGGAAAAAATATATTGGTTAGCCACCTCTCTCGTGTTGATCTCCTCAACGTGGATACCGTTTCACCAACTGGTTCAGGTTCCTCGAACTGTTCTGGTTGTACCTGTTCGTCTTGGATAACCTGCTCATTCTCAATAGGCTCACCATGAGCCTCCTATGCTGCATGTGGTACCTATACCTTCTGCTATACTGTAGGGCCCCCACCACTAGGGCCGCCTTCAGAATCTGAATCTGAGTTGAGTCTGAACACCAATCTGACTCTGAACTGGTTGTATTATTTTGACCTGTGTGTCTGTCCTTGTATAGGACCTTTTTATTAAACACAACATTCCTGCTGCGAATGACTTTGTTATCCACAAAATTCCAAAGTCTGTAACCATACTCATCGTCACCGTAGCCAATGAACACACACCTCCTGGACTTACAGTCCAACTTCTTTCTTTCATCCCTGTCAATTAGTACATATGCCATACAACCATAAACTTTCAAATGCGAATAATTGACAGTTTTACCTGACCATAGTTCTTCTGGAATGGTCCCATCAAAGACACTAGATGGGCAACGGTTTATCAAGTACACCAATGTATCAACTGTAGCGACCCAAAGATGGACTGGAAGACCCGCATGAAGTCTCATACATTTCGCCCTTTCGAATATCGTGCGGTTCATCCTTTCTGCTACACCATTCTCCTGTAGAGTCTTAGGAACTGTCTTGATTCCTCTGATACCTTCCTTTGCCAGATAGTTGACAAACTCTTTGCTTGTGTACTCACCTCCGTTGTCTGACTTTATTGCTTTCACTTTGCAACCTGTCTCATTCTCAACCCTGGCCTTCCAAACTCTGAATGCCTCAAAAACTTCTAATTTCTCGTGAATTGCATAAACCCAAACCTTTCTTATAGCATCATCGATGAATGTGACGAAATATCTCTTACCACCATAAGAGAATTCCTGAGCTGGACCCCACACATCTGTATATACCAATTCTAGCTTCCCAAGCTTCTTTTCACGCCCACCCAATTGAAAGCTAACTGTTTTCTATTTGCCCATCACACAATTCTCACAAAAATCCATCTCAACCTTCTTCAGCCCCAGGAAAAGATCCCTAGAACAAAGCTGCTTGACACCCTTTCACCAAGGTGCCCCAACCTAACATGCCATAGAATTGAAGGAGAACTACCTACTGATGCTGTAGCAATGATATCACCTGAATCACCTCCCCTGAGTAAATACAACGTGTCACCACGCTTTCATTTTGCCACCAACCTGGCACCTGTAGTCACCTTCCATTCTCCATACCCAAAAGTTGTTGTAAACCCTTCTTTGTCTAGTTTGCTAGTTGAGATCAAGTTTTTCTTCAAGCTCGGAATATGTCATGTATCATACAAGACCAATTGTCCACCATTGCGAGCCTTCACTCTCACAGTGCCTCTACCCACAACTGGACATATTTGTCCAATACCAACTGAAACTGCACCAAAATCACCTGTCCTATAATCCTCAAAAACATCCCTCATGGGGATACAATGAAAAGAAGTATCTGAGTCTATACACCAATCATTTTGTAAAATATTAAATCCAGCAGATAAACATAATTCATCTAGACGGGGTTCAATACTTACCACATTGGCTACCTGTGACCTTGCTTGTGCTTTCTTATACTCCTCGCTTTGGTCTCTTCTGTATCCTGACTTCTTGCAGTACCAACACTCACCTTTGCGATGTCCGGTGCTTGACTTGGACCTGTGATTCCTGCTTTGCAACCTCCCTCTGTTGTTACTTCTACCACGGTTATCAACTGACAGCGCGGTATTGCTAGGATATGACACTGAAGTCTCTCCATGTCTTTTCCTCCTTGCATCATCATTCATAATGCTGCTTATAACATCCTTTAGGGTTGTCGTATCAGTCATTATGCTTGTAATAGTCTACTTTACTGTGTCGTAACTATCGGAAAGACTGGATAGCAACAACAACGATTGTGCCCTCTCCTCAAACTTTAAACCCGACGATTCCATCTAATTGTAAACCATACAGAAATTGTTGATGTTCTCAGCAACCAAACCCCTTTTCGACAACTTCAAGTTAACGAACTTCTTTAGGTGTAAGATCTGATTCGCTGCATTTGGCTTCTCAAACATGTCTATCAATATCTCCATTGCCTCCTTTGCGGTTCTTGCCTTCTCAAAGTGAAATAGCGCCTTCCTGCTCAGCGACAACTGAATCTGCCCAAACGCTTTCTGATCCAATCTATTCCAGGCCGCCAACGCAACCGGATCGACCTCCGACCCCTCTGGCTTCACACCAAACAATGGATCATCTAGATCCTTCTGTCGGAGATACACAATCATTTGGATCTTCCACATTGTGAAATCCATTCCATCGAACTCCTTGACTCTACTCTTGTCCCTCATCTCAATCAATATTACCAACCTGTAGCTCTGATACCACTTTGCTGAATTCTAACTGCGGAATAAACTCAACAACAACGATGAGATTCAAGAACTATAGAATCAAAAACAAGAGAAGAAAGAACAACCAAAGCAACACACGAGAATTTTTCGAGGTTCACCCAAAACAATGGCTACTTCACCACGCAGAGGCACTCCTGCGATTTCCACTAGAAATATGAAGATTAGGTTTACAAATCTCTCAAGAACTCACCACCAAGGTGTAGGGTTTCTCTTTATCTCCCTATCTCTTAATGACGGCTGGTAGATCTATATTTTTTTCACTTAACCCTAAAATCGTATACAATACAATATATATAGGATTCCACAACTTTAATCTCAGCCGCTCATTAATCAGCGTCGGGACGGTCGACCGCAATATCATGACGGTCGACCGGTTCTTTCCCTCGATTGCATGAAATCCAACAGAGAGTAGGTCGGTCGACTTCGCGGTCGACTGGTCGCCTCTTCACGTTACGGGATTGAGTCAGAGAGCGAGACGGTCGACTGCACGGTCGACCGTACACTTGCCTGGAGCGTGGTCGGGGGGTGCGGTCGACCGCAACTCTGCCTGTAGCTTCAAAGCACTTCCGACCTCTTGCTCCCACTTCGACTCTCCTTCTCATCTGACTTCTCCAATCTCATTATCGTGTATTGGATCTTCAAACCCCAACAAAGAGATTTTACCGTGTCACGATAGCATTACTGAGCACCAACCAAAGGAAAACCCGCACTTTAAGCATTGGCTTGGTTTGCCACACCAAACTCGACCACAACGGGCAACAACCCCTGAATTTTAAGCATCCAAACCATGTAGATATCCGAATTTCATTTCCTCTCACCCCCATTCACCACCATTCCGGTAAACACAAGTATTTATCTCCGTAACTGACGCGTGCGTAGGTTGCATAAAGTATTAGTCATCCCTATTATGCTCTTCTTTTTTTGGTCATAGCTGATTGCTCTTTCGATTTTTTTAATCAACAAGCATTGATATTTTCAATTGTGCATGCAAAGATTCATAATCTAACTTGCAATCCCAGCAAAATCGTTGTATCTACCATTTAAAATTTTGATTCAAAATCACCATAAACGACGATGAAGTATAATTACTGACCGTATTTTTATGCCCATCAGATGTTTGATACTATTCTTGAAAGAGAGCAAGACGCGTAGACCGACTTCATTTTCCATGTACAGCATTTGATGGTATGTTATGCCAGTATTTAACACAAATTCTGTCAAGTAACTCACGATCTTAGTATCTTTCCTAATTTGAATATTGTCACTTGCTGCTTTTCAAGGGAATAAAAAATGTGAGGAACAAACAAGGTCGCCGAGATTTAGGAGGTATGAATACTACAAATAGAGCTTAATATTTCCATGTTTAGTGTGTTTAGTTTTTATAAATTGATGAATGTTTCTTTATTTTAAATTATCCTGGTATTGTTATGTCAAAGAAGCTGCTTTAGATAGTTGGGGAGATTCGCTAGTTTTGCTAATGATAGATTAATTCTAAGTAATCTATTCATTCATAAAATAAGTGTTTTTTTTCTTTCTTTTCTGAGTGCTCCTTTTCGGAAGCAGAACAGTTTTTACACGAAGATAAGGCTGAATGCATTCTTTTGAAGGCACCAATACTGTCTACTCGATTCTTTGCATTGTGTAGTCTAAATTCAAAGTAAGAAACTCACTTTGCGCAGAATGTAAAGTGTAGATGTCCTGTTCAGTGAAAGGATAAAGCTTGCATCCTTCCTAGTATTTACTTAGTATCTGAATGTTATAATTACCACTGATTGTTACCTTCTCATCACCACTATTATGATTATCTTCTCCACTACGAACATTTTACAGCATTGTTAATTATTTACTTATTACCTATTCCTTTTTACTTGTATGTATGAATAGCATCTGATCTGTTCTTTAGAGCATTTTCCAGCTGTCATCCAAATTAAATATTAAAACATTGTTTCTTCATATAATTGACAACGTTGTTTTTGATATAAAAACGTAATTCACAGATAAAGATGCCTTTAGAAAAACTATTAAAAAAGGGAGAAAAATGGAGGGTATTAGAGCTGCTAATTTTTGTGTGGGAGCAAACAGATGTTGTGAATTCTTTTAGAAACAATAAAAGGCTGGGAAAGAAGGTAGCTTTACGGTAAAATCAACATACCAATGGTTGAACGATGGTGGAGAAAGGACCACAGTCCCAATTTGGAAGGTTAAAGTTCCACTTAAGATTAGGGCGTTCAATTGGTTGGCAATGAAAAACGTCATTCTAACCTGGGACAATCTTGTTAAGCACGGGTGGCAGGAGCCGGGGGAGTGTGTTATGTGTCGTACGGATAGTGAAACGGTAGATCACCTATTCATTAAATGTACATATGCTACGCAGATTTGGGGGAATCTGTTTCACGAATTCCGCATTCTAGGAACAATGCCAGGGACGATTCACGATGTCTGGGGGGCTTGGAAGGAGGTGAATGTTAAGAATAGATACACTGACATTTGGGGTATTGGGGTAACGGCTATATGTTGGAAAATTTGGCTAGAAATGAACAACAGAATCTTTAGGCCAACACACACACATCATGCATCAACAGCTTCTTTTCATGATTATTGCTAACATCATATTCTGGTCCAAAACAGCAGGTGCGGAGCAAGTGAAGAAGATAAAAAAAATATACGCAGATGTGACAACTTCAACATATGAAGCCGAATCGGAGGAAAGGGGGGAAAGCCGTCAGGAGGAGTGATCGGCAGGGGGAGGAGCCGACACCTCAGTTCGGGTTGAGGGATTGCCACTTTTTTGGGGGAGGATCCGATGATTTGTTGCACGGAGTCCTGTGACTGTAAATGTAATTTATTTTATGTATTTTGGGATGGGAACTATCTTGTAAGGGATGAGTTCTTTTTTGGCGGGGAATGAGTATCATGACCCAGGTGGTGGGATACATGAGCATCATTACCCCTTTTGGCTGAATGTTTTATTAAAGTCTTTTTAATGAAGCACGGGGAGTTTTTCTGGACCCACCGATTACAATAAAAAAATAATAATAAAAGACTAATATTTTTTACTTTTACAGATGTTGACTGTTTCCAGCTGATGTTGACTCCTGAATCTGACTTGTTTGCACCATTTGATCTGATTGGATGATGATGATCGCTCTGATTAACCTGCAAAAGTCTGAAACACCAGGGTTGACCCCAGCGATAGACCCTCTGATGCTCAAGTCAAAACTCAAGAAAAATATGAGAGGTTTTTAGTGGCAAAATACTGATTACCTGATTACTATGGAGGTCATGGGATATTTATAGTTGCTTTTGGGGATCGGTTTCAAGATAATCATTTATCTCTACTTCCCGGTGTTTTGGATTGAATTGGGAATCTCTTCTTCATGAGGAGATAAGAGTGGTTGAGGAGATTGAGTTAAAACTCTTCTTATGATAAGAGATATAATTTGTGAACCATAAATGGACTCCGCACTCGTCCAGAGTTGTTTTGGGAGCACTCGAATAGCGAGCTGTGACCCGCACACTTGCTCAGGAGCAAGTAGCTAGAGCGACTTTAGAACCATGAATGGATTCCGAACAGACTGACGATGAGTTTTAGGAGCACTCGAATGACGAGTCATGCCCTGCACACTTGCTCGGGGCAAGTGGCTAGAGTGACTCTATGAACCATGAATGGAGTCTGCACTCATCCGTTGGGGTGCTTAGTGAGTAGATGGTGTTGCTCGGGAGTGAACCATGTGTCTAACTCATTGTTTGCATCCGATGGAACTTTACAAAAATTTTATAAAAGAAAATACTAAATTTTATTTGAAAAATAAAACTAAGCGGCTGATTTGATGCTAGCATTTATTACATATTGTGACCGTTATAATTGTCGGTCTTTGTTACATGTTTGAAGCTAACTTCTAGGGGAGAGCGTTAAGCGCCTTCGTTGTACTTCATCGGGTGCTCGGTATTCCAAGTGAAGAAATCTCGGTTCTCCCTAATGCAAGTGATGAGTTGCTCCTTGACTTAATGGGAGAGTGCCTTGCTCACCTGAAAACACTTAGCTTGATCCTCTTGGGAGACGAAGATTTTTGCTGGTTCGTTTATGGGTTCAGAGCTAACTTGTCCCCTATCTTGAGGAAGTTCCATAGCATCGAGGGGGAGGACCGAGCCCCCCATTATGGTGGTGTAACATGTCCGAGCAGCTTCTTGGCTTCCTTTGGCTTTCCTATCCTTGCTGCTGTAGGGAACTTCATCTTCATGTGGTATGCTGAGGCAACTGTGTGAAGGGCTACTAGCCATGGGCGACCAAAGATGAATTGTAGGCGGACTTCATGTTGGCAACCATGAAATCAAGAGCTTCCGTGCGGGTAGCTAGGGCCTTTCCCATGGTTACGTCAAGGGTAACCACACCTTCGATCTGAATGAGAGCTCCCGAGAATCCATGGAGGGTGTATCCGTCGGGTTTGAGGCAGTCTCGCTGGAGCTTGAGACCATCGAATACATTCAAGAAGATGATGTTTACTGAGCTACCATTATTTACCAGGATGCGGCGCACTTCATGATTGATCATACATATGCTGATTACGAACTCATCACAGTGAGGTGTTCAGACACCTTCAAGGTCTTATTTTAAGAATGTGATTGGAACCCTCAAACTCTTGGGAGGGGGGTTGTTGTGCACCATGTTCACTTCACGGAGGAATACTTTCCTTGAGGAGATGGAAGATCCCCCCATGGATGGAGTGGAATACCTCCATCCGTCTCGAGCCTTGGGATTCAGAAGGTTTCTCTGGTCGCTTGTTGGCCCCTCTTACGGGAGGAGGTTTGACGTCGTTTTCTTGAGCAAACTTAGCGAGGTACCCTCGTTGATGTAGGGCCTCGAACTCGTCTTTGAGGGTTCGACAGTCATCTGTGAGGTGTCCATGATCTTTGTGGAAAGCACACCACTTGTTTTTATCCCTTCTCCTACTTAGGGCGTTCATCTTGGGGGGAGGGTCAAAGGAGTCCCTCCTTGTCGACTTCCATGAGGATTGCAGAAATACTGGCATTAAATGGGGTGTACTTCTCGAAGCGAGGCATTGGGGGTTGACAGCGCTGGCATGTGGCATCCTTCTGGGTCTTCTGGGTCCGTCTTCATCGATGCTCTTCCGTTTGTTCCCAGATGAGGGCATCTTTTGTTCTTGGGGTCGGATGACATCTCCTACTCTGATGCACTTCTCGACCCTTTGAAGGAGGTCAGGAAAGTCCCGGAGAGGTCTTTTGACAAAATAGACTTTGAGGTAGACATGATTTACATTGTACCTAAAGGCCGTTGTGGCTATGGCTGAGTTGAGTGGGGGGATGGACTGAGACTTGGGTGTGAAGCACCGAACATAACTCTGGAGGGACTCCCCGTCCCTTTGCTTCAGAATAAGTAAGGAGGAACTTGTCTTCTATATCTCGCAGCTAGTGATGAAATGTGTGAGGAAGAGTTCCTCAAGCTGTTTAAAAGAGAAGATGGACCTTGGAGAGAGATGAGAGAACCACTCTCATGCTGATCCCTTCAGGGTTGCTAGGAAAGTTTTGCAGAGGAGGGAGTCGGATACTTAGTGAATCATCATGAGGGTTTTAATACTTTCGATGTGATCTATCGGGTCGGACTTCCCGTTGTATGACTCAAAGGCTGGGATCTTGAAGTTGGCCGGAATGGGAGCCTCGATGATTTTTCTGGAGAATGGGGGTCTGATGGGGCGGTATGTTACTTCATATCTTCCTTCTTCTTGCTTCAACTGTAACTCCCGTTTTCATTTTTTTCCCTTTTTATCTTTGATCCCCTTTGTAATCTCTTTTTTAATTTTATAACATTTCTTTTGTTTCATTATTGTATCGAATAATATCAATTCTAGTATTATTCATGTTTGTCCTTGATCTCAGTTTGATTATTTGAATCTTACTTTTCCTTTTCCTAATTCAAGTTTAATTTCATGGAATTGTCTCTTATCTTGTTGGGTTGAGAAATTGTTTTTTATTTTGTCCCATTTTGTGCCCAAACCCAATAACCCACCTCCTATTGGATCTTGTACCCAAACCCACTAACCCAAAGCTACTCCATATCCCCACTAACAGTTAAATTCCCAAAAATCTCTCCCAATCACCACCACATCCTGTAATCCCCCAAAATTGAAAATTGAATCCCTAACAATCAGCCTACAATCCTCCACGTATCTCTCTCTTCTTTAAACAGCCAACCCTAGCCCCCAACCTCTACCCTTGATCCTGTGCAAACCTAACCCTCCCTTCTCTACTGTTCAACCCATCTCTTGCCCAATCTCTTCTTCGTCCCCATCGCCTGCAGTTCGACCCCGTGCCCCAACCGACCACCATCCCGCTCTTCACCCTCACATCCTCGGCCGTTGCTCCTCCACTACCACCACTCGTCTTCCTCCTTCGGCTCCCGCTCGAGCGTCGCCACCACCACTTCACCGCGACCACAGTCGAGCTCCGCCATTGTCCTTGCCACCGTATTTTCCACCCTCGAGCCCCTGCCGTCTCATCCTTGTCCTCGCCATCATCCCGCTCTAACCCAATTCCCTTGAACCATTACCCACTGTCACCATCGCCTGTGCCTCCCTCCATACAATCAATCCCCCGTCTCTGTCTCTCCACTCACCCCCGCAACCACCGAAGTCCCCTCGCCTCGTCGTCATCGTCGTCCAAGCCCCGAAAGCCCGCTACCTTCGCTCCTCTATTTTCAGTGCGAAACAGAGCGGCGCCCTTTGTCGCCGTCCCTTGGTTGCCCTCGCCGCTGTCGTCGCTTCCTGACCGTAGCAACGTGGTCACCGCTGCCGTCGCCAGCCACTGTCATGTTCGTCGTTCCCTCTCCCGCTCTTTCTCTCTCGCCGTCGAAGTGAGGAAGAAGGTGAAGCAACAGTGGGTGATTTCGCTGTTCGGTGTTTTGGGTGTAGGGGATCTGCCTCTGGTGTTTGCTATTTTGCCTAGAAGGGGACCCGATATTGGCTGGTTCAGTGTTTGGTGTTTGGTTGGTAGGGGGATTTGCTGTCTTGAGGGATCCGCTGTGGTGTGCTGGTTGTGTGTTTTGAGTTGCTATTCGGATTTTGCACGTGGCTCGCATGTGTAATCGTGGTTTGTCGCCCGGGATCCTAATTCCGTTATTCTTTTATATTCAGAATCATCTCCTAACAGGCAAGCGTCTCTTGAACTTATTTTTATTGTTTTTAGTTCAAGAAAACACTTTTTGAAATCCGGCAAGTAACAATCAAATTGAATACCATATCTAATTGAACTATATTGTTTATTTATTGTACCATGTTATTGATTCATAGTCTTCTCATCATGCTATTATTGTTGACTTAAATCCCAAACCGGTAATTTATTGTACTATGGAACATTCACATATACTGCCATGTCGTTGCTTGACTTTGTACTGAGGTTTTCACCCGGTTCCTGACACAATAACTTAAAATCTTGCACATAGAAATCGTAGTACACTTAGTCCATATATTGTTATGTTTTGCATATAAACCGTATTTTCCATATTTAATAAATTGGACCATATATATTTCATGTATTGTATAGTCTTGATATCATCTTAAAATTGTACTAGTGCTACCGGTCTCATCAATTGTACCTGTTGCATGAGTATTGATACCATCGTCCACATTGATCACATGCATGTTCATAAATGAATGATAATAATAATAAATAACAAGCCGGGATTAAGGAAAAAACCATAGTAGTGGACAATATAGGTAAGTGTACTCGGAAGGGGGTCCATGTTTCCCATATTTTTAAAGTTAAATGAAACTAAGTACCACGTCAAGAATTGACGGGGGCCACCTCTAGAACCTACGGGAGCCACCTCTAGAACCCATTAAATGATTACATGATTCATGAATGTGTTTATCGGTTTTCCTGTTTACCAGTTAAATGGAACTAAGTGTCACGTAGAACTAAGTGCCACGTCAGGAGCTGATGGGGGCCATCTCTAGAACCTACAGGGGCCACCTCTAGAACCCATTATCTGATTACAGGATATGTTATAATGATACCTGAGTACACCGTCCTATAAAATCCACCACTAAGTCTAAACGTAACTTGCTTGCATGTAGCAACTATGTGGTAAATAAATGGGATGCATGAAGTGCTACATTAATTAGGATTGATAAAAGACTTATAGGCATAAATGAACACTGAACATTGACACTAATATTAAATACTGGTTATTAAACATTGATTCCTGATTTCTGAATTATTGATTATTAACTTTTGATTTTGTTACTGTTTATCATTTATTGACTCCGATATCGTTCCAATTTATATTCTTGTTATATAGTCCTTACTTCCCTATTTTATTACTTCCTACTACTTGTCGCCCGAAGCTTGCTCTAACGAGTTCTCTTCCTCTTTTTTTTGAGTTATGTTATACAGGTACAGTGATGGGTAACTGAAAGGAACTCGTCAAACTGTTACTGCATTACATATTCTCGAACTATTTGGTAACTCTTGTATCCCAGATTTGGTTATTGGATTTTATTCTCGTTTATGTGATTATGTTTTCTGCGTGGTTGTGATTATTTATTTTCATGTTGTTGAATTAAGATTGGTAAAGCTTATGGGTGATGTTAAATCATTCACTGGGCCTTCGTCAAGGGCTCGTATTCCCGTATTTTGGGAAGTGGGGCGTGACATCAGCAGTGCTAGATGGTCTTCCATTTTTTGCAATGCTAGACGTTGTCTTGCTCTTCGGATTTAGTGGACCCATGTGACTCCTTACATCGTAGAGGAGTGGAGCAGTGAAGTCTGGTTGGTCGGGTCTTGCTGGGAACAATGTTGAGGGCTTGAAGGATTTCATCTTTGAATTCTCGGAACTCTGCCCTGGTGACAGGTACTTCTTCCTCTCTTCCTTTCCTGGGGGTTACTCGACTTGTTCGAGTTGGGTTCCTTCTCCCTCTGTAACCCTTGTTTCCGATTTTTTCGGATTTCTATTTGTAATTCTTCTTTTTCTTAAATTATTGTATTCTAATTTATTTAATAATAAACCTTGCTATTCTTTGAACCCTTTTGTTCTCATTTGATCATCCGAATTCTTTTGGCTTGAACCCTGGTTTTCCAGTACACTCTATTTTGTTTATTGTGTATCAGATATTTAATTTAATATATTATTTTCTTAGTTGATTTCTTATTGGATCCTAATCCAAATCCGTTAACTCTTATCTAAACTCAATGGCTTAATTCCCCTATATGTATTAATTAACCTAAACCCTAAAATTAATTAACCTAATCTCCCATCTACAGCTGCTTCCCCGTCTCCTGCATCCTGAAACCCAACTCCATCTCTCTTCCCCGTCACCACAGCCCTGCCGTCGCCCTCCCCGACCGACCTACACCTTCGGCCTACACCCACATCCTAACACAACCCGGAGCACCGCGACCACCACCCGAAGAACTCATCCTCGTCCTCCACTCCACCATTTGCTGCTCCTGCCATTGCTACCGACCACCTCTTCACCGCTCGAGCCACTGCCTCCCTCCAGTCGTCGGCACTTCCCTCCATAACCGTAACTTACCCCGAAGCTCCTCCGACTGCCTCGCTCTCCCTTGCTGTTGTTGTCCGTCGTAGTGTCAAAGCCAAACACTTCTTGTTGCTGTTCATTGTCGTTGTGTTGCTCGCTGCCTTAGTCGCTGCATGTGCCACAGTGTCTCTCATCTGTTCGTTGTTCGATCACATTCACAATCGTCGTATTTAAGGCAAGTTCCCCTTGAACCAATTTGTTATTCTAGTTCAAGAATTCTTTTGATTTCCGCAAGTAGTCCCTATTTCGTTATCGTATCTCATTTTGTTTGACACCCTTCAACAAAACTATTACGGATTCATCAGCGAAACCAAGTAGTAATTTTCTTTTTGTGCCATACCCTTGATTCAATTCTAAGCCTGTTATCCGTCATCATGTGCATACACTACACGAATATAAACTAGAAATACGTATATGTAGAAGAATCTTGATTTGAATGCATTTCGATTGGATATGAAGTTATAATTAGATTCATAAATTTAATGTTATGAAAATAATAATTTGTCTTATTAACAGTAGAATTCCACCCTAATGTTTGAGTATAATTTCCTGTTAATTATTGTCATAAAGTTATATGCTTGTGTATTTCGTTTGTTGTTAATTAATAATAATGAACTTGTTGGCCTGTTGTTTATTCCATGTTGTGTTGAGTTTTTGACCCAGTTTCTGTTATAATTAAGTAGAACTTTGTCAATGACACTTTTAGCCTTTTGAATCTGTTTTTCAGAACTTTTTACTGATCTAAATTCCGATTTATAGACTGCAAGTTATCATATTTTTAATACCACTAGGTTTTTAATTCCAGATTCTTGTTTAGAAACATATCGACATTTCTTGTTAATTTAAAATAGCATATTAATAGTAGAATAAAAACTTGAGATTAACTAGGCTATTACTAGACATGATTAGGAGTCACTTTGAATTTTGTAAGATTATTTGGTGAATTTTCCAGACCCGTTATATATATGAAAACATGATCCTAGGTTGTTGCCAGAGCACTAGTTCAGTAAAGAACCAAACTTTTGACTCAGTTGTAGATAATATTATTTAGAACTTATTAAACGAGAGTTGTAGCCCTCTGTATCTGGAATCCAGACTATCTGACGATCTTGCAATCCGACATATAGATTGCAAGATATTTAGATTCTCGTGGTGTAACATCTGAATTCCAGAAGACAGTCTGAAAATACATTACCATGTTTAACTAATTGAAACAGTAGGATAAATTAAGAATTTAGACCTGAGATTAATCGTGTTGTTACCGAACACTATTAAGAACTAAATTATGATTTTTATAAGATTTTTAAATGAATTTACAATCAACTTTTATATGTAAGAAATTGACCCTGACATGTTGCCTGAACATGAAACCAGTAAAGAATGGAACTATACACATAGCTACTGTGATTATAATATATTGTGTGAATATGCGTTGGAACTGGCAGGGAGTCTAGTTTCTATAGCCCTTGATGGAAGCTGATTTACTTTTCCGTAGCAACGGAAAAGTTAGTTTTTGTACAACATCTTTCTGTCCAGAATGTGTGTTTTGGTGTTATTAAGTATGATCATGTTTGATTTTGCATCTAGTGAATAGAATTAATTATACCATGCATTGCATAGCCTCGACACCTCCTTGACATCGCTTCGACACTTTTGTACAAATTGCATGTCCACATTTGAGTATAATGGGTAATAAGGGTCGACTTGGTAGTGAACAATCGGAGACTGTACTCAGAGAAGAGTCCCTTATTGTTCGGTTGATTATGGTTATGGATTATTGATTATGGATTATCGATTACCGATTCTTGTTGCCGAGTACACGATCTGTAGAGTTCACCACTATAGTCTAAACGATCACTGTTTGCATGCACCGAACCTGTGGTATGGGATGCAGAATTACGTGCATTAGATGGGATAATAAAAGACTAATAAACCTAGGATTGACACTTGCATTCTTATCAAGATTATAGTTATCCACTTGATTGTGGATTGTTGTCTCGATTATTGCATATTTGATTATAGTCTTTAATCGTATTATCAACCCTTGTTATTGACATTTGATTTTGTTATAGTTCATGATTTCTTGACAAACCATGTTTCCTTGTTCTTTGCTTTTACTACTTGTTGTCCGTAACTTGCGATAACAGACATTCCCCCCCCCCCCCCCCCCCCCAACTGTAGATGTTGAACTTGCAGGTACATGAGGAGATTTGACTAAAGAACTTGGTGAGCAAATCTTCTAGAGAATGGAGCTGATTATTAGACTCCTATAATTATTTCTTCATGTTATTTCTTTTCCAGTGTTTTTGTCGTACGTTGTATTCCGGGCTTTTATTGCCCGAAGTTTATTTCTTTTCTCCCAGATGCTGGATATTATTTTAAGGATTTATTTCATAGATTATTGAAGCTTAATTCATTGTTTATGTGATTAGTTATTCCTGCATGGTTGTGATCATATTTCATATTGTTAAGTTAATCTGTTACAGCTTATGGATGATATACACATCATTCGCTGGGCTTTTGTTACATGCTCGTATTCCCATATTTTGGGAAGCGGGGCGTGACACCCCCTTGGGGGAGTTCTAATTTGTCCCCTTGGAGAGCGATAACTTCTTTGCCCTCTGAGAGAGAGAGGGTTCTTTTGCGTCCCTGGCTTTGAGGAGATGGGCCCCTCGTGCCTTCCTGGTGTTCTGGATGGGGGAGCTCATTCCTCTCTTGTGGTCTGCTTGAGCACCCCCAGCGTTCAGACTCTTGTTGTCTGGAATTTATGATATGGCAAAGGTCTTGTTGCACCTGAGGTGCCTTAGGGGGCACCGTGGAGGGTGTGGAGGTGTAGACCGGCCATCTGTTCTCTCTAATGTGTTGCACATGGCACTGACTTCTTCGAGACCCCCCAGTGGAGCCTCCTTGGAGGGGGGGTGAGTAGGCGGTTGAGGCTGTTCTAGCTGAAGAGGTTGATCCAGTTGAAGGGTAGGAAGGACGTCCTCATGAGGAGGAGGTGGAGAAAGAGGGTTGGCTCGTCAGCTTGAGACTGCCGCCTTCCCTTTCTCCATTGGAGTTGTGGCTAAAAACTGCTTTTACCAGCGAATTTTGGTCGGACCGCTTTTTTCGTTCCTACAGACGACGTCAATATGTTGCTGCTAATTTTTGTGTGGGAGCAAACAGATGTTGTGAATTCTTTTAGAAACAATAAAAAGCTGACATTTTTTACTTTTACCGATTTGACTGTTTCTAGCTGATGTTGACTCCTGAATCTGACTTATTTGCACCGGTGGATCTGATCTGGATGGTGACGATCGCTTCGATTGACTTGAAAAAGTCTAAAACACTGGGGTTGACCCCGACGACAGACCCTCCGACGCTCAAGTCAGAACTCAAGAAGAATATGAGAGGTTTTTAGTAGCAAAATACTGATTATCTGATTTCTGTGGAGGTCATGGGGGTCAGTTTCAAGATAACCATTTATCTTTACTTCCCGGTGTTGGATTGAATTGGTTATCTCTTTTTCATGATGAGATAAGAGTGGTTGAGGAGTTTGAGTTAAGACTTTTCCCATGATAAAAGTTGTGGTTTTTGACAGTTTCTTATGGATAATTATGAGTTTTAATCAAATTTAAATAATCATTGACTCATTCGTATTGGACTGTTATGACAACCAAGTTTAGACATGCCAGTTTTGGGTTGTTGGGCTCGAAAGAGGCCCAACTCCCGTTTACAGATCTGTTTTTAGTGAAAATTACCGTTTTACCCCTGAGAGCTTTAAGATTCGTGCCAATTTAAACGGACTCGATTTGGTTCTTTTTAAACCCATATCAGGTAAAATAGAAGGAAATATAATTTTGTTGTGTAGTTTATAGAATGTTCATGTAAGGTAGTTGTGTAATGTTTTCGTGTAAGGTAATAACGATTATTGAAGAATTTGGAGTTTGGTTGTATTCCATATTTACTGTCAATCGATTCCAAAAGTATAATAGAGACTTTTCGAGTGATTTCCTGCATATATCTGTAAGTTGAATGTCTAAGGAGATGTGGATTAGCTTAAGGTTCACAAGAAATAACACCGCTTCCATACTGGGAATCCCCCCTTCCATGGACTATAGATGATACAATGAAGATTGATTCAAAGGAACGGTAGGTTGCACATATAGCGTCTCTACTTAGGGATAATGCTTACACAAATTAACATATGCATGCAGATCTTGGGATATGCTGGATTACTTCATGTATCAATTAGATGCATATGATCTGTTCCAAACAAGGAGGGCAGACCTTCAAGAATATTGTTTTGATCGAAAGAGAATGCATATTTACAGGATGTTCAAGAGATGCAAAAGCAGAGAACAATCGGTTACATTTATGATTTGCGTTAGATATAAGTCAGTACTTTATTTTTGGGGATCATAGATACTATTGGAAGTTGACGAACTTCCATTATTTGCGACAACTTGTTCTTGGTATCAGTTACAGCATGAGAGAGCATCAAGAACAAACTAATGGTGAGGTAGTAAGTATGTGCTACTTACCTAAGATACTCAGAAAGGTCAATGCAATGCTGCTGGTAGAGGAGGTTGCCATGATATTGTGGTTTATTTATGATGCTAAGCAGGGAGAAAACAAGTCTGCTTTCATTCGCATAGAGAACCAGTAAATTCATTGTAGTGCCATCAATTTTGCTAGCATGCTGCCATTGCATTACAGAAGGGAGAGGGGTTTGGGAATTAGATTATGCATGCAATGGAAACTATATTAGAAAAGTCCAATATTATGACACCGATAAGACATGATAAAAATAAATCATATATATTTTCTTATGTAGGAAATTATTTTTTGAATGTTAATGAAGTAAATATATGATCTCTTCAAAATTAATTGGAAAAACTTCTGTTGATATTGAAGTTGGCAGCAAATTTTTGAACTTGTACCCAACTTTTTTTCCGCATATTTTCCTTTTTACTTCTTTCAATTTTTTTATTCTTCTTTTAGTTTGACCCATCTCACAATTCTTTATCTTTAATCTCATGGCTCTCTTTCTTTCATGGAGTGTGCAAAAGTGGGCATGAACAGCAACTTTTGTCTGCTTGATCAAAGTAAATGAAAGACAGGAGTTGTGGTTCTTTTTGTCTATTCACAGAAACCAGAAAAAATAACTGGGAGGGTGGTTGAACAAGAAATTCTCCTCATGAATCTCAATTGAATAAATCAATCTTTGACATGACCATACTGTGACAGTGTGATTCAGAACCTTTCTTCAATTAGATAATAGTTTGGATTCAGATATATGAATAACTTCATTCATTTTTTTCATGCCATTTCTATCTTTGGATTCCTCCTCACTATATTCTTCATGTCTTATCTCAAACATAAATTTCTTCATGTCACTTTTGGCAAATAGGAGGGTCTTGTCAGATTCCAAGAGTGATACTTCATAAGCTATTAGGCTTTACTGTTATTGATTTTAGACATGATATCAAATCTCGGTCTCGGCCATTTCTCGGGTATTTTCGGTAGACAAAATGCATTTCGGTATCGACTTGATACCATGGTTATAGAAATATGAACAGTTTATGTACATTAGTCTAATACCCAGTTACCAGGTTAAATAATCCTTTATTTGATAGAAACTCCTGAATGATATATCACCTACATACACCAGTCTTTAATGTTTGTTTTACTTAGAAACATCCAATAGTTTCTCTCCCAATACTGCCAACATTTGGGTTATTCTACATCATTCTGAATCATCATTAGAATCCTTCAATGTTGTCTCCCTCTTGCTTTTAAGCAGGCCCACATAATTCCCCAAATTATTAAACTTCAAATAAAACACCATGCACATAAATCAAACTTCACACCCTTCCACCATCCCTCCTTATGATCTCTCCATTAATATCTTGGTGGCAGTTTTGTAATTTTTTTCCCTCCTCAACAGAAGCTCAACATTCTGTTAAAACTTGAATGCTTTTGCTTTTTCTCTTCAAAAAAAAAAAAAAAGAAAGAAAGAAAGAGAAAGCAAATCAAAGTAATACTAAATGAGAGGAGCCTCTTGCCATTTTAATACCACCCCTTACTCCCTCTTACTCTTTCAAGCTACTCTCCTCTCTTCCAATGCCTACTTCCATCTCCTCTCTTCTACTCCTCGTCTTCTTTCTCACTTCTCCTTTGCTTACTAACGCACTCAACCAAAAACTACTTAGAAAGCAAGCCTCCATTCTTCTCACTCTCAAACAATCTTTCTTCTACTCTGATTCATCCCCCATTCTCCAAACTTGGAACTCATCGAATCTCTTTTCTCTTTGTTCATGGTCTGGTGTTCATTGTGATAACACAAATAGCTACATTGTCTCTCTTGATATCTCATACTGTAACATCTCTGGTTCTCTCTCTCCTGCCGTTGGTGAGCTCAAAACCCTCAGCTACCTCTCCATTGATGGAAACAGTCTTTCCGGGGAGCTCCCGACGACAATCACCAAGCTGTCTAACCTTGCCCACCTCAACATTTCCAACAACCAGTTCAATGGAACACTGAAGGGTTGGAACTTCACTTCCATGGTGGAGTTGCAAGTGTTTGATTCATACGACAATGACTTCTTTGGTTCTCTTCCTCTTGGTGTGATTGACTTACCGAAACTTCGTCATTTAGATCTTGGTGGCAATTACTTCTCTGGCTCGATACCGATGAGCTATGGGGAGTTCAGAGAGATCAGCTACCTCTCACTAGCTGGAAACAATCTTAGTGGACCTATTCCGACAAAGCTAAGCAATCTCATCACTTTGAAGCAACTCTACTTGGGCTACTTCAATGATTTCGATGGTGGAGTTCCGATTGAGTTTGGGAATTTGATCAATCTAGTCCACTTGGACCTCGCAAATTGCGGGCTAGAAGGCCAAATCCCTCCTCAATTAGGCAATCTCAAGAACTTGGCCACTTTGTTCTTACAAACCAACCAACTAGTAGGCATGATTCCACCAGAGTTGGGTAACCTAACCAACTTGAAATTCCTCGACCTTTCGTACAATGCATTAACAGGGGAGATCCCAAGAGAGTTCTCACAGTTGAAGGAGCTCACTCTGCTTCATCTCTTCATCAACAAATTTCATGGTGAGATCCCGGAGTTCATTGCAGAGCTTCCTGACCTAGCATTTGTGAAACTATGGCGCAACAATTTTACTGGAACTATCCCAAGAAAGCTCGGAAGGAATGGAAGGCTTCGTGAAGTTGATCTCTCCACGAACAAGCTTACCGGGGTAATACCGGAGGGGCTCTGCTTTGGGAGGAAGCTGGAAATACTGATTCTTCTCGACAACTTTTTGTTCGGACCGTTACCAGATGATCTTGGGGAGTGTGGGACCCTTTGGAGGGTTCGAATTGGCCAGAATTATCTCTCTGGTTCCATTCCTAATGGATTTCTCTACTTGCCAGAGCTGGAGCTGATCGAGTTGCAGAATAATTACCTTACTGGAGTGATAGCTGAAGGGACGACGAAGAGTCCTGCAAAGTTGAGCCAGCTGAATCTATCAAACAACAGATTGTTCGGGCCGATTCCTGCTTCTATTGGAAACTTCTCGGCATTGCAAATCCTTATACTGGATGGTAACCAGTTTTCTGGAGAAATCCCGCAGCAAGTAGGCTTATTGAAACATGTACAGAAGATTGATCTCAGTAAGAACAACCTGTCTGGTATAATTCCTCCACAAATTGGTGATTGCTCATTGTTAACTTACTTGGATTTGAGCAGAAACCAGCTTATGGGTCCAATCCCAGGTCAGATATCTCAAATTCATGTGCTGAATTACCTTAATGTGTCATGGAACCAGTTGAGTCAAAGTATTCCCAAAGAGATTGGAGGTATTAAGAGCCTCACTTCTGCTGACTTCTCCCATAACAACCTCTCAGGTCGAATTCCACAAACCGGGCAGTTTGCGTATTTCAACGCGTCTTCTTTTCAAGCCAATTTGATGCTCTGTGGGTTCATTTCGAACCCGTGTAACCTATCATCAGTCTTTCCATTGCAGCAGCAAGACACATCTCATAGCACCAAATATCAGCTATTGGGGAAGTTCAAGCTCCCTCTCGCACTTGGACTGCTCACTTGTTCCATCATATTTGCCGCTACTGTGATCGTCA
This sequence comes from Hemerocallis citrina, assembly GCA_017893485.1. Taxonomy (NCBI): domain Eukaryota; kingdom Viridiplantae; phylum Streptophyta; class Magnoliopsida; order Asparagales; family Asphodelaceae; genus Hemerocallis; species Hemerocallis citrina. Next base: position 305,410,021 of record CM030359.1, on the reverse strand, counting down.
AGACACGCTCTTTGATGCAGAAAAACTCAAAGTCATGGAAGCTAACAGCATTCCAGAAGCTCGAGTTTGGGAGCGAAGACATTGTCGAATGCCTTGGGGAGAACTACATTATCGGCAAAGGAGGAGCAGGGATTGTATACAGAGGGACAATGCCAAATGGAAATCAAGTTGCAGTGAAAAGATTACTAGGAATACTACAAGGGTCAACTCATGATAACGGTTTCTCTGCGGAGATTCAGACACTCGGCAAGATTAGACACCGAAACATTGTAAGATTGCTCGCTGTGTGTTCAAACAAGGAGGCGAATCTTTTGGTTTATGAGTTCATGCAGAATGGGAGCTTAGGGGAGATGCTGCATGGGAAGAGAGGAGGGTATCTGAATTGGGCAATTAGACTGAGAATTGCACTGGAGGCAGCAAGGGGATTGTGCTATTTGCATCATGATTGTTGCCCTCCTATACTTCACAGGGATGTCAAGTCTAATAATATCTTGTTAGATTCTGAGTTTGAAGCTCATGTTGCGGATTTCGGGCTGGCCAAGTTCTTGAGGGACACTGGAGCTTCAGAGTGCATGTCCGCAATCGCAGGGTCTTATGGCTACATTGCTCCAGGTATTGATTCAAATCTTCAGCTCCTCATGAATTTGATTTATTATCATGATCTAGCTTATTACAATGTCTTTTCTACTTAATATTTTTAATAGTTTAATCTTGTAGATTTATCTCATTACTATCAAAATTTTGACATTACAGTGGATAGGTAGTTTCATTATGATGTGAAGGTTCATGTTAGAATCATGGAATATATCAAACCCTTCCCTGATTCTCACAGCATGCACCTTGTGAACTGGATATCTTCCTTTTTGTATAAGAGTTTTTTTTGCATTTCAGATATTTAATGACAGATGTGCCACTTCTTGTACTTCAGAGTCTTAGAGTATATTCAAATTTACTAACTCCAACTACAAAATCAAAGAAAAAAAATATATATAATATATTTTGTAGGGAATCTATATAATCTCATTAAAATAAAATTATATGGAAGGGATCTACATAATCTCATTGATTACTACTTTCAAAGAGATTCTTTGAAGGGCTGTCAACAGGATAATATGAGTACTTAGATCTTGTTGTTCAGTTCATTCTTTTGATGAATGAGGATGACTGATTAAAATACAAAAAAAACAGTGAACTTTATTTGAGGTGCTTTGCAGTCCTAATAAGAAGAGGAAGACCACTGAATGCCTCAGTTCTGAATACTGAATTAAAGAAGAAGCTACCTTTTTCTTTTGCTTTGTTGGGTCACCACCACTTCTCTTTTTTTTTCCCCCCCTCTGTGTTTTGCATTGTGAGCCCCATCTGCAATGCACCAGCTTGGAATGCTTTCAATGCAATTTTTTGCATTAATCTTTTTTGACCGAAATCTACCGTTCTGTCAATAACAAACCCCAGATTCCAAAACATAGTCTCTTAGGAATCTTGATTGGGATCCATGCTTTATATATTGTTCAAAACCCTAGAAAGTAAAAGGGTATGTAGCTCTACACATAGCAATATAGTATGACAACTTTGCTTTTCAACCAAATGCTCTTCTTTAGCTCCACTTCTTCGAAGTTGGCCTTATCTTCTTCCATATGGGGTCAGATATGACTAACTGTTGCTTACAAGTTACAACTCAAATATTAATTCAGTCCTTACCAATCTTTACCATATTTGGTTAATTGTTGATTAAAGATCTTTACATTGATCCTTTATTTCGAAAATATAATCATTTGATACGGGAACTGAGACATGTCTTGAACTTGCAACCTTCCTGTCTTATTCCTTGCTTATGTGAAGGAGCTTATATCATAGCGAGTTATGCTTGTTTCTTAATTTAAAAATGAGGAATTTTCATTTAATTCTTATGAATTTATATATCCTTGCAAACAGAGTATGCGTACACTCTAAAGGTGGATGAGAAGAGCGATGTGTATAGCTTCGGGGTGGTTCTCCTAGAACTAGTCACGGGAAAGAAGCCAGTGGGTGATTTTGGAGAGGAAGGTCTAGATATTGTGCAGTGGGCAAAAATGAACACGAATTGGAGCAAGGAAGGGGTGGTGAAGATCTTAGACCGTCGTCTCGCCAACGTTCCCCTAGAGGAGGCGATGCAGATGTTCTTTGTTGCAATGTTGTGTGTCCAAGAGCGAAGCATGGAAAGGCCTACCATGAGGGAGGTGGTGCAAATGCTTGAGCAAGCTGAGCAATCTAGTGGTATTAGAACTAGGTGATCACATTTTCTGTTCTCTCCAAGTTGAGGAAAATTGCTTCCGTTTACGCCTATTTTGGAAAACCATTTTCTTTGATGTTCACTTAGTGAAAAAAAGAAGGAAAAAAAAAGGGAGTATGAAAGCAAAAGAATTTCGAAGAAGGGGGTATACCCATAAACTAGAAACTGAGGAAGAAAATTGGGTTTAGAAAATAGGCAGGGAAGCAAATGTTCTTGGAAGTTTAGTGCAGGTGTACAAGGGGGCTTGTTTATTATTTGATGTACTTGTGTAGGAATGGGGATATATTGGGGGTGTTTTTTGTCATTATAAGCATATCATAATCATGCATGTTATTTAGGTTGGAAATGTAGGTTGTTTACTCGTATCATTTGTGAAACATTTATTTTCCTAGTAAAATGTTGCCTTTATGGAATTGTTTGTATTGATGTGTCATGTGCCCAGTTCGATCCCATGTACTCTCAGTCAATTTCAGCTTCATTTATATTTATTAATTAAAGGCTATTATCAGCATTTAGGCTAATCTAGAGTTTCATAAAGTAAAAGTTTATCAGGTTCTTTATGGACTTGAAACATTAGAAAAGGCACTCGGTGGGATTAGAGCCTACATATGATATAGTTATAAATAACTTGGCCTAGACAAATTTGTGATTCCTAACATTAAAGTTCAGTCAGTCCAATTTCCCTATTTGCATAGGGAAGTTTTTAAAAAAGGAATAAAGTGCTACGTTGTATCTATTTCAACCCTTTATCATCAAAACTACAACGTAGTTATTGCATATTAGAGGTTCTCATATTCAAAATGCATGAACGCAAGATTGCAAACTTGTTTTGCAACGATTTAGATACATGATCGGGAGGGGATGACAATCACTTCTAAATGCTCGCCAATTACACGTTTAATATGGAGACAAGGCGACCATGGTTCCCGCCTTGTTAGGTTAACAAGAGGGATTGGGAGAAAAGATGAATGAATGTTATACAAGATCAATCTTAGCCGTACATCTAATATATATCTGACACCCCATCTCAAACTCACGGTGGATCAAATAGTGTGAGTTTGTCTACTAAGTATCGGAATTTTTCGACAGTGTGGAATTTCGTAAAGAAGTCGGATGTCTACTCTGAAGAAGTCACAAAAGGAAGTTAAATGGTCCATGCCTCAAAATGTTCACGTATGAAGTGACAATCAATCTCCATATGCTTCGTCCGCTCATGAAAGACCGAGTTGCTTGGGATATGTATAGCACTCCGATTGTCACAATGAAGATGAGTAGCTCATGTAAGTGTGACACTCATATTTGATAATAGTCTCCGAACATGAACAATCTCTCTAGTAGTGGTTGTCATCGCTCTGTACTCGACTTCTGTGGAAGAATCGCTCTGTACTCGACTTCTGTGGAGGGGGTTTGGAGATGGTGGCTATGTCGAGATTGTGAGAGGGGGAGTTCGGGATTTGGCAACGAGTTTGGTTGAGAATGAGGGTGGAGATGGTGATGGGATGGGTGACGATAAGTAGCAACGTAGGAATGAAGGTCGGTGAAGGGCTATCGGTGAAGTCGGGTTTAGGCTTTGGCAGGATGCAAGGAAGGATGATAGGGATCGGTGACGTTGGGTTTGGGTTTCAGCGGGATGCAATGAGGATGATGGGGATCAGGATTGTTCCAGCTCGGCCTCTCGCGGCAACTGGAATCGCAGCGTGCCGTCTTCTCTCCATACGATACTACAAACACTAGTTCGGATCAAGAAGAGAGAAGGAAGGAGATGATGAACAGGGGACTCAAAAGAGTGATTTCTATTCATATCTGACTCTGTTACAAATGGGTTTATTTATACCCAACTCATCACATACAGAGCACGAGTTTACAGAAATGTCTCTTTTACAATTACAACCCTATAAGATTATTATTCACTAAGGACTGATACGAGAAATCTAGAGGACCGATACGCAACAACTGGCATTCGAACTCCTCAGCAACTTCTTCAGTAGCTACAGTACCTGATCCAAATTAAGAATTGGATTAATACTTCCCCCATGAAAAGGAGATTCCAGGAGGTCGTGGAAATTCGGGAATCTCCAGTACAGATTCCAATAATCTTCCAACTAGCTTTGACACCTTGTACTGTTGGAGAAAGCTGAAGATGATCTCCATGTATAACTGTAGCATGAAAGCCATTCACACACAACCAGTTCTCTAATGAATCTGCTCCTCGTTTTGTTTCAACAAAAACCAATGTTAACGAATGCTTGCCCTGAGTTCCATTCACTTTTAACCAATGTTAATGAAGAAGATCCATTAGGTGGCTTTCCTTATCCAAATCAGGAACATATTCAACCCTTTGGGTGATTAAATTTGTGCTTGATCCAACTCTCCCAACAGCCAAAAATATGTAATTCAATAGGAAGTCTGAAGCTAGCCGCTGTATCTCATTTGGAAATGTTGCACTAAATAGCATTGACTGCCTTGTGCCAGGAGGAACGTGTAACGCAGACAGTATCTCTTCTTTAGGAGCATATCCTTCAGTTACTAGCTTTTCTGGAAGAGGGGAAAGAGGCGGCCAATCTGTAGAATTATTATCAGTCATGCAGAAACATCTACAGTAGAGGCATCCACGAATTGCAAGATGCCATAAGGATTTCTCATTTAACTTCTCCATCATTTTGTGATATATATGCAGGACAAAACGGACATCAATTGCAGCAGCACGGATCATCATCTCAGACATTGGCCTATAAGTCCAAAACTTAGGGTCCGTCCTTAGAAGAATGCGCACTTCTTCTTTTTCAAGATATGATACACCACAATATCGCGAATCAGCGAGAAGGCTAACAAAAGATATGTAGTCAGCAGGAGCTCGTTTTTCCCCTTCTTGTTCCTCTATCTGATAATATGCAATCTGAGTATCTACAACACTGTGTAGTTTGATTCCAAACTGAAAATATAAAGCCTCACTATCCCGTTTGCAATCATGAATGACTTTTGTAATGTAACTAGACTCCAGTGCAGGCTTGCAGGCTTGAACTAGTGCCTCTCCACCTTCAACAGCATCAACCAAGTAGATAGCATCTGGAAATGCAAACTGCATTAGACAGAGAGCCCCATTTCGACAAAGGTCAATGCCTTCACAATCAAAACCAATCACCAGTGGCTTCTCAGTCGAGGGATTAATAAATTCGACTAGAAGCTGTGAAGGATCCTTGACAATATGTATTGGCACTGGTGCAAGGTCAGCATTACTTTCTAAATGAGTTCCTCCTTTGTTACCTACAGATAAAATCTCCCATTCATATGCTCCTCTCACATGGGTCTCACTGGAAACTGGACATACACCATTTCCCCACTTTGCATATGCACCCCTAGCACAAGCAAGATCCAAGTCCAAAATCTTCTCCATCAAATGCCTAATCTTTCTTTCCGAAACTGCTATTTCGGAAGTGAGGGAGCCCAGAACTGTCAATTCTTCAGCTCTCTTAGCATTTGAAAGCCTAACTTCCTTGTTGTTAAGCTCAACTGCTTCTCTTGGCTCCATAAAGTAAGTAGCTCCTGAGCTACTGACACTCAGAACAATACCTCCGAGAAGTACAGATTTATGTGAAGCCTTGATACCAATGCACATTCTAGATCTCTGTCTTGTAACCAGAGGGCTGTCTATACCTCCAGACTGAAAAATCTTTACAGATACTTCCTTTAACAAAGAGTCCAGTTTCTCCATGTTCCTCCTCCTCTCTGACCTAATAGATTGCAACTTTGTGCTAAACCGATCTAGAATCGAATAGAGACCTGTTTGATGCAGCTGATACGATGAAGCTTCAAGATCACTCAAATCAGTAGGCCCATACTGAGATATTAATTCCTTCTTAATCATTGGCCAGGTTATCCCTTCTTGTGACTTGGAATTTGAAACCTCATTCTCCCATGCTTTTGAACACAATCCTTGCTCTCTTCCTATCCTGTATGCAGCTATTTTAGTCGATATAACAACATTCTCTTCTCCTTGAGACTTCTCAGTATCACAATTGAGCACCAAATTAGTGGCTGAGAGCTTTGAAACCTTGACTGTGGGCCTTGGATCATTTCTTAACAACTCTGACTTCTCTTGGGAATTTAACCCAACACTTGGTGTGCATTGCCTGAACCTCATTGCTGGTTGCCCCCTCACATCATGTGATCTCGTAGGTGATGGTAAAGTCGACGACGCATCATGTCGCAGATGGGGAGGAAGATACCTACTCTGCGATTTCTTGGTTGATGTTGATTTCTCACATGCATTTTGTCGAACAGCTGGCGTTCGCCAAGAACAATCATTACCTTCCAAATCTTCTTCACTATCTTCATACATCCAATGCTCCTCTGATCTTCTACAGCCATAGGGGGTTTCTTGATACCGATATGATTTTCTCTCTTCTCTAGATTGTCGGAATGGAACATGGAGGTTCAGTTGTCGATCATCTGCATCTTGGCTATAGCCTTCAAATCTTGGTTCTTGATCTCGACTGAATCTTGATTCTTGATTTCGACCGAATCTTGATTCTTGATTTCTTCGCTCAAATCTACACTGATCATAATCATCATGTTCTTCATCCCTACAGAATTCTTGATAGTTCCGAAATCGAACACCTGATTCTTCACCATAACCATCCAATCTTGAAGTTGTTCCCATATGCCTCCTTTGGAAGTGTGGTTGTGAATCTTGAAGCCAACGCTCCAATCGATCAAATCTCCCTTCAAGTTCTTGATCAACTTCTTGATCGAAGATTCTGTCAGGAGATTGTTGCCGTGGAAACGATTGTCGATAATATTGAGGTGAAGAATAACCCCCACCACCGTCAACGAACCCATTGTGACGAATTTCCGAGCTCCTACGCCGGTGACAAGACTCGACGATCGATAGCCATTCAAGATCGGACAACTTATGGAGTTCGACACCGTAATCAGTGGAACTCCTCGCTGTCTGGTTCTTTGAACCGACCTTGGATCGAAATCCATAGTCAAGGTTCCGCGAACTGTCGATCTCACCGTCGAATTTGGTCGTCTTCCTCGCAGGATCATGAAGCTCTGATACCATTGTTCCAGCTCGGCCTCTCGCGGCGACTGGAATCGCAGCGTGCCGTCTTCTCTCCATACGATACTACAAACACTAGTTCGGATCAAGAAGAGAGAAGGAAGGAGATGATGAACAGGGAACTCAAAAGAGTGATTTCTATTCATATCTGACTCTGTTACAAATGGGTTTATTTATACCCAACTCATCACATACAGAGCACGGATTTACAAAAATGTCTCTTTTACAATTATAACCCTGTAAGATTATTATTCACTAAGGACTGATACAAGAAATCTATAGGACCGATACGCAACAACTGGCATTCGAACTCCTCAGCAACTTCTTCAGTAGCTACAGTACCTGATCCAAATTTATAATTGGATCAAGGATCTGAAGATGGAGGGAGGTTGGGAGTGGGAGTTTAGGAGCAAGAGGTTGACGGTGGTGGTGTGATAGCGACGGTGGCAGGAGATTTGGGATTAGGGATTAGGGATTAGGGATTAGGGTTTGGGATTTGATTTGGGAGTAGGGTTTGCTTTGATACCATATTAGGTTAACAGAGAGAGATTGGGAGAAAAGACGAATGAATATTATTGGGCTCTAAGGCCAGTATATATAGGATACAAAATCAATCTCAGGCGTACATCTAATATATATCTAACACGCCCAAACTACCTACGACTTAAATTGATCATGCCTAATAGTATAGTTGTAATTCGTTAAGGAACCATGTAATTAATCAATGCCAGAGTTTCGATTAAATAGATAGCCTATGACAGATTGTGATAATGGTACATAACATAGTAAATCAGGATCGTACGATTCCAGATCAACATGCTCTTTCAACGATTCAGATCCAATCTCAGGAGCTCTAACCACTTTTTACGACGACGATCAAAGATTAGACATTTAGTAGTTTCCTTTAAAATATAAACTCATTATATGTGTTCTCCCACACCAAATTAAGCAACAATAGATTGGTACCGGCTGTGGGAAGCTATACAGATCTACGCCACAGATCAGAACTTACCGTAAGAAACAACAAGTCTTCACGTCATGCCATCGAAGTTAAGAGGGAGAGCAGCAGCTTCAAGCCGTCTAGCCAATCCTCTTCGTCAGCAAGCTCCTCCTGTGGAGGACCCTATTCCTCTTCATCAGCCTCAACAGCCTAATCAAGCCCCTCTCAATGGAGATGCCTCGGGGGGCTCTCGACAAAGCCTTCATCAACCACTCCATGAAAAACACCATCTATACAACCATGTCTCAGTCCAGACTGCCGCAAGCCAGTCGACGCCCTCGAGGGGTCCCCTAGGGTCAAGAGATCTTCGTTAAGTCATCAATGCCAGACAATAAGGGACCGATCTACGGATCTGTTTGGATGAGAGTGTACCCGGGGTGAGGCCTCCCGCTCAGAACGTTAGTAGAACCAAAGAAGCAACTCTCCCCGAAGGCAGAGATCAAGATGCTCCTCCTCTCATGGGGGCGTAGTGTAGATAAAAGCCCGACTCGTGAGAGTTGAATGCATCTTGAGAGGAACAAATAGCAAAAGGCCCCAATCACTAGGTCCGAACAGAAAAAATTCAAGCATGACATCCTCCGAGCCATCCGAGGTACTCATGATCAAGGTTGGCGCTCATGGAGTCACCACTCTACTCCTTCGAGAGAAGAAGAATCCAGCGACACAACTAGATTCAAGAGGAAGGATCCTCGATGCACTCATTCCAAAGAACTTCAAATCTCTTTAGTTTGAATCTTACGATGTTGAATCTGACCCGACTGACCATATTGAGAGTTTTAAAACTCTCATGATTGTCTATAACATCACTGATGCACTGATGTCCTGAACATTCCTCGCGACTTTAAAAGGATCAACATAGGAATGGTACTTTCGCCTTACTCCAGAGTCAGTATTTTCCTTCGACCAACTCGAGGAGCTCTTTATAGCGCATTTCATTACTAGCCGCAAGGCTGAAAAAACAAAAGTGCTTCCCTGTTGGAATTAAAGCAAAGAGACAGACAGTTGCGAAATGACTTTGTCAAGCACTTCACAACCGAGACAAGGTCCATCTCTTCCCTAAACTCGTCAGTGGCGGTTGCCGCCTTCCGCCACAATGTCGCTTACAAAGACATGATGTAATGCCCCGTGATTTTTAATACAATATTTTGAATTAATAATAAATTTTAAATCAATTTATTTAATTATTTTGAATTTTTGTAAAATTGACATTTTTACACGTGCAAATATTTATGGAGTGCAAATTTCAAGTTTTTAATTTCTGAATAAATTATTCTATTAATAATCGAGTATATTCTAAATTTTGGGATATTTCTGAATAAAGAAAACTATTTTTGTAAATACTTTGAAAGAAAAAGGTTTTTGCGCAAAATGTCGTTTGGAGGTAAATTCAAATTCAAAATTTGGTTGGGCTGTTTTGGTAGGCCAGTTTTAATAGGAGAGAGATTGGGGGGAGAGATTTTATCCCTCTAATTTGATTTTATTTGATTTTATTGAGTATATATATATATGCAATTTTGAGATTGTTGGGGACTTTATTGCAAATATTTTTCTTGGTCAGGAAATTTATTTAGAAAATCTAATCTTTATTAGTAGATAATAATTCTAAATTTTCTGGATTGTTATGAATAATTTATGGCATGTTTACAAATATTTCAAAGTGAAGGACTTTTATGTAAAATTGTCACATGGAGGCAAATTTCAAAATTTTGAAACCCCTTTGCTGCATATGGGCCGGCTAAATCAGGGTGATTAGGGGGATACAAAATCTTACCTTATTTGATTTAATTAACTACTTGATTTGGAAGATCTATGTATATATATGTAAATATTCGATTTTGGAGTGGGGATTTTGTAAAACCTTCGTAAAACCCTAGGATCTGGACCCCGACCTATATTTGTACAGCAGCATCTACCTTCCTCTTTTGTGAACCAAAAATATTATTTTTTTCTTTATTATTCTTGGAGTTTGGAAGCTTGGATCTTTGGATTTTTCGTAAGGAGGAGGATGAGCTTTTCTTTCTTGTTATTATTGTTCTTCATTGATCTTCTTTAAGGTGGGTGGTACTTTTTGTCTCTTGATGTGTTTTTTTTTTCCTTTCTCATGAACAATATAGAATCATACTAGGGTTTAGATTTTGTGAGATTATGATTATGTTAGCATGAACATGAAGTTTTGTTTATGAGATGATTGTAGAGATAGATTGTTAGATAAAAGTTGTTTATTAATATGATAATAATCAAATCTTGGTGGCATGATACTCTTATTTTTATTCTCTCTAGTATGATGATTATTTTGTGCATAAAGGATCATGTTTTAGTTGTGGAAAGTGATTTTATGAACCCATGTATTATTGTGAATGATTAGTTGTCGTAGGTTCTAAATATTCAGGTTGATCTAAAATTTAGTTGTTCTTGAATAATGGAGTTTCTAGGCATGAAAGAATAATATGTTGTTTAAAGAAATATATCTAATGAAAATATATGTGATTGAAGTTGTTGGATCTTGGTGTTTAATTCAAGGAGCATGTATAAAAGGATTAAAAGATGAATTTTTAATGTTTAATTTGCTGCTTTAAATGCAAATAAAATTTTGATGATATGCCCTAATAATTTATGCAGGAAAATGTGAATATGGAAAGAAATATATATGAAAAATACATCAAACTTATGGGGGCTAGGGTTTAGAGGTCTAAACCCTAGGGTTAGGGTTGCTGGGTCTCGGGTGAACAATAACCGAGGGTTACTGTTCCAACCCGAGAGCTGCTGTTGCTGCTGTTTGGGCTTTTGTTTGGATTTTTAGGGTGTTTTCGAGTGCTTTTTGTGTGTGTATTCTTGATATCCGAGTAGACTTACTAAAACAAATGAGCTCAATATCTCATACTGACTCATTTAAGCATGACCATGCATTTTGTAGTCTCACTCAATCAAGGGGCCCATAGATATTGCTCTTGTTATGTAAGAAGGACAAATCTTATCTACGTCACTCACATCCCTCCGCATGATTTACAGTATATCCAACAGTTGACTTTATAATCACCTAATTACATGTAATGTTTAACGACATTAAAACATATAACCTTCTATTCTAAGGACTTTATTATGTTCATTTAATCATAATAAACAACACAATAAAGGAAATGCCTCATATATGAAATAAATATTATGACACAATGCAAACTAGTAATGTCAATACACAATCGGCCTCTAGGGCATACACCAACACAAACATCCCCGAAGATTTCGGTCAATTCTATAAACCGTTAAAAATGGGCGAACTACTCCTCAGAGGCTGTGAAACTCAGTCTTCGGGAGTGAGGAACTTGTGATATGGGTAAAAATCGAACAAAATCTGGACCGTTCAAATCGGGCATGAATCTTAATGCTCTCAGAGGTAAGATAGCAATTTTCAGTGGAAACAGGCCCGACGAGAGGGGCTGGGCTGTTTTCAGGTCCATTGACCCGATCTAGCCTATAATAGGAACTGCTACAACAGTCCTACTTCGAAGGAGTCAGATTCGTTGGAAGAACCTAGTTTAAACCCCATTTTTCTAGGGGGTAACCGATTCTATCCTCCATGCATAAGAGCGGGTTTGAAAACTCTCTCTTTATCAAGAGAAGAGTGTTGACTGATTTCTTCACATGGAGTGGGTAGCTGACTCTTTCTCGATAACAGGGAGTTGAGATAGATGAATATTTTGAAATCCCCCCTAGCGACTATATATACCTCAAGACCTCATCAGAAACTAGGTAATGGCAAACCCACTCTCAAAATCCACCATATCTTTAATTTTCTGACTTGGGCACGGGAGGGTCTGTCGCCGGAGTTACCCCCAATGCTTCAGACTTGTTTGCAGGTCCACGAAAACGATATCATCCATTCCTAACGATCAAATATCGGATTCGAGTGCAGTTTTCGGTGGTCAATATCGAAAAAAGTAAAAGGTCAGGTCTTTATTGTTTTCATTTAAAGAATTCACATATCTACTTGCTTCCACACAAAAATAAGCAACAACACTTGTAGAGACAACTCTTGGACGAAGTTGAACATTCGAACTTGCCATTTGTACCCAACAAATTTGTAGAGACAACTCTTAGACGGAGTTGGACAGAGAGCTTGTTGTTTACACTATCAAGCTTGTAGAGGCAACTTTTGAACAGAGTTGAACGTTTGAACTTGTCAATTGTGCCCAACAAGTTTGTAGATGTAACTCTCGGACGGAGTTGACGTTGAACTTGTTGTTTGTTCCCAGCAAGTTTATAGACAACTCTGAGAGAGTTGGACATTTGAACTTATTGTTCGATCCCAACAAGTTTATAGAGACACCTCTGAGACGGAGTTCGACCTTTGAACTTGTTGTTCGATTCCAGCAAGTTTACAAAGACAACTCTGATATAGAGTTGGACGTTTGAACTTGTAGTTTGCACCCAACATGCTTGGAAAGGCAACTCTAAGACAGAGTTGGACGTAGGGCTTGTTGTTTGATCCCAGCAAGTTTATAGAGACAACTCTGAGATAGAGTTAAACATTTTAACTTGCCATTTACATCCATCAAGTTTGGAGAGGCAACTCTAGGATAGAGTTGGACGCAGATCTTGCTATTTGATCCCAGCTAGTTTATAGAAACAACTCTAAGACGGATTGGACGTTTGAACTTGTTGTTTTTGCCCAACAAATTTGGAAAGGCGACTCTAGGCCGGCGTTGGATGAAGAACCTATTACATGAAGTTAAGGGGTTGTTTGAAGGACTCGAGCAAGAACTCTTTGTATGAAGTTAACGAGTCATTGATGGAGCTTGAGCAAAGTATAGGGCATTGAACTCGTTGTAAGGAATTAACAAGTATTTGACAGAGCTCGTGCGAAGAACAAGGCATCAAATTCGTTGTTTGTTGACGGAGCTCGAGCAGAGAGCATGACATCGAACTTGTTGTATGGAGTTAAAAATATTTGATGGAGATCGAATGAGGAGTGGGACATCGAACTTATTGCATGGAATTAACAAGTGATTGATGGAGCTCGAGAGAAGAGTGGGGCATCGAACTTGTTGTATGATGTTAACAAATTATTGTTCGAGCTCGAACAAAGAGCAGGGTACTGAACTCGTTGTATGGAGTTAACGAGTTGTTGATGGAGTGCAAGCGAAGAACAAGACATTGAACTCATTGTTTGGATTTAACAATTTTTTGGTGAAACTCAAGCGAAGAGCAAGACATTAACTCGTTGTAGGGAGCTAACGAGTTGTTCACGGGACTCAAACAAAGAGTAATGCATTAAATTCATTGTATGGAGTGAATGAGTTGTTAACGCAGCTCGAGCGAAGAGCAAGACGTTGAACTCATTATATGAAGCTAACGAGTTATTGATAGAGCTCGAGTGATGAGTGGGGCATCAAACTCGTTGTATGGAGTTAACGAGTTATTGATGGAGCTCAAGTAAATAGCAAGGCATTAAACTCGTTGTATGAAGTTAATGAGTTATTGGGGCTCGAGCGAAGAGCGGGGAACTCAACTCATTGTATGGATTTAACGAGTTTTTTACAGAGCTCGAGTGAAGAGCAAGATGTTGAACTCGTTATATGGAGCAAACGAGTTATTGACAATGCTCAAGCGAAGAGCAGGGCACTGAATTCGTTGTACGATGCTAACATGTTGTTGGAGCTCAAGCGGAGAGCAAGGCACTAAACTCGTTGTTTAGAGTTAACGTGTTATTAATGGAGTGCAAGGCATTGAACTCATTCAATGGAGTTAACGAGTTTTTGATGGAGCTTGAGCACGGGCAGGGCATTGAACTATCGTATGGAGTTAACGAGTTATTGATGGAGCTCGAGCAAAGCACGGGGCATTGAACTCTTTGTACGAAGTTAATCAGTCGTTGACAAAGCTCGAGCAAAGAATAAGACATTAACTCGTTGTACGGTGTTAACGAGTTGTTGACGGAGCTCAAGCAAAGAGCAGAGCTTTGAACTCATTGTATGGAGTTAACGAGTTGTTGATAGAGCTCGAGCAGAACGCAAGGCATTGAACTCATTGTATGGTGTTAATGAGTCATTGACGGAGCTCGAGCAAAAAACAAGGCATTGAAGTTATTGCATGGTATTAACGAGTTGTTGACGGAGCTCAAGCGAGGAGTAGGGCTTTGAACTTGTTGTATGGAGTTAAAAAGTTGTTGAAGGAGCTTGAGCAAAGAGCGGGGCACCAAACTTGTTGTATGGAGTTAACGAGTTATTTGACAGAGGAACTCGCGTGGCGCACGGGGCGCCGAACTCATTTTGTGGAACAAATGAGTTGTGGGAGTTTTGAGTCTTCTTAATATTTAAGTGAAGTTATTTGTGTTTGTTCAGCGTTGGAGTAATTTCGTTCTTCTCTTTGCTGACAAGTAGTTGTGTACACCGAATGAGGTCATCGGGACGCTGAACTTGGTCTTCTTCGCACTTTGATGTGCTCGACCGAGTTGGGACTTGTCTGTTTTCTTGCCGCATCTCACAAGATAATGTTGGAGCTTGCTCAGGTGAAGGTGATGTTACATAGGAAGGACTTGGAGCATGTCTACTGTTACCGCTGATTTCGGTGTGGGGGTAAACAGATAGAATTTGTGAGTCCGAGAAAAACCTGAACAGTTGACTCAAGCCTTCTTGCTCCTGGCGCAACCTGTAAGGAAGTGCGAAACACCGGGGTTGATTCCAGCGACGCACCCTCCGACGCTCTTGTCAGTAATCAGAAGAGATTAAGAAAGAGCTTAAAGTGGTGAAAAAGTGATTAACCTGGTCACAGTGGCAGAGGGGAGGTATTTATAGTCGCCAGGGGAGTGATTAGAGGCCTGGTTCCCTGTGTAACTGCTAGAAGAAAAATCCTCACAGTCTGTTTAGGAAACTAACCCCTTGATTCCCGGTGAGAGCAAATCAGGCCCGTTGACTTGGTCAAATCAGTGGCCCTGATTTGTCTCTTGCTGGTCTGGGCTCGCTTCGGGTCGGGATCCGTGCCCAATTGGAGCGGACCCATTCGTGGGTTATTGGATCTGTGAGAAGGAGATTCAGAACCCGCTTTGGATCCGCTTGTATGTGAAATTACCTTTTTACCCCCGAGCTTCAAGATTCGTGCCCAATCTGGACGGTTCCGATTTAACCCCATTTTTAGCCATATCACGAGCCCCCCACCCCTAAAGACTGAGCGTGATCAGCCTTTGAGGAGTAGTTTGACTGTTTTGGTGGCTAGCGGAGTTGTATCGGAGTCCATATGGAGGACTTAGAATCTCGAAGGGGGTAGTGAGATAACTTTTGATGCCATGTGCTGTTTCTTAGCCATATCGAGTATTTGACGTCTTTTATCTATTTTTTTCGGATTATTTACTTAATTTTGCGATGTGTTTACTAATCGTTCGGGGGGCCTTAACAGTGCATTCTGGGCAATAATTGTTCGTTCAGGGGCCCAAAAATATACCCCCGA
This sequence comes from Hemerocallis citrina, assembly GCA_017893485.1. Lineage (NCBI taxonomy): Eukaryota > Viridiplantae > Streptophyta > Magnoliopsida > Asparagales > Asphodelaceae > Hemerocallis > Hemerocallis citrina. The sequence continues at coordinate 305,394,250 of CM030359.1, read as the reverse complement.
ATTTTCAATTATTTTCTAGAATCTTTAGTTAAATTTTCCGAATTTTTAGCAATTTTTTGCAATTTTTAAATAAATAAATCGATTAAAATAGATAAAAAATGACTTTTAATACCGATTTATGACGTGGCTCGATCTGAGCCGTTGATCATGGTCGAGCTCGAATTTCTGAGAGATCCATTGGCTGTTATCGGCCGGAAGCTTTTTTCTCCATTTGCGAGCTCGGAAAGGCACTTGCTCGGCCGCCGACCGTAGACAGGGGGTCTCGGCAGGCCGAGCGACGTGGCGCAATCTGAGCCGTCGGATGATGGTGTGAATCCCAAGAAAACGCTATCTTGTCTTTTAGTGCACGCGGCACGATCTGGACCGTTCATTATCAAGAGCATGAATTTTTGGGAGATCCAGTGGTTGTAGGAGCTCGGTGTCTTTTCTCTCCGTTTGCGAGCTCGGAAAGGCACTTGCTCGGCCGCCGACCGAAGACAGGGGGTCTCGGCAGGCCGATCGACGTGGCGCAATCTGAGCCGTTGGATGGCGACGCGCATCTCGAGGCGGGCACATTCCTCAAGAAAACACTATCTTGTCATTTAGTGTCCTCGGCGAGATCTGGGCCGTCTGATCGAGATCAGGCGCGATTTTTGAGGAGAAAGTGAATTTTCCCCATTTGCGAGCTCGGAAAGGCACTTGCTCGGCCGCCGACTGAAGACAGGGGGTCTCGGCAGGCCAATCGATGTGGCGCAATCTGAGCCGTCGGATGGCGACGCGCATCTCGAGACGAGCACATTTCTCAAGAAAACACTATCTTGTCGTTTGGCGCAGTGGCAAGATCTGAGCCGTTGATTGTAGGCACAAATCTCGAGGCGGCTCAGTTTCCAAGAAAATGCTATCTTGTCGTTTAGCGTCGGTGGCAAGATCTGAGCCGTCTGATCGAGATCATGCGCGAAAGTTAAGGAGAAAGTGTGTTTTCTCCGTTTGCGAGCTCGGGAAGGCACTTGCTCGGTAGCCGACCGAAGACAGGGGGTCTCGGCAAGTCGGGCGACGTGGCGCGAACTGTCTCGAGATGATTCTGTTCCCAAGGACATTAATGGTGCCTGGGGGTTTGTGCGGCGTTCCACCTTCCCCAGGTCATTAAGGATAACTCCTTCAATTAATGCGTGGCGTTCCAACTTCCGAGGGTCATAATGGCTGGTTCTTGGAGGGTAGGCTATAAGTACTCCATTCCCCTTGTTATTTCAGTCGCAGCAATGTTGAGTTTTAGACCTCGGTGGTGTCTGCCTCTGGCGGACGCCAGTCTTGTGAAGTCTTAACCTTGATAGGTTCGGAGGGGTGGTCACTCTACTACCTTCTTCTTCTCCCGTTCCTGATGGCCCCCATTGTGGGTGTCGGGGTCGGGGGAGAACGAGGCAGGAGTAGTGATGACTGTGATCCGAACCCGAGGTATGAGTCGCTCCGGGATGATGGGTGGTCGTTCTTCCACCAAGGTCTTCTACCGACTCCGGCTGTCCCGAGGTGGGTGGCGTGGTCGGAGGAGATCATGGTGGAAGAGGTGACGATCCAAATTCGGACCCGGGGGCCAAGTTGCTTCGGAAGGAGGAGCGGTCATTCTTCCACCATGACCTTCTCTGGGCTCTGACTGCCCCGACATGGGTATCAGCGTCGGGGGAGATTATGACTCGGACTTCCGGACCATCGGTGAGATTGAGGGGGAAGAAATAAAGGGCGTTCCGAGCTTGTTGTTTGCAACTGTGAAGGTTCTGTTGCCAGAGTCCCCTACCAGGCCGAACCTTCACAGTTACAATCAACTAGCTCGGGATGGCGCGCTTCTCTCGATCTCTGAGTGTTGATCTGCTTTCGACCGGGCCCCGTGGGTCGGCGGGAAGCCGACCGAGACATGGGGCCTGGGGGGCACGCCGAAGGCGGTGCCTTAAAACTTTGAATTAAAATTTTTTTCTGGTTTCTTCAGACAGAGGTGGGGTATGGAGGAAGTGTAGGGCATCCGAGCAACCTGACGCAATCTGAACCGTTGGATGGCGGCTCGCATCTCGAGACGGGCACATTTCTCAAGAAAACACTATCTTGTCGTTTAGTGTCTTCGGCGAGATCTGGGCTGTCTGATCGAGATCGTGCACGAAAGTTGAGGAGAAAGTGCGTTTTCTCCGTTTGCAGGCTCGGAAAGGCCCTTGCTCGGAGACCGACCGGAGTCTGTGCAATCTGGATCGGATTGCGTGTAGCTCGGATTCAGATCCCATTGCGCCGAGCTAGTTGACTTGGTGAGGAAGGCAGTAGTGTTGGGCCTTCGCGACGTTTCGAGAGCAGCCCAAAAGTCACGCTCTTTCGTTTGGAAGTCCAAAGGACGTTCCATTTTACTATAAATCTTCACCCCCCCTTAGACCAAGTCTCATTTTTTACTTTTACTCTCTCTCTTCAGTTCTCACTTTGCCTTCGAAGTTTTCAGCTCTCTGGTGGCGGTGCTAGCTGTCGCGGTAGTGTTCCTTGTCTCCGGTGAACTTTCCGACCGTACCTATCACTTCAAGGTCAGTCTCTTTCCCTTCTCTTTTAGAAAAAATGGTTAAGATCACGGATGAGACCCCCGCCTCAGAGCAAGCCGTTGGCCGAGGGGATAAAGGGAAGAAGGTAGTGGAGCCGAGTGATCAGACCGTCGTACGTCCGGATAGAGAGGGCGAAGTGGCCGAGCTGTCTAAGGAGGTTGCGGCGGTGTCCCGGGAGGGCAAGGCCGTGGTCACGATCGTGGAAACGCCGAAGACGGCGGGAGCGTTCGGTCGGCAGCCCATTTCTTTGTCGAGCGTGGGAGGCGTACGGGACTACGCCGAGGACACCTTGGAGAGAGTGACCCAAGGCACGACTAAGTTGGTGGAAGAGAACGAGCCGAGGGAGCTGTCCGAGGTGGACCATACCATCTCGTCTCTCACCGAGGGTGACCTTCACCTGATCCGAGAGGGCTTCCGGATCCCTGCCGACTATGGACTGCTCCTCCCCGGGCCGGGTTTTCGAGCCAACACAAAGTCCTCGTCGGACGTGTGCGTCTTTCCGGTCGACTCCCTTATTGCCGGACTCCGCTTTCCCCTCCACCCGTTCGTGGTTGATGTCCTGACATGGTACGGTTTGAGCCCCGCCCAGCTGATGCCGAACACATGGAGGCACGTCATGGCATTCGTCCTCCGATGCCAAGAGGTCGGCGCCAAGTCGAGTATGTTCCTCTTTCGGAGTCTCTACCGACCCTGTCAGCCAAGGCGAGACGAACAGAGGTTCTATCTTTCGCCCCGGACGGGCGTGAAGCTGATCGAGAATCCGGACTCGATCAAACATTGGAAGGAGAAGTACTTCCTCATCCGAGCTCCGGTACCGTGGGTGATACCGACGGTTTGGGCAAAGGATGGTCTGCCCAAGCGGACCAAGAAGGAGGCGGCGCTGAGTGATGAGGAGGCGGAGGTCCAGAAGAAGCTCCTCGCCCTGCCAGCGCTAAGCTGGAAAGAAATTACCAAGGAGGATCTGTTCCGAGGGGGTCTCAGTCCGATCGACCCTAGTATGCCTCTGGTATTTATACTTTTTGCTTAAGGTTCATGAAAATTTTTCTAAGTTTTTTCATTCGGCTTGTGCAGAGACGATGAAGCTGGATTACAAAGCTCTGGTGGCGAAGGGCCGGTCGGAGCAGGAGGCGAAGAAGAAGAGGCCTGCGGCGGGGCCTCAGGACAGCCGAGCCTCGAAGAAGCCTTCGGTCGTGAAGGCTGCCGACCAGCCGAAGGTCATGGTCCTCGAGCAGGGGGAGGTCATGGTCCTCGACCCTCCTGCCTCAGGTGCGCCGACACCGACCCCGAAGGGGGACGCTCCCGGTTCGTCGAGCGGTGCATTCGGCGTGAAGAAGGTGTTGTCCCTCCAAGTTCCGCCCCTTACTGCCGAGGCGGAGAAGATCTTGACCGAGCGTCATAAGCAGATCTTCATCCCTGACTGGCAGGTGATGAACGTCGACAGCTTCTTGGGCGACGGCAACATCTGCATGGAGGCGGTGAGGCACCTGCCGACCCCAAAGGATCGAGCGACCCTGAAGGCCGGGCTAACAGGGGACGTCGTGATGCAGATTGCTCGGAATACTATGTCGGTAAGTAGGCCGAGCTCTCCCCCATCAAAATTTCTTTCTTAGAATTTTTCCAAGTCCTTGGGTTCGGATTTTAATGTGCTGTTCTTTTTCAGACCCTCTGCCACTTCAATTTCCTGCTCGAGGAGTTTGCAAACAAGGAGCAGGAGAACGAGCGGGAGAGGGCGGAGCGCGTCAAGGCCACGCAGCTGCTTGATGCCGAACAGCTCCTCTCGGCGAAGAGGGGTGCTGAAGTGAAGGGGCTGGAGCAGCAGCTGGCCGATGCCATTCAGCTGTCGAAGGACGCGGCGACCAAACTTGAGGCCTCGGAGAAGGAGGCTGCCGAGCTGAAGGAGGCGTTGGCCGACGCTCGGTCGGAGGCGGAGAAGGCTCGGAAGAGGGCCGAGAAGATCATGGCCAAACACCGGAAGAAGGTGAAGAAGGTGAAGAAGGCCATGCAGGAGGAGGCCGCGCAACACATGCTCCAGAACATGGAGGATGCCTACGGTCGAGCCCTACTCCACGTAGCTACCAAGAACCCTGGCTTCGACACGTCCTCCTACCATTTTTACGACCCCGTGGAAGGGGAGGAGGAGGTTCCCGAGGGGCTGCTCAACCCTGAGGGAGAGACGGAGGGTGTCGAAGGCCCAGGGGAGACCGAGGCCGAGGAGGAGGAGGAGGACGACTCCGAGGAGGAGAGCGGGAGCGAAGGCGAAGGCGAGGGCGACGGCGAGGGCAAGATCGGGGGGTCGACGGACCCGAGCGGCAAAAAGGTCGACCCCTGACTCGGTTGTCTATTTTTTTGTTTTGTCTCTTTTTGTAAGCCTAACTGCGGACTGGCCACCGCTTTTGTAAAATTTTCTCCTCGGTTTTGAATGAAAACATTTTGTTTGGCCAAAATTTATCTAAGTGTTGAGCCTCGGATTTGTGTGTGACTAGTTGTAGATGTTTCCATGTATTGTCCCCTCGGACTCATCTCCGCTTTTCAGGTGAAGTTCGGTCCGATCACGGAGGTTTCGTACCTCCGTAAGGAGTTGGTCAAAATGAAGCGAGAGCTGTCATTGAGCCATGATAAGCGCTTTCACTTATTTTTGGAACTGGGGGAGGTAAAGACGCTGGCCAGGGCGAAGTGTTGCGAGTTGGCGCAGCTACGAAAGCGACCCCCGGTCTCTGCTCTTGAGGGCGAGGTCGAGCGGCTCCGTAGAGAGCTCACCGCCGCCGAGCAGAAGAATGGCGAGCTTTTGGCTGAGTTCCAACACATGGAATTAGCGGAGAAAGAACGCTCGGCGGCGGAAGAGAAGCTGACTTCGGAGCTGGAGAAGGCATTGGCCGAGCGCAAGAGGCTATTGGCCGAAGTCGACAGGCTCAAAAGGATCACGATAGATAGGGGGATCGAAGTCACCCACTTCCGACGGCTCGCGACCGATAGTGCCAACGTCTCTGGCTCGTCGAGGCCTTCTCGTCCGAAGAAGTTGGCGAAGGACGACGCTCTGAGAGACAGAATCATTGAACTGGAGGAAGAGGTCGCGTCGCTCAAGCCTGTGCCGGAGAGGGCTAACATCCGCAGTACGTCATGTACTCGTGAAGACAGCGAGAGGGGGATTTCCTTTTACAAACTTGCGACACGTTCGCCTATGACCGGACGGAGTCCAGCCGACGCTTAGAGCAGTGCGGCCGTCTCGTCGAGCGGGGCCTCGGTCGGCGCCGCAGTTAGGGCCAGCAGCGAAGGGGGGGTCGCGCTTCGTTGGTTTAGGATCGAGCTCGGAGGGCAGGCCTCGTCGTCCTCGCGTTTCCTTAAACCGAAGCGTTCCCCTTCCGAAGAGGACCTGATCATGTCGCTTCATGTCCCTTCTGATTTGTTGTAAAACGTTGTTGTAGGGTCGGTCTCGTTGTATGTAGAATTAACATGTCTGAATATGAATCCGGATTTGTGATTTGGAAAAATTTTAAGTGTTGGGCCTCGGCGATGTTTTGAAGTCTTGCTATTTGTTTTTCCCTTTTTTCAGCTCGAGGCGGCCGACACATATGCTGATCTCCACGGCTCGGATGGTGACTCTGAATCCGAGGCCACTTCTGGGACGGCGGCTCTGAGTCCTAGGAGCGTCGAGCTGGAGTTACGCCGAGCTGAGAGTGAGCGGGCCCACCTCTTGTCCGTCCTCGACCTACGGGAAACCGAGATCCAACGCCTGGAGAACAGGATCGCCGAGTTGACCCCTGCAGAAAGGGATGAAGATTTGCAAACTGATTTCAGCAACGCTCTTCGGGTCAAGTGTATTCGGCACAACTAGTCGAAGATTATAGCCGAGCGGGACGATTTGCTCTCGGAGATTCGACACTTGCAGACTGTGGTAGCGAAGCTCCGGAACGATGCAGGGGAACTACCAGCCGAGGAGGACGAACAGTCGGCCGAACAGTCTAGTGAAGATATTTCCATATGACGGCCAAGTATATGGGTCAGCGTCATGTATTTTGTTTGCCAACACTTTGTAACCATGAAAAAGATGCGCTTTGTATTCTGGTCTGGTTGTTTAATAAAATATCCTTCGTTGTTCTGCATATTTATCTTGCTTATAACTGTGTTGGTCGCGCCGAGATCCTCGAACCGAGCGTGTTAGTTCCATCGGCGAGAGTGTTGAACCGAATCGGGGTACCTATGAGTACAGTATTTCGTTGCTTAGCGACTCTGACAGGGTACGGCACGAATCCCTAGGCGGCTCAGTCCCCTAGAAAGCGCTATCTTGTCGTTTAGCGCAGGTGGCGAGATCTGAACCGTCGAACGTGGGCACGAATCTCGAGGCGGCTCAGTTCCCAAGAAAACGCTATCTTGTCGTTTAGCGTCGGTGGCAAGATCTGGGCCGTCTGATCGAGATCATGCGCGAAAGTTGAGGAGAAAGTGAGTTTTCTCCGTTTGCGAGCTCGGGAAGGCACTTGCTCGGTAGCCGACCGAAGGTGTAGGGCTTCGGGCTTCGGCCATTAGGCAGGAGTGCTCGGATTATGTGGCCGAACATAGCTTTGGTGTCCCTCCACTGACGGAGCAGAGGGGTGGACCACTCCCCGTTTGCCGCGAAGCAAGCTTGGGGGGACTGGGAGCTAAGTGTTGGACTCCGGGACCATCGTTGTAGTTCGACGGATGTGGGAGCAATTCCGAACGGCGATCTACCCCTGGTTCGCTCGGAGGTGGGCCAAGGAGGTAAAGTCGAGCCGAGTGTTGGACTCTGAACCATCGGTTTAGTTCAACGATTGTGGGAGCAATTCCGAACGGCGATCTACCCCTGGCTCGCACGGAGGCGGGCCGAGGAGGTAAAGTCGAGCCGAGTGTTGGAATCCAAACCATCGGTTTAGTTCAATGGTTGTGGGAGCAATTCCGAACGGCGATCTACCCCTGGCTCGCTCGGAGGCGAGCCGAGGAGGCAAAGTCGAGCCGAGTGTTGGACTCCGAACCATCGGTTTAGTTCAACGGTTGTGGGAGCAATTCCGAACGGCGATCTACCCCTGGCTCGCTCGGAGGCGAGCCGAGGAGGCAAAGTCGAGCCGAGTGTTGAACTCCGAACCATCGGTTTAGTTCAACGGTTGTGGGAGCAGTTCCGAACGACGGTCTACCCCTGGTTCGTCCGGGGACAAGCCGAGGAGGTGAGGTCGAGCCGAACGTGGACTCCGAACCATTGGTTGAAATCACAATTTAAAAAGCAGGTGATAAGAGGGGAGAGAAGCATGCGAATTCACAAACACGAAAGAGCTTTCTTTATTGATAATCGACGGCGAACCGTTTTACATAGTACAATTTATGAAAATAGATTACAAGTCAGAGGACTGGAATGGCTCGATATCCTATGATACTTAGAGTGGCACCGGAGCGCTCTCTTGGTATTTTAGGAGGTGGTCGGCATTCCAGGTCCTCGGAAGCTCTCTGCCCTCTAGATCTTTAAGACGATAAGCTCCGGGCCGAACTACCCTAGTGACCCTGTACGGCCCTTCCCAGTTCGGAGCCAGCTTGCTCTTCTGATTGGGGAAGGATATGGCCAACTTTCTCAAGACTAAATCTCCTTGCTTAAGGTTGGCGGGTCGGACCTTTTTATTGTACGCCAGTTCAACCCTTCTTCGGTAACTCTGCTGCCGAATCGACGCCCTTTCCCTCAGCTCATCTATCAGGTCTAAGTCTGCTCTGAGGTCCCTGGCATTCTGTGCTTCGTCATAGGCTGTGAGCTGAGGGGAAGGTATTCCGACCTCGAGAGGTATCACGGCCTCGGACCCATAGGTGAGGTTGAAAGGGGACTCGCCTGTGGGGGTCCGCTTGCTCGTGCAGTAGTTCCATAGGACGTTGGGGAGTTGGTCGACCCATAAGCCCTTGAAACTTTTGTCCAGCCTTTTCTTGATGCCTGCGAGGATCTGCCGATTAGCATTTTCTGCCTGTCCGTTCGACTGAGGGTGGGAAACGGACGAGAAACGCTGCTGGATGGCAAGGTCGTCGCACAGAGCTCGGAATGCTGCACCAGTGAACTGAGTCCCGTTGTCCGTCACGAGGACACGGAGGACGCCGAACCTACAGATGATGCTCTTCCAGAAGAATTGTACCACCTTGTTCTCGGTTATAGTGGCGAGGGGCTCGGCCTCGACCCACTTCGAGAAGTAGTCGATGGCTACGACCAAGAACCTGAACTGACCCGGAGCCGGAGGGAAAGGCCCTAGTAAATCCATCCCCCACATTGCAAAGGGAATGGGACTTGATAGGGAGGCGAGGTTGGCCTGAGGGAGGCGACGGATGTCGGAGTGTCTCTGACAAGAGCTGCATTGCCGAACGTGTCGCTCGGCGTCTTGAAGGAGGATCGGCCAGAAGTACCCATAATTCAAAGCTTTTCGGGCCAAGGACCTAAATCCTGAGTGTGCCCCTCCGATGCCTTCGTGGAGCTCTTGTAGGGCATATTCGGCCTGATCCGGAGAGAGGCACCTTAGGTACGGTCGGCCATCTATTTGAGAGAAAGAGTGTTTGTATAGGATGCCCTCGATCAAGACATACCGCTCGGCCCGGGTTCTGACTCGGCGAGCCTCTTTGGGGTCTTCGGGTAGGAGCCCGTCCCTTAAGAACTCCACTAAAGGCTTCATCCAATTATCTTGTAACATGACCGGCAACGATTCCGCCGAGCCAGGTGTCTCGTCTTCGATGCTCGGCTTAGAGAGGACTTCGATCAGTACGGTCTGTTCGAGACCTTGCAATGAGGACGAGGCCAATTTGGAGAGGGCATCGGCCTGTGAGTTCTCTTCACGAGGGACCCGCTGGATGAGCGCCTCCTCGAACCGGCTCATGAGGGCCCGAACCTTAGCTAGGTACTTCGCCATCCGCTCGTCTCGGGCCTCGTACTCGCCCAAGACCTGGTTTACGACGAGCTGGGAATCGCTGTGGATTCGGAGGCATTGCGCCCCAGCACTTCGTGCAAGTCTGAGGCCAGCAATGAGTGCTTCGTACTCTGCCTCATTGTTCGAGGCCTTGAAGTTCATGCGGATCGCGTACTGGAGGACGAAGTCGTCAGGGCCGCTTAGAATGATGCCGGCACCGCTTCCTTCATTACAGGAAGATCCGTCCACAAAGACTGTCCAAATGGGGGGTCCATTCGGAATGTGTTCGACCTCAGGGATAGTGGACTCTACGATGAAGTCGGCGAGTGCCTGCGCCTTAATTGCTACCGAGGCTGGTAAGAGATGTCATGCTGGCTCAAATCTATGGACCACTTCATCAGCCGGCCCGAGGTCTCAGGCTTGTAGGGGATCTGCTTTAGGGGTTGGTCGGTGAGGACGACGATCGAGTGGGACTGAAAGTATGGCCGAAGCTTCCTCGCCACCGTGACTAGGGCGTAGGCCATCTTCTCTATCTTCGGATAGCGGAGCTCGGCGTCCCGAAGCACTTTGCTCACGTAGTATATGGGCCTTTGGGACCGGTCCTCCTCTCTTACCAAGACAGTGCTCAAGGTCTGCTCGGAAGCAGCCAAGTAGACGAAGAGGGTCTCGCCCGGGACCGGTTTGCTGAGCAGAGGGGGGTTCACCAGGTAGGCCTTTAGTTGGTTGAACGACTCCTGTTGTGGTTGGCCCCATTCAAAATCCTTAGCCCCCCTGAGTGCTTTGAAGAAGGGGAGGCACTTTTCCCCCGACTTCGAGAGGAACCGACCGATAGTGGCGAGCCGACCGGTAAGCTTCTGCACCTCCTTGATGTTCCGAGGCGGGGCCATGTCTAATATGGCCTTAATCTTCTCGGGATTAGCTTCGATTCCTCGTTGGCTTACCATGAAGCCGAGGAATTTTCCCGAGGAGACCCCGAACGCACACTTGTTCGGGTTCAGCCGCATGCTGTGTCTTCTCAACACGCCGAAGGCCTCCTGGAGGTCGGCCACGTGATCAGTGCCTCGGACACTTTTGACGAGCATGTCATCAACGTATACCTCCATATTCCGACCTATCTGGTTCTGGAAAACCTTATTGACGAGGCGCTGATAGGTGGCGCCCGCGTTCTTCAACCCAAACAGCATGACCCGATAGCAGTAGAGGCCCTGGTCGGTGATGAAGGAGGTCTTCGGAATGTCCGGAGGGAACATTCGGATTTGATTATAGCCTGAGAAGGCATCCATGAAGCTGAGGAGCTCATGGCCCGAGGTGGCGTCAATAAGGGTGTCGATGTTTGGAAGAAGGAATGGGTCCTTCAGACACGCCTTATTCAGGTCGGTGAAGTCAATGCATATTCTCCAGGAGCCATTCGACTTCTTGACCATTACAACAATGGAGAGCCACTCAGGGTAATTTACCTCCTGTATGAACTTGACCTTCAGCAGTTTATCCACCTCCTCCTTGATGGCCTGCTGTCGCTCGGGGGCGAACTTTCGCCTCTTCTGCTGAACCGGTTTGCACCCCGGTTCGACACTTAAGCGATGGACGAGCAGCTCCTCGGAAATGCCGGGCATGTCCGCGGCCGACCATGCAAACAAGTCATGGTTATCCCGGATGCATTTAATCAGGTCTGAGCACAGTGCGGTCGACAAGGATTTGCTGATGAGGAACTTTCGGCTCGGATCCTCGTCCGAGAAGAGCACTTCTTCTAACTCGTCCGCCGGCTCGGACGTTGGCCGAGCTTTCGGCTCGGGGATTTCTAATGTCTCGAGCGAGAGCACTGGTCCCCCGGTGGAAGTCGTGTAGCACTTCCGGGTTGTTTCTTGGCTTCCCCTGACTTCCCCTACTCCCGACCGAGTGGGGAACTTCATTTTCAAATGGTACGCCGAGGGGACAGCTTCCAAGGCGGCTAGGCCGGGTCGGCCTAGAATGACATTATACGCCGACGGGACGTCGACGACCATGAAGTCCATCGGCTCGGTCCGGGTAGTAGGGGCGCTTCCCGCGGTTACGTCTAGGGTTATCACTCCCTCGACAGTTACCGGGACCCCCATGAACCCGTGGAGTGTGTAACCGGCCGGCTTGAGACGGTCCCGGGACAGCTGCAGGCCTCGGAAGGCCGAGAGGAAGAGAATATTGACCGAACTCCCATTGTCTACTAAAATCCTCTGCACCTTGAAGTTGGCCATGCGGAGGTCGATGACGAGGGCATCACAGTATGGGGTTCGGACCCCCTCGAGGTCTGCGTCAGAGAAAGACACAGGGACGCCGAGACCTTTGGGGGGAGGGGCACTGTGAACCGAGTTGACCTCTCGGACGAAGGCCTTCCGGGAGGAATTAGAGGAGCCTCCCATGGGGCCTCCGTGGATCAGGTGCAGAATCCGTTCCTCCTCGAACTCGGGTGTCTCTTCGCATCGCTCGGAGCGCTTGTTAGCCCCCCGAGGCGGAGGAGAATTGCGATCCGCCCGATCGTTAGCCTTCACGAATTTGGCCAACTGCCCCCTCCGGATGAGGGCTTCTATCTCATCTCTCAATGCCCGGCAGTCGTTCGTGTCGTGGCCGTGATCCCGATGGTAACGACACCATTTATCTTTGTTCCTCCTCTTTGCCGGGGTGTGCATCCTCGGAGCTGGAGGGATGACTCCCTCCTTCTCCACTTCCATTAGGATGGTGGAGACGTTAGTGGTGAGGGGAGTGAACTTCTCGAACCTGGGGGGAGGGCGACGTTGACCGCCGTTGTCCTTCTGCGCTTTCTTGGACCCCTCTTCCCCCGTCGCCTTCCTCTTCGACCCTGAGGAGGATCCCCCGAAGCTCGGGAGGGCTTCAGCCTCCTCTGCTCGGATATACTTCTCGCACCTCAGGAGGAGGTCGGCGAAGTTATGCGGGGGCTTCTTGGCTAAGGACGATCGGAGGTTGGCAATGAGGACGTTCGACTGGAACGCCACGGTCGCCACTGACTGGTCTAAGGAGGCGATAGACCTGACCTCTGCGGTGAATCTCTTCACATAGTCCCGCAGCTTCTCTTCCCTTTCCTGCCGCAGGTTCAGTAGGGAGAGGCTTGTCTTCTCGGCTCGCCTGCTACTCACGAAGTGAGTTATGAACAGTGTTTCAAACTGCTCGAACGAGAAGATGGAGGAGGGAGCGAGTCTGGAATACCATTCCCGAGCCGACCCCCTGAGGGTGGCAGGGAAGGTCCTGCAGAGCACGGCGTCGGAAGCTTGATGGATCAGCATCAGGGTCTTGAAGCTTTCGACGTGATCGACTGGGTCGGATTCCCCTAAGTACGTTTCAAACTGCGGAGGTTTGAAACCCCTCGGTATGTGGGCCTCCATGATCGACCGAGAGAAAGGGGGTCTGCTGGGACAGAGTGTTCCTGCTCGGGACTCCTCCTCTCAGTCCATGCGGCCAATGCGCCTCTCCACCTTATGGAGACAGAGGATGAGGGCGTCGTCCCTCCGCTGGTAATCATATGACCCCCCGGACTCCTCTTCATAAGAAGGGGAGCGCGGACTGCGGCGCCGGTAGTCCTGGGATCGGCGAGGACTGTAGTGCTGCTGCTGGCGACTGGGAGCCGGGGAAGGACTTCGGGTTCGGCGATGAGGACTGGGATCCCTCGGGGGCGTTGGAGCCCTCGGGGCATTTTGGGCGTTCTGCCGAAGGTTGAGAGCCTGCAGTACGGTGTCTTGGAATTGTAGGAACTCGGCACGGGTGATGGGTGCATCATTGTTCCTGCGATGATGCCGATCCACGGGGGACTGTGGCCTCCTCCTTCGGCGCTCGGGCGAAGCCGCTCGGCCCCTTCGGTCCGGAGACCACCTGTCGTCTCGGCGGTGAGGCGAGCGCTCACCATGATGCTGGCGGGAGGCTCCCTCTCGGGCCCGCCTCTCATCAAGGTGAGTGCGAAGGTCCTCATCTTTCTGGCGGTTCAGGAGTGTGTTGCGGAGGTCGGGATGATGAGAAGCCATTGAGTCCGAGGACCCATTATGGACCGAGACATGGTCCAGGTTGAGGGGTTGCTTCTGCTTCCGACCGTTATGGCCGGAAGGGCCATTGTTGGGTTGCTGCTTGGGAAGAGGAGGCTGGACCTGCTGGGCCGGCGGAGGAAGATCGTGCTGAGGAGTAGGATTGAAAGGTGCTTCCTCTGTAGGGTCGACGGGATTAGCCCCACGGTTTGACCCTCTGGATCTGACCTTCTTTGGAGGCATGGTTGGGGAGGACGACAGAGAAGGGGCTGAGGCTGTTCGTGTGGTTGTTTTCCCACAGACGGCGCCAATCTGTTACCGCTGATTTCGGTGTGGGGGTAAACAGATAGAATTTGTGAGTCCGAGAAAAATCTGAACAGTTGACTCAAGCCTTCTTGCTCCTAGCGCAACCTGCAAGGAAGTGCGAAACACCGGGGTTGATTCCGGCAACGCACCCTCCGACGCTCTTGTCAGTAATCAGAAGAGATTAAGAAAGAGCTTAAAGTGGTGAAAAAGTGATTAACCTGGTCACAGTGGCAGAGGGGAGGTATTTATAGTCGCCAGGGGAGTGATTAGAGGCCTGGTTCCCTGTGTAACTGCTAGGAGAAAAATCCTCACAGTCTGTTTAGGAAACTAACCCCTTGATTCCCGGTGAGAGCAAATCAGGCCCGTTGACTTGGTCAAATCAGTGGCCCTGATTTGTCTCTTGCTGGTCTGGGCTCGCTTCGGGTCGGGACCCGTGCCCAATTGGAGCGGACCCATTCGTGGGTTATTGGATCTGTGAGAAGGAGATTCAGAACCCGCTTTGGATCCGCTTGTATGTGAAATTACCTTTTTACCCCCGAGCTTCAAGATTCGTGCCCAATCTGGACGGTTCCGATTTAACCCCATTTTAGCCATATCATCTACCTCAGGACGGTTTGTCTTGAACTTTATCGTCAAGATTTCATGCAGCATTGGAAAGCTGTTAGCTGACAGGAGGCCTATGAGGAGATTGGTGTCACTTAGGCGGAACATCCCCTGCCATGTAGCTGGAAGGACGACTCATAGGACAGCTTGTTGTTTAGTATTGGGATGAATTTTGTAGCGATGCTTTAGTACAAAATGTAGACTCATTGTAGTTATGCAGTTGTAACGAGACTTGTTGTTTGTGAAATAAGAAATCTTTTACATACATGTGCCTTATCCTATAGTTTGTCGTCTTGGAGGTTAGCTAGTCATGGAAGTAGCTTTAAGGAAGAGTTGGTCTCCGGACTTACCGTTTTTTACTTAACTAGTTGTCGGAGCAACTCTAAGGAAGAGTTGGACTCCGAACTTGTTGTATGGGTCCTCCAACGAATTTTCAGAATCACCTCGAGTGGCAAGTTAAGCTATCTACCTGCATGTTTGTAGGTTTGCTGGAGCAACTGCAATCCACAATTATGGACATCTAATCCATCTTTAAGTTTAGGAATGGATCGAATAATGAGTTTTGCTCTGAAATTGCTTGTTCGCAGATTGCTAAAGCAACTCCGAGCCATGTGTATGAATTTTGAACTTTTTGTTTGGGAGTATAACAGGTTGCAGGAGCATATCGAATGGCTAGTTGAGCTCTGAACATGTTTGTTTATAGGTTACTAGAGCAACTCCGAGCCATGAGTATGGACTTCGAACTTGTAGTTGAAGGTTTTGATGGGTTGCAGGAGCAGATCGAATGACGAGTTGAGCTCTGAACTTGCTTCGTTGCAAATTGCTAGAGCAACTCCGAGCCACAGGTATGGACTCCAAACTAGTCTTATAAGGAGCTTCTAATGAGTTTTTTATGCCATTTTTATGAGTAAGCTTGACATTTAACTCATTATTTGTGTCCAGAGAAATGTACAAGATCTTTGAAAAAATAAATATTGAATTTTATTAAAAAATAAAACTAAGTGGCTACTTTAGTGGCTAGCCTTTATTACATGCAGTGACCGATATTGAAAGATGTCTTTATTAGAAAATATTGAAAATACGTAGAAGATAGGGGGGGGGGGGGGGGGGCGTTAAGCATCCTTGTTGAAGTTTAGGAGGCATTCCTCATTCCAAGTCCCTGTTGATATCTTTTTGCCCACTGGGTCTTCAAGTTGATTAGATGCTAGGCGAACAACTTGGTAGACCTTGCCTTGACTTGCATGTTTCGGAGAAAGGCTCCCCTTGTTTAGAGAAAAGGGAAAATCTTCAAGTTCGCCAATGTGTTTAGGCAGGACTATATCTTTCCGTTGAATGAGCAGAGTCGCTTTGGGCAAGGGATTCAAGTCTATTACTTTTTTCTGAGTAGGGCGAACTCGGACCTAGTGGGAGATGGTTTGACAGGTTTGAAAGTTCTTAGTAGGGTTTTCTAGGACAGTAGCTTCAAGCTCATTTACGGGCTTGGAGTTACTGTGACTCCTTTCTGGAGGGAGTACTATGGCGTTGTAGGGGAGAACAGATCCCCCATTGTGGCGGTGCAAGCTCGTGATGCTTGTTGAATCCCTACAACTTGGCATACGCCTGCTATTGTGGGAAAATTCATTTTCATATGGTAGGCGAAATCATCTGCATGAAAGACTGCTAGGCCTGGACGGCCAAATATAGCGTTGTACACGTCTTTGACATCGACTACCATAATGTCCAATGCTTCCCGTTCGAGTAGCTGTCATATTGAATGTGATGATTCCTTCAACTTGTTTGGGGGCACCAGAGAAACCATGGAGTGTGTACCAGATAGGCTTGAGTCAGACTCGGGAGATCTTGAGACTATCAAATGCATTCAAGAAAAGGATGTTTACCGAGTTGTCGTTTTGTACCAGGATGCGGCGTAACTCATGATTCACTATGCTAAGGCTTATAACCAATGCATCGCAATGAGGTGTTCGAACACCCTATAAGTACTTGTTAGAAAAAGATACTAAAGTCCTTATGCTTTTGGCAGGGAGGATGTTGTGAACTGAGTTTATCTCTCGGAGGAAGGCTTTGCGGGAGGAGTTAGAATCTCCCCCCATCGGTCCTCCGTGGATGGAGTAGAAGACTGCCATGAGCTCTGAGTTTTGGGATTCAGAGGTCTTCTTATTAGCTCCCCGAGCCGAAGAGGTTTCAGCGTCGTTAGACGAACTGGGTGAGGTAATCATACCTTCACCTTCTTCTTTGCGGGCTAGACAGTGTCGATAGTGTGTCCATATCTCTACGAAATGTGAACCACTTGTTCCTGTCCCTTCTCTTGCTAGCTGTGGTCATCTTGGAGAGAGGGCAGATTATTCCGTCCTTCTCAACTTCCATGAGGATGGATGACACACTTGTGGTAAAGGGAGTGAACTTGTCGAAGCGTGGTGCTGGAGGAGGACGACGTTGAGCTGTGCTGTCTTTCTGAAACTTCCTAGGTCCTTCCTCGCTTGTATTATTCTGTTTGTTTCCTGAAAGGTGGATCCTTCTTGCCTTGAGGGTAAAGAGCTTCCTGGACTCTGATATACCTGTCACTCCTTTTTAGAAGCTTGGTGAAATCTTTAGGAGGCTTCTTGGCGAGGGAGACCTTCAAGTGTAGAGCCCCGAATTTTCAATAAATAAAAATTAGAAATAAGTTGCACAATTTTCAGAATCAACTTCAATTGCATTCATAAACACAGTACCAAATACAGGGAAAATCAAAACTTTTTATTACTTTCTTACTTCTTACAAAACACAACGGAATTAAATACATTAATTACACATCTTTACAACACATAGAATCTTCAATTTGCATTTATACCCCAAGCTTTATTTATATCGAACCTAAGCTTTTAGTCTTTTCGGTCATAAGTTGGTCGAAGAGAAGGAGAAACCATAAATGAATAACTAAAAACCCTGCAAAAGTCTATTGAAAGTGGGCACGTCAGTTAAATGGCAACTGACGTCAACTATAGTAATAGTGATACTTCTACATCTCACAATCACCAACTTGATGCATATTAATATAGCAATAATAAATGATGCATAAACAATAAATAGAACATAGAACAACCATGAAAGACTTATGATTTTATTCTTTATGTTTCTATTTAAGTTTGTATTTCAAATGAATATCACTCACACCGTTATGGCTGACCTCTATAGTTCTGGGGGTTAGGGTTATCTCTAGCCTCATATTTTACCGGTAGGTACCATTAGCATAGAGTTGGGATCATGTGGTAGATTAGTAAATGTTTATGCATATCTTGTAAAAGGACTGATTGTAAAGAGAAAATTGTAATTTAAAGTTTTTAAATTCCGCTGTGCTTTGTAAAAGAGTTGATGTAATAAAAAAGTTTTAATTTTCCCTGTATTTAGTTGCTATATTTATGATTATAATTGAAGTTGATTCTGGAATTTGTGCCACGTATTTCTAATTTTATTTATTGAAAATTCGGGATGCTACAGTGCTGATCTTACCGATTAAGCCCGGCAAGTTAGTAGAAGCAACACTTGGAGGGAGTTGGATGCCAAAATTGTTGTTTGAACCCAACAAGCTTATGGAGGCAACTCGTTGAGGGAGTTGGTGTCGAACTTGCTATTTACACCCAGCAGGTTTTTAGAAGCAACTCGAGAAGTGAGTTGGCTCCGGACTAGCTGACCCGACAAGCTTGTAGAGGCGACTCAGGAAGGAGTCGGCACCGACCTTACCTTTTGGACCCAACAAGCTTGTAGAGGCGACTCAAAAAGGAGTTAGCGCCGACCTTACCGTTTGGACCCAACAAGCTTGTAGAGGCGACTCAAGGAGGGAGTTGGCGCCGAACTTGCTGTTTGGACCTGACAAGCTTTTAGAAGTAACTCGATGAGGGAGTTGGAGCCGACCTTGCCGTTTGAGCCCAGCAAGTTGGTAGAGGCAACTCGATAAGAGAGTTTGATGTGATACACGATGCTTGAAGGTGAACTAATTGTGGGAGATGCTTTATGAACAAGCTGGACTCCGGCCCCATTACATGGAGTTACGGAGTTATTGGAGGAGTTCGAGCAAGGAGCAGAGCACCAAACTCGTTACATCGAGATAATGAGTTGTTGGTGTAGCTCAGAAGAGGAGATGAGTACTGAGCTCATTGTTGAGGATTGTCAAGCCGCAGGAGCATCTCTAAGGGTGAGCTAGACCCTAGATTCAATATGTTTGAGCCAAGTTTTGGGGATGTCCCTGGGAAAGAACTAGTCTCCGAACTTGCTTGTTAGAAAATTAATAAGTTTCGTGTAACTCCCATTCCCGAAAATAGGTATTTTTCAGTGTATTTTCAATAATTTGATTTTTTTTTTGTAAATTTATTTTGTGCTAAATTCCTTCGGATCTTTTATTAAAGTGATTTCTAATCGAAAATTTTATTCATTTCGAATAACAGTGTATTTTGATCTTATTTTCTATATCTTATTGACTGACTATTTATATTTGAGCCTAAAATCTAATATATTATTATTATTGGATTATTTTAATTAAATTTTTAAACCTGAATATTATTTTGTTGTATGATTTTATTATTTTTATAATTATAATAATTAATTGTTATTTCTTAATTATCTATTTAAAATCCATCTATCAAATTATTTTGTTATTGTACTTGATTTAAATTTCGTGGTGAACTCCAATTTATTTTTCAAACCCAATTGATATTCTCTTTATTTGTATTAATTATTTATCAATTTAGATTTAAAATTTTGTTCACAAAATTCTTTGTTCTTCTTGATGAACTATTTTCTTGTTGATCATATTTTTCTTTTATTTAATTGTGAGTATTTTATTTGAACCCTATTGATTTAGATCTATCTCTTATTTGAATCATAAAGGCCAATTTCATTTGTTCTTGACCCAAAACTGCTTTTTTTGGATCCTAAATCATTAACCCAATACCCTAATTATACCCTATAAATACAACTTTACTGCAAACCCTAAAAATTGTGCAATTCGAAATTCTAGCTGTTTATTCTCTCTCCATTCTCCCGTTTCTCTCTCCCCGTTGAGAATGTCCCGCCCAAACCTCCAAACCCACTGTACATCTCCTTCCCCGGTGTAGCGCCCCGAATTTCAAATAAGGATAAATTCGAGATTTCACAGGATCTTTACTTCACTTCGTACAATTTTACAAGGAATTTAAAACTTTTTCAATAGTACATCAGAGTTCAATTACAACTTGGTTTTACACAGCGGAAGAATAAAAGATTACAATAAAACATTTACAACATCTTTAAAATAAAACAGCATCAGCATATCCACTTTATAGCTCTATGAATGGTCCTTTACCTGCATGTCAATCTGTGGGCACGTCAGTTATTTGCAACTGACGAAATGTTATACACGGCTATCCTCTCTATGCCTGGAACAGTATAACGATCCCATACTTTAACAAATCACAAAAAGATTGAATGAACAATTAAAGTGTCAAAAGTGATTATTCTAAACATAAGTGTATGTCATGCCTTAATGCCTAATGCACACCATTCTACACTAGGATGACACTAATGCACACTTGTTCGGATTCTATGCATCCCATACTACATAGGTCCGAGGGCAAGCGCCTACGTTCTTCACAATACAGGGCTCGATCCCTCGCCATGAAAACTACCCGGTAGCAAAACAAAGTTCAGACTATTCCACGAATGTGAATCCCAGCCTTGGAGTCCACCGCCAGCTGTTATAACAGATTCCACATCGTATATGTGACCCTCTAGCCCAGTATATATATATATACATTGGAGATGGTAAACACAAAAATCCATCCGTCCGAGTACTCAAGATCCCGGAGTCCACCGCTGACCCGTCCTCATAGTCCCGGACTAAAATATAATAATCCGTCTCCCACAGGGCAACCTCAGTCCACCAACCGGGTCTATAGTCTTGGAGTCCACCGCCGACTATGTAGAGCACCCCACTTACGTTTCCCTAAGTTTACTACATCTTCACTTATGTGCCTAAATTTTCTTAAGTTCAAGACATGAATAATTTCCATTCAAAGAATTAGTTTTACCTCCTACCGGACTTAATCAACAATTGCGAGATAGCTCCTTAGCCATATCTCCGAATCATTTCTCAAATCCTTTCTTTCAATAATGCCGGTACCGAGGTCTTACTAACTCTAAATCATAAACTTTCATGTACAAGAAACATGAGTATTCACACCCTTTCATAATCATCTCTTAAACCTAAATAATTTCATCTTTCAATTCATTCACAAAAGATCACAATCTTGTCTTAACACTTATCCACAAGTAATCATTTCTTAGTCTTGCCACAAATGATCTAGCTATTCATAGCAAATAATAACTCATTCACAATTTCAAACTCATATGATATCTTATTATATCACGATTCATGATTCTTTAATAATAATTCTTTTTCATGAAACCATTTCATTTAACATCATCATTTCTTTCACCAACATAATTTAAGTACTTACAAGTCTAATAATCAAGTATAAAAAAATAAGTCATTCCCATCAAGACAAATATCTCACAATCTTACATTTCTTTTAATAATACAAATCATGATCTTGAATGATTTAATTTTTTGAAGACATAAGCACAATCTAAATTAAAAAGATTACTTTTACTTCAAATTTTCTAAACTATATTTTCAAATGATTCCTTTCATTTTAATTGAGTACTAGGATTTTTGGACCAAATTTTTTTTTTTAGCACAATAAGTACTTGATTATTAGAGTTTAAAGGGACTACCATTTAATAAAAATACTTACACAAATACTGTTAACAAATTATATAATTCCAATTCATTTCTATTTTTCCTATATGATCCAATAAACTATGTCGATAAGATAAGAAAACGTAGGTTAAAATAAGCATCCAAAAGTAAATTTATTTTGTACATAAAGATATTCATGTAGGAAAATCTAAATGTAATTGAATATTGAGTTAGAAAGGAACATCATGCGAGCGATTATGGTAAATAAACTTTTAGTTGGTGTACGGAGGAGTTAACTAGTTGTAAAAGAAATGTCTAATAAGATTATCACATCCTTTCAAATGTTTAATTCTATATTTCTCCTTTAATATAGTATTTAAATATATTTTATTTTAATTTCTCATGAAGAAATTTGTACAATATTTTTTTTTTATTCCTTTAAATTGCATTCGTTCTTTTTAGTCACGAATAGCATATTATATTTTTATAACAATCCAATGAGCTCCATAACATAAAAATTTATTTAGTTATCAAAAGAAGTGTTTCCAACATTTTCATAAAAAGCTACTATTCTTCGTGTACATCAATTCATGACAAAATAATCAATTATCTATTTTCTCATTAACAACTACATATTGTAATTTAATTTATATGGTTCACTACTATTTTCACCACATTCAATAGTTTATCATAATCAAAATTTCCATACTATTCATTCATTTTTATTAGTATGCACATTCTAAAAATTAGAAAGTAGGAGAACACCCACTTTATTGAAGCTTGAACAATGGAAGAAAATGAACACCTCTTCTAGCTCCAAAGTGACCTCCTAGATCTTCCCCTTCTAGCAAGAGCCTCCAAGCACAAAAAAAAACTCTCTTTCTTTTTCTTACACTTATTTCTTTCTTTCTATAATGTTTTTGGTGCCATGAAAAAAAAAAAAAAAGTAGGGCTCTATTTATAGGATTTTGGGAGGGTCTAAAGTGCAAAAATTCCACCCTAATAACTCTTCAAATTTATTCTACAACTCTCCACTTTCCTAACTCCTAAAACCCCCATCTCTTCATCTCCCCACTCTCCACTAACTCAACCTACCAACTCTTCTCCTTCCCTTGCCCAAAAAATGGTCCAAATACATTTGTGTATGCATGCACACATGCATAAATAAATATGAACACATTTCTATAACTCTAAATGTGTACTAATATGTGTAACTTGTCATGTATTAGTACAAAAAAATGTGATTTTAATAGTGGGCTTGCTACATGGGCTCATTACTAATTAATTTATTTAATTATCTAGTGGGCTTGCTACATGGGCTCATTACTAATTAATTTATTTAATTATCTAGTGGGCTCCTCTCCTAATGGGCTACATTTTAGTTTATAGGTCCATGGATCAAAAGAAAGACTAAATAAAACTAATGCATGCTAAAAATAGTAAAATGAGAGTAGCAAAATGAGAATAAAAATTTGCACGTGCACTATACGTGCAGAAAGTCAAAAAATGCATTTTAATCAAAACAAGGGGAAAATAAATTTTCATTTTATAAAATAAAAATAAATAATTTAAACCTATAGAAAATATTATACGTAGTGGTGGAAACACGTGCATCAAAACACGTAAAAAACACGTAAATCCCAGGGATTGAAATATTATATTTTAGTTGACCGAAACCAATACGGAAAATGTATAAATAGTACGAATCCAAAATATGTAGTGAAACACATTACAAAATATACGTGCGTAACACCCAGGGGCAAAATTGTAATTTTAATTTTGCGGGGTGTTACACCCGGCCAAACTCCAGCCATCCCCTGGTCATCCGACCTCCTGCCTTCGCCAGCACCCTCCCGACCTCCTTTCGGCGCTGCCCTCCTCTTCCCTCGATGGCCAAGCACCCAAAATCCCAACCTCGATCAACCCTGTTGCTGCTCCTCCCTTCGCCGCTCGACCTCACTGCCGTTCGCCTCCAGCCACGTGAACCGCCCCTGTCGCGCCGACCCCCGCCGTCAACGTCGACCCCGACCACCCTCTTTGCCCCTTTGTCGTTGCTGCTGTCCCTTTCTATGTTTTTGCTTTAGGATTTTATTGAACGTATATTGCACGTGTTATAAATTGCTAGTTTGTGGGTTCGTTGCTTCGGAATCCTTATCTCGTTATTCTTGGTATTCGTTTTCACCGTTAATAAGGCAAGTCACTGTCCTCTTGAATTGTTAATTGTATCAAATTCAAGTTTTGTTGAAACTCTTTCAAGTAGATCCCTTGTTTATTGTACTATACATTGTTCATCTCTTTCGTTGGGTTTATTGAGGGTTTACACGAGCTAACCCGAATATTCTTGACATCGTGCCATTTTTTACTCTAAAGATTGGATCTTTCATGCATTCATGTAGAATTGATAATAGGGTTGTTCATATAATTGTCACACAAATAAATTATTGTAGAAATAATTGTTAGGTTGTATATTTGGTTGATTGATTGTTGTTGGTTGATGATAAATTGATGTATGAGTGTGTTCTAATTTTATTCATCTTATTTGTGCACCCATCATGCTAATTATATAGTTTATCGACTAATAGAATTGATATCCATCATATTTAATTAATTTGTTTCATTAAACTACACAAATCCTGTATATTGCTTGCTTGCCTGTTTGTTGACTGCTATTTTTGAACCAGTAAACGATCTTAAAATAAATTACTTTCTGAATAAGAATTGTAGCCTCATTTTTCTAGTTTCCAGAACATCTTGAATTTCTAAATTCTGAGTTGTGTAGCAAAAGTTATGCTTGTTTTACTACAGTTGTGTTTTTTACTTTCAGATTCTCAGATTCTTGTATCTTGCATGTTTAAACAGTAAAAAGACTGATCAAATGTTAAAATTTTGCTCTGATAATTTTTAGGTTCTTAGTAATCATGTTTAGGAGTCCAGAAAATATTTTTAATAAATTTAATATTAAGTTTTTGCCGTTTCTAAAACTATAACAACATGATATCGAAATTCTGCCTGAACATGAAATCTGTTAAGAACATTGTGATTGACCTAGCTATTGTTGGATTTTGAACTTTAAATATGCGTTGGAACCGTGTGAAAGTATAGTTTCTAGAATTTCTGACGGATTCAGTTTTAGAGTTTTAAAACAGCGGGAAACTGCATTTTTGTACAGACTACTCTTGCTGTCTAGAATTTTATAATCCAGATTTTAATAGATTAATTATTTTATATCGTAGTATTGTATGAATTAATGTATGTATGTTGCATTGCATGATCCTAATACCCTATTATAATTGTTCTAATTTTCCAATTCAAGTTATCGTCCTATTGCTCTCTTATAGATATTATTGTTCACATCATGTCTCATATTTGCATATTGTATTGTTGCATTAATAAAATAATTAATAAACCGGGATTTAAGGGATTGACTGGAGTAGTTGATGATATAGTGACTGTAATCGGAGGATGGGCCCGTGTTTTCCTAAATATTGATCCGGCTATTGTTTTATCGATTGACTGTGAAGCGTTGACTACGACACCCCTATCTATCGTGTATTGTATCGTTGCCGAAGACCGTATCGTGCATTGAATATTAATTACCGTTGCCGAGTACATGATCTATAAAATCTTCCACTTAAGTCTAAAGGAAACTGATTGTATGCATCGAACTTGTAGAATGAGATGCAGTAGTACATGCATTAGTTATGATTAAAATGATTAATAGACATAAGGATTGACACATCACCAACATTGCA
This sequence comes from Hemerocallis citrina, assembly GCA_017893485.1. Lineage (NCBI taxonomy): Eukaryota > Viridiplantae > Streptophyta > Magnoliopsida > Asparagales > Asphodelaceae > Hemerocallis > Hemerocallis citrina. The sequence goes on along the minus strand of CM030359.1, from coordinate 305,369,458 downwards.
TATTGTTCATCATTGTTTCTATTGATACCGAATATTGACTAAGTGTTATTGATATTGATCATTGATTATTGTTACCGAATATTGAATCATTGTTTATAGCCATTGCATCGATTACCGTGATATTGATTATTGTTATCGTGCCATGTTATTGATTCCTATTGATCCATTGAATTTATTGTTATACAATTATTCCATTGTTCTTTGCTTTCTCTACTTGCTGTCCATGACTTGCTCTAAGGACAAATTTTCTGCTCTTTTTAGATGAAGTGTTTACATGTGTTGATAAAGAATTGCCTGATGGATTGGGAGAACAGCATTGGTGAAGGGAATTGATTGCATCGCCGCTTAATGAATTATTGTTTTATCATGGAGATTTCATTATTGAACTATTGTTATTTCATTGTGGGCTTTTGATCCGAATATTGCTATTATTGTTTCTAGATGTTAGATTATTATTGTACTTGGATTTTATATATTGCTTCATTTCAAGTATTGTTGTTCATAAGATTATGATATTGTTTGCGTAATTGTTCTTTATTGATTATATTGTTGAGTTGATCAGATAAACAGCTTATGGGTGACGTTAGTCATTCGCTGGGCCAATGTCATGTACTCGTATTTTATATTTTTGGAAAGCGGGGCGTGACAAAGTTTTTAGTGGTATCAGAATCCTGGTTTGGATAATATATCAGTCAAACGTGACTAATGAAAGGAAGTTTGGCTTTGATTGATTTATTAATCAGATTTGGGTGTCAACCGATTTGACTCAACAGTATGTGCAATACAGTGATTGCATGAACAATTGATATCCAACTTATGATATGGAAACTAGTCTTGTTTGGTTCCTCTTTGAACCCTTCACATTCAGTTCCTTCATTTCTTGTTGTCCTTTTTCCCCTTCCATTCATTGATTTCTTGTTGGATTTAATTTATTTTTTTGTACCCATATTCTTTTGATTCTGGTGCTATTCTTTCTCTTATTCCTGCTTGGTTCGTCGATTTTCCTCATGTGGTCTACAACGACATGTCTACAGCGTGGAGCATCACCATCAGAGTAGCGCTGCGGAAGCGTGGTGGACCCATAACCCACAGGCCCTAGGTTTCTCTTGTTGCTTCTCCCTCTTTGCATTTGCGATCATTCATTGACTCTTTATTTGACATCATTCTAGATCACTTCATTCATATCCATGTTCTTTCTTATTCTGGTGTTGCAACTATTTTGTCTTTCCCTTTGAATCCCCTATTTTGTTAATTCATCAGTTTGCTTTTGCTTTGTCCTATGTACCGCCTAAGCAAATTTCGAGGATGAAATTTTGTTGTAAGATGGGTAGGATTGTAACTCCCATTCTGACAATAGGTATTTTTCCGTGTATTTTCAATAATTTGAATTTTTTTTTTTTTTGTAAATTTATTTTGTGCTAAATTCTTTCGGATCTTTTATTAAAGTGATTTCTAATCGAAAATTTTATTCATTTCAAATAACGGTGTATTTTGACCTTATTTTCTATATCTTATTGATTGACTATTTATATTTGAGCCTAAAATCTAATATATTGTTATTATTGGATTATTTTAATAAAATTGTTAAACCCGAATATTATTTTATTGTATGATTTTATTATTTTTATAATTATAATAATTAATTTTTATTTCTTGATTATCTATTTAAAATCCATCTATCAAATTATTTTATTATTGTACTGGATCTAAATTTCGTGGTGAACTCCAATTTATTTTTCAAACCCAATTGATATTCTCTTTATTTGTATTAATTATTATCTATTTGGATTCAAAATTTTGTTCACAAAATTCTTTATTCTTTTTGATAAACTATTTTCTTGTTGATCATATTTTTCTTTTATTTAATTATGAGTATTTTATTTGAACCCTATTGATTTAGATCTATCTCTTATTTGAACCTTAAAATCCAATTTCATTTGTTCTTGACCCAAAATTGCTTTTATTGGATCCTAAATCACTAATCTAATACCCTAATTGTACCCTATAAATACAACTTTACTGCAAATCCTAAAAATTGTGCAATTCGAAACCCTAGCAGTATATTCTCTCTCCTATTCTTTCTCCCCTCTCTCCCATTTCTCTCTTCCCGTTCAGAATCTCCCGCCCAAACCTCCAAATTCACTGTACATCTCCTTCCCCGGCCAAACTCCGGCCATCTCCTCGTCATCCGACCTCCTACCGTTGCCAGCACCCTCCCAACCTCCTTCCGGCGCCGCCCTCCTCTTCCCTCGATGGCCAGGCACCCAAAATCCCAACCTCGATCAACCCTGTTGCTGCTCCTCCCTTCCCCACTTGACCTCGCCGCCGTTCGCCTCCAGCCACGTCGACCACCCCTGTTGCGCTGACCCTGCCATCTACGTTGACCCCGACCATCCCCTTTGCCCCTCTGTCATTGCTGTTGTCTTTTTCTATGTTTTTTGCTTTGGGATTTTATTGCACGTATATTGCACGTGTTATAAATTGCTAGTTCGTGGGTTCGTTGCTTCAGGATCCTTATTCCGTTATTCTTGGTATTCGTTTTCACCGTTAATAAGGCAAGTCATTGTCCTCTTGAATTGTTAATTGTATCAAATTCAAGTTTTGTTGAAACTCTTTCAAGTAGATCCCTTGTTTATCGTACTATACATTGTTCATCTCTTTCGTTGGGTTTATTGAGGATTTACACGAGCTAACCCCAATATTCTTGACATCGTACCACTTTTGACTCTAAAGATTGGATCTTTCATGCATTCATGTAGAATTGATAATAGGGTTGTTCATATAATTGTCACACAAATAAATTATTGTAGAAATAATTGTTAGGTTGTATATTTGGTTGATTGATAGTTGTTGGTTGATGATAAATTGATGTATGAGTGTGTTCTAATTTTATTCATCTTGTTTGTGCACCCATCATGCTGATTATATAGTTTATCGAGATATCCATCATGTTTAATTAATTTGTTTTATGAAACTATACAAAACCTGTATATTGCTTGATGGCCTGTATGTTGGCTGTGTTTTTGAACCAGTAAAAGATCTTAAAATGAATTACTTTCTGATTAAAAATTGTAGCCTCATCTTTCTAGTTTCCAAAATATCTTGAATTTCTAAATTCCGAGTTGTGTAGCAAAAGTTATGCCCATTTTACTACAGCTGTGTTTTTACTTTCAGATTCTCAGATTCTTGTATCTTGCAAGTTTAAACGGTAAAAAGACTGATCAACTATTAAAATTTTGCTGTGATAATTTCCAGATTATTAATAATCATGTATAGGATTCCAAAAATTATTTTTAATAAATTTAATATTGAGTTTTTGCTGTTTCTAAAATTATAACAACATGATATCAAAATTCTGCCTAAACATGAAATCTGCAAAGAACATTATGATTGACTTAGCTATTGTTGTCGGATTTTGAGCTTTAAATATGCGTTGGAACCGTGTGGAAGTCTAGTTTCTAGAATTTCTGACGGATTCAGTTTTAGAGTTTTAAAACAGCGGTAAACAACATTTTTGTACAGACTACTCTTGCTGTCCAGAATTTTATAATCCAGATTTTAATAGATTAATTGTTCTATATCGTAGTATTGTATAAATTAATGTATGTGTGTTGCATTGCATGATCCTAATACCCTATTGTCATTGTTCTAATTTTCCAATTCAAGTTATCGTTCTATTGCTCTTCTATTGATACTATTGTTCACCTCATGTCTCATATTTGCATATTGTATTGTTGCATTAATAAAATAATTAATAAGCCAGGGTTTAAGGAATTGAATGGAGTAGTTGATGACTCGGATGAGGGGCCCGTGTTTCCCTAAATATTGTTCCGGCTATTGTTTTATCGATTGATTGTGGAGTGCTGATTACGGCACTCCAATCTATCGTGTATTGTAATGTTGCCGAAGACCGTATCGTGCATTGAATATTGATTACCGTTGCTGAGTACATGATCTATAGAATTTTCCACTTAAGTATAAATGAAATTGATTGTATGCATCGAACCTATTGAATGGGATGCATTAGTTAGGATTAAAATGATTAATAGACATAAGGATTGACACATCACTGACATTGCATATTGTTCATCATTGTTTCTATTGATATCGAATATTGGCTAAGTGTTATTGATATTGATTATTGATTATTGTTACCGAATATTGAATCATTGTATATAGGCATTGCAACTATTACCGTGATATTGATTATTGTTATCGTGCCATGTTATTGATTCATATTGATCCATTGAATTCATTGTTATACTGTTATCCCATTGTTCTTTACTTTCTCTACTTGCTGTCCATGACTTGCTCTAAGGACAATTTTTCTTATCTTTTTAGATGAAGTGTTTACAGGTGTTGATGGAGAATTGCCTGATAGATTGGGAGAACAACATTGGTGAAGAAAATTGATTGCATCGCCGTTAATAAATTATTGTTTTATCATGGAGTTTTAACTATTGAACTATTGTTATTTCATTGTATTGTGGGCTTTTGAGCCGAATATTGCTATTATTGTTTCCAGATGTGGGATTATTATTATACTTGAATTTTATGTATTGCTTCATTTCAAGTATTATTGTTAATGAGATTATGATTATTGCATGCGCAATCGTTCTATATTGTTGAGTTGATCGGATAAACAGCTTATGGGTGACGTTAGTCATTCGCTGGGCCAATGTCATGTATTCGTATTTTGTATTTTTGGGAAGCGGGGCGTGACATTTCGGGAGTTGTTGGAATGTTCGTTTCGATCCCCGAACCTGCATACTTGAAAGTTGCTAAGGCGATTTCGAGCCATGATCATGAACTCCAAACCAGTTGTTTAGTGAGTTAGCAAGTTGTAGGAGCAGTTTGAGTGGCGAGTTGAGCTTCGAACCCTCTTGTTAGCGAGTTTTGGGAAAACTTCGAGCCACGAGTATGGACTCTGCACCTGTTGTTGGAGATTTATCAAAGAGGTGTAGGAGCAATTTCGAATGACGAGCCCCGCTCCGAGCTTTCTTGCTTGCAAGCTAGTAAAGCAGTATCGAGCCAAGTGTCAGACTCCAAAATTGTTGTTTAAGAGTTTTCAACGAGTTATAGGAGCAATTCCGAGTGGTGAGCCGCTTCGTACTTGCTTGTTCACAAGCGACTAAAGCAGCGTCGAACCAAGACTTGGACTCCAAACTCGTTATTTGGTCGTAGTAGGTTGTAGATGTGACTCAAGAAGATAGTTATGAGGCCAGTGCAATAATATTTATATACAAAATAAAATCTAAGTTTTATTGAAATAAACTAAGTGGCTGCCTTGAGGGGGGAGCAAGCTGTTATTACATGTTTTGGCTGTATCACAAATGTCGGCCTTATTGAAAACAGAAAACATACTTCTACAATAGGGCGTTAGGTATCCTCGTGGTACTTCATTTGATGATCTATATTCCAAGTCCACCTTCCCAGAAGATGAGGATCTCCTTGAGTTTATCAACTAGCTCGGAAATGACTTCACTGTTCCGTTGGGAGCTCAATGCTTCAAGTGGGAGGACCAAATCCCCCATTGTAGTAGAATAGCACCTCTGAGCCGTCTCTTGGCTCCCCTTGGCTTCTCCTATCCCTGCTGGCGTGGGGAACTTCATTTTCATATAGAAAGCTCAGAGCACGACATTAAGTGCTTCTAGATCGGGTCAGCCATGGATGGCGTTGTAGGTAGCCTTTACATCGATGACCATGAAGTCCATTGCCTCATTTGGGTTGTTTGTGATTAATCCTTCGATTTGGACTAGGACCCTGGAGAACCCATGGAGAGTGTATTCGGCCGGCTTGATACGATCTCGAGGGAGCTTGAGGCCTTCAAAGGCTTCAAGAAAGAGGATGTTGATAGAACTATCGTTGTCCACAAGGATTCGACATACTACGTAGTTGGTCATGTAAAGACTGATTACAAGTGTATCACATTGGGGCATTCAAATGCCCTCTAAATCCTTATCTAAGAATGTCACTAGAACCCCCGTACTCTTAGTTAGGGGAAAGTTATGCACTGAATTCACCTCTCGGATGAAGGCCTTTCGGGAGGAGTTTAATTCTCATCCCATGGGTCCTTCGTGGATGGAGTGGAACACTGCCCTTTGTTCTGAGTCTTGAGACTTGGAATTCCCTTCACCACGCTTGTTAGCTCCCTGAGTAGGAAAGGGATCGGCCCTGTATTTCGGAACAAACTTGGATAAGTGTCCTCACTGGATAAGCTTTTCGATTTATTCCTTGAGAGACCTACAATCATCTGTGTCGTGGCCATGATCTCTATAAAAATGACACCACTTATCTATGTTCCTCCTCTTTCCGAGAGTGTTCATTCTTGGGGGAGCGCGGAGTTGCCCTTTCTTGTCCACTTCCATGAGGAATGATGTTATGGTGGCATTGAAAGGGGTGAACTTATCAAAACGAGGAGGAGGAGGGCAGCGCTGACCATTATTGTCTTTCTGGAAATTTTGGGATCCTTCTTCGTTTGCACTATTCAGTTTGTTTTCGGAGGAGGGCTCTTCTCGATCGGGGGGGGGGGGGGGGGGGGGGGGGTTAAGAGCCTCTTCACTCGAATATACTTCTCGCTCCTAAGCAGAGTTTCAAGAAGTCCTGAGCAGACTTCTTTGCAAGGAATGCCTTGAGGTCGGCGTTATTGATGTTGTGTCTAAATACGGCGACTGCTACTGCATGATTGAGGTGATAGACTGGGACTTTGCTGTGAAGCGCCAGACAAAGTCCCTGAGTTGTTCCCTTTCCCTTTGATTTAGGTCCTATAAAGAAGTACTTGTCTTCTCAGTTCGGCAGCTTCTTACAAAGTGGACAAGGAAGAGCTCCTCAAATTGGCTGAATAAGAAGATGGAGCCTGGAGATAGGCAGGAGTACCACTCCCTTACTGACCACTTCAGTGTGGCAGGGAATGTCTTGCAAAGAAGTGTATCTGAGGCTTGGTGGACCATCATGAGAGTTTTAAAACTCTCGATATATTCAGTCGAGTCGGATTCTCCGTTGTAAGACTTAAAATGTCGTGTGTTGAAGGTCCAAGAGACATGGGCTTCCATGATTGACTTGGAGAAAGGAAGTCTGCTAGGGTGAAAGCTTCTAGCTTGACGATCTTCCTCACGGTTGATTCTGTTGAGACAGTCCTCCATCTCTCGGAGGCAGCGAAGGACTGGGTCTTCCATTTGGTTGGATCTAGTCGACCCACGGGACTTTTCCTCATGTATGGTTGTGAGGCAGTGCATGTTTGTTTGTCGGCCCCTGACTGGGGCAATATTGAGGGCTCTTCGGATCTCTTCTTTAAAATCTTGGAATTTTACCTTGGTAATGAGTGCCCTTTTTTTCTCTGTTGGTTTCGTGAACTGGTCGACTTGTTGCAGTTTGGCTTCTTTGCTGCCGAGAGGGAGGAGATCTTCTTCATCCCCTAGGAGAATGAGGTCTTCTGGACCTCTATCTTCCAGGAGATGGGGTCTTCTTGATCCCGTGGCATTCTGGACGAGGTACTTATCATGGGCTGGCCTTTCGCTCAAGCAAACTCGAAGGTCAGACATCTGCTGTTGGTTGACGATGACTTGATAGAGGTCAGGCTATGGCTGGGGGCCTGGGGCACCTAGAAAGGATCGAGGTGGGGACGGAAATTCTCTTTTCAACAAATTGTCGTGCAAGGTGATGTTTGGGAAGGCTTCGGCAGGAGCCCCCCGGTGCTGCTCTTCTGGACATGCTGAATCTGCGGGGGAGGGGGTTGTTCTGGTTGAGGTTGTTGATCTGGTTGAGGCTGTTCAACCTGTTAAGGTTTTTGAAGGGGGTCCTCTGCATGAGGAGGAGGAGGTGAAAGAAGATGTTGGCTTGTCGGCTGGTAGTCATCGCCTTCCCCTTCCTCCTTAGAGGCATGGTTGAGATGGTAGTTTTAGACTGACGAAGTTGGATCGGAGATCTTTTCTTTTCCCACAGACAGCGTTAATCTGTTGTTGCTTATTTCTGTGTGGGAGCAAACAGATATGTGAATTATTTTAATGAAAATAATGAAGACCTGACATTTTACTTTCGTCGATGTTGACCGCTGAAAACTTCACTTGACTCTAAGATCTGATCGTCAAGAACGCCTGATATCGCTCTCGTAGACCTGGAAACAAGTCTGAAATACCGGGGGTGGCCCTGACGACAGTCCCTTTGATGCCCAAGTCAGAAACTCGAAGATATGGTGGATTTTGAAAGTAGGGTTTGCCATTACCTAGTTTATGATGAGGTCTCGAAGTATATATAGTGGCTGAAGGGGGCCATTTTCAAAATATTCATCTATCTGTACTTCCCGATGTCTAGATAAAGTTAGTTACCCTCTCTATGTGAAGAGATCGAGTCAGGACTCTTCTCGAGATGAAGTGATAGAGGTTTCAAACTCTCTCTGTTGCATGGAGGGATAGATACGGTTACCCCCTAGAAATAGAGGTTTAAACCGAATTCTTCCGACGAATCTGGACTCCTTTGCGGTAGTGATGTTGTAGCAGTTCCTATTACTGGCTGGATCGGGTCAATAGGCCTGAAAACGGCCCAGCCCCTCTCGTCAGGCCTGTTTCCACTAGAAATTATTTTTTACCCCTGAGAGCTTTAAGTTTCATATCCGATTTTAATGGTCCTGATTTTGTTCTATTTTTACCCATATCAACAAGCTTGATGGGTATGAACAGCAAGATCTACATCCCACTCCATCTAACGGTTGTCTCTACAAACTTACTGGGAACAAATAACAAGTTCAAACATTCAATTTCATCCAAGAATTGTCTCTACAAACTTGCTGGGAGCAAACAACAAGTTCTACATCCAACTCCATCATAGAGTTGTCTCTCCCAAATTGCTGGGCACAAACAGTAAGGTCAAACGTCCAACTCCATCTCAGAGTTGTCTTTATAAAATTATTGGGATCAAACATCAAGCTCTACATTCAACTTCGTCTTAGAGTTGTCTCTCCAAACTTGCTGGGCGTAAATAGCAAGTTCAAACTTCTCACTCCGTCCAAGAGTTGCCTCCATAAACTTGTTGGGCACAAACAGTAAGCTCTATGACCAACCCCATCTCAGAGTTGTCTCTATAAACTTGCTGGCCGCAAACAACAAGCTCTATGTCTAACTCCATCTTAGAGTTGTCTCTATCAACTGGCTGGGTGCAAACAGCAAGCTTTACGTCCAACTCCGTCTCAAAGTTGTTTTTACAAACTTGCTAGGCGCAAACAGCAAGTTCAAACGTTCAACTCCGCCCCAAAGTTGCCTCAACAAATTTGCTGGGATCAAACAGCAAGTCCGAAGTCCGACTGTCTTCCAAAGTTTGTTCCTACAACAGCTCTTCTAGGTCAGCCACATGCATAACACTCAACGGTCAAAGCACTCAACTCTCAGACCAACAAAACACTCGTCTAACAACGAAATGCTCGATTGACAAAACAAGTGAATAACACCACGCTTGGTCGGTGAAAGAGCAGTTCAGCGAAATGAACGATGGGGCGTTCAGCCAACAAAACAAGTTGACAAGCACAAGAAGCCATGAAGATTCTATATGTTGATCTATAAACCAAGGTTTATAAAATAAACTTCGTGTGTGTGTGTGTGTGTGTTTGTGTGTGTGTGTGTGTGTATTTTTGCATGCATGTACAAAGAATGAAAAGTTGCCTGAAGCAAACTTCCCTAGCTCAGCCAAACCTCTAAATTGGCCAAACTCCAACACAACTAGACTCCAGAGTTGGCCAAACCCGAACTTGGCACAAGCTTCGAAGTGCTACGAAGTTAGCTGAAATCAACTCAACAAAGCTCCAATAAGTTGGCCACCCTTCAAATTCAGTGAGGACCCGAATTCGACGATGCTCCAAATTTGGCCAAACTCGAACTCCATCAACACTTGGACAAGCTCCAACAATTTGCCAAAATCTAAGCTCAAACAAGAGCTCCGAAGTTGGCTAAAACTAAACTCAACCAAATCCAATATCAAGCCTCGAAGTTGACTAAAACCCAACTCAGTAAAACCTGAAGTCGGCAAAACCTGAATTTGGCAAAAAACTCGAAGTTGGCTAAAACCCAACACAACTAAACCCGAACCCGATAAGAGGTTTAAAGCCCAAAGCTCCTAATTTGGCCTGAACCCAAGACAATGGAAAAGTTGGTCGCCAAGAGCCTTGGTCGCCGAAACTCTTAGTCACCTCTTGATGGCCAATAGCCTCGGTCACCGAAACTCTCGGTCGCCGGAGCCCTATAGTCTCCAAAGCTCGAGTTCGACGAGAGAAGGTCAACAAAGCTCCGTGGTCGCCAAAAGATATGAGGTCGCCGAAGCTAGAGATCGACAAGAGATGGTCGACAAAGCCCCATGCTCGCCAAAGCCCTAGTTCTTGAGAGAACGATCGCCAACCTTGTTAACATGATTTAGCTCGCCGAAGCTCACCAAAACCCAATGCTCGATGGAAAAGATAGAGAAGGTCGACGAGATAGTAGCTTGCTCAACGAGGCCCTCAGTAGGTCGGCAAAGCCCCTGGTCGGCCAAAAATTGCGCCTTAGGTTGCCCAAACAGTCGGGTGACCAAGTAGACACTCGCAGCGACTATCGACCATCAGATCGCTCAAAAGTGTGAGCGCACGTGAGATGGATGGACGAGATCGGTTCACATTGCGTGCTTCATCCCTACCACTATGCTCCGCTTATCAGCCGCCCGATCGCCTCAAAACGTGAACCAACACAAGATCAACGTGTGGGATGTCACCACGTCTCCTTTACTCTTTGCTCCGCATCACAACCCTTGAACTCAATCAGCGGACGAGCCTGAGCCTGATGGACGCACCAGATTTTGCCACGTCGCCTGTTTCATCACGGCTTTTCCATCACAACCATTGTACTCACTCAGCGAGCAAGCCCCCACTTGATCAACACACAAGATCGCTCCAAAAAGCGCGTCAAGTTTGATAATTCAATAAAAAAATTCCCTAAAATAAATTAAAATTAAAAAAATTCAAATAATAATTATTAAATTTGGAAAACCAATTAAAATTTCAGAAAAATAATCAAAATTTGGGATGATTAATTAAAATTTTGAAAAAGCAATTATTAATTAAGGGAAAATTATTAAAATTTTGATACAATTCTGGGAAATTCCAGAAAAATTCGGAAAAGTTTAGGAAAATATATGCCGCCTCTAGAAGCTTTCGATAAGTTCTAAGTATCTCCAATCGTCCCTGAAAGCCAGGATAGTACCCCAGACTACGAATCAAGGCAAACTACTTCCTAAAAGCAAAAAAAATCATCTTCCAAGAGTGGGGGGGATTATGATAATGGTAAAAATCATAGCAAATCAGGGTTGTACAATTCCAGCACATATCTTAAAGCTTCTACAGGCAGATTAACAATACGAACCTCTTTAACAGGTCCGGACTTTCTTCAGGCTCATTAACAAGACATTGGTCACTTTCAAACCCATTAAAAGTGGGTCCATCAAGAAAGACACCCAGCCCATTAGGATTGTGGGTCAAATCTCTGGTCCCCACAAGAAAGTAACAAATTGTATCTCTTAAGGGGGAATCAACAGGAGATAATAGATATACATCAATCTCTTAACTGCTTCTCAGGCCTATAAATACCATCCCCCCTCTTTAATCAGAAGGTAATCGGAAATTTATTTCTCAAACTCTATTTCTCTCTCTGGTTCTGACTTGAGCGTCGGAGGGTCCATCGTTGGGGCCAACTCTGATGTTTCAGACTTTTGAAGGTCCAACGGCCGCGTCAATAGCTGTCAGATTCATATCAAGGTGCTCTTACAACGATCCAGATCCAATCTCAGGAACTCTAACCACTTTTTACGGCGACGGTCAAAAGTTAGATCTTTAGTAGTTTCCTTCAAAATATAAAGTCACTGTGTTTGCTCCCACACCAAAATAAGCAGCAACAGTTTAAAGGTCAGCATTATTAGTTAATATATTTGCAGGAAAAAAAAGCAGTCCCTTTCTTCAACATCTCTAATTATTTAATGGGATAGTTGGCATTGTATAACCAAACAAACACGTGCATTGTAACCAAACAAATACGTGCAATGTACATGCATAACTAATTTAAATGAGGTTATAGGTTCGATGTCACACAACATCATAATTTTGACTTTTTAAAATATATTTATAAAGATGTGCATCGCACGTGTAAATTACTAGTTCATATAATGCAAAAGTGAAAGAATGTTGAAAAGAAAAAGTGTGGAACACTTCATTTTTAGAGGTTTTTCCTGCCATAAAACTGGAGTGAAAAGAAAAGCCAAAAAAAATATACACAGAAGGGAAGGGGAAAAAATTGATGTACAGTGTTCTAAATTTCTTTGAGAAAAATCTCAGAATGAAAGGTCAGGTTGATGATGACCTTTAGTGCGGAGGATAACCCCCAAAATATGAAAGCAATATAACAAACAGTTTCTCATTCAACATATTTTCGAATTGCGATAATCTATATAATAAAACACAAAGAAAGTTATCAAGTGGCTCTCCTTCAATCCCCTCAAAATCAAAGACCCGGATCTAACCCCACAAAACACATTTTTCCTCTCAAAAGTTTTCCCCCAAAACTCAAATTCAAATCCCCAAAACAACTCCTTTATTTATTTAATTATTTCTCTCTCTCTCTCTCTCTCTCTCTCTCTCTCTCTCTCTCTATATATATATATATATATATATATATATATATATATATATATATATATATTACAAAGAAAGCTATCATGTGGCTCACAATCAATTCCCCCCCCCCCCCCAAATCAAAGGCTCATATCAAACCTTACAAAACACATTTTTCCTCCAAAATTTCAAACCACAAAACCAAATTTTCCCCCCTAAAAAACTCATTACTTTATTAGTGTCTCTCTCTTCTCTCTTTACTTTTTCATATTTGTCTCTTTCTCTTTCTATCTCTATCTCTCTCTCCCATTCTTTCTTTATTTACTTAGAAATTTAGATTTTAAGATTTCGGTTTTGTAAATTTTCAGATTTTTTATGTTTTTTTATTGCACATGTTATATTGAAAATAGCAAATATCTCTTCAACAATTAAATTTCATTATTTTTCATACTTAAAGTTCTAAGAAGTTAGATTTTATACCCCCATTTATAATTATTTTTCAACATATACTAATGGAAACATAGACTTTTATTTATAACTAATTATTGTCATACTATTCAAACTTGAGCTACATAATTATGTTTTACTGTTTACATGTATCGTTCCGAAGACGTGCCATAGGCACGTGCCCACGGGAAAATCTAGTATATATAATAAAACACAAAGAAAGCTATCAAGTGGCTCTCCTTCAATCCCCAAAAATCAAAGGCCCAGATCTAACCTCACAAAACATAATTTTCTCTCCAAAAGTTTCCCCCCAAATTTAAATTCAAATCTCCCACCCAAAACAACTCATATATCTATTAAAAAAAAAATCTCTCTCTCTCCCTCCGATTCAAAAAATTAAGAAAATAAAAAATTTAAAAATTTTAAAAGTTTTAAAATTTTTTAAAAATTTAAAAATTTTAAAATAAAGAAATTATAAATTTAAAAACCTTAAAAATAATTCAAAAAAAAAAAACATATAATATGTTTTTTTGCTGGACTCCCAAAAGTTTCTCATATAAAATGTTTGCTACTTCAATTAATTTGCTGGACCTCCAAAACTATTTTATATGATCAAATAAGGTGCACCGTTACGAAGACGTGTCGTAGGCACGTGTCAACAGGCAAACCTAGTATATATAATAAATTACAAAGAAAGCTATCAAGTGGCTCTCATTCAATCTCCCCTAAAACCAATGGTCTAGATTGATTCTCACAAAACATATTTTTCCGCCCAAAATTTCAAACCCAAAAATTAAAATTTCCCCCCCCAAACTAAAAAACTCGTTACTTTATGACTATCTCTCTCTTCTCTCTTCACTTTTTCATATTTCTCTCTTTCTTTCTCTCCTTCTCTCTCTCTCCCAATCTTTCTTAACTTACTTAGAAATTAGATTTTAAGATTTCAGGTTTGTAAAATTTCAGAATTTTTATATTTTTTTAATTGCACATGTTATATTGAAAATAGCAAATATATCTTCAACAGTTAAATTTCATCATTTTCCACCTTTAAAGTTCTAAGAAACTGGATTTTAAACCGTCATTTATAATTAATTTTCAACATATACTAATAGAAACATGGACTTTTATTTACAACTAATTATTGTCATACTATTCAAACTTGAACTACATAATTGTTGTTTTACTGTTTACAGGGCTTTTCGTGTGTTGTATCGTGTCGAAGACATGCCGTACGCACGTGCCCACGGGCAAATCTAGTATATAAAATAAACCACAAAGAAAGCTATCAAGTGGCTCTCCTTCAATCCCCCCAAAATTAAATGTCAAGATCCAACCTTACAAAACACAATTCCCCCCCCCCAACCCAAAAGTTTCCCTCCAAAACACAAATTCAAATCCCTAAAACAACTCCTTTATTTATTTAATTAGCCCTCTCTCTCTCTCTCTCTCTCTCTCTCTCTCTCTCTCTCTCTCTCTCTCTCTCTATATATATATATATATATATATATATATATATAATAAATTACAAAGAAAGCTATCAAGTGGCTCACAATCAATCCCCCCTAAAATAAAAGGCCTAGATCAAACCTCACAAAACATATTTTCCCTCCAAAATGTCAAACCCCAAAACCAAATCTTTCCCCCCAAAACAAAAAAACTTATTACTTTATTACTATCTCTCTCTTCTCTCTTGACTTTTTCATATTTCTCTCTTTCTTTCTCTCCCTATCTCTCTCTCATTCTTTCTATATTTACTTAGAAATTTAGATTTTCAGAATTTTAATGTTTTTTTTTCACATGTTATATTGAAAATAGTAAATATCTCTTCAACTCCACACTTAAAGTTCTAAGAAGTTAGATTTTACACCCCCATTTATAATTATTTTTCAACACATACTAATGGAAACATGGACTTTTATTTACAACTAATTATTGTCATACTATTCAAACTTGAGCTATATAATTGTTGTTTTACTGTTTACATGGCTTTTCGTGTTTTGTACCGTTCCGAAGATGTGCCGTAGGCACGTGCCCACGGGAAAAGTATATATATATATATATATATATATATATATATATATATATATATATATGTATGTACTTATTTTTCTACCCCAATTTATAATTATTTTTCAACATATACTAATGAAAACATAGACTTTTATTTACAACTAATTATTGTCATACTATTCAAACTTGAGCTATATAATTGTTGATTTACTGTTACAAGGCTTTTCATATGCTGTATCGTTCTGAAGACTTGTCGTAGGCACGTGTCAATGGGTAAATCTAGTTATATTACATATTACATCAATCCATTCATCAAGCGCACAAGCATAATTACCAGGTTTTTGTCAACGGGTAAATGACAAAAAAAAACACCAATCTCAGCTCTCATGCACATATTTTGATCGACAAACAAACACTCACTCTCCAAGTTCGTACTAGAGTTTGTCTTGATTTGCATTAGGACCGGCCCCCTACATGAGGAAGGGGAGGCGGCCGCCTCGGACCCCCGAATTTTTCGCAATATTAGAGCCCCAAATTTATTTTTTCTTGTATATATATATATATATATATATATATATATATATATGTGTGTGTGTGTGTGTGTGTGTGTGTGTGTGTGTGTGTGTGTGTGAGAAATGCTCCATTTAAAACAGGTCGGTTTTCACAGACCCGTAAAAACAGCGATTCTGGCCGTTGGATCGCTCTTGACCTTGATCAACGGATCAGATCGAGCCCGCCCATCACTCATCTCACTTAAGTGGGGGGGGGGGGGGGGGGGGGGGGGGGGGGGGGGAGGGGATTTGGGAATTTCATCCCAAATAACTCTTTGCCTCATTCGCTATAAAATATTGAATGAACCTAGGCCGTTGTTTGGAACAACGGCCTTTTATAACCTAAACCGTTGTTCCCAACAACGGCCTAGGCTATTAATTTTTTTTATAGAATTTCTAATTCTAATTCTAATATTTAGAATTAGAATAATTTTTTTTCATATTTATTCTATTTCATTCCTATTTATTATATATTTATTATATTATAATAAATGGAAATAGAATAGAATATAGAAAATATAGAATAAAGAATCAAAGTACATTATAATGGATAAGAAAGTAATAGAAAGTAATAGTATATTCTATGTCTATGAAAGTAAATCCATAAGGGTACTTCTATATTTAGATAGAAACACTTATATATTCAGATAGAAATACTCTAGATTAGGTTGCAATAAAAGCATTTTTTCGTCATGCTGGGAAAAGATTTTCTGAGAAAAGGTCCGTTAGGCACCTAATCATTATGTCATAATAGATCCGAACACTGGGTCAATCTAGTTGGTTCTTTGGGCCCAGTTTTGGTGTAGCAGCTATATTTCGATTCATCATCTTCTTCCAAGGGTTTCATAATTGGACATTGAACCTATTTCATATGATGGGAGTTTTCGGAGTATTAGGTGCTGCTCTCTTATGTGCTATTCATGGTGCTACTGTCGAAAATACTTTATTCGAAGATGGTGACGGTGCAAATACATTCCGTGCTTTTAACCCAACTCAAGCCGAAGAAACTTATTCAATGGTCACTGCTAACCATTTTTTGTCCCAAATCTTTGGGGTTGCTTTTTTCAATAAACATTGGTTACATTTCTTTATGTTATCTGTACCAGTAACTAGTTTATGTTAGGTTTTGTGAGAAATTAACAATTGGGAATTAGGGTTTATCTCTAGATCTAAGTTGCTTGAGATATTCACCCTAGGTATCAAGATTGGAATACCTAGACTGCTATCACAAGCCAGTATTTATTCCTAAATACTGGTTTGGGTATTGGGTTATAAGCCCACAAACCCGCGTTCCAATATCCAATCAATTGTACGTTCATTACACGTGTTACACATATGCACGTGCTATATTTATATAGAGAGAATATACCAATATATCCAACAATCTCCTCCTATATTCTCAATATATAAAGTACAGGATTATCTCATCAGATCAGTATACAACTGACTGGCTGATAGCAGTCCATAAAGGAAAAGCATCATAAAGGTATAGTTTCATAAGAACCAATAGAATTATAAAACTGAATAGTTCAATCAAGACTAAACCAATATAATTAACTAGTTCCAAACCATATCCAATTCAGAATAGTTCACAAAGACTAAACCAACTGGAATAATCTGTAATAGTTTCAAAATCAAACAAAGCAAATAAACTTCAAGAACAAAATATGAGTTTTAAGCTCATGAACACAAGAGTCTTAAACTCAACAGAAGTTTTACCAAGCAAGTGACTAATTTATTCTCAAAAGAAATAAATTGAAATTCTATCCTTGCACACAGCTTTATGTTTACTCCTCTATTTTGAGCAAATCATTATTTTTGAAATCTATGTTGACAGATTCAACTCCTCCATCTTTGCTAGCTTATTGAAAACTAGAATATCAAGAGACACATCTCTAAGAATTCCAACATATTTTACAAAGTATCTAGTTCCACAAAAGAACTTAGTACAATTCATAATTAGCTTAGCAAAAATGTAACGCAAGCATCACAATCAAGTATCTTTAACAAGTACATGAACTTTATAGTTTCTACACAAGAACCATACTATGTTTCATATTGGAATGAAAAGATTGTCGTTTCAATCATGGTTTAACATTGAATCATCAAAATTGGAATGAAACATGTATCCATAAAAGACATATCATCAAAATTGGAATGATATTTAGGACAATTTAATCATCGGAAACACATCGACAAGTTTTCATATTTCGTATTGGAATAATATGATTATTCTAAGTAAATTTCCTAGATATATAATACCATCAAAATTGGAATAACATTATATATTTGTGAAATTTATGTCAAATCATCAAAATTATCTAAAACATGTCAACTGCCTAAAATTGATGCTTAAGTTTGAACTTCTCTATGGCTCCAATTGGATTCTAAATTTTAAAACTTGTTGGATGTTAAAGCTTTGACTCAATAGTTTTTAACTCCACTTTCTCCCACAGTTTTGATAATTAGATCACTTTCAAGTCTCTTAGTAAGAGCATTAGCCATACTTGTCGCAATTGCACTTTATCTATGAGAAAGTTCAACTAGGCTTCTTTAAGCCTTAATATACTCCTCTTACTATTATAGAGTGAGTTATGAGCTACAGTGCATGGTAGCTTGATAGTCGCATAACAGAATTAGAGAGCTACTTAAACTTCTTAATGGATAATTAGCAACAATTTCTTCAATCCACTCAGCCTTTTTTCCTGCAGAGGATTACACATAGAGGTCTGATTTCATGGATGATAGCACAGTGCCCGTTTGCTTTTATTTCCATAACATTTCTGTTTCTCCTAGTGTAAACACATATCTACTAGTTATCGACTTTCACTAAATTCTGAGCATCATAATGCATCAGATTAGCCATTCATTCGAAGAATGACTAGAGTAGCACAAAGCAAACTCTTGAATACCACTCAGGTATCTCATTAGCCTCTTATGGGCACTCAAATGTGTATGGGATTATTAGTGAATCTGCAAATCATACCTACCTCAAAGGCTATGTCTATTCTACTACAGATTTTTGTATACATGAGACTGTCAATTTCTTCCTTTAGAATGATCTACATGTCTCATAGTTGCACCATCATTAGGTGTCAACCTTTTATCATAATCATAAGGTGTTTCAAAATACACTTTCAATCACTATATCCCCACTTTTGAAACACATTTTGATTTGATGAGTTTGACTAAGAGTTATCCCTTGCCAACTGAAAACTCACCCTTATACCTATGGTGTCCACAGTACCTAGGTTTTCATGTTGAATTCTTTGGATAGCACAATTTTAACTTCATTTGTAATAGAGAGGTCACTTCCAAGAACATGCATATCAACAGAACAAGTAAATAGTAGCCACTATATTTGACACACCACAAAGTTGAAGGCACTGATCTGAATTACTTGATTCATATACTAGGCTCTTTCAAAAATTTGTCAAATTATTTATTCGTTGGCTATACATGTTTTAAGAACATACAATGATTTTACTATATTGTAAATCTTGTTCACTAAACATATTAGTTCAAAACTTTCCAGTACAAAACTATTCAGTACAAAACATCAAGTACAAAGCCTTTTAATTATCCTTTATGAATGACAAAATTTTCAATAAATGTAAGGGTAAGAAGAATACTTATTTTAGCAATATGACAAACATGTGAGTAGACATCAAATAAATCTATCCCATTTTTCTCAGTCAATCTGTTAGCTACTAAAAAGCATTAAAATTGCTACTGAACAATCAAAATTAAGTTTCTTCTACAAAACCCCACTTACTTACTATAGTTTTAGCCCCTTTCGGCAGATCAACTAAATTAAAGTATTATTGTATGACACAGAATCATCTCATTGTCTACTGAAGACTCTTCTTAGCTCATTTGTCATTCAGGTTTTCAAGTGTCAGTAAGGCTAGTTCTTGATTCCAACTGTGAATCATTGACCATGTCTGTAGGACTAGATTATTTCATACATTTATCTTTAATGAACATATCCTCAAAGAATTTTGCAAGTCTAGATTCTTCTAACACAAATTAGATAGACCCAACATCTATCCACAGAGCTACATTCTGCACTTTCTAAGCACACAAATATTTGTTGTAGGTCCTATTTTAGGCCTTCTAGGGTCATGTACTCTAACAAAAGTATCACAACACACATTTTCTCTTTAACAAAACTGTTTGTGTTTTCATACCATGATTTTCAAGGTGTATTCAATTTAGAGTGTAGTAACACATTAGAGATATGATTAACAATACAACATCACTCATAATTACACAAGACAAACAACAGTCAATAATATAAAATTCAACATTTCACCAAGTGTTTGATTCTAACTTTTATCAATACTGTTTGACTGTCGTAAGTAGAGTGCACTAGAGATTATGCCCAATGCAAACTTCTCTGAAGTTGTTAAAACATATTCACTACCTCTATCAAGTCTGAACCCTTGATTTTTAGCATTTAACTATAATTTTTAATTCATTAAGAATAACAAGTGCTTCATTCTTCATATATATGACAGACTTATATTGATCATCTACAAAAGAGATTAAATACTTCTGACCAACAATCGTCTCATCTAGTCACAAAGCTACTGAGATCACAAATATCAGAATGTATTGACTCAAGAAGTTGTGTGCTCCTAGAGACCATTCTAAATGATTTTCTAGTGATTATAATCTGAGCACAACTTTCATATTTGTCATATTTTAATGGAGTGTCATTTAGTAGGGTTATGAGTTTTAACAAGAACAAACAATTTAATATACAGTTCATAGTGATTTTAAATTTCAAAACAACTTGGATGTTAAAGCTTTGACTCAATAGCTTTTAACTCCATTTCCCCACAGTTTTAATAATTAGATTACATTTCCTCACAAACAATTGAATATATAGTTCTCAAATCTTAGCCAATTATGCTATGTTCAAGAACACAATTAGAACTATTATTATTAATTGTCTCATTTGTTAAACTCAACTTATACATACGATTGACAATATATGCACTTTATAAGAGTTAATACAAAATTACTCTATCACATTTTTCAAAAATTATTTGCTTTCTCTAATGGTTCTAACAATGTCCACTAGCTCAAACACATTGAGCAAAGAGTTCTTCCCTTTACTCGTTCTTCATCATCTTCATAACACTAAATGAGATAATGACTAACATATTATAATTCAACTTTGCACATACAGTACAATGAACGAGAGGGAACACAACGTAACTAGTAAAGTCATATTCTACATTAAGAGATGCTCTCTCCTAAGTTACAGACATTTGTTATACTTCTTATACAATTTTATTTTATTTCTAAAATTTTAGAGAAGCAAATATGTAATCTCACACAAATTGCAAACAATGAATTTGTCAAAATATCTATACACATAGTATGATAGAACACTTAACGACCCTAAACATGCTAGTTTTCCAAAGCGAGAATAACTATGATCTAAAACTCTCAATCATATGATCAAACGCACAAAACGTTAACACATTCATCACATGAAAAAATACTAAGAAAATTAGAGTAGATCATACCGACACTTCAAGTTAGAAGTGTTTTCCAAATTCGATGGAGAAGCCTGCGTGGTGCAGACTTATTCAACTGTGATGCATATCCATCATCTCCAACATACACAATTTGTAGGTAACATTAAAGTTCCTACATTCATCAAATTGTTAAAGATTAGCCAATTAAACAAATTATTAGCACAATCTAATTCTAGCAACAATTTAATTGGAGATCCGATTTTTATAGTCAACATACAGTTTAACTTATCAAAATAGATATTGTGTTTTAGCACATAGCCAAAACAACTGTTCAACTTGTATTTAATTAAACAAGTGATTAATACAGTCTTGAACTTAACCACTTAACATCATAGTAATTCTATAATTCAAAACATAATTTTAGAATGTGTTTTGAACTTCCAGCACATAGCAAAATATTTAACAGAAATTTAATACGAGGAAAGTAAAGAACTTATCTTTCACTGTATCTTCCTCTTCAATTCATTAGACTCATGTCTGTTGGGAACAAATCCAAACAACAAACCATTCTGCGCCAAAGAGACCCAGCATCGAACACCTTGTGTGCGTCTAAACAGATCAGTGGAATTGCAGCCGTTGGTGGTGTCACCAAAGGAATGAACATGAAACCCATGAAGACCAGGAGTGAGCCCAGTAATCTTTCCCTTCACTTGGGTGTACCCAGTTACCGGATCTTGAATGAACTGAAGAGAGCCCTTGACGGTGCTGTTGCCGTCACCGCCAACGATGAGCGTCACCCCCTTTAAGCTGCCGCTTGCCGCCATTAATTCTTTGCCTTCTTCTTCAATTAGGGTTCCAACACAGATCTTGAAGAAGAGGGGTCGGAGTCGGAGTCGGCGCCTGAGATGCGGCTGCCGTCGACAGCGATCGGGAAGAGGTGGTGTTCGGCGCCTGACGACCTCGCGACGCGATCGACTTCGTGGGTCGCGCTTCAACCTTGCGTCAGATCGGCGAGCGATCGGCTTGGCTTCGCGACGTAGTCGATAGAGGAGGAGGAGATGGGCTGCGATCGAACCGACGGGGGTCGTCGATGGTCATCGACGGTGCTCCTTAGGGTTTCGTCGAGATCCGAACGGCCTGCGATTGTAGCCGACGAGATCCAACAAAGGTTCGTTTTTCCTCTTGATTAATCTCACAAAATTGATTAAGTTATCTCAAGATTGTTAGGTTTTGTGAGAAATTAACAATTGGGAATTAGGGTTTATCTCTAGATCTAAGTTGCTTGAGATATTCACCCTAGGTATCAAGATTGGAATACCTAGACTGCTATCACAAGCCAGTATTTATTCCTAAATACTGGTTTGGGTATTGGGTTATAAGTCCATAAACCCGCGTTCCAATATCCAATCAATTGTACGTTCATTACACGTGTTACACATATGCACGTGCTATATTTATATAGAGAGAATATACCAATATATCCAACAGTTTATGGATGAGTGCTCTTGGGGTAGTCGGTTTGGCTTTGAACCTACGTGCCTACGATTTTGTTTCCCAAGAAATCCACGCAGCAGAAGATCGTGAATTTGAGACTTTCTACACCAAAAATATTCTCTTAAATGAAGGTATTCATGCTTGGATGGCGGATTTCTTATAGCCTAGGCCATTGTTGGGAACAACGGCCTTGGATGGCGGATTTCTTATAGCCTAGGCCATTGTTGGGAACAACGGCCTAGGTTATAAAAGGTCGTTGTTCCAAACAACGGCCTAGGTTCATTCAATTTTTTATAACCTAGACCGTTGTTTCATTCATACAACCAAAGCGGGTCTGTTTTCACGGGTCTGTGAAAACAGACCCGTTTTCAATGGAGCATTTCTCTCTGTATATATATATATATATATATATATATATATATATATATTGCACATAATATTTTTTAGGGCCCCAAATTTAATTTTTAGGCTTTTGTTTTTAAAATTAGTATTTAGGTCGGCTTATTTTTAGTTGGACATGAGTTTGTATAGAGATTTTTTTTCTCACATCCCTAAATCTCTATCATTTTTTTCATATATATCGGTTTTTAAAAATTGTAGGAAAAAAAATTTATCTTTTTTTATCATTTTTAAAATAAATTTTGGATGGGGACCCACTTCGAAAGGTCGCCTCGCCCGTGAACTCAGGAGTCAGGCCGGCCCTGGTTTGCAACTTCTAGCTTCTGCATAATTTAGACCATTCAGTAGAACTTGAGTAATGCTAGAGCCACTACAAATTTCA
This sequence comes from Hemerocallis citrina, assembly GCA_017893485.1. Classification (NCBI taxonomy): domain Eukaryota; kingdom Viridiplantae; phylum Streptophyta; class Magnoliopsida; order Asparagales; family Asphodelaceae; genus Hemerocallis; species Hemerocallis citrina. Next base: position 305,346,067 of record CM030359.1, on the reverse strand, counting down.
CTACCATTTTCTTCACTACCTTAGGTGGCATACTCCTATTGGAGAGTTCTCCCACCTACTCTATCATTCCCTACCTGTTGGAGTGTGCCACCTAAGGTAGTGAAGGAAATGGTAGTGAAATTGGTAGTGGCTCTAGCATTACTCTTTGAACTTAGACATGGCATTCAAATAAGCGTGCAATAATAGGTTGTAGCATGCACTTCTATGAATTGTACAGTTCTTGATCCGTTCATCCCAATTTCTACTCTCAGTTTTGGTCTCGGTTTCGGTCTCGGTTCTCGGACCTCAATTCATTTCATAATTACTACCTGTGTTGACCAATCTAGAGGAGGGTGAAAGAATTTTTCCCAAACAGTCCTATTTTTTTAAAAAAAATTCAAACTGCTTCACTCGCTTTCTGAAAAAACGAGTGTGGTTAAAACCTCATCACTTTTTCAGAAAACGAGTGTGCGATTTTTGATTTTCGAAAGCCTGCACTTGCTTTCTGAAAAACCGATTAGGTTTTAGCCACACTCGCTTTTTTAAAAAGCGAGTGTCGCTTAGTTTATATTGTCACTTAGGCCTTACTGGTCAGTGGATGCGTTTTAGGGCTGTTACTGTTCATGTGGCTGTTGGGTCTGGGTTCGAATCCAGCATTTCCCACTTTTATTTTTTAATTGGTTTTATTTTTTATTTCGAGTTGAAGGTAATATTTGCTTCTGTGTTTTAGTTGCTTCTTCTTCTTCACAGGGTGCAACCTTCATGCTAGCAAAGTGTTTGTCAATATGTCAATACCTTGATCAGACTAACAGGCCTCGGGAATTACCATACATCGTGCTCTTACTATTCACAAATTGTCTACCTCGTAACTTACCCAACTCGATCAAGAGTAATTTAGGAGTGAATTATATCTCTGTATATATGTTGTAAATAAAAGCGAAATTGTAGCCCAATAATTGGACAACCTGAGCTACTCCTGCATAAATTATACTGCTAGACGTCAGGCAATTCGAACCCATGTTAAGCCAAACCCAAAAGCAGCTAAAACAGATTAAAAAATAAAAGTGAAAAATGCCGGATTCGAACCCAGACCCAACAGCTCCATGAACAGTAACAACCCTAAAACGCACCAACTGATCAATAAGGCCTGAGTAACAATATGAACTAAGTGACATTCGCTTTTTGAAAAAACGAGTGTGGTTAAAACCCAATCGGTTTTTCAGAAAGCGAGTGTATGTTTTCGAAAATCAAAAGCCTCACACTCGCTTTCTGAAAAAGCGATGAGGTTTTAACCACACTCGCTTTTTCAGAAAGCAAGTGAGGCAGTTTGGAAATTTCAAAAAAAAAGTAGGGCAGTTTGGGAAAAACTTTCAAAAAGTGGGACACTTTGGAGAAAAAATCAGGGTGAGGGGTGAGAATTGTAAGTACGTTAAAATATGGAAGAAATGTTATACATACATGAGATTTTACCTCAAACTTATAACAAACTTATCTTTTAGTGATTGATGGATCTTACTCATGTCTTTTAGTAATTAATGGAGTCACCAATCACTAAAAGACAAGCCTCATATAAGTTTGGAATAGAATCTCATGTATATGAAGCATTTCTCAAAATAAAGAGTAGTAATTATATTGAGAAATGCTACACATATATTTGTTTCTATCCCAAATATATATTGAGCTTGTCTTTAAATGATTATTGGGTCCATCCTTTATTAAAAGATAAATTGAAAAAGTAAAAGACAAGCTCAATATATATTTGGGATAGAAACTAATGCATTTGTAGCATTTCTCAATATCATTACATCTCACTAAATTAATTCATGCTTTTGTGGTTTAGTGCTATGATCAAATGGGTCGAGCTCTCAAACCCACCAACAACATAGTTTTTTAGGCTAAATTTTAAAAAACCACACTAAGTTTTTGGCCAGTTTAAAAAAATCGTACTAAGTTTTTTTATTATAAAAAAAGGACACAAAATTTCAAACAACTTCACTCGGTTAGTTAGAGTTAGGGTTAGGGTTAGGATTGGGTTATGGTAGGATTTAAAAAAACCACTTTCATCTTTTATTTGTGTTTAAAAAAATTACATTCATCTTTCATTTGTGTTTAAAAAATATCACTTAACTAAACAGATATATAAATAAACCCCCCCGAACTAACCCTAACCCTAACCTTAACCCAGTGGAGTTTTTTAAAATTTTGTATCTTTTTTTTATTAAAAAAAAATTTAGTGAGGTTTTTTTAAACTGCCCAAAACTTAGTGCGGTTTTTTAAATTTACCCTAGTTTTTTTATATTCATTTAACATATGCATCAATCATCATTGCATTTGTTGGTGTGGTACCTGTGCTTGCCAACATATTACTCCTCTCTTTAGACTGTAGATAAGGCTGTATAGATTCGCTGCTACCTGCAGTTGTTAATTCTCTTATTATTTCAAATTTTAAAAAAAATCAATAGAAGAAGCTTTTGTTACTTGTATCAGGAGATGGGCAAGGTGAGATTTATTTGATAAAAATTGAAATAGATAGGTGTTTTCATTTGAACAAGGCTTTTCATATTTGATCGGCAACTAAGTTCATACCGATAATATTCAGTGACATCCGGAATTGGATCAATCATGCCAATTCAAGTAGCTTTTGAAGATGCAGCTCGTCGATCAAATTTGATAAGAATTGCAAATTCACTCGATTGATCATAATGTATGTGTTTGGGAGTTCTTCGTAACCAGCTCTCACTAAACTAATAAGAATTGAGAGTGATTTGGATCGTTCATCCATGCATATAATGCAGTTGGAGTTCCAGAGTTCATCCATGCCGAAGTGAACACAACTACATAATTCCAGTACGAAGCTTAACTTGCCTGGGCCATCAGGAAGTGCTTTAACAGATTTGCAAATCTTACCTCCACTCAAAAGATCATGCTTGGAAGTGAAGCAAAGAAAAATTACATAAGCCAAGAGTTTAAATAACTAGAATTATCTCTACTTTTTAGCACAGGAAAGTCGAGCATTTAAACTCCGAGAAAACGTCATACACAGTCCAAAGTTAATATAACTAAAATTTCTTGAGATAACTTCACAAACCTCTCCAGCTATTATAACTAAGGCCGCAAACGAACCGAGCTATTCGCGAGCTACTCGGCTCGAGCTCGGTCAGAGCTCGGTTCGTGTCGAGCTCGAGCCGAGCTCGAGCTTGAAAGCGAGCTCGATACGTAAACGAGCTGAGCTCGAGCTTGAAGGTACGTAAGTTTTAGGTAGAAGCTCACGAGTATTCGGCTCAAACTCGGCCAAAGCTCAGCTCGTGTCGAGCTCGAGCCTGGAAGTGAGCACGATACATAAACGAGCCGAGCTCGAGCCTCAAGGTATTCGGCTTGACTCGGCTCGTTTGCAGCCCTAATTATGGTTGGGATTGGGGCATCAACCAACGCCCGTTGTCACAGCGGAACTAATAGAGCAATGAGGAAGTCGAAATAGATGAGACGAACAAATTGAGCAAGCAAGTAGATCCACCAAACTAACACAAACACACCGATGACTTATCCCGGTTAGCTTTTGCTTAATCCGGGGGAAAATATAAAGAGATCTTATATTTAACTAGAAGAGTCTACAAGGAGTTATTGATTAACTCAATACAGGGAATGAAACTCTCAATACAGGGAATTAAACTCACTCACCAAGAACTATCTCTCTCTCGAGCCTCTCTTTGCAATGAAGAAAATAATTTATGAAGTACTACCTCTCATATTGGAGGAGTTTACAATATATATAGAAGAATAGAGAGAAACCTAGGTCTAATCTTGATTCTCAGTAGTCCGATATAACCTGGAAAGAAGTAACTGAATAGGAGCTGCACGATCTAACTTGGAGTTGAAGATTGGGTTGAAACGACCTAATAAATCGAAGCCCAAAAACGAACACAGCACCGCGGTCGATCGACCGTCCAACAAGACCAATCGACCGTACCACTTTCTGACATTCCCTGTACTTCGAGCAGGCGGGGGGTGCGGTCGACCGCAACTATGCATGCACCTTGCTGCTGCTGTTTTTCCTTCTACTCACTTCGACGCTTCGACCTCCGTTCTTCATCTTACCTTCTTCTAATCTGAACAACAAGTATACAAGACACAATCCTAACAAATTCCACCTTGAATTGCATACGAGTGCTATCACATAATGTGTTACTCATCTCCAAACTCTAATGAATTTCACTTGCAAAGAAAACTTAGAACAATAGCTTCTTCTTCTAGTTGAAATGATCTCTACCCAATCTCACCAATTCCAGTATGCCCCTTCAAGGATACACCTCCGTAGATGTACTCACGAAGTTGCCAAACTCCGCACGAACTCCACCTACCCTTAGGCATTCTCCACCTTTCGACGATATTCGAACGTCGTGGTCTCGTCTCAATGATTCTAGTTGCGACAAACTAGCGGAGCTTGCAGAAATTATAGGAAAAGAACTATCAACCCCTGCGCAGGATTTTCGAATTTCCCAAAACTTATAGAGATTGTGTTGGCTTGGCCCCACCACTCTCATACCTCTAATCACCTCACGACGACCTTGAAAAATAGACAAAAGTCCACTTCAAGCTGTGTACCTGCAGCCCCGTGCATCAAGAGTTCCCAAGGAAATCAAATTCCGTTTCAGCAGAGGAATATGCAAAACATCTCTTAAAGTGAACATATTTAGACCTGGCATCTTCAACTCAACTGTCCCCTCACCCACTACTTCACAAATCTCTCTAGTTTTCGTTGTCACACAATGCCCCGTAGTAGACTTATAAGTAGAAATTGCTGCTGTTGTTTTCCCTTCCACTCACTTCGACGCTTCGACCTCCGTTTTTCATCTTACCTTCTTCTAATCTGAACAACGAGTATACAAGACACAATCCTAACAATTATAACTTAATACCATTCCCTTCCCAAACACATACTTGTTCAATTAGCAAAAGAATCACATCCCAAAGTATGAAAAACAATAATAAATCTCTAAGAGCATCCACAGTCGTTTGCTATAATTCTCATATTCTCATAATTTGAGAATAATATGAGAATTGAGCTCTGCAGTCGTTTTCTATTTTCTCAAAAAATAGCAAACGATCTACAGTGCATTCTCATATTTGAGAAATCGCGTAACGAATATAGAAATATAGAGGACGATACATGATGTCTCGTCGCTTAATTTTATTTTTTTTAATGGCTCGGACGATACATGATGTATCGTCCTTGCCAAATTTTGCAAAAAAAAAAATTGGTAAACTCCTCCAACGGGACATCATGTCCCGTTTGATCATTGATCTGCCGGGATATGATGTCCCGTCCGTGGTGTTTACATTTTTTTTTTTTTTGGTTTGTTTTTGAATTCATTTTTAGGGACGATACAGGATGTATCGTCCCACCCAAAAAAAAGAAAATTTTGCCAAATACGACTGCAGACGATACAATCAATTCCATTTCTATTCTTTTCATTTTGCCGAAAAATAAGAAACCCCATTGTGGATGCTCTAATACCACTAGGCAAAGAAGTGGCTGAAACGGATCTTTCAAGTTAAAAAGACCACAAGCTGGAGATATGCCGTGTCATAAACTTCAGCATGCTCATCAGCTCTAATAATAGTTTCATGCGCCGTTCAATGCAGTTGGAAGTATTCTCAGCAGCAGCTTTTGAACCTTACAATCTTTCTTTCACAACTGAATTGTATCAAAGTGTAACTCAAACAGCCAAAAAAAACAGCACAAGCAGAAACAAATCCAATTAGCTGAAATACAAGAATTGAGTATCAATCCTTTTCCTTTTTGTATTAAAAAAATATTGTCGAGACCATTTTTTTTTCTTTTTCTTTTTGATTTTCTTATGAAATTTTACAACACTAAAGAAACACAATCATTAACCTTTTAGGTTCTTGGCTATGCAACTACCCTAGAAAGAAAAGAAGTTACACCTCTACCTGCCATACACCCATCCCCAAATGCTTTCAACCCCTAACAAGATAATCAAAAACTACGGATGCACCAAAAGGAAAAGAGCTAACAAATTGAAGGGCAATAACAGACATAGAACGAATTAACGAAAGCATAAATTGGCACTATTTTGACGAAGAGAAAGAGAACCTGCAAGCAAGGGTTCTTGCTTGCTCCAATCAGCAATGAATGATCTCAAGCCCAATCATTGCATCAATGCTCTTGGGGAGATTTTCTCGACACTAACCCATCCCTTCCTGTACAAATTGAGAGATTAGTGTTTCTGTGCAAGTTAGACCAAACAATTGAATCCATCAAGAACAACATTGACTGGGATTGCCGTTAACTGATAAGAGCCTATCTGCAGAGTAATAACGCTTTCCAATATAATTTTGCTTGGCTTTCCCAGTTGCAAACCTCGGATCACTCCTTGTCAGCAACCTCTGTCAGCTGTGGTTCCTCAACTTTCGCAGCTTCTAACTCTGTAGAGTGGAGGATAGAAACAGACTTCAAATCATCTGGCTTTAGGTCTAGGGAAACCTCTTCAGTCTTGGGCTGTATGAACCATAGCATTGCTATATTATCAACACATGCTAGAAGAGATACATGTCTTAAAAAACATTTGCAAATAATAACAGACATTCACAAAGATCGTCATATTTTGACAATCAGAACTGCTAGATTTGTCAATGCCCAATTAAAAAAAGGCAATCGGTGGTACAAATCACATTAAGGTTCAATTAGTCCAGGAAATAATACAACTCCTCACGTCACATGTGCAGATATCAGATTTTGTTTTACAGTTTACTTATAGATAAGCATAATAATCAAACTGCATCATGAAATAGATTTACTTGGGTATGCTAGCAAAACTAGCTGCTCAAATGATTATTCATAAAAAGCCAATAAAAAGAATCATGATTGAATGTATTACCGGTGGACGGACAAAATGCAAAGAGGGAAGCTTGTTCCTCTTTTGCTGCATCACTTTCTGCCTGGTCTCATAGAAATCAAAGTCATCCAATATGGAAGTCTTGGAAGAAAAGTTTTTAAATGTTTTCAACATCTCCCTGCCCTGGGGATATTTCACCTGATTCAAAGTAAGCAGATAGACATTAGAAAGCAAAATAAATAAATTAATATGTCTTCCACTGAGGTCTTTTGGCAAAGTAATCACTAAGTGCATGATTAGATTGTCATCTTATTACAGAAGTTCAAAAAGACTGACTTTAATCTAAACGCAACAGTTAAAAACAGAGATTAATGAAATCTGAATGAAAAAAAGGACAATCAGTGATTTGAAGTAAATTTGTAAAAACAAAAGTGCTACGTCAAAAAAGCTGAGAAGTGCCTAAAGCATACCAATGCACGCATGAAACTTTTTCAGCAAAAATCTAATTTTATATAATGAGAGATTCATTTTCAAACATATCAAAAGTACTGTCAGAACACCACAAATCACAAACTTTTTAGCTATTAATCACAAGGTGTTAAATTTCAAAAGTTAAAGATTTCTGGTTTTAATCTATTTAAGACGTCATATAGCATGAAAGGAATGAATCAATTAAAATCGACAATATAACCATTAATTATGCCAGTTGGCTTCAAATAAAAGATTTTAGTCAATGAAAATACCTCCTGTGTGTCTCTGCTGTTCGTAACAGGTTTATTTTCATTGTTTTCCAATAATATATGGCGAAACTGAGGATTGGGAACATCCTTAATTACATGCCATTTTACTGGGAAGAAACCATTCCATTTGTCCTGCTGCCAAAAGTTCATGCTCTTCTCAAAATCTACACGATCCAGCATCTCAGCTACACCACAAAACTGGCCGCTCGCATTAACCTGTCATAAGAAGATTGAAAGGCTGATATTAGTCAACAAAACTCACAAACGAAGACTCACTTCCTGTGCTCTTAAGATATTACGTGATTACACACATAATATTCTCATTTACCTTGGTTTTCATATAGTTGTGTATGTGTAAATAAAAAATCTAAAAGATCTTAGTCAGCTCCAATTCATGGGAAAAATTTTGAAATTTAATCAAAAAATTCTAAACACAAACCATGCCTTTTGAGCATCACCATTTTATTACATGTCACTTGCTAGTTGCTACCGACAAGGAGACATACTTTCTAATATGTAAATTATAGACAGAGATACAACGAATGCACAGTGAGAACATTAACTGTAAAAAGTATAAACGACCAAATAATATAGTATCAATCAGAGATTTAAATTAATCTAAAGAAACTTTAATATGTAAAAGAATAATTGATTAAAGCAAATATTGGCTGTAAGAGCTAGCTCACTGTCACCAAGAAACTCAAAAGAAAAAAGACCACCTGTAGTTAGAGGTAGAATATTATGAATAAAATACTTGGGCATGAGAAGATTAAGAAGCTTACAGAAAAGAAGAGGAATACTGGACATTTGCCACCCTTCTCTGCCGTCCTCTCTTGTGCAAGTTGAAAAGCATTGTCAAGCCTCCTATTCCCACTAGGAGTGCTTGCCCAGACATTATACTTAATACTCTTGTGAATATCATCTTCACTATATGACTTTATCACAAAGAAGAAGGCATGATCGAAGTCGGTTGAAAATTCAGGAAGATTATACATATCCTTCCTTACTGTGGTGAGTGGAGCGTCATCAGGGTTGTTCTTCCCAGCATCAGGAAATGCAGCTAAGATTTTATTGCTATTTGTTCTCGGACCACGGTTCTGTTCACTTAGCAAATCAAACTCCCCAAATCCATGAAGTTTATTCCTAGCTTTGACTTTCTTAGGTCCAACCCAAGTTCTTCCACTATCTTTAATATTCATAGGGCTGTTTGGATACAAAACTCCACCATTTCCTTGGTTAGTATAGGAGGGGATCTTGTTAACAGGGATAAAACCTTTTGAGAAAACAGGAGAAGCACCCTAAAACAAGCAAAGGTAAAATTAACATATACATTTAAAAATGCTAAAAAACATAACTAAATTGCATACATGTTGCAAAACCGAGTCAAAATTGTAAGGCACAAAAACTTACTGCACTACCTTATTCAAAGCCTTCAAGGACTGCTTGGGAACAGCATGAGTTGGTTTCACATCCAATCCAAGTGAAGTCTCTTTCGTTTCAGAAGTGGACTTTGACGAAGTAGAAGTTTTGGAAGAGGAATAAGTTTGATTACGGGAAGAGAAACTAGGTTTTGGAGCAGCAGTTGTTTGGTCCCCATAAAACCCATTTGCTTGAGATCCATTGGGAAAGAAAAGAGCTGAATCCCATGGGTATGCTGGAACCAGCTCTGAGCCATATGCAACTGGCTGATGAACAAAGCCAGGAGATCCAAGGGGTTGCTGGAGCATGGGAGCAGGATAATACGCTTGCTGAGCCAAATATTGACCATCAACACCAAGAACAGCTCCAGGTATTACCGGATTGTAAGACGGATATCCAGCTTGATAGCCTGGCAAATAGTAGAGAGGTGATCCATTATCTGCTTGAAAAGCCTGAATGAAGAAGAGAGAGCATATAAGCACAACGCTCAATCCTTCTGAATCATATGCAATTTACCAATGCATTAAGACATTGTAAGGATAAGACAAAATGGGCATCAACTTGAGTTCATTTATTGTTTGGATATTGACAAAGGACTTTCAGATTAAGTATCACAATTTGAGGCATTTCCTTGAAACTGTAGCTTTCCATAAAGATATCATTAGCTTAGGTAACAATAACAATCGTTCAGTACTTATTCTGTATACAAAGATTTTACAATTTCTACAGAGACTAGATAAATTAAATGCTACTATATCCACTCCAAACAAAATTTCAAGAAAAATTTCTGCAGTCCTGATAGATTGGATTCAACAATGCCAACTTGACAAGTGCAATACAACAAAAAGTCAGTATGATTCTAACGTGATACAAAAATCATATTCAGTTCTATTTCTTCCCAAATTTTAATCTTTAAAAATTCATATAACTTGTGCAAGAAGGCTTAAAGAATATCTATATAATAAAACACAAAGAAAGCTATCAAGTGGCTCTCCTTCAATTCCCCAAAAATCAAAGGCCCAGATCTAACTTCACAAAACATATTTTCCCCCCCCAAAACTCAAATTCAAATCTCCCACCCAAAACAACTCCTATATTTATTTTTTTTATAAAAATCCTCTCTCTCTCTCCCTCCCTCTTCTATTCAAAAAATTAAGAAAATAAAATATTTTACAATTTTTAAATTAAAAAAAATTTAAAAACAAAAAAAATTAAAAATTAAAAATTTTAAAAATAATTCAAAAATAATATGTTTTTTGCTCTATGTTTGCTGGTGTTAATTTGCTGGACCTCAAAAAATATTTTATATGATAAAACAAGGTGTACCATTCCGAAAACGTGCCGTAGGCACGTGTCAACGGGCAAACCTAGTATATCTATAAAGTGTCACTGTTACAGTGAGATGACATATCCACATCCATATTAACAATTGTAGCAGAAGAAGATATGAAGTATAAATGTCGAAATTGTAGCAGAAGAAGATATGAAGGGATAATTTCGAATAAATTCATACAATGCTATTTTATAGTAGACATAAATAACTGGGGAAATGTAATCTGGAAATGTACACTGAATGTATTGTACACTATAGTAAACTTAATCTTAACACTGGAAAAGTTCCCCTAAATCCATATTTACAATTTGAAACATGAATTCCTATTTACAATGAGATTTCCACATCTATGATATGTTCCCATATATGCATAATCTCATTATAATTGACTGAGTAAACTACTAGATTACTACAGCACACCTACATATAGACAAAAACAAGATTTGAAACTTACAGAGAGTTGATTTTCCCCATTATCAGGTGTCATATAGTAACTCTGCTCATCCCACTCCCCATACGAACCAGTATACCCTGCCATCCACAAACACAAATAGATTAGACAAAAACCCAATACATATACAAGCTTAATCAAACAATCAAATACTAAAATCGCAACCAACCTGGGTAACAGTACCCATAATAATACATCCCCTGATCACCCATGAAACCCTCTTGATCAACCTCACTTCCCTTTACGCTATTTGCAGTCGCATCAGCTGATGAGATGCAAGATACTGCATCAGCTCCACTCCCCTCCCTTGTCACAGCCTATCATATATATATAAAAAACAAAAGACGCACACACGGATCAAGCAAATCAATTTTTAAAAATAATACAAAATTCAAAGTAACTGCCAATTACCTCACTGGTCTCTCTGACTTTCGGAGAAGCATCAATTTTCAAATTTTTCATCGAATTCTCTACACCTGAATTAGACAAAAATGACAGTTCTTTACAGAAATATCACATAAACAACTTAAAATTAACAAGAATTCAAAACAAACCATATCCAAATCAACCAAAATCAACCAAGAAACCACCTCATAAACCCTAGATCCACTACCTAACTAAAATCAACCAAAAAAATTCCCCAATTCTAAACCCTAAGCAACCAAATCTCTCACAAGCAACCAAATCCAACTACTACAAATTAAAAAACCAAAAATAATCCATAATTCTTCCAAGAACACACCACCAAAACCCTCTCATACCCAATTCAAATCAAGATACCCCTCCCAAACCATAGATCTCACAAAAATCTCACAAAATTCCAATCAAATCTCATTAAAACATCAAAACAATCGAATAGATCAAGAACTATACCATTCTCGGCCTTGTTTCCCGACTCCATGAGATCGCACCAGAAATCTCCAATGAAAAACCCTAAGTCTCCGCTACGATCCAGATCCGAAACCCTAACCCGATACCGTTACGATTCCGGCGATTTTTTGAGATGAGGAAACGAAGATGAAGAACAAGAAGAAGAAGAAGAGGATTAGAGGTTAGAGGAGGATAAAAAAGAGAAGTAGAAAAAGGAGAGAAAAGATGGTTGGTGGGAATAACACGCTTTTTCGATCTGGAGTGGGGAATAAAATATACGGCGGAAATAAGGCCACGTCGGATGGTAGGAGGAGTGATCGGACGGTGGAAGTTGCTTCGCGCTTTACGAGAAGGCGGGCCGTGTCCGTTCGATGATCCCTAGATCTCGACGCGAAGATCTAGGAGAGCGGATTTAGTTCTGGTGTCTCGAGGGAGTAGTTTAGGGGAGAAGTAATCGGTACCAGCGCTTAGAGCATCCACAATCGTTTGCTATAATTTCCATTTTCTCAAAATATAGCAAACGAATCGAAAAGTGGTGCTGCAGTCGTTTCTCATTTTCCCATATTTTGAGAAAGTTTCTATTTCCATTTTTCAAATATGAGAAACGAATTGAGCTTTCTCATATTATGAAAGACGGGGTATGATACCCCGTCTGTTCGATATAAAGTTTTTTTAATCGTTTCAAACGGACTATCATACACCGTCCCATTAATTTTTGAAATTTTTTTTAAAAAAAAAGTGGACGGACGGGGAATGATACCCCGGACGGGGTATCAAACCCCGTCTCTCCCTTTGTTTTTATTTGTTTTTTTTTTTTTTTTTTTAAATGAAACCAACGCTCAGGATTGAGCGATAGGAAAAAAACAAAAAAACAAAAACAAAAAAATGTGGGACAGGGTATGATACCCCGTCGGGAAATTTAGGAGCATTTAATGATTGGCAGGGTATTAATTAGGAGTAGTTTTAGTATATTAAGTAAGTTTAGTTAGTATATTAATTAGGTTTAGTAATTTTTATATTATTTAATTTAGTTAATTAATATAGTTTAAGTAATTAATTTTTTTAAAAATATTTGAAACGATCGGACGGGGTATGATATCCCGTCTCTCTAAAAAATAGAAAAATTATAGCAAACGACGACTGCAGTGAACGATCGTATTTGCTATTACTGTAGCTGTCATATTATACCAAATGAGAAAAACGACTGCGGATGCTCTTATGGGGGTTTTCATTTTGGATTTTTTTAGAATGGGAGTAGGTTAAGGAGGGAGGGGAGAGGTTGAAACGAAAACAAATGGGCGTGAATGGTGCGCGATGCGCGTGAATGAGTGGGAATTAAATATTTAAATTCGTGATCTTTTATTTTTGATAAGGGATATATTGGGAATATGAAGATTGTGCATGGGCATGCTTTGAGATGCATGCACTTACAAAAATAATCTTTACTGGTAAAATAATCTTTACTATTATAATTATATGATTATAATTACGGTTTGATGATCAGTTGGACATGTAGCAATTGTCATCACCATTTGATCAGTAATCATATATATTTTTGTTAGAGCATCGACATTCGTTTGAGGTAAAATATGTAGAATATGTATATCTGCATATTTTACCTTAGTAATTCATAAGAATGCTGCAGTTGTTAAAAAACTAAAATTTGCATAATTACGTTCAAAATGAAATAGACAAAACATGATGTTTCGTGTGGGAGATTTTTTTTTAATGAATTAAAATAGTAAAATTTATCATTAAAATAAACGGATCCCATTATTTAGTTTTTAGCAAAATAGATTTTAAAAATTGCACCCAATAACCAATGACGATCATTTGCAAATTTTTTTTATTTTTTTAAGGGAATGGGACCCGTGAGAATGGCTTGAACAAAAGTCCAACCATTTATTTTCTTTTTTGAGTTTTTTTTTTGTAGTTTTTAATTTTCTTTCCTTCGGAAATTAATTTATAATATATTTAAATAATTCAAACAAAACATAATATATATTATGCTACAGTGACTTTTTATGTATAAAATAGAAATATAACTCACGGACTGCTGATGCTCTTAAATGAATATCTAATTTTACATTTAAATTCTGTACTGACCCTTTTTGTTTAATTTCTTTAAATTGTTAAAGATATATATTATATGTACGTACGTATTAGTGTGCATCATTTGTGGTTTGAAATTTTTGTTATAGACATTTTGATCGTTGACAATACATAATGCTAGTTGATGGAATCTCCTTGTTCAAATTTATAATAGGGAATCTTCTACAATTATTGCAAGCAATCACATTGTGTTTGTTTTTCTCTTGGCTTTATCGTTGCCACCACTATGCACTCTTGGCATGGGATGCTTTCTACATTTGATAATCTATATAATAAAACACAAAGAAAGCTATCAAGTGGCTCTCCTTCAATATCTCAAAAAATCAAAGGTCCGGATCTAATCTTACAAAACATATTTTTCCTTTAAAAGTTTTCCTAAACACTCAAATTCAAATCTCTCACCCAAAACAACTCCTATATTTATTTAAATTTTTTTTTCTCTCTCCCTCTCTCTTCTATTAAAAAAATTAAGAAAATTAAAATTTTAAAAAATTTAAAATTTTAAAAAATTTAAAATTTTAAAAATTTTAAAATTTTAAAAACTTTAAAAATAATTTTAAAAAATCATATAATATGTTTTTTGCTCTATGTTTACTACTTCAATTAATTTGCTGGACCTCCAAAAATATTTTATATGATTAAATACTTCAATTAATTTGCTGGATCTCCAAAATTATTTTATATGATCAAACAAGGTGCACCGTTTCGAAGACGTGCCGTAGGCACGTGTCAACGGGCAAACCTAGTCTCTAATATTATAATAGGAGAGTTGACATTGTCATTTGTAGACGATCTATAATTTATAGACATTCAATTATCTAATATCAAACATTCATTTTTAAGTAGAAGTTATCTTAATAATTCATTTACTCAACTGTTGTTAGTTACCATAATATCCTTAAAGTTTAAATTTATTTACAACATAATTATTTATTAAAGAGCACTCATATAAAATAAAAAAGTGCCACTAAAGAAAATCTATAAAGAGTATGCATGAGTAAAGAGAGGTCTCAGGTTCAAGGCCAGATTATGTCTTATTATTTATTTTATAAAATAAATAAAATTTGATTAGAACGTGTATTACACGTGCAAGTTACTAGCAATAATAAGAAGAACGTTAATAAGTCAATCAATAATGCTACACCTACAATATTTTTTACATAAATTTTTTTTTATAAATTTAGATAATACAAAATTATTAGAGATATTGTAAAATAAGTTGTAGAAGCCACCAATAATATTGTACCCACCAAGGGTTGTAAAAACAAAATTATTATAGAAAAGGTTATTGGAATAGCATTATTGTAAATCAATATCAATTATTGTTTAATTAAGTTAACAGAGGCATCCATAATCATAAGAGACATATAAGCAGATTGTAGTAGCATTCAACTGTTATAGCTGATGCTTTACAAGATAACAAACTTACCGTATACAAATTGCACAAACTAAATTAATTTTGATGGACTCATAGAATTATGTGAAAATTCCAAAAAAAGTGCAAGACAATTGGGAAAAATTACTTATTCAAATGTATAGTTTAGTGAAATTCACTTAAAAAAATATGCGCACAGCCCAACCTTCATGTACTTCCTGACTGGCAACACTCAGGCCATGACCCACCTCATTTCAACCCTCCCGGCCCAAATCCACATCCTCTCCGCAGTTCCCCTCCACTCATCAATCCTTTTCCGCATCCCCACTGTCCTCGACCTCGGCAATGTCCTCCTCTCTGACTACCCCTTCACTTCCACGTGCACACGTGCGTCATTTTCTACCTCCAAACATACACAATGAACTCATATAATCATGATTATAAATTTATAGATATCTCTACTTTACTCACAATTTCAAAACACAATTATTATCCAAGCATGAAAGATATCAACTTTATCCACAAAAATCGAATTTTCAACTATAAAAATTTAACATTTACTCAACCAAAGCATAGATAACCAAAAATTTATTTCAAAACATCACCATTAATCTAATTTTTTAATTCACCCCCAAAAAAATCCACAAATCCTAATCCAAAACTCATTTCTAAACTAAACTCAAAATTTGAAACAAATGTGTCGTTGTTGAATTTAACCAAAATTTTTAACAAATAATTTCTCAAACACTTTGCGTGCTACAAAGGCATTTTCATCTCCATTAATATAATTATTTAATTCTCCAAAAAAAACACAAATCCTAATCCAAAACTCATCTATAAGCTAAACTCAAAATCGAATATTTCAATTTCATACCCAAAACCCATTTATAAACTAAACTCAAAATTTGAAACAAATGTGTCATAGTTGAATTTAACCAAAATTTATATAAATAAAACAATTTCACAAACACCTTGAGTGCATCAGAGGCATTTCATCAACCAATTTAGCATTTCGATTTCATAATTTTGGGAATTCAAAAGCCCAAATTATTCTGAGTAGGAGCCCGACATGGATATTTCATATTTGGTTAAGTATATAAGCTAACTAGTTGCTGGTTTTTTGTGTTTTTTTTTTGCCTGAATATGTTTGTAGGGCAATTTTGATGTATTAGGTTTGCAACCGATGTTGCGATGGGAGGCTCTATTTACAAGATAAGCTTATAAATGTGGGTAGACATTATGAACTTCTCGTTATGGCTAGTAGAGGTGTACATGTAACCCCTGTTTTTCATTTCTGTATTTTTGGATGTATTTTTCTTTTTGAGTATTTATTCATCTTGTATCTCTTTTGAACCGTGTATTTGGTCTTCCTTTTCAATATATTCATCCACTTGATTTTTCGTTTTTAAATTGATCTTCTTGATTCCATTATCTGCCATTATTTCATTTCTAGTTGTTCGAACTATTATTTTTTATCCTCATTATTTCAGTTGTTCATGTCCTATTCTATTTATTTATTTTGTTCCTATCCCATTTATTGGATCATCTTATTTTCTATTGGATCTTTAACCTATTAAAACCTAATAATATCAAACCCATTTTAATCCCTATTGGATCTTGGATTCACTACCCGTTAAAATCCATTACCCACACACCGTTAAACATCTACACCTAAACCCTAATAATATCTCTTCATATATGTACCTGTACCCCCCCCCCCTGTTCATCCCTATACCCTAGCCGCATATTATCATCTAACCCTACTTCAGCCGTCTTCAACCTCTCAAAACCCTAGCCTTCATCCCTGTCCTCTACTCTCATCCTTACTTCACCCGATCCTCTTCAACCCTGCACTCCCGATCATCCTCCAAACCCTCTCCTGATCTCTTCCCCTGCGACCTCAACCTACAGTGCCAAAAAATAAGCACCCTAAAGTCGCACTCCACAGTGCCGCCCTGCTCACCCGACGCGCCACCACGGTTGCATTGTGCTCCCTTGATGCTGACAGCATCAGCGACAGCGAGCAGCGACTTCACTGCCGTCGCCGTTCTCCTGTGCACACCCCTCCGCTGCCCTCTCTAGTGTCCGGGTGTTGATTTTGTGAGTGCGTGTGTTGATCTCGAAGTTGTGATTGCTTGTTCGCTTGTTCGTGTGTTCGTTCGTTGTTGTTGAGTTCATGTCCGGGAATCCGTTCCGTTATTCTCGCTCTTTGCATCGTATCTGTCGTCAATTATAAGGCAAGTAACTTGTACACTTTTCTGTTGCATATACAAGTAATAAATATCGTATGTAGTGTAGTTGCTTCATGATATATTTTCATGAAAACCCTGTTAGATATTGTCCATATGTGTTGATTGCCCGTAGTTGTCTCATTACACACACGAAATAAATTTAGACTTAGATCTAATTAATCCATGTTGCATATATGTATATTGGTTGTGATCCATTAGTTGTTGTATGAATCTTGCATGTTTGATGTGTTACTGGTAGTATATCCTATTGTAGATCTGTTAAATATCTTATATCATGTTGCTTGGACATCTAGTATACCATATTTCACGTTTTGTTATGATTTGGATATGTTTCATATGAACTAGTTGATTTTATGCATGAAAAATATTTCTGTTTTTGATGTTTCCCCGTTTTGTTCAGTATTTTAGACCATATTAAGGTTCGTATATGGAAATTATTTGTGAACATGAATTGTAGAGAATTCTGTATATTTTTTAAAATTTCTGACAGAGCTCAATTTCGATCTGTGAGTTGCGAGTTATGGTTATTTTACTACAGAGGTATAGAAAAATTTCAGATTTGATTTTATGTGAATTCTGGAGAGTAATTTATTTTTATACTGATTTTAAAAATAATATTTTGATCCAATATTTTGTTGAGTGAAACTAAACTTGATTGGAATTAAACCCTAATTTTTGTGAATTTAATTGATGACTTTTATAAACTATTCTATATTTGTAAACAACTACTATACTTGCATAATTTTTATGTTGTTCAGTAAAGAACCTTAATTGCGACCAGATTCTACTTACGGTTGATGAAAAATTTGTGAATATGAATTGTAGCCTGCTGTATCTATTTGATCACCCTTTTGACGGATCTGCATTTCGATTTATACTTTTTAATCTATTGCTGTTTTAGTACTGCTGTGTTTATGATTTCAATTTGCAAATTCGCTGTATCTTCTTGTTTCCTGATCTTATTTGACTACACTATCTTTGGTGGAATATTATGAAAATATATATGATGATACCAAACATACTAGGGAATACCCATGATTTTTTTTGGATTTAACCAGTAAGTTTTTATGTCGTTTTCCTATTTATGAATACAAACTTTTGATTTCTGGCTGAATATATTTTTTTGATACAATTCTGTTTTGAGTCTTGTTTTTGTGAAATACCATATGACTTATATATATTTGCTGGATTCGGCCGAGAGTCTATTTTTGATATTTTCTGACAGATCCAAGTTTGCATATTTGTGGCAACGGGAATTTCGGATTTGGTGCGGTACTGTCTTGTTGCCTTGAACTAGAATTTTCGTTATCCTAATCTTTTATGAGTTGTCTTTCACCTGTACATGTTTATCTTCCAACTTGAATTTCTTACTTGTTCATAACATGTTATTCTTGCCATGTTTTGTGACACGTATATGCCTGTGTGATAATAATAACAAATAAGCATGCCGGGGTTAAGGAAAAGATATAGTAGTGGAAAATATAGAAATGTGTACTTGGAAGGGGACCCGTGTTTCCCACCTGTTATCTGTTATTTGTTATGTGTTCATGATTACATAATACATGATTCTGTTTATTTGATTACCTGGCTGCACACTTCCCTATAGGAAGGTGTACTCAGAAGAGTACCTGTAGGTTCTATCTGTATCTGTATCTATTTATCTGGTACCTGAGTACACAGCCCTATACAGTCTACAACGAAACCTAAATGCAAACTTGTTTGAATGTAGCAACCATGTTTGAATGTAGCAACCATGTGGTGAATAGATGGAACACATGAAGTGCTAGCTAGATAGAAATAAATACAAGACCTGTAATAACATGATTGCCTGTATATTCCTGATTATCTGTTACCTGACACCTGTTATATGTATATCTGTTTGCACACCATTTGACACTTGACATTTGTTACCTGTACTCCGTTACCTTATCATAATATCTAATTCTGTTTCCTAATTCATGTTAGACATTCTGTTTTGCTTCATGTCTATTCCATGCTATATTTGTTTCCGCTGTTACTCTATATTTGTTTATCTTTTTCTATACTTGTGCTTGCACTACAAGCGGCTCGTAACTTGCATTGACGGGCATTTTGTTTTTTTTTTCCTCTTTCTGCAATTTGTGAAATTGCAGATTATGGTGATCAACTGCCCGATGGAGTAGGTAATCTGAGATTCTAGTTGCTGGAGTTCTTGCTATTATTATTTCCTGTTGCTTATTTTGAATAAATGTATTACTACTTGGATTATTTGTAATGGGCAGTTTGACCCAGTATTTATAACTTGTTCTAGATCTGATTTATTTGAGATTATGAAATTTTGTTTCAAGTAAATTCTATTGGTATATTAATTCATTCATGCATGCATGGTTGATTTCTCCTTGTTATCTATTGATTATTCCTATAAAATGTTGTAAAGATCCTGACAGCTTGTGAATGGTAATGTCATTGACTGGACTTAGTCACGTATCCGTTTTCTGCATTTCCTTTTTGGAAAGCGAGGCGTGACAAGGTTTTTAGTGGTATCAGAGCACATGTTTGGCTAATGTATTAGTTTGACTGATATATTATACAAGCTTGGCTCGATCAGGAATTGGCTCAACAATACATAGTCTTTGCATACATGAATTAATTATAATCAACTCTGATCTGGATGCTAATTATTTTTTATCTTGTACAGACCATGGCTCGCAGAGGTTCCACTTCCCATCCTCAGGAAGATCAGCTCGGGCTTGAGGCCGTTACCAATGTGTTGGAACGGTTGATCCAAATGCAGCAGAACCATAGTGACCTTCTGATGGCTGCTTTGGAAGCTGCCCGAGTTCTGAATCCCGCTGTGCCTATACAGGCAGCTCTCCCTCCTCATCCGGGTACAGTTATAGATTTCATGAGGCTGCATCCTGACAGATTCTCCTGCACTGAGATGCCTTTGAAGGCCGAACAGTGGTTGTTCCGGACTGAGCAGTTGTTTTTGGCAGTGCGAGTTGCCGATGCTGATAGAGTGGATGTGGTGACCATCCAGCTGGTGGACATGACCCACATTTGGTGGAGGTCTGAGTCCGAAAGGCTCGTGTGGCCTATTGCTTGGTCCACGTTCACTAGAAGCTTCTTGGAGAAGTTCTTCCTTAGTAGCACTCACGTTGAAATGGAGCAACAGTTCCTGGTCCTGAAACAGGTTGTTCGATATTCTATTTTGGAATTTTGTTACATGTTGTTCATGCAATGTTGTAACATGAAGCCATCTTGAAACATGGCTTTAGGTCAGTAGATGAGTATGTGGAGGAATTTACTAGACTTAGCCGCTTCGCAGCCGTTCTTGTGGCGAACGAAGAGGACAGGGCTCGTATTTTCACGCTGGGGCTTGTACGAGATATTCAGATGCATCTCGTTTTCCTTCGTCTGCGTACTTATGCTGAGGCTCTTGAGGCAGTCCGAGCTCAGGAGCAGGCTCGTGGTAGGGTGGCTCCTCCCCAGAGGACTGTTCTGCACTATGCTGTTGTTGCTAGGCCTTCTGGTGGGCCGATTCGAAGGCCTGTCCCAGCCCATCTTGTCAGGGCAACTCCCTACTCTTCTGCTGTTTCCCAGGGAGCTAGTTTCAGCGACTTCTGCCAGTTGGCTGGGCATGATCGCAGGAACTGTAAGTGCGTCAACTGCCAATGCTTCAGATGTGGCGCTACTGACCATTCAGTGCGGGATTGCTCGCAGCAGCGGATGGCTCTTCCAGCCGGGGGTCCAGCTCAGCAGGTAGCCCCAGCTCGTGGTCCGGTTAGGCCACCGCTTTCCCCGCAGCGCCAGATTATCAGTCAGAGGACCGCTGTTCCCAGGAGAGGTCAGGCTTTCAACCTGACAGTTGCTGAGGCTGAGTCAACAGAAGAGGTTGTTGCAGGTATATTTTTGCATTTTGTTGTTTTGTTGTTTTCCTTTGTTTTTTCCATTTGTCTTGCATTATTCTTTCATATTATCTTTCTGCATTGTGTTTTCCTCACCCTTGATCATCAATTCTTTTCCTCTTGCTTTTGATTTTATTTTAGGTGTGTCCTTGTTTGTTCCTTTCCTGCTTATGTTCTCTTTGATTCTGGGGCAACCCATTTCTTCATCTCTTCTCGTTTTGTGGCTCAACATCAGTTGGATTGCAGCATCATGTCAGAGGCTTGGAACATTATCACAGGTGGTGGTGTTATCGTTTGTTCCCGGAAGTGCAAGCAGACTCCCGTGGTTATTGGTGACGCAGATTTTAAGGCTGGCCTGATTGTAATTGGAAATTCAGGATTCAACGTCATTCTCGGTGTGGATTGGTTGGGTGAATCCCGCACCATCATTGATTTCTGTGCCAAGAAAGTTGTATTTCGAATCTCAAGTCGCGCAGAGTTTGAGTTCCATGTCGGGGAGACATCCCTTGGCCAAGCTGAAACTGCAGTTGATCAGGAGACTTGTGCGATGGAGTTGCACTCAGGCTGTGAAGCTGCACCTCTAGTAGTACAGGAATTCCTAGATATTTTTCCAGAGGAGTTGCCTCGCTTACTCCCTGATAGGAATGTGGAGTTCGGTATTCAAGTTCAGCCTGGTACGGCCCCGATATCAAAGAGTCCTTACAAGATGGCACCGGTTGAGTTAGCAAAGCTTAAAGTGCAGATTCAGAGTTTGCTTGATTTGAGGTTTATCAGACCCAGTGTTTCGCCGTAGGGTGCTCCAGTTCTTTTTGTCTACAAGAAGGATGGTAGTCATCGACTGTGCGTCGATTATTGGGAACTGAACAGAGTGACTGTGAAGAACCGGTATCCACTGCCTAGGATCAATGACTTATTTGATCAGTTGGGCAGAGTAGCTGTCTTCTCGAAGTTGGATATTTGTTCAGCGTATCATCAGGTTAAGGTGAAGATGGCTGATGTACAGAAGACTGCATTCAGGACCAAATATGGGCACTATGAGTATCTTGTGATGCTGTTGGGGTCACGAATGCGCCAGCTGTATTTATGAGTCTGATGAATAGAGTTTTCTCCCCGTTCCTGGATAGATTTGTGGTGGTCTTCATTGATGTACATTCTGGTGTATTCTCGGAACCGGAAGGATCATGCTGAGCATCTTAGGTTGGTTTTGCAGACTTTAAGAGAGAATCAGCTCTATGGAAAACTCAGCAAGTGTGAGTTTTGGCTCGACAGAGTTACCTTCTTGGGGCAATGGTATTTCAGTGGATCCGTCCAAGTTTGAAGCTGTGAAGGATTGGCCAGTTCCCAAGTCAGTTTCGGAGGTGAGGAGTTTCCTTGGTCAAGCTGGCTATTATCGAAAATTCGTCCAAGATTTTTCGAAGATAGCAGGACCATTGACGAAGCTGACAGGGAAGGATCAAAAGTTATGTTGGTCTGAGACTTGCAGTGGGGCTTTTGCTAAGTTGAAGAGCAGGTTGACGTTTGTGCCAGTGTTGACTATTCCAAATGGTTCAGGTGGATTTGTGGTTCACTGTGACGCTTCTGGAAAGGATCTTAGTACAGTTCTGATGTAGAAGGTCCGAGTTGTTGCTTATGCATCGAGACAGTTGAGGCTACATGTGAAGAACTATCCGACTCATGATTTGAAGTTAGTGGCAGTGATCTTCACTTTGAATATGTGGAGACACTATTTACTTGGAGACCGAGTGGAGATCTTTACTGACCACAAAAGTCTCAAGTACGTCTTCACCCAGAAGGAATTGAACATGAGGCAGAGACGTTGGTTGGAGCTTATGGCAGATTACGATATCAGTTTACAATACCATCCTGGTAGAGTGAACTTGGTGCCAGATGCTTTGAGCAGGAGACTGGCAACGATGTTCCTAACTCAGCAGAGGGATTTGGATGAGCAGATGCGGAGGTTGGAGTTGGATGTGTTGTTGCTGAGTTCTAATCGGAGTTATTTGGTGCTTCAGCTTCAGTCATCTCTTGTTGATTAGATCAAAGAGGCTCAGGCTAGTGATGAGCAGTTGCAGGGTTTCAGAGCAAAAGTTGAGGCTGGTTCCCGAACAGATATGGTTATTCATGCTGATGGATCGTTTCGTTTTGGATCCAGGTTGTGTGTCCTGAAGGGTGAAGTTTATCAGAGGTTGCTTGAGAAAGCCCACCGATCGTCGTATTCTATTCATCCTGGAGGTACTAAGATGTATCGGGACTTAAAGCTTCATTTCTGGTGGCATGGTATGAAGATGGCTGTAGCTCGGTTTGTGTCTCAGTGTTTGATATGCCAGCAGGTGAAGGCAGAGCATCAGAGGACCGCCGAACTTCTTCATCTGCTTCCCATTCCGGAGTGGAAGTGGGAACACATCATTATGGATTTTGTGACCGCTTTGCCGAGGAGTCCTAAGGGTCACAATGCCATTTGGGTGATTGTCGACCGACTGAAAAAGAGTGCTCACTTCATTCTCTTCCGTGTCGGACAATCTACTGAGAGCCTAGCTGAGAAGTACATACAAGAGATCGTCAGACTTCATGGGGTTCCAGTCAGTATTGTATCCGACAGGGATGCGAGATTCAGATATCAGTTCTGGGAGAGTCTTCAGAGTAGTTTGGGGAGTAAATTGAAGTACAGTACAGCTTTCATCCCCAGACTGATAGACAGTCGGAGAGGACCATCCAGACCCTTGAGGACATGTTGAGATCCTGTGTGTTGCAGTTCGGTGGATCTTGGGAGGACCATTTGCATCTCGTAGAATTTTTTCGTACAATAACAACTTTCAGGCCAGTCTTAAAGCTGCACCGCTTGGGACACTTTATGGACGGAAGTTCAGATCACCAGTATGCTGGGATGACATTGGTGAGAGGATGTTGTTGGGTCCAGAGTTGATCACCAGGTCAGTTGATGCGGTGACTCAGACCAGGAAGCATCTTCATGCAGCTCAAGATAGGCAGAGGAGAGGGCTGATGTCCATCGGAGAGCTTTGAAGTTTGAGGTTGGTGACCATGTTTTTCTAAAGGTATCGCTGTGACGAGGTATCATTCGGTTTGGTGGCGGGGCAAGCTCAGCCCTAGGTTTATTGGACCGTTCGACATTGTGCAACGAGCAGGCAAGGTGGCCTATCGTCTTGCATTGCCGCCAGTTTTATTAGGAGTGCACGATGTTTTCCATATCTCATAACTCAGAA
The DNA here is from genome assembly GCA_017893485.1 of Hemerocallis citrina. NCBI lineage: Eukaryota > Viridiplantae > Streptophyta > Magnoliopsida > Asparagales > Asphodelaceae > Hemerocallis > Hemerocallis citrina. The sequence goes on along the minus strand of CM030359.1, from coordinate 305,321,571 downwards.
GATATATCCGCGATGAGAGCCACGTGATCGACTATTCTGAGTTGACCGTGCGGCCGAATTTGACTTATGAGATTCCGCCAGTTGTTATTTTGGATCGGCGGGAGAAAGTGCTTAAGAACAAGGTCATCAAGTTGGTTCGTGTTTCTTGGAATCCTCACTCGTCGGGTGAGTCGACTTGGGAGTTGGAGGAGGAGCTCATCTGTTTGAGTAGCTTTTTATTTTGTTCTTTCTTTTCTTTTCAGGGTTACCCTATGTACCTCTTGTTTGAATTTCGAGGACGAAATTCTTCCTGTTAGGTGGGTAGGATTTGTAACCCCTGTTTTCATTTTTCTGTATTTTTGGATGTTTTTTTTTTCTTTTTGAGTATTTATTCATCTTATATATCTTTTGATCGGTGTATTGGGTCTTATTTTTCAATATATTCATCTATTGATTTGTTGTCTTTAAATTGATCTTCTTGATTCCATTGTCTGCCATTATTTTATTTCTGGTTGTTCGAACTATTATTTTTTATCCTCATTATTTTAATTGTTCATGTCATATTCTATTTATTTATTTTGTTCCTATCTCATTTATTGGATTACCCTATTTTCTATTAGATCTTTAACCTATTAAAACCCAATAATATCAAACCCATTTTAATCCCTATTGGATCTTGGATCCACTACCCATTAAAATCCATTACCCCAAACCGTTAAACATCTACACCTAAACCCTAATAATATCTCTTCATATATGTACCTGTACCCCCCTGTTCACCCCTATACCCTAGCCGCCTATTATCATCTAACCCTACTTCAGCCATCTTCAACCTCCCGAAACCTTAGCCTTCATCCTTGTCCTCTACTCTCATCCCCTACTTCACCCGATCCTCTTCAACCCTGCACTCCCGATCATCTTCCAAACCCTCTCCCGATCTCTTCCCGTGCGACCCCGACCTACATCGCCAAAACACCAGCACCCCGATGTCGCACTCCACAGTGCTGCCCTGCTCACCTAACGCGCCACCGCAGCTGCGTTGTGCTCCCCCCGACTACGATAGCATCAGCGACAGTGAGCAGCAACTTTGTTGCCATCGCCATTTTCCCAGGCACACCCCTCCGCTGCCCTCTCTTATGTGCTGGTGTTGATTTTGTGAATGCATGTGTTGATCCCGAAGTTGTGATTGCTTGTTCACTTGTTCGTGTGTTCGTTCGTTGTCGTTGATTTCATGCCCAGGAATCCGTTCCCGTTATTCTCACTCTTTCATCGTATCTGTCGTCAATTATAAGGCAAGTAACTTGTATACTTTTCTATTGTATATACAAGTACTAAATACCGCCTCTAATATAGTTGCTTCAAGATCTATTCTCATGAAAACCCTGTTAGATCTTGTTCATATGTGTTGATTGCCTGTAGTTGTCTCATTACACACATGACATGAATTTAGACTTAGATCTAATTAATTCCTATTGCATATATGTATGTTGGTTGTGATCCATTAGTTGTTGTATGAATCTTGCATGCTTGACGTATTACTGGTAGCATATCTTATTGTAGATCTGTTAAACACTCTATACCATGTTGCTTGGACATCTAGTATACCATATTTCATATTTTGCTATAATTTGGATGAGTTTCATATGAACTAGTTGATTTTATGCATGAAGAATATTTCTTTTTTTTTTATGTTTCTCCGTTTTGTTCAGTATTTTAGACCCTATTAAGGTTAGTATATGGAAATTATTTGTGAATATGAATTGTAGAGAATTCTGTCTATTTTCCAGAATTTTTGACAGAGCTCAATTTTGATTTGTGAGTTGCGAGTTATGTCTATTTTACTACAGAGGTATAGAAAAATTTCAAATTTGGTTTTATGTGAATTCTGGAGAGTAATTTATTTTTATACTGATTTTAAAGATAATATTTTGATCCAAATATTTTGCTGAGTATAACTAGATTTGATTTGGATTAACCCCTAATTTTTGTGAATTTAATTGATGACTTTTATAAACTATTCTATACTTGCAAATAACTACTATACTTGCAGAATTTTTATACTGTTCAGTAAAGAACCTTAATTTCGACCTGATTCTACTTGCTGTTGATGAAAAGTTTGTGAATATGAATTGTAGTCTGCTGTATCTATTTTATCACCCTTTTAAGAGCATCCACAATGGTTTGCTAAATTTCTCATTTTGCCATTTTTTTAGAAAACGAGCGCTGCAACGGTTTTGCTAAATTTCTCATATTTGCCATTTTTTAGCAAACGTCTCAATTCTGTTTCTCAAATATGAGAAACGATTTGAGAATTCTCAAATTATAGAGGACGGGGATGATTCCCCGCCTCACAAATTTTAATATAGTTTATTGTATACAGACGGGGAATGATATCCCGTCTGTAATATTTTATTATTTTTTTTTTATAGAAAAGGGTCAGACGGGGAATGATATCCCGTCTGTAATATTTTATTATTATTTTTTTAGAAAAGGGTCAGACGGGGAATGATATCCCGTCTGTGCTGTTTGTAATTATTTTTTTTAAAAATGAACGTCCCTGATTGGTCCGGAAAAAAAAAATGAAAAGGGTCAGACGGGGAATGATTCCCCGTCTGTGCCCAAGAAGTCAAATAGTCAACGGTGGATGCTTTTAATTAGGTGGGTTAGGTATAATAATTAGGTCTAGTTATTTGTTTAATTAAGTTTAGTTATTATTATATTATTTAATTTAGTTAATTAATTAGGTTTAATAGTTAATAAGTAGTTAATAAGTAATTAATTTCTAAAAGTTGACAAACGGTACAACATATACCGTCTCACGCTTTTTTTTAAATAAAAAAAGGGAGACAGGATATCATATCCCGTCTCTCGTGTAAATGAGAAAGATATAGCAAATGACCACTGCACGATCGCTCCCTATTTGCTATTACTGTAGATGCCATATTATAGAAAATGAGAAACACCACTGTGGATGCTCCAACGGATCTGGATTTCGATTTATACTTATTAGTCTAGTGATGTTTTAGTACTACTGTGTTTATGATTTCAGATTTGCAAACTCGATGTATCTTGTGGTTTCCAGATTTTATTTGACTAGACTATCTATGCTGGAATATTATGAAATTATATTTACTGATACTAAACATACTAGGGAATACCCACGATTTTTTTTGGATTTAATCAGTAAGTTTTTATGGCGTTTTTCTGTTTATGAATACAAACTTCTGATTTCTGGCTGAATATGTTTTCTGGATACAATTCTGTTTTTAGTCTTGTTTTTGCGAAATACCATATGACTTATATATATTTGCTGGATTCGGCCGAGAGTCTATTTTCCAGATTTTCTGACATATCTAAGTTTGCATATTTGTGGCAACGGAAATCCCAGATTTGGTGCAGTACTGTCTTATTATCCTGAACTAGAATTTTCGTTGTCCTAATCTTTTATGAGTTGTCTTTCACCTGTACATGTTTATCTTCTAACCTAAATCTGTTACCTGTTCATACTATATTATTCTTGCCCTGTTTTGTGACACGTATATGCCTGTGTGATAATAATAACAAATAAACAAGCCGGGGTTAAGGGAAAGATATAGTTGTGGAAAATATAGAAATGTGTACTTGGAAGGGGGTCCGTGTTTCCCACCTGTTATCTGTTATTTGTTACGTGTTCATGACTACATGATATACGATTTTTTTATTTGATTACCTGGCTACACACTTCCCTATAGGAAGGTATACTCAGAAGAGTAGCCGTAGGTTCTATCTGTATCTGTATCTATTTATCTGATACCTGAGTACACAGCCCTATACAGTCCACTACGAAATCTAAACGCAAACTTGTTTGAATGTAGCAACCATGTGGTGAATAGATGGAACACATGAAGTGCTAGCTAGATAGAAATAAATACAAGACCTGTAATAACATGATTTCCTGTATATTCCTGATTATCTGTTACCTGATACCTGTTATATGTATATCTGTTTGCACACCATTTGACACTTGACATTTGTTACCTGTACTCCGTTACCTTATCATAATATCTAATTCTGTTTCCTGATTCATGTTAGACATTCTGTTTTGCTGTCATGTCTATTTCATGCTATGTTTGTTTCCGCTGTTACTCTATATTTGTTTATCTTTTCATGTACTTGTGCCTGAACTACAAGCGGCCCGTAACTTGCATTGACGGGCGTTTTGTTTCTTTTTTCTCTTCCTGCAATATGTTAAATTGCAAATTATGGTGATCAGCTATCCGATGGAGTAGGTGATCTGAGATTCTAGTTGTTGGAGTTCTTGCTATTATTATTTCCTGTTGCTTATTTTGAATAAATATATTGCTACTTGGATTATTTGTATTGGGCAGTTTGACCCAGGATTTATGACTTGTTCCAGATTTGATTTATTTGAAATTATTAAATTTTGTTTCAAGTAAATTCTGATGGTATATTGATTCATTCATGCATGCGTGGTTGATTTCTCCTTGTTATCTCTTGATTATTCTTGTGAAATGTTGTAAAGATCCTGACCGATTATGAATGGTGAAAGCCATTCGTTGAACTTAGTCACGTATCCGTATTACCTTTTTGGGAAGCGGAGCGTGACAGTACAATTGTTGCCTTCTACCCTCTCTCTATGCGTTAAAGTGGAGTGCATGAGTGCATCGTCTCTTTCCCATATCTAGCCTTCTTGTATTGCTAACTCTTCCCCCTACCAACCAGTATGTTGTAATAGTTAGTTTCACCCTTATATATATATATATATATATATATATATATATATATATATATATATATATATAGAGAGAGAGAGAGAGAGAGAGAGAGAGAGAGAGAGAGAGAGAGATCTTCGGTTGCACACTACTTTGGTGAGCACTCCGTGAGCACTCACGAACTAGAGACCCTATGAAAAATCTGAACCGCTCATATCGTTCTATATGCCTTAGATAGCCTAACAATAAAAAATCAAGTAATTTGAAGTTCATTTGCCGATGATTTACATCATCACAAAATTGAATGGCTGAAAATTCTAACAGCTTTATGGATGGGCAAATGAACTTCAAATTACTTGATTTTTTATTGTTAGGCTATCTAAGGCATATAGAACAATTTGAGCGGTTCGGATTTTTCATAGGATCTCTAGTTCGTGAGTGCTCACGGAGTGCTCACCAAAAGTAGTGTGCAACCGAAGGGGACTCTATATATATATATATATATATATATAAAACCCCTACCTTTCCAAAGTCCCAAAAAAACGCATAATTTGGAAATTGAAAATTAAAATTAGATAGTAAATTAGAGTTTCATAAATTAATACATACACCATACATAGATACAATTGATTTGGTTAAGAAAAATTTCTTAAAAGCATTTTTACAAACACCTTGCATGCTACAGAGCTATTTCATTAAATATTTTAGGATTTCAATTCAATTGTATATATGTGTCAATTGTTGAAGAAGGCGGTGGTGGGGATTAACCTTATTCATTAATAATTCATTCAATGATCATTAAAAACAATCAAACTAACTACAACTTTTGCCACTAAAAACAATTATAACCCATAAACAGTCAAATAGCCAAATAAATGCAATGTACAATTGTCTATCAAATCACACACACACACACACACACACACACAAAGAAACAAACAAAAAAACCCAATCCTAATCCAAAACTCTAAACTAAACTCGATCAAAATTGAAGATTTCAATTTCATACCCAAAATAGAGGGGGCGTCGTCGGCGCGAGGTGGAGGGTCATAGAGGGCAGCGTCGAAGGCACGCGGTGGAGGGTGTGGGATGCCAGTGTTGGAGTGAGGTGGGGGGTTGGGAAGGGTTTTGGAAGTGGGAGAAATAATGGGAGAAATGAGATCGTGACTATTAGGTTTGGGGTTTTTATTTATTATTATTATTATTATTTTAAAAATGTGAGGAATGCACGTGTTTGTTTAAATGAGATTTTCCTAAATTTTCTTTTATTTCTCTAGTTCAAAATATAGGAAGGAGAGAGAGGATATATCTATTATCTTAATATATAGTTATAATACATACATCTAGGGGCAGATCCATAGTCAAGCTATGGTGGACAGTTATCACCTTAAAATTTCAATAGATAAAGAAAGATTAGTATTAAGCATGGGAAAATCTAAGCATTTGGTTCCTTTTGTCCAATTTAATTTCATTTAATAACAGTTAACAAAGAAACTAGTTATTTAGATTCAAGAAGGAATGAAAGGAATGAGGATTAGCTACTTTGCCCACATTAATATAACTAGTGTTACTTGTGCAAATTGCACAGATTAAAATAATTTTTAGTGACTTATAAAATTATATGGAACTCTAAAAAATTGTAAGGGAATTGGGAGAAATTACCTCTTCAAGGATTAATTTAGTGAAATTTACTCTAAAAACTATGTGCATAGCCCAGTCTTTGTGTACAATTTGGCCGGCAATACCCAGATCCTAGCCTACCTCATCTCGACCCTCCTTCCCTCCCCTCTCCTCTCCTCCCCTCCTCTCCCATCCTCACCCAATTCCACTCCATCTCCGGTGCCACCTTCCACTCCTCCCTCTCTGGTGTCTCCACCGTCATCGACCGCCGCGATGTCCCCCTCTCCAACACCCCCTCCACCTCTCCATCTGCCTCACCCTGCCCTTCGCCACCTGCCTTCTTACCAAATCTTTTTATTGGATCCAACACTGCAATCATCCTCGTCTTCAACTAGTACTCTTCCTCAAATCCAAATTTCAGGATTTTTAAAACACAAATTATAAATTGAAAAATGAACTTAGGTAGTAAATTAGGGTTTCATAAATTAATACATACACCACACATAGATACAATTGATTTAGTTTAACAAATTTATCAAAAGCATTTTTCACAAACACAATGCATGCTACATAGATATTTCATCGAACACGAGCAAAGCACAGTTCTAGAAATTAAGTATCAAATTTCTAAGTATTCATGTGTTTCCTATTCAAATATGCATGAGGCAATAGCAAAAAAGAAAAACAAGAAGAAACTTTACCAAATCTCATTATTGAACCCGACACCGCAATCATCATCGGCTTCAACTCATACTCTTCCCAAATTCCAATGAAAATACTAATGTGATGAACGCGGTGGTTCAGAAATAGCGAAGAAAGTGGTGTGGTGTGTGGGAGGTGGCAAGGACGGAGGCAAGGTCTAGGTTTGGAGAGGGGTACACAGGAGGGGGCAGCATCAGAGGCAAGAAAGGCAACAAGGGCATGGGAGGTGGCTCAGAGAAAAGGAGGGTGTAGGTGGCGGGTCGAAGGTGAGTTCGATGCGAGGAGGGCGCATGGGAGGCAAGTTGGAGGGGGCAGCATGGGGCAACACAAAGACAAAGAAGGGCGCGTAGCGTTTGAGCAGGCAACGTGGGAAGCGAGGGTTTGGGAGGGAGGAGGGGGGGGGGGGGATTTGAAAGTGGAAGATGATAAGATTGTGGCTGGTGAGGGTTTGAGTTTTTCTTTTAATTATATGAAACCATGCAGAACATATGTGTTAATTTAAATGTGGTTCATACTTTTGCTCTTCTTTCTCTATTTTAAAATAGTGGAAGGGGAGAGAGGGTAGACCCATTAATTTAATTTATTGTTATAATTATAATTACTATTTGTAGCTTATGTGAAAACTAGTGCACTTGAACTTAAGCTTTTCTTTGATAAAATAAGTGGATTTCGTGAAATTATTTTTCTTGTGCTGTATTCAGATTCTTCTTAGTAAGAAATTGTGACTATTACTCTTCCATCTTGTAGAGTAAATAACCTTGTGCATTATTACGCAGACTAAATTAAGTTGCCACAAATCAAAGTAACTTTTCATAATCTCCATCCACCCCTGTATTTCTAGATATTGATGTTATATAATCTCAATTTTGTCACATTAGTTTCAAGTAAAGTCTGTGTATAAAGATCCTGACCAAAAACAATTCTGGAAAAAAATAGTTTTTCTCTAATCATGAAGGATGAATGATGTGAATGAGATCTAAATCTAAACTTAAACAACCCAATCAACACATGAAGGATATAAATGTGTTCCAAAGATTACCTACTATTAGGAGATGAACATTAGGGGCTCTTGAAGCTCCTCCTTGGTGGCATCCCCACCATTCCCCCATGCACCTTCGCTGTCGAATCTTCCATTAGAAAATCAAATCAAGAAACAAAAATAAGAAGAGTACTGAATAAAAATCAAATGTGAGTAGTAAAAAAGAATAATCAAAACACCAAACAATATTGAATAAACAAATGAACAAATGAATGGTAAAGAAAGTATTACATACATATTGTGGAGTTATTACATATAGGTGGAGAGCGCACGGGAGGCGACTGCCTCAGAGGTGATGAGGGCACGTGGGAGGCGGCGTGCGAGGGGGCAGCGAGGTTGGTGCGCGGGTCGAAGGCGATGATGGCGCGTGAGAGGCGGCGTGGGAAAGGGAGCATGTGAGGCCAGGGTTGGGGGAGGATTTTGAAAGTGGGAGATAGTGGAGATGATGATATCGTGGTTGAGGAGGGTTTGAGTTTTTTTCCGTTTAATTATGAAAATGTGAGAACACACGTGTTAGTTTAAATATGATTTTTTCTAGTTTTGCTCTGCAATCTTTATTTTAAAATAGATGAAGGAAAGAGGGAATAAGCACATTAGCTTAATATATAGTTATAATAATAAGGGTAAAAGGGATATGAGCAACTTGCTCATTTAGTAAATAAGCAATTGATTATGTGGCATGCATGTGATACATTGAACAACTAACCCTTTTAATAATTTTCCAATTACATGTATGCCACATCATTAATTGCTTATTTACTAAATAAGCAAGTTGCTTATACCTCTTTTTTCTTAATTATAATTACTATTTGTAGCTTATGTGGAAGGTAGTACACTTGCACTAAAGCTTTTCTTTAATAAAATAAGTGGATTTCTTGAAATCATTTTTCTTGTACTGTATTCAGATTCTTTTCAATAAGAAATTGTGACTATTACTCGTACGTCTTGTAGTCTTGTAGAAATTTTTTTGATCCACCACTGCAGACATCACTAGTTGATAACTTGATTGCATATAAAATTTAAGTTGTTTATCAGTACATATTTTGGACTGCAAGAAACTATACTAGAAATATTAAGTGTTGCCGCTAAATTTGGTGTGGGGGCAAACAGATAGAACTTGTGGATTCTTAGGGAAGCTGAATAGAAAACCTGTGTACTTGTTCCGTCGGGCGTCGATCGTCGCTCCCGCCGTGCACCTGCAAAAAGTGCGAGACACCGGGGTTGTTCCCGGCGACGCACCCTCCGACGCTCAAGTCAGTAATCTAGGGAGACTATGAATGAGCGTAAAAACTGGTGAAAGATTGATTACCTCTTAATGGAGATGGATGGGGGGTATTTATAGGCGTCTTAGAGAACAATTTAGGGATGTAATCCGCGTGGCCTGATATAGAATAATCTCCTTGTAAATAGATTAGGAATGTAATCTGATAGGGTATATTCTGGTAATCAGATAAGGAATTTAATCCCCAAATCCCAGTGAAAAGATTGACGTTCATCAGGACCGTTGATCAAGATTGGTCAGGGATCCTGATTTTATCTTGTTGGGTGAGGTGTGTAGCGGGTTAAAACCCGCACCCTCTTGTTAGCGGATCTATTCGTGGGTTATTGGGTCCCCGGGGAGAAGATCCAATACCCATTTTGGACTCTTTTGTAGAGAAATTACCGTTTTACCTTCGGGCTTCAAGATTCGTGCCTGATTTGGACGGCTCCGATTAAACCCCATTTTTAGCCATATCACGAGCCCCCCACTCCTAAAGACTGAGTGCGATCAGACTTTAAGGAGTAGTCTAACTGTTTTAGTGGCTAGTGGAGTTGGATCGGAGTCCAATCGTGGGATCTTGAATCTGAAATGGGGGCAGTGAGGTAATCCCTTTGAATCGGGCGGCGTTCTGGTGTGGACGTCTTCGTGGCTTTGTAATCTATCGGTGACCGGCTTGGTCGCGTCCTTCTGTTGAGGGTCGCGTCTTTCCGGCGTCGCGACTCCGATCCCTCCCAGAGTTCGGCGACCCGGGTGCCGAGGTCAGGGATTGGTTCGGCGATTCTTTCCGACGGGAAGAGGGACCTCGGCGTGTTTGTGAGTCTGGAGAGAGGGCTCGTCGAAGTCAGAGGGCCAGATCTCCCACGTACGGGGGGTCGGAACCAAGGGCGTTTGGCGGTCAATGCCAACCTTAGGCTTATAACAAGGTCGGTGGCTAGAACGTTCGGGGCCGGTGCCGAACTCACGCGTGCAAAACGGTCGGTGTCAAGAACGTTCGGAGCTGATGCCAAGGCTTCGGACTTGGAAATTTTTGGAGATCTTGACTGCCGAACTCATGCGTGCAAAACGGTCGGTGTCAAGAACGCTCGGAGCTGGTGCCGAGGCTTCAGACTTGGAAATTTTTTGGAGATCTTGACTGCCGAACTCATGCGTGCAAAACGGTCGGTGTCAAGAACGCTCGGAGCTGATGCCGAGGCTTCAGACTTGGAAATTTTTGGAGATCTTGACTGTCGAACTCATGCGTGCAAAACGGTCGGTGTCAAGAACGCTCGGAGTTGATGCCGAGGCTTCAGACTTAGAAATTTTTGGAGATCTTGACTGCCGAACTCATGCGTGCAAAACGGTCGGTGTTAAGAACGCTCGGAGCTGATGCCGAGGCTTCAGACTTGGAAATTTTTGGAGATCTTGACTGCCGAACTCATGCGTGCAAAACGGTCGGTGTCAAGAACGCTCGGAGCTGGTGCCGAGGCTCCAGACTTGGAAATTTTTTGGAGATCTTGACTGCCGAACTCATGCGTGCAAAACAGTCGGTGTCAAGAACGCTCGGAGCTGGTGCCGAGGCTCCAGACTTGGAAATTTTTTGGAGATCTTGACTGCCGAACTCATGCGTGCAAAACGGTCGGTGTCAAGAACGCTCGGAGCTGATGCCGAGGCTTCAGACTTGGAAATTTTCGGAGATCTTGACTGCCGAACTCATGCGTGCAAAACGGTCGGTGTCAAGAACGCTCGGAGCTGGTGCCGAGGCTCCAGACTTGGAAATTTTTTTGGAGATCTTGACTGCCGAACTCATGCGTGCAAAACGGTCGGTGTCAAGAACGCTCGGAGCTGGTGCCGAGGCTCCAGACTTGGAAATTTTTTGGAGATCTTGACTGCCGAACTCATGCGTGCAAAACGGTCGGTGTCAAGAACGCTCGGAGCTGGTGCCGAGGCTCCAGACTTGGAAATTTTTTGGAGATCTTGACTGCCGAACTCATGCGTGCAAAACGGTCGGTGTCAAGAACGCTCGGAGCTGGTGCTGAGGCTCCAGACTTGGAAATTTTTTGGAGATCTTCACTGCCGAACTCATGCGTGCAAAACGGTCGGTGTCAAGAACGCTCGGAGCTGGTGCCGAGGCTCCAGACTTGGAAATTTTTTGGAGATCTTGACTGCCGAACTCACGCGTGTAAAACGGTCGGTGTCAAGAATGCTCGGAGCGAGTGCCGAGGCATGAGAATCGACGGTTCTGACGGATGTGACGGTCTCTGGGTTTCTGACAGATGTGACGTCCATTAATGCTGCGTCCCCTGGGCTTCTGCTGACGTGACTGTCATTAATGAGCCGTTTGGCTAGGCGCGGCGAACAAGGCGACGTTTGGAGTCGCCTTTTGTCGTTTTGTGGGAGTGGGCCTGCAGTAAAAGCCCATTAACTTCGATTTGCGTGCTGGCTCTTCTATAAAACCCCCACCCCCTCTTCATTTTTCACTTTTCATCTCTTCGCTCTGGTGTTTTGGTTTGTTCTTGCTTGAGCTCCAGGTGATCGCTGATCTTTTTCCGGCGAACTTTCCGACGACATCTCCGTTAAGGTAATTTATACTTTAGTTTCTAAATATGTCTGTCTCTTCTTATTCGTCCGAGCCCTCCCTCGAAGTCACCGAAGCTCCGACCACTAGCCGACCTCACAAAAACAAGAAGGTGTTCGGCAAAGATTCTATTGTGGAGGAGCCGAAGCGCATGGGGGAGTTCGGTCAATTACCGGGGCCATTAACTGGGCTTCACAGGGTTCGGGATCTTCCGGAGGAGGACGCCGAACGCATCGTGTACGGGAGGGCCCGGACATTCGAAGAGAATCCGGCGAGGGAGATGACAGAGGCTGACGAGACAGCGTCGATCCTTCGGGAAGAGGACTTGGGAGTGATTCGGGACTGCTTTCAGATCCCGGAGGAGTACGAGCTTATATTGCCGGGTCCCGGCATTAGGGCCAACTCGCCGTTGCCGGTAACCGTGTGTTGCTGGCCGGTCGACGCCTTCATAACCGGGGCTCGGCTGCCTCTCCACCCGTTCGCGGTTGCTGTATTAAGATGGCTTTGGGTCAGCCCCATCCAACTTATGCCGAACGCGTGGAGAGTAATAAACGGCTTCGTACTTCACTGCCAAGCCGCGGGGATTGAGCCGGAGCTAAACGTGCTTCGGACCATCTACCAACCACATCAGGAGAACAGGTCGACGTACCGATTTTACTTGACTCCGAGGCACGGAGGTCGGCTCGTCGTGTGCCCTGACTCCATCAAATACTGGCGCGAGAAGTACCTTCTGGTGCGCAGTCCGAAGGCCTGGCCCATTCCCGCGAGTTGGGTGGAGGGTGTGCCGAAGAAAGTGAAGGCGCTGCCAACACTTCGGCCCGAAGAAGAGGAGGCTGTACGGGTACTCCTGGGTCGGCCGAAGCTAGACTGGAAGGACTTGACCGATGACGTCCTGTTCGGGGGAGGGCTCGTTCATGCCGACCCCAGTACGCGGCTTTCTTTATTTATTATTGTTACTTTACTTTGTGCGCTTTTATTTTTCATAGCTTGTTCCGAACTAACAGACTTATCTTATGGTGCAGAGTCCATGGATTATCAGGCGGTGCTGGTGCTGAGGGCAGGCCTCGCCAACAAGGCGCCGAAGAAGAGGAAGAGGGTGGTCTCGAAGCTGCCGGCGGCAAAGGCTCCGAAGGTCGTCGAAGCGGCCGACGAGGTGGAGATTCTGGAGAACCCGGCTTCCGATGCCGTGGTCGCTTCGTCGTCGACCAAGGTCGGCGAGTTTCCCGTCGCCGCCGCCCTCAACATGCCTATGCCACCGCTGTCGAAGGCGGCGGAGGAGCTCTTGACCGAGGCCCACAAAAGGATCCACGTCCCGGACTGGCAGGTTCGGAAGCACGATGGGTTCCTCGGCAATTCTCTGGCGAGCATGGAGGCCATCAAGCACCTCGTCACGCCGAAGGATCGGGCGGCCATGGAGGCCGGACGGGAGGGAGACGACGTTATCGAGATAGCGCGCTCGGCGGTATCGGTAAGCGTCGTATCTACCCCCTCTTTTTTATGCCGACCTTTTCAAGTTGGAATGTTCTGACTCCCTTGATTTTTAATTATAGATCGTCGTACACTTCGGGCACCTCACCGAGAGGATGGCGGCCCAGGAGAAGGAGATGAAGAAGGAATCCGACCAAGCTCGGAAGGAGAAGGCCCGGATTCAGACCGAGCTCGACAAGCTCGAGCTGAACTTCGAGGCCAAGTCGGCGAGGGTCAACTACCTCGAGGACAGGGTCACGACGCTGGAGGGCCAACTCCGTCAGCAAAAGGAGGAGGCGGCCAAGCAGTTGGCCGAGGCGGCCGAGGCCCAAGCGGCGGCGGTGAAGAAGGCGGAGGATGCGACCATGGAGAAGGCACAGAGCTTCCTCACCCAAAACATGGCCAAGGCCTTCGCCGACGCTCTCGCCCGGGTGAAGGAGGCCTATCCCTCCGTGGACTGCTCGGGTTGGAGGATGTTCCCGGGGTACGTCGAAGGCTTTGACCCCGAATCGGAGGGAGAAGAAGAAGAGGAGGAGGAGAGGGGCGACGACGAGCCTTTGGTCGATCCCCCCGCCGGAGCTCAGGGGTCGGTGGTTACCCCCTTGGCGACGGTTGCCCCTTCGGAGGCGTCGCCCTCGACCCCCTCTCACCGCCCCGAGAAAGAGGTCGCGCCCTGACTCCGTTTGTTTTTTTTTTCTTTGTTTTTGGTTGTTTTTGTCGTGTAACGCCTAATAGCGGACTGGCCACCGCTACCTTTTTGAAATGAATGAAAAACACAACTTTTTGGGCTCGATTTCTTGTCTTTGTCCGTTGATTGTTGAGTGCTCGAGCGTTTGTTTGAAAGAAACCCCCGAAGTCTGGGACTTAGACAATGCCTGAATTTTTGTTGCTTGTTTGCATTTCTTTTCAGCTCGTTGTGGTAGCTCAGGGGGTCGAGCGTACAGGGTCGGATGACAAGGTTCGCGCCGAGGCGGGCCTCGGGGCAACGAGGCTAAGTCTGGCGAGGTGTAGAGAGCGACTTTACGAAGTCGAGCTGGGACTGCGCCGAGCAGAAAGCGAGCGAAACCAGCTTCAGCTCATCTTAGGGCAGCGGGACAGCGACATTCGGCGTCTGGAAGGCAGGATTGCCGAGATGACCCCCTCGGGTAAGGACGAGAGTTCGGCGGTGGCCTTTACCAGTAGTCTTCGGACTAAGTGCTTTCGCCACACATTGTCAAAGGTAACGGCGGAGAGGGACGATCTTCTTTCGGAGATTCAGCATTTGCAAACTGTGGAGACTAAGCTTCGAACGGAAGGAGAGGAGTTGACGACTAAGGTGGCCAAGCTTATAGCTGAACGGGATGAATTACCAGCCGAAGTCGATGTGTTGAAGAGAGCCACTGTTGATAGGAGCATCGAAGTCACTCATCTTCGCCACCTCATCGCGAGTCACGTAGGCGTTCCGAGCTCGGCGGTACCGGCTTGCTTCGAGGCCGAGGCGCAAGATGGCTCGTTGAGGGGTCGGATCTCCGAACTGGAAGCAGAAGTAGCTCGCCTCAGACCGCGTTCAGGGCCAATCAATGTGAGGAGCACTTCATGTACCCGAGCGGAGAGCGAGCGTGGCATCACCTTTTACGAGATGGCGACCCGTGCGCGCCTCGGTCATCCGAGCCCGGGGGACGCGCAGAGTTCAGTGGCAATTTCGTCAAGCGGCGCATCCGTCGGCGTAGCTGCCAGAAGTAGCGCCGAGGACACGTCCCAGCTCGCTGGCCTGGGATCGGGTTCCGGAGGCAAACGTCGTCGACCTCAAGTATCCCTGAAGAGGAGCATCCCCGCGCCTCGAAGGCGTTGATGGCTCCGAGTTTAGTGTCTTGTAATTTGCGCTTCTCAGTTCCTTGTAATCTTTAGTACCTTGTAATCTTGATGTATGTAAGGGTTGCTTTTAATAAAATTGGAATCGATTTAATTGTCGTCGTATCGTGGTTGCCCAATTTTCCTTCTAGTCGTGGAGTTGTGGAACCGAGGTTTGAGACTTAGTGTTTTTGATTAGTCTTGACTGCCGAACTTAAGCCCGTAATACGGTCGGTGGCAAGAACGCTCGGAGCTGGTGCCGAGGCTTCAGACTTGGAAATTCTTTGGAGATCTTGACCGCCGAACTCAAGCGTGTAATACGGTCGGTGGCAAGAACGCTCGGCAACCAAGCGTTGGAGTCCGAACCATTCAACAGCTGTGGGAGCAATTCCGAATGGCGAGCTACTTCTAGATCGCTTGGAAGCGAACTTGCGAAGTAGAATCGAACCAAGTGTTGGACTTTGGAACCATCGTAAGATTAAGGGCGTGGGAGCAATTCCGAATGGCAAACTACCCCTAGCTTGCTTAGGAGCGAACTTGCGGAGTAGAGTCGAACCACGTGTTGGACTCCGTACCATTCAACGGCTGTGGGAGCAATTCCGAATGGCGAGCTACTTCTAGATCGCTTGGAAGCGAACTCACGAAGTAGAATCGAACCAAGTGTTGGACTCCGGAACCATCGTAAGATTAAGGGCGTGGGAGCAATTCCGAATGGCGAACTACCCCTAGCTCGCTTAGGAGCGAACTTGCGGAGTAGAGTCGAACCAAGTGTTGGACTCCGTACCATTCAACAGCTGTGGGAGCAATTCCGAATGGCGAACTACTTCTAGACCGCTTAGGAGCGAACTTGCGAAGTAGAATCGAGCCAAGTGTTGGACTCCGGAACCATCATAAGATTAAGGGCGTGGGAGCAATTCCGAATGGCGAACTACCCCTAGCTCGCTTAGGAGCGAACTTGCGGGGTAGAGTCGAACCAAGTGTTGGACTCCGTACCATTCAACGGCTGTGGGAGCAATTCCGAATGGCGAACTGCCCCTAGCTCGCTTAGGAGCGAACTTGTGGAGTAGAGTCGAACCAAGTGTTGGACTCCGGAACCATCGTAAGATTAAGGGCGTGGGAGCAATTCCGAATGGCGAACTACCCCTAGCTCGCTTAGAAGCGAACTTGCGGAGTAGAGTCGAACCAAGTGTTGGACTCCGTACCATTCAACGGCTGTGGGAGCAATTCCGAATGGCGAACTACTTCTAGACCGCTTAGGAGCGAACTTGCGAAGTAGAATCGAGCCAAGTGTTGGACTCCGGAACCATCGTAAGATTAAGGGCGTGGGAGCAATTCCGAATGGCGAACTACCCCTAGCTCGCTTAGGAGCGAACTTGCGGAGTAGAGTCGAACCAAGTGTTGGACTCCGTACCATTCAACGGCTGTGGGAGCAATTCCGAATGGCGAACTACTTCGAGACCGCTTAGGAGCGAACTTGCAAAGTAGAATCGAGCCAAGTGTTGGACTCCGGAACCATTGTTTGATTAGAGAGTTAAAAGCAGAGAGATGTAGTAACAGTGAAAATATGAAAAAACTTTATTTATTAATATCTAATGATCGGCTGCTTCTAAAGTTGCTAGCCGTTATTACAATGAAGAAATAAATAAAAAGAAGAATCACTACTAGTAAAAGGAAGGGGAAGGTTTGACATCTCGAGTTACCTAGAGAGGCGTAGGTGCCTTCTCTTGGTATTTCAAAAGATGGTCGGCATTCCAAGTCCTGGGAATTTCTCTGCCTTCGAGATCTTCTAGCTTGTATGCACCCGGGCGGATCACTTTTGAGATTTTGTACGGTCCCTCCCAATTCGGGGCCAGTTTGCTTTTCTGTCCGGGGAACGAGATGGCCAATTTTCGAAGGACCAGGTCCCCTTCTTTGAGGTCCGTTGGTCGGACCCTTTTGTTGTATGCCAGTTCAATTCTCCTTCGGTAAGCTTGCTGGCATATGGCCGCTCTCTCTCTTATTTCATCTATCAGATCTAAGCTCGCTCTGAGTTCTCTAGCGTTCTGCTCTTCTTCATAAGCTATCGGACGAGGAGAGGGTATCCCGACTTCCAGGGGGATGATGGCCTCGGCCCCATAGGTGAGATTGAATGGGCTCTCGCCTGTTGGGGTCCGCTTGGAGGTACGGTGATTCCAGAGCACATTCGGCAGCTAATCGACCCACAGTCCTTTGGAACACTTGTCTAATCTCTTCTTGATGCCTGAAAGAATCTGTCGGTTGGCATTCTCTGCTTGGCCATTCGACTGAGGATGGGAGACGGAGGAGAATCGGTGTTGTATGGAGAGGTCCTCACATAAGGCTCGGAAGGTGGCCCCAGTAAATTGTGTCCCATTATCCGTGACTATGACTCGGGGAACGCCGAACCGACAAATCACATTTTTCCAGAAGAATTGAACGACCCTATGCTCGGTGATTGTAGCCAGGGGCTCGGCTTCTATCCATTTAGAGAAATAGTCGACTGCCACGACCAGGAACTTTAGCTGCCCGGGGGCTGGAGGAAACGGTCCTAGTAAATCCATCCCCCACATAGCAAAGGGGATCGGACTTGATAGGGAGGTTAGTGGTGCTTGCGGAAGGCGTCGGATGTCTGCATACTTTTGACAGGAGCTGCACTGCCGAACGTGTCGTTCCGCGTCCCGTAGGAGAGTGGGCCAGTAATATCCATAGTTCAATACTTTGCGCGCTAGAGCCCTGGACCCAGAATGAGCTCCGCCGATGCCCTCATGGAGTTCCTGCAGGGCGTAGTCGGCTTGGCTGGGGGAAAGGCACCTTAGGTAAGGTCGACCATCCACCTGGGTGAAGGAGCGTTTATATAAGATGCCTTCGATCAAAGTGAAACGCTCGGCTCGGGTCCTGATTCTTCGTGCTTCCCTTGGATCTTCAGGGAGGAGTCCGTCCTTTAAGAATTCGACAATGGGCTTCATCCAATTGTCTTCGAGGAGGACGGGCAATGCCTCAACGGAGTCTGGTGCTTCGTCCTCTATGCTCGGCTTCAGGAGGACTTCTATCAATACGGTCCATTCCAGACCTTGAAGGGAAGAGGAGGCTAACTTGGATAAGGCATCGGCCTGAGCATTTTCTTCTCGGAGGATCCTTTGGATGAGAGCCTCGTCAAACAGTGCCATGAGGCTCTTTACTTTGGCCAAGTATTTAATCATTCTGTCATCACGGGCTCCATACTCGCCGAGGACTTGGTTGACGATCAACTGAGAGTCACTGAAGATCTGTAGCCGTTGTGCCCCTGCATTCCGGGACATTCGAAGTCCAGCTATTAGTGCCTCGTATTCGGCCTCGTTGTTCGAGGCTTTGAAGTTTATACGGAGGGAATATTGGAGGACAAAGTTGTCTGGGCCTGCCAGGATGACCCCCGCTCCGCTTCCTTCGTCGCAAGAGGATCCGTCGACATAAACCGTCCATACGGGTGGTCCCTTTATCGCTTGTTCGGAGTTGGGGATGGTTGTTTCCACTATGAATTCGGCTAGTGCCTGAGCCTTGATCGCGGTCCGAGGCTGATAGGTTATATCATGTTGGCTCAGCTCGATCGACCACTTCATGAGGCGGCCGGAAGTTTCAGGCTTGTGAAGGACTTGCTTCAGCGGCTGGTCGGTAAGGACGATCACCGAATGGGACTGGAAGTAGGGTCGGAGTTTTCTCGCGGCCATTACCAGGGCATAGGCTATTTTTTCAATCTTCGGGTACCGGAGCTCGGCGTCCCGGAGCACTTTGCTGACATAATAAATGGGCCTCTGAGCCCTTTCTTCTTCTCTGACCAAAACCGCACTGAGCGTCTGTTCGGAAGCTGCAAGGTAGAGGTAGAGCGGTTCACCGGGTACTGGTTTGCTAAGGAGAGGGGGATTGACGAGGTAAGCTTTAAGCTGGTCGAAGGAGTCTTGTTGCTGCTGCCCCCACTCGAATCCTTTAGCCCCCCTGAGGGCTTTGAAGAACGGGAGGCACTTCTCCCCGGACTTCGACAAGAAGCGCCCTATGGCGGCTATGCGACCAGTCAATCTCTGAACTTCTTTAACATTTCTGGGAGGGCCCATGTCCAATATGGCCTTGATCTTCTCCGGATTCGCTTCAATTCCTCGTTGGCTAACCATGAAGCCGAGGAACTTGCCTGATGAGACGCCGAATGCACACTTGTTCGGGTTGAGTCTCATATTGTGCCTTCTCAAGACATCAAACGCTTCTTGGAGGTCAGCCACATGATCAATGCCTCGGATGCTTTTCACCAGCATATCATCGACGTACACTTCCATGTTCCGGCCGATCTGGGCCTGGAAAACCTTGTTGACGAGGCGTTGGTATGTTGCCCCTGCGTTCTTTAGGCCGAATGGCATGACTCTGTAGCAATAAAGGCCTTGGTCGGTCACAAAAGATGTCTTAGGGATATCCGGCGGGAACATCCTTATCTGGTTGTAACCCGAGAAAGCGTCCATGAAGCTTAGGAGCTCATGTCCCGAGGTTGCGTCAATCAGAGTGTCGATGCTCGGCAGAGGGAAGGGATCTTTGGGACAGGCCTTGTTGAGGTCGGTGAAATCAATGCAAATTCTCCAAGTCCCATTGGACTTCTTCACCATTACTACGTTTGACAACCATTCAGGATAGTTTACTTCCTGTATGAATCGGGCCTTTAACAATTTGTCACTTCTTCTTTGATAGCGAGCTGATGCTCGGGGGCGAACTTACGCCTCTTCTGCTGAACCGGTTTGGACCCCGGATCAACGCTGAGGCGGTGGACCAAGAGTTCCTCGGAGATACCAGGCATATCTGCCGCGGACCATGCGAAGAGGTCTTGGTTGGTTCGGATGCATTTCACAATATCTGAGTATAGGGCGGACGGAAGGGTCTTGCTTACGAAGAACTTGCGGGTCGGCTCTTGTTCAGAGAAGAGCACCTCCTCCAGTTCATCCACCGGCTCGGAGGTCGGTTTTGCCGTGTCTTGGGGAATTTCCAGAGTCTCTAAGGAGAGGACGGGCCCAAGGGTTGAGGTCATGTAGCACTTCCGGGCCTGCTCCTGATTTCCCCTTACTTCCCCGACCCCGGACCGGGTGGGAAACTTCATCTTCAGATGGTATGCTGAGGGAACAGCTTCTAGAGCTGCGAGGCCTGGCCGACCCAAAATGACGTTGTATGCAGCGGGAACATCCACCACCATGAAGTCCATCGGTTCTGTCCGGGTGGTAGGAGTTTGACCGGCAGTTACATCAAGGGTGATCACCCCTTCAATAGTTACCGGAACCCCCGTGAACCCGTGGAGAGTGTAACCGGCAGGCTTGAGTCTATCCCTGGAGAGCTTTAGGCCTTTAAAAGCGGAGAGGAAGAGGATGTTGACGGAGCTGCCATTGTCTACTAAGATTCTCTCCACTTTGAAATTCGCCATGTGGAGGCTAATGACGAGTGCGTCACAATGCGGGGTCCGAATTCCCTCGAGATCTTCGTCGGAGAATGTGACCGGCACTCCGAGTCCTTTGGGAGGAGGGGTGGCTCGGACCGAGTTGACTTCTCTTATAAAGGCTTTCCGAGAGGAGTTCGAGGAGCCCCCCATTGGGCCCCCGTGGATGAGGTGGAGGACTCGTTCTTCCTCGAAACCTGGCTTCTCTTCTCTTTCCGGGCGCTTATTAGCCCCCCGAGGCGGAGGAGGAAGTTCCGCTTGGTCTTTTCTCACAAACGTGGTTAGTTGCCCCCTCTGGATAAGGGCTTCGATCTCGTTTTTCAGGGCACGGCAATCGTTGGTATCATGACCATGGTCTCGGTGATAGCGGCACCAATTCTCTTTATCTCTTCTCTTTGCCGGGGTGTTCATCCTCGGAGCAGGGGGTAAGACTCTCTCTTTTTCAACTTCCATGAAGATGGTGGAGATGTTAGTAGTGAGGGGAGTGAACTTTTCAAATCTAGGAGGTCGGCGCTGGCCGGCATTATCTTTCTGGAGCTTCCTGGCCCCTTCTTCTTCTTCCGCCCCCTTCCTCTTAAACCCGGAGGTAGAACCCTCTCGGTGGGGTTGTTGCTCGGCCTCTTCGGCCCGGATGTACTTTTCGGTGCGAAGGAGTAGGTCGGAAAAGTCGTGAGGTGGTTTCTTGGCGAGGGAGGAGCGGAGGTTGGAATTGAGGACATTGGATTGAAATGCTATCGTAGCGACCGACTGGTCCAGAGATGCAATGGTTCGGGCTTCAGCTGTGAACCTCTTCACATAATCTCTCAGCTTTTCCCCCTTCTTCTGGTGAAGGTGCAAGAGGGAGATGCTGGTCTTCTCTGCCCTTCGGCTGCTTACGAAGTGCGTGATGAAGAGAGTTTCAAACTGTTCGAAAGAGAATATCGAGGAGGGGGTGAGACGAGAATACCACTCTCGGGCCGGCCCTTTGAGAGTTGCGGGAAAGGTTTTGCAGAGGAGGGCATCGGAAGCCTGGTGAAGGAGCATGAGAGTCTTAAAACTCTCTATGTGGTCAACTGGGTCAGTCTCACCAGTGTAAATCTCGAACTGGGAAGGTTTGAATCCGAACGGCACAGGTGCATCCACTATGGTCCGGGAGAAAGGGGGTCGGCTGGGACGTAGGGTCCTCCCCCTGAGCTCCTCTTCTCGGTTCATCTGACCCAGACGCCTCTCCACTTCATGAAGACGGCGATTCATGGTGTCATCCCTCCGGCGGTAGTCTGCCGAGCCTCGGGACTCGTCTTCGTAAGAGGGAGAGTGAGGGCTGTGGCGATGGTAACTTCGGGAACGACGAGGACTTGGGGTACGCCGGGAATTGGTAGGCGCAGATCGAGGAGAGGGGGACCGTCGGCGAGGGCTTCGGACCGGAGGAGGGGACGGGGCCTTCGGCTCATTAGGGTTTTGACGGAGGTTGAGAGCCTGTTGTACCATTGCTTGGAACTGCTGGAACTCGGCACGGGTGATTGGTGCCTCATTGTTCCTAGGCTGCTGCCGACCTGCGGGAGAGTGCCTCCTTCGGTAATGATCGGGGGAGTCCTTTCTCCCTCTTCGGACGGGGGACCTCCTGTGCTCTCGGTGACGGGGGGATCGCTCTTGCTGGCGGGAGGCTTCCCCCCGAGCCCGCTTTTCATCCAGATGACGACGGAGGTCATCATCTTCCGGGCGTTTGGGAGGGGCATTGTGGCGACCAGAGGCTCGGGGATGATGGGGGGCCATGGAGGCACTGGAGGTGTTGTGGATGGAGAGGTTCTCTTGGTGAAGAGGCTGTTTCTGAGGGTTAGGACCCTTTGGATCAGGAGGTGGAGGGTTCCGTTGGAGCGGCTCTTCCATGGTAGGGGGAAGTTGCCCTTGTTGCTGAGCGGGATCAGGAAGGACTTCTTGCTGGTCAGGGTTGGGCACTCGATTAGACCCTCTTGACCTAACCTTGCGAGGCGGCATGGCTGGAGAAGACCTGTTCTCGGGGAAGAGGAGAGGTTTCTATTCGTTAGTTTCCCACAGACGGCGCCAATCTGTTGCCGCTAAATTTGGTGTGGGGACAAACAGATAGAACTTGTGAATTCTTAGGGAAGCTGAATAGAAAACCTGTGTACCTGTTCCGTCGGGCGTCGATTGTCGCTCCAGCTGTGCACCTGCAAAAAGTGCGAGACACCGGGGTTGTTCCCGGCGACGCACCCTCCGACGCTCAAGTCAGTAATCTAGGAAGACTATGAATGAGCGTAAAAACTGGTGAAAGATTGATTACCTCTTAATGGAGATGGATGGGGGGTATTTATAGGCGTCTTAGAGAACAATTTAGGGATGTAATCCGCGTGGCCTGATATAGAATAATCTCCTTGTAAACAGATTAGGAATGTAATCTGATAGGGTATATTCTGGTAATCAGATAAGGAATTTAATCCCCAAATCCCAGTGAAAAGATTGACGTTCATCAGGACCGTTGATCAAGATTGGTCAGGGATCCTGATTTTATCTTGTTGGGTGAGGTGTGTAGCGGGTTAAAACCCGCACCCTCTTGTTAGCGGATCCATTCGTGGGTTATTGGGTCCCTGGGGAGAAGATCCAATACCCATTTTGGACTCTTTTGTAGAGAAATTACCGTTTTACCTTCGGGCTTCAAGATTCGTGCCTGATTTGGACGGCTCCGATTAAACCCCATTTTTAGCCATATCATTAAGTAATGTCATATTTTCTTTTAGGAACTAATATCATATGTTCATGTACAAATTTTAGCAATGAATGCATAAATAGTACTGTGGTAGGGTAAAAATGGCCTGAAGGTCCAACCAGGGCCCAATACAACTCTCACTCAAGAAGGGTTAAAATAGCAATTTAGTCCGGCTTCGAACCATTACAGGGTCGGCGCCGAACCTCAAGTGCACCCCCACAGAACCGGCCTCCTCGTATCCGGCGAGCCTCCGTGGTCCTCGGTCTCCGATTCGTAACAGTCCCACGGGCCGTCCCCCCTCTCTGGCAAAGCAGGGGGATGACTTGGCACCGCCTAGGCCCTCCGATTCTCCCAGAAGCACAGAAGACCCACGATCAGCCATGTCAGCTCCAAATACCACCCAGGGTTTTGCCACGTCAGCCCTATACCGCTCCTGGTATGGCCACGTCTGCCCTAAACCCCCTGGGCCCTCTGCCACGTCAGGCCCATGGGCTTTCGGGTCCAGACCCGGCCCCCAAGCGGATCCAAACCCGATTGGAATTCTCTATAAATACTAGACCCTCACCCACCTTTTGAGGTAATCAATCTTTTTCCACTTAAATTCACCTAGTTATTGCTACTCTCTCACAGAGACTGACTAGATCGTCGGAGGGTCCGCCACCGGGACAAACCCCGGTGTTTCAGGACCGTCTGCAGGTACACAAGACCTCGGATCCGAATCCTCTGATCCGAGCCCAGATCTCCGAATCACCCCGAGGTCACCACAGGTTCCGCCCGGTCAGCCGAGGGTCGTCAGACGAGCAGCTTTCTCCTTCAAATACAAATTGAGTCCGAACTCACACCTGGTGCATCCACACGTCTCCCAGAAATAAACCGCATCAGGTTGGCGCCGTCTGTGGGAAAACTGCTTCAGAAGCCGACCCGAGCCCGACCATCGAGCGACCTCGACAGCCGAACTTTCATGACCTCCAAGGGCAAGGGGGCCGCCTCCTCCGTCAACCGACGGGACACACCCCCACCAAACACCAATGCCGGGCCACGCGCATCAAGGCACGGAGATTCCCATCAGGGATCCCGGTGGAGAGCCACCCGTACAGTCCAGCCCGACCTACGGGGAGTAATCGTCAACCGACAGATTAGCCGCAGCAGGCGAAGGGCCGCTTCCAACCCGGCCCCGAACCATCCGAGACCGCCGCCCGAGGAACGGAGATCGGCACTCAGCCACATCGGAAGGCAGCCTCCAGACCAACCACACCGGGTCGAGGGAGCCCCCGTCACTCACAAGGAGTTCCAAGACTTACGGAGAGAAATTCTCGGGGCCCTCCGACGGACCCCCGGGGAGGAAACCCTCCGCTCCCAAACAGGGTCGGATGTCGAGACCAGCGCATCGCGCCCTTCAACAAACCAGCCAGAAGACGATGGCATACTCCTAAGATGCCTCCAAGAAATGGAGGATCGCCTCGATCATATGGGAGACGGCGACCGACGGGCGGCTCAGGGGTACAGACCTGTCCGACCTCCCTTCTACGCCCCCATCCTCCAAGCGGAAATACCAAGGAATTTCCGACCACCTCAGTTCGAGACCTACGATGGCGAGGGAGATCCCGCTGATCACATGGAAGGTTTTAAAACCCTCATGATGATTCACAGCGCCTCGGATCCCCTGCTATGCCGAGCCTTCCCCGCCACGCTTCGGGGTCCGGCTCGTGAATGGTACTCGAAACTCACCCCCGGCTCCATTTACTCCTTCGACCAACTAGAAGGCAATTTCCTCGCCCACTTCGTCACCAGCCGGAAGGCGGAAAGGACTAGTGCTTCTTTACTTGGGCTCAAGCAGATAGAGGGAGAATCCCTCAGAGTGTTCGTCCGGAGATTTACCACGGAGGCGAGGTCGGTCTCCTCTCTTGATCCAGGCATCGCCTCTGCGGCCTTTCGGCACAACGTTCGTCATGGACAGCTGAAAGCTTCTCTGGCGAAGAGACCCCCCATCGACTTTCCCGATCTCCTCAACCGGGTCGAGAAATACATTAGGGCAGAAGAGGCCCTTAACCCCGAAGATACCAGGGAGGCCATCGGGAAGGGAAAGCGGAAGGTCGAAGCTGTCGAATCACCAAAGAAAGCTCCGAGGGACGCGGGGGCCGTGAAGAAGGTCCCGCCGGTCCCCCGCTTCGAAAGGTACACTTCCTTGACGCATGACGTATCCGCCATCCTCTTAGAAATCGAAGACAAAGGCCTTGTCCGACTACCCCCCCGATCTAATAGCAACAAGAATCGAGATCAACGCTTCTACTGCCACTTCCACAGAGATCACGGGCACGAGACCGACCAGTGCCGAGCCCTGAAAGACGAAATTGAGGAACTCGTCTCACGAGGGTTCCTCCGACAATTCACCCGAGAAGACCGACGGAATCGGCGAGGCGATAGGAACCGGAGACTTTCGCCTCCGAACCCTACGTCGACCCACCCCCGTGATCAGGATCTCAGGTCCGAGGGAAACGTAGATACGCCCTCCATCTTGCACTGAGTCCACGAGGGGCCGATGGGAGGAGGGTCAAATGCACCCTGGAAAACCTTCATCCTCGAGGCGAAATGCTGTCCAGAACAACCCCTCGTCCAAGCCGCAACCGGGGCCAGTCACCTTCTCAGGAGAAGACCTCGGAGACGTTCACCTACCCCACTGCGATGCCCTCGTCATCAGCCTCCACATAGCTAACTGTGAGGTTCGCCGAATCCTCGCGGACAACGATAGCTCAGTTAATATTTTCTTCCTCAAGACCTTCGAGAGCCTCAAGATTACCCGGTGGAAAGCTCAAGCCCGCCGGACACACATTACATGGACTCTCCGGCGCCCCTGTCATAACAGAAGGGATCGTTACCCTCGACGTCACCGCGGGATCGGCTCCTGTCGAAAGGACTGAATCCAGGATTTCATGATTATCAACGTCAGGGCGGCTTACGACGCCATTCTCGGCCGATCCGGACAGAACTCCCTCCAAGCGGTACCTTCAACTTACCACCTAAGACTCAAATTTCCCACCCCCCAAGGGGTCGGCATTGTCCGAGGAAACAACGAAGCAGCGCGGCCATGCTATATAACCACCGACAGAGGGGGTGCATCCCCTCTCCACGCCGCTGAACTCGAGCCCAACAGGGAAGGCCTGTACCGTGTAGTCGAGGCTGTACGCCCTGGCACGTACCGACTGGCGGATATAGACGGCCGGCTCATCAGCCGACCCTGGAACGCCGAGCATCTAATGAAGTTCCTGGAGGAGCGAACCTAGGTTCTAACTTGGCTAGTGAGTATAAAACCCTGTTGTAAACTTTCATGTGTAAAGGGCGGCTTTGACGACCGTTCCTATCTAGTATGAGAGAAATCTCTTTTGTGTCAAACTTCAAATGACTCGGCAGATCGGCATCTGAGTTTTCACTCCGGCATCATTCCCAGCGTCTCGGTAGGCCCAATCCAGGCTCGGACCAGGGGCTCTTACTAAGGCCCCACGTTGATCCCTCGCGGATCGACGGAGCCGAACCACACCACCGACGTCGTTCACCGCACTCCTTAACAGAGCAGAGGAAAAAAAGAATTCTTTATTCATGCTCCTTTATTTGGTTAGAAAAAACGAACAAAGACCATTTCCGGACCACTCCCCTCATCTCAAACAGAAGAAAGCCGCCGTCTTAGGGCCCCTCGAGTCCAACCAAGGGCGGGACCACTCCAACCGAACGGCTAGGAACCCTCTCCTCATCGTGGCGTTCCCTGGGCTCAGCCACGGTCAACATACCAGCCACAGAGCTCTGAGCATCCACTGGTCGCAGGCGCTCCAGCAGGAGCAGCGCAGAAGGAACCCCCTCCGCTCACCGATCCACGGAGGAAGATGACGAAACGCCCAACATCGTCTTATAGCGGTGTATCTCCATCTCCTTCTCCACTATGATATCCCGAAGTAGCCTCTCGGAAGGGGGCTTCTGCACCGAGGCGTTCGACGTGGTGTGTCCTAGCCCGACACCCCCGAGATCCCGGTCCGCCATCGCCCTCCTCAGTCGGCTCGCCTCCTCACTTAAGGCCTCAGACTTATTCCAATAATAGTTAAAGGCCGCATCAGTGTCGCGAGCCCCCTTTCGATAGCGAACCAACGTGGCCTCCAGGGCTTCAACTTTGCTCCGGAGCCACGCCACGTCGGGACGATGGGGGTCCACCTCGGGAAGAAGAGCCGCAACCTACAAGAAAACCAGCCAACTCAAAACGCATAAGCAAGGAGGACTGGAAACATCCGGAGTCAGAACACTTGGCCGGTCAAAAATCCATTATTATAAATCGAGTCGCTTCTTACAAAAAATGCGGTGGCCAGTCTGCGGGAGGCAAATACAATCGAAGGAAGGAAATAGAAAAACAAAAAATTATACAACGTGTTTTCCCACCTCAGCGTCGGCAGGCGGGTCAACGAGGGGGTCGACGGGCAGATCGGGAGCAGACCCTTCGTCGCCAGGGGCCTTCGGTGTTCCCTCGACCTCCATGTCGTACTCGAAATTGGACAGATCAAGGGACGGGTAGAAGTGCCTCACGTGGCTGATTGCCTTCGCATAACACTCATCTTGAGCATTGATCACCAGGAGCTGACTCATCTCTGTCAGCTCTTTCCGCTCCTTGGCAAACTCCTTCTCCCGAGCCGCCGTCTTCTCCGCCCACTCCCCCTTCTCCTTGTCGAAGGCCGACTTCATCTCTTGCTCCCTCTTCTGAGAGCCTTCGAACTCTGTCTTCATCTCTTTCGTCTCCTGCTCGGCCTTGTCCACCCGGTCGCGCTCCCGCTTCAAAGCGGCCTCGTAAAGGCCCCTCACGCGGGCCCCCTGCACGGACGCCTGTAGTCACCGAACACAACTGAGGGAACCTCCTCTACAAAGCAATCACGGGACAAAAGAGGTTGACAGACTTACCAGCACATTGGCCTCTGCGAGGCGAGTATACGCCTCATCCAGGGTCTCGGTCTCCATCTCCAAACGATCCCGGGGGGTCGCCAACTTACTCGCCACCTCGACAGCTTGCCGCCCTCGGGTCAAACAGTCTCCCTCGCGGATCGACCAACTCGGCACCCACGGTCGCCGAAGCCTCTCCTCTATCTCCGGATCCACCAGAGGGACCTTCCCCTTATCAAGATCGGTGACCTTGCCCGGGTCCGGACCACTCTGAACCACCGCGTCCTTGACCGCCTCCGAACGAGTCCTTTTGGCCCGCGGCTGAACGGGGGCCTCGGAAACCCCCGGGGACGACCCCCTCGTCTTCATCTTCTTCCTGGCCTCCTCCTTCTTCATTTCGAGCCTTTTTGCCTTGATCGACTCAGGATCCATACCTGCAAAAAGATCCAGTAAGGACAATGAGCACAGAGGAACAACGAAGACAAAAAGAAAGAAACAACAACATACGTAGATCGGCCGGGCTCAGTCCGGCATTCACCAAGTGGCCCTCGGTCACCTCCACCCAGTCGATGCTATATGACAAACGGAGGCGCTCAACAAACCCCCACTCCTCGGCGGTCAGGTCCCTCGGCTTCGGTGTTTTATAGTTCGGCTTAGAGTGGTTCCACCGAGTAGGGATGTCCCAAGATTCCTCACTCCGGATCACCAGATACTTCTTCTTCCACTCCTTGATGGAGTCCGGATGACCGTGGACAACTTTCCCCTTGCCCCGGGGCGAAATGTAATAGATACCCTCAGCCGACGAGCCGATCATCATCATCGCTCAGAAGACATTCAGCCATAGAGGTACCCTCTGCTCCTCACACAGCAACACGAAGCAGACGATCTGCTTCCAAGAATTGGGTTCGTACTGCATCGGCGCCAAGGTCGCCCAATTCAACACCTCACGGACGAAAGGGTGAACAGGCAGCCTCAGACCGGAGATAAAGGCATCCACGGGGAAGACGCAATACCGATCCGGCAGAGGGTCGGTCGGTCGAAGAGTGGAGCTCGGCAACATGAGCTCATAGCTGGACCCTATATGGTACGCCAACCGCAAAGCCTCCAAATTACCTGCCTCCAGAGCGGTCGGAAGTGCGTCCATTATCACCCTCTTCCGGCTCGGCGACGACGGTTGGACCCCACACGCCTCCTTGTCAGAAAGATCGTCGGGGTACCAACGGAACGGCTTAGGCTGTACAGATGACCCTGTCCCCAAGTTAACAGGCGCCTGACTCGAGCCCTCTATCCTCGACCCCTTCTTCTTCGGAGCCCTCTTTTTCTTCTTGGTCCGTTCCGGGGAGGGAGTAGATAAGCGCCCCAGACCTGTCGGCATGGAGCTCGAGCCCACGCCCTGACCTCCTACCTGGGCCCCTTCGACCTCCCCCTCCTCAGAATCACTACTCTCCACGACAAAAAACCTTCGAGACCGCAGCGGCTTCACATCATACACTGGCTGATCGTCGCCTACAGACTCCCCCTCGAGGTCAGACTCCTCCCACGAAGTCGGTCTGGAGGCGGGTTTTGCGTTCCCCCCAGACGTCGACACCGACGAACCAGATTGAGCCCTGTCCATCTGCGCCTAAATTAAAACAAACTTACCAACAAACTGGGGGCCGCTTCGGAAGAACGAGCCTGGTACAGCGAACGGTAGGGACGAAGACTGAGGTATTGGGAGATTTTTGAGAAAAAGAAAGAGGCGAATAGGAAGGGAACGATAGGAGGGGAGGGGGGAACATTTATAGAGGGGAAAAACGACTCCTCGATTTCTGCAATCACTGTTCACCAATTGACGTGTAGCGGGTACCTGGAAAGCCACGCCACGTCCTCGAAACGTGGGCCGCTGACGTCATCCAGTGCCAGGCTGGCAACCAGACACAGGGGTCGGGCCGGATAAAGTACTCGGCGGAAAAATTTCCTCTTTAAAAAGATTTAAGGTAACAGGGCTCGGTCGGCTCCCCTCTCACCTGCGAACAACTTGGGGCTTACAGCCTCGGCAGCCGAAAACCCCAAATCGTTCCCGGGTGGCAGGAAAGCCACCACCACCTGCGCCCTGGGTCCCAGAGATCGGTCGGCCCCTCTCTCACCCTCGAACAAATCGGGACTTAAGGCCTCGTCGGCCAAAACCCTGAATTGCTCGCGGGTAGGAGGAAAACCACCATCACCTAGAACCCTAACAAAAAAGAAGATCGACCCGCATATCCGAGGCTCTTCACCCCCAGATCCAGGACACGGTGGATACCCCTCCCGTCCTGATCTTTCTCGGGCCAGACAACCGTATAGGGGTCGTCTGACCCGAAAAGGATCCGGACAGCAGAGTCTCCACCGATTCGAGGCCCCTTGGCGCTACAAAGTTTATCAGAGGAGAGACGCCCGCCGAAGCAGACACCTCAGGTGGCCATTGAACCACTCGTGCTGTGATCAAACCCGCTAAGGGGGGAGAGGTATTTATAGCCTCCCCCTAAGGACCAGCCTTTATAACGTTGGGAAAGCCAATCGACGGAAGCCCATGCGCCACCTGCGTTCAGGCTGGCGGCGTCATTTAATGCCCCTAGAAAATTGGAACATCACCCGGATCTCGGAAGCACCATCAAGACTCCGCTAAGGCAACAGGCCACGTGGTTCAAACCTTCTTCTCAGGAGGAAAACAACGACTCGCCATCACACTTGCCGACACATAATCCCTCGTCATCTCGAGGTTCGGTCGAGCACCAGGGCCTTCTTCTCAGGAAGAATCACCGGCTCGCCATCACCCTTGCCGACACGTAATCCCTCGTCTTCTCGAGGTTCGGTCGAGCACCAGGGTACTCTTCTCAGGAAGAAACAACGGCTCGCCATCACCCTTGCCGACACATAATCCCTCGTCGTCTCGAGGTTCGGTCGAGCACCAGGGCCTTCTTCTCAGGAAGAATCACCGGCTCGCCATCACCCTTGCCGACACGTAATCCCTCGTCTTCTCGAGGTTCGGTCGAGCACCAGGGTACTCTTCTCAGGAAGAAGCAACGGCTCGCCATCACCCTTGCCGACACATAATCCCTCGTCGTCTCGAGGTTCGGTCGAGCACCAGGGCCTTCTTCTCAGGAAGAATCACCGGCTCGCCATCACCCTTGCCAATACGTAATCCCTCATCTTCTCGAGGTTCGGTCGAGCACCAGGGTACTCTTCTCAGGAAGAAGCAACGGCTCTCCATCACCCTTGCCGACACATAATCCCTTGTCGTCTCGAGGTTCGGTCGAGCACCAGGGCCTTCTTCTCAGGAAGAATCACCGGCTCGCCATCACCCTTGCCGACACGTAATCCCTCGTCTTCTCGAGGTTCGGTCGAGCACCAGGGTACTCTTCTCAGGAAGAAACAACGGCTCGCCATCACCCTTGCCGACACATAATCCCTCGTCATCTCGAGGTTCGGTCGAGCACCAGGGCCTTCTTCTCAGGAAGAAACAACGTCTCGCATCACCCTTGACAACACGTAATCCCTCGTCATCTCGAGGTTGGGTCGAGCGCCAGGGTACTCTCCTCCGGAAGATTCAACGACTTGCCATCCCATTTCCACGACCATAAACACTCCTCCCCGGCTAGCTCCCGCACCCCCGCAGGAGTGGGGGGCTTGTGTGGTAGGGTAAAAATGGCCTGAAGGTCCAACCAGGGTCCAATACAACTCTCACTCAAGAAGGGTTAAAATAGCAATTTAGTCCGGCTTCGAACCATTACAGGGTCGGCGCCGAACCTCAAGTGCACCCCCACAGAACCGGCCTCCTCGTATCCGGCGAGCCTCCGTGGTCCTCGATCTCCGATCCGTAACAGCCCCACGGGCCGTCCCCCTCTCTGGCGAAGCAGGGGGATGACCTGGCACCGCCTAGGCCCTCCGATTCTCCCAGAAGCACAGAAGACCCACGATCAGCCATGTCAGCTCCAAATACCACCCAGGGTTTTGCCACGTCAGCCCTATACCGCTCCTGGTATGGCCACGTCTGCACTAAACCCCCTGGGCCCTCTGCCACGTCAGGCCCATGGGCTTTCGGGTCCAGACCCGGCCCCCAAGCGGATCCAAACCCGATTGGAATTCTCTATAAATGCTAGACCCTCACCCACCTTTTGAGGTAATCAATCTTTTTCCACTTAAATTCACCTAGTTATTGCTACTCTCTCACAGAGACTGACTAGATCGTCGGAGGGTCCGCCACCGGGACAAACCCCGGTGTTTCAGGACCGTCTGCAGGTACACAAGACCTCGGATCCGAATCCTCTGATCCGAGCCCAGATCTCCGAATCACCCCGAGGTCGCCACAGGTTCCGCCCGGTCAGCCGAGAGTCGTCAGACGAGCAGCTTTCTCCTTCAAATACAAATTGAGTCCGAACTCACACCTGGTGCATCCACACGTCTCCCAGAAATAAACCGCATCAAGTAATATATCAGTTATTTCAAAATATCTAATGTATAAACGAGTGTCCTCAGTGCGCTCATTAGTAAAACCATTATTGATAGTACCAGAAGCTAATCTATATAATAAAACACAAAGAAAGCTATCAAGTAGCTCTCATTCAATACGATTGCAATCAACGGTCCAGATCTAACATTACGAACCATATTTTTCTGCCCAAAAGTCCCCCCCCCCCCAAACTTCAATTTCAAATCCCCAAAACAACTCCTTTATTTATTTATTTATTTATTTCTCCCTCTCTCTCACTCTCATTCTCTCTCTATTTACTCAAAAATTAATATTTTAAGATTTCAAGTTTGTAAATTTTCAGATTTTTTATGCATTTTTTTATTGCTCATGTTACATTTAAAATAGCAAATATCTCAACAGATAAATTTCATTATTTTCCGCACTCAAAGTTCTAAAAAGTTGGATTTTATATCACCATTTATAATTATTTTTCAACATATACTAATGAAAACATGGACTTTTATTTACAACTAATTATTATTTTACTATTCAAACTTGAACTACATAATTGTTGTTTTACTGTTTGCAAGACTTTCATATGCTGTATTGTTCCAAAGACGTGCCGTAGGCACGTGCCCACGGAAAAATCTAGTATATAAATAGGATATTTGTTATATGTGTTGATATTCTAACTCTGTTTTAATTTAAACTACTGGTAATCTACACGTGCGATACACATCATAATAAATAAATATATATTTTAAAGTAAAACGCCGATGTAGTCCGATCTCGAGCATGAGACAACTTTTATATTAGTTATGCACGGACAATACACGTAAGTTGATCGATTTACAAACGACAACTCTAACTCTCTCATTATAGTACTCTGCATGTTCTAATTGAATTTTTTATATAGTAAATAATAAGACGCAATCCGACCTCGAACCTGAGACTTTTCTTTACTCATCACATGCTTTTTACAAATTACTCCTAGTGGCACAAATTTTTATTTTATATAAGCGGCACTTTTGTAAATAATATGTCGTAAATAAAATTGAACTTTGATGGTATTATGGTAATTGATAACAGTTGAGTAAATGAATGGTTAATATAACTCCCACTTAAAAATAAATGATTGAGATTAGATAGTTGAATGTCTACATCCAGATTGTCTACAAATGACAACCCCAACTCTCTCATTATAATATTAGAGATTAGAGATTAGAGATTAGAGATGTAAATAAAAGAGACGAAATTAAAGAATTAAGTGATCTGAATTTTAGAAATTATGTTTAGTTTTTTGAAATTATTGTGTCTGAAATCATAGAAGTTGTATTTTATCACCCCAAAATATGAAGATTTGGATAATTGACGAAAACGGTTAATTGTGTATTTATGGACTAACTAACGCGCAATGCATTGGCCTGGCATTTCGGTGTCCACTTGGACCACTAGACTGCCATGCGACCAAGGCACTGATGAGTGACTTGAATTGGTGATCTCTACTTGCTACTTAAAAAAACCTTCTACCACACTTTGAGTTTATTTAGACGAATTACTAAATTACCCTTCGAGAGATCTTCAGGCTGGCCTTATACGCAACTCAATAATACGATTATTAGATACCTCCGAACTGTCACAACTTCAATGCACTCAATAATACGAGATATTATACTAACAGTTGCATTGCAGTTGTGACAGTTCGGAGGTATCTAATAATCGTATTATTGAGTTGCCCTTTTGGAGATTATTTGGCTCATCCCTTTGTTACCCGGCTTTTGAAATAACAAAGTAAAAAAAAAAAAAAAATTCCAATCAAACTAAAATACGTGCAAAACATTAAGTGGCATTCTGCACAGCTACATCCATTGTCATAGAAGGATGGCCTAATCGGGTATAATAGTTAAGGTGTAGTTTATAGAAATGTTAACGGAAACTCACTATTGTTCCTGGTGATGATTAATTTGGTCACTGATCTTGTTCAAATTCGTGTTTCTAGTAACTATGAAGAGTATTTTATAGGCATAAAAGCTGTATTATATTATGTAATTGATATGGCTAAAAATAGGATTAAATCGAGACCGTTCAAATCAGACGCGAATCTTAAAGCTCCGGGGTAAAACGGTTTCACCTACAAACGGGTTTGAAATGGGGACTGGGTCTTTCTTCAAAGCCCAATAACACATAAACGGATCTGTCTTACTGGGTACGGGTCCCAACCAGTTATAAACCAGTTCAGAAGGATAAAGAAAATTCAGATTCATAATTATCCCTAAGATGTGGTCTTAACCGCTTCTATCCATTCATACCAGGAAGTAGAGATATGTTCTTATCTTGAAACGGATCCCTAAGGCGACTATAAAAACCCCTCTCCTCCCACCGTTGCAAGGTAATCAATACTTTTCCAATTAAAGCTCTTCTATAATTATTCAAATTACCGACAAGAGCGTCGGAGGGTGCGTCGCCGGGATCCATCCCGATGTTTCACACTTTTTGCAGGTCAACGACAGCGGCAAGAAACTAATCAACACATTGGTGAAGGTCAACAGGTCAACAGATTTGCTTTATTGTTTTCTCCAAAAATCCACAAATTCATCTGTTTGCTCCCACACCAAAATCAGCAGCAACAGATTGGCGTCGTCTATGGAAAACGAAAAAAC
The DNA here is from genome assembly GCA_017893485.1 of Hemerocallis citrina. Lineage (NCBI taxonomy): Eukaryota > Viridiplantae > Streptophyta > Magnoliopsida > Asparagales > Asphodelaceae > Hemerocallis > Hemerocallis citrina. The sequence goes on along the minus strand of CM030359.1, from coordinate 305,286,272 downwards.
AACCTGACCTAACTTCATTAGCGAGACTAGTTTCAAGCCATGCATCCAAAAGAGAAGGGAAAGGCAGTGGTTTCCAGCCGAAGAACCACTTCTCTTCCTCCTCTCCCATCTCCAACTCAAGGTGCTCCTCCTCAACAGGTCCCTTCAGGGTCTCGGGGGGCTGCCAAGGGGGCTCTCGTCAGAGTCGTCTAAAGCAATATTCTCTTCATGACCATATCGCAGTTTCCAATCCTTCAGTTGAATCTATGGCTTCTCAAAGCCTTCCCGAGCGGGATCTTCGTCAAGTGATTGCCAACCGCCAAAAGGGGATCGACCTCTGAACTCACCTGAATGGATGGCAAGCCCTTGGGGGAGACCATCAACCTGAGCACCCAGGGGCCTCAAGAGTCCGGACCTCCCGCCGACCGAGGACCAGAAGATCCCCTCCCCCGAGGAGGCGAAGAAAGCCCCCTCAGCATCATCGGCGGAGAACTCATTCTCCAGTAAGCCGAGCTACACATAGGGACCGCCAAGTTGGAGAGGCACCAGCCACAAGGGCGGAGCTCCAAGATTTTCAAGAGGCTGTTCTGCAGGCCCTCAATGCCGCTCCCAACCACGAGCAACGGGCACCTAGTCCTGAACCTGCCCCAAGCCGCCTTCACACTCCCAGTCCTCGTCCATCTTTAAGCTACCATAGCCGCATCCCCAGTCCACCCTCGTAAGAAGATGAGTCCCGGGGCTCGATAAGATATGATCGAAGAGAAGACTCGGTCTACCGCCGTCTCCACGAGATGGAGAGGCGCCTCGGCCGAATTGACAGGGAAGAAGAGCAACAGGCGATAAACCTCCGCCCGAGCAGGCTTCCATTCTCCTGTACCATCATGGAGGCCCCCGTCCTAGAAAACTTCAAGCCGCTTCACTTCGAGTCGTATACCGGGGAGTCGGACCCCGCAGATCACATACAGAGTTTCAAAACTCTCATGATGATCCACCATGCTTCAAATGCCCTCCTCTGCAAGATCTTTCCTGCCATGCTGAAGGGGACTACGAGAGAATGGTACTCTCGACTCGCCCCGGCCTCCATCTTCTCATTCGATCAGTTCGAAGGGTTCTTCCTTACTCATTTCGTGAGTAGCCGTCGGGCCGAGAAAACAAGTATATCTCTAGTGACCCTTAACCAAAGAAAGGGTGAACGCCTAAGGAATTACGTTCGACGCTTCACCGCCGAAGCCTAGCCCATTCCCTCTTTCAACCAATCAGTAGCCTCTGCCGCATTTAAGCGCAACGTCACTAACGCCGACCTTAAGGCGTCCCTTGCCAAGAAGTCTCCTCGAAACTTCTCAAAACTTCTGATTAGGAGTGAGAAGTACATTCGAGTGGAAGAGACTCTCAACCCCCTACTCTTGAGGAATCATCTTCCGAGAACAAACAGAAGAATACGAGCGAAGAGGGGTCCCAAAAATCCCAGAGGGACGGCAATGGCCAATGCCGCCCGGCTCCTCGTTTTGAGAAGTTCACCCCACTCATTGCTAATATATCAGAAGTTCGTATGGAGGTGGACAAGGATGGCTACTCCGCGCTCCCCCTAGAAGTGGCAAGAAGAGGAACAGGGATAAGTGGTGCCGCTTTTACAGGGACCACGGCCACGACACGGATGATTGTCGGGCTCTCAAGGAGGAGATTGAAGAACTCATACAGTGGGGACACCTGACCAAGTTCGTCCAAGAAGATGGGGCCGAACTTCCACCCTGAGGAGCCTACAAGGAAAGAGAAAAGTCTGCCGAGTTTCAAGATTCCGAGCCTGGGGCCGTCCTTCACCTCATCCAAGGAGGTCCAATGGGGGAAAACCAAACTCCTCCCAAGAGGCATTCACCTTATTGTAGAAGTAGGATCTCAGTTTCCAATAAGGCCGATGCTTGTAACACGGTCAAGAAGCATGTAATAATGGTTCGCCCTATTGAAGCGACCACTTAGTTTATCTCAATAAAACTTAACATTTTTTCATTGAAAATTATTTTTCTTGCTTCATCTCTATCTCTCCGAGTCACATCTACGACTCGTTAAATGGTGAGTTCAGAGTCCAGCTTCTCCTACATGGCTGCTCCCACAACTTACTAAGCTCAAAAAACGAGTTTGGAGTCCAACACTTGGTTCGACGTTGCTTTAGCCGCTTGCAAACAAGTAAGGGCGGGGCAGCTCATCATTCGGAATTGCTCCTACAACTCGTTAACTCTCTCTTTAAATGACAAGTTCAGAGTCCAAAACTTGGCTCGATTTCTCTTCAACTACTCGCTTACAAGCAAGTAAGAAGTGGTTTACCATTCGGAATTGCTCCCACAACTATTGAATCTCTTTAAACGACAAGTTCGGAGTCCAAAACATGGCTCGATTCCTCTTCAACTACTCGCTTACAAGCAAGTAAGAAGTGGTTCGCCATTCGAAATTGCTCCCACAACTGTTGAATCTCTTTAAACGACGAGTTCGTAGTCCAACACTTGGCTCGACTCCGCTTCGACTACTTGCTCACAAGTGAGTAAGAAGTGGTTCGCCATTCGGAAATTCTCCCACAACCGTTGATTCTCTCTTTAAACGAAAAGTTCGGTGTCCAAAACTTAGCTCGATTCCTCTTCAACTACTCGCTTACAAGCGAGTAAGAAGTGGTTCGCCATTCGGAATTGCTGCCACAACTGTTGAGTTTCACTTAAACAACAAGTTCGGAGCTCAACTCTCCCCTAGAGTTGCTCCTCAAACTTGTCTCCCAAATGGCTTTTCCCTAGAGCCAAGCTCTTCGCTCCGCTCGCCTCCCGAGCGGGCCTCTTCTAAGCGAGTTCGAAGCTTAAAACTCTCCTTTAGAGTCGCTTCTCAAACTCGTCTCCCGAATGGCTCTCTCCTAGAGCCTTGTGATACTCTTCGCTCTGCTCGGCTCCAAAGCGGACCTCTTCTCAACGAGTTCGGAGCACAACTCTCTCCTAGAGTTGCTCCTCAAACATGTCTCCCAAATGGCTTTATCCTAAAGCCAAGCCCTTTGTCCCACTCGCCTCCCGAGCGGACCTCTTCTAAGCTAGTTCGGAGCACAACTTTCTCCTAGAGTTGCTCCTCAAACTTATCTCCCAAATGGCTCTCTCCTAGAGCCAAGCTCTTCGCTCCGCTCACCTCCAATGCGGGCCTATTCTAAGCGAGTTCGGAGCTCAAAACTCTCTCCTAGAGTTACTCCTCAAACTCGTCTCCCAAATGGCTCTCTCCTAGAGCCAAGCTCTTCGCTCCGCTCGCCTCCCAAGTGGGCTTCTTCTAAGTGAGTTCGGAGCTCAAAACTCTTCCCTAGAGTCGCTCCTCAAACTCGTCTCCCGAATGGCTCTCTCCTAGAGCCTTGCGATGTTCTTCCCTCCGCTCGCCTCCAAAGCGGATATCTTCTCAACGAGTTCGGAGCATAACTCTCTCATAGAGTTGCTCCTCAAACTTGTCTCCCAAATGGTTCTTTCCTAGAGCCAAGCCCTTCGTCCCACTTGCCTATCGAGTGGGCCTCTTCTAAGCGAGTTTGGAGCTCAAAACTCTCCCATAGAGTTGCTCCTTGCACTCACCTCCAAGAATGGATGTTCATATGGCTCTTACGAGGATCTTCCTACCCCATCTTCTTCACTCCTAGGAGTGGAGCTCCTCTTCGAAGATTCTCAAGACCAAAACACTCCTCAACTTCATCAAGACAAAGATATAACAGGGCTATTTTGACCATGAAGAAGGGTGATTCTTCAACTCACTCCTAAAGAGAAGTTGTAGATCTTCGAGTCAGCTTCAAAACGAGGGATCGCATGCCCCGTTCGGACTTCCGTAGCACCGGAAAAGTGGATCACAACACAGCTGCGCCGAGCTACCGAGGGCCCATTCAGAGAAAAACACCTCCGAACTCCTTGGACCGTCAGATCGTCCAGATGTTCGCGCCAAAAGCTGATGGATGGCCTAGATCTGGCCACGTAGCTCGGCAGCCATCAAAACGCCGAGCTACCGAGGTGCCCATCCGGACCGTGCCACACAGCTCAGCGTTCGTATCCGAGCTACCAGGGCACTGACCTCCGTATTGGGGAAAAACGACTTCTTCATCATGATTCTCACCTGATCACAATCAAACGGCTCAAATTTCGCCACGACCACAAAACGACAAGATCACGTTTTCTCGTGATCTGAGCCTCTTGCCTTGTGATTCGCGCCATGATCGTGATCAACCGTCCAGATGGAGCCATGTAGAAATCCGAGCTACTAAGCTACCGAACTGCAAAATGGCAAAAAGTTTACCTCAAAACTCGTGCTCGGATTCGCTGGACAACATTCACCAAAACAACAAAGAAAAGAGGGGCAAAAAGACACTAATGAGTTAATGGGTCGGGCTTGGACCCGTTATAGGCCCAAACCCCAACCTTATACCGACCCCTTCTTCTCCTCCTACTTTTGGCGCCAAAAACCAACAAAACAAAACCCAAACTCCTCTCCTTCACTGCGCCGAGCTCCTCACGCCGCCAAGCTCTCCCTCCATCGACGAGCTCGCTCATCTCCACCTCCACTTCGCGAGCACTAACCGCGTCAACGAGCTCCCGTCAACAAGCTCTCCGCCAACTCCGAGCTCCAATCGAAGCTCTCCCCCTTCATGAACTCACCAAAGAGCTCATCTCGCCTCGTCGTCACCTTTGCCAACCTCCACGGCGACGAAGCTCCGCCGAACTCCTTTGCTGAAGCTCTCCTTCGCTGGCGTCGAGCTCACCATACAGAGCTCCTCTTCATTCCTCACCTTTAAGCTCGATCTTAACCTCGTCGAAGCACCGAACTCACCGTTGAACCCAACCCCGAAAGCATCATTGTCGAGCTCCACTACAGCTTCGACGAGCTCCTCCCTCGCCGAACCTAACTCTGAGCGCACCGCCGCTCTAAGCAGACCTCCATCATATTCCATGCCAAGCTCTCCCCCCTGTCGAGCTCTCTGTCTCCGAGCTCCACCATAGAGCTCCACTCCCTCCTCGTCGAGCTTCATCGACGCCGAGCTCGAACCACCTCTTCGCTGAGTTCCCCCAACTCACGATCAAGCTCCGCCATGGTCGAGCTCCACCTTCGCCATGCTTCATCTTCGTCGAGCCATCTCCACCACCGAGCTCAAGCTCTCTCTTTGCCGAGATCTCTACTGTCTTGAGCTCAAGCTCCAACTTCAAGCCATTGCCGAGCTCGAGCACTTCTTCTCTAGTCTCCTCGTTGAGCTACTCAGAGTAGAAGACGAAGATGAAGAAAGTCGAAGAGGGGGGGGGGGGGGGGGGAAGAGAAGAAAGAATAGAGCAGGGAAGAGAAAGAAAGAAAGAAAGAAAAAAAAGGTAACGTGCCACATGGCGGTCACGTGGCGTCTTCTGATGCGTCGGCGACGGGTGCCAAGCTACTGAGGTTCCGAATTGCACATATGGAGAAAAATGGTGCCGAACTACATGAGCCATCCGATCATCTCAAAATTCGTGACACGACATGATCGACGCCCAGAAACGCGCCACGTGTCCTGAAAATGATCCGCTTTGTGATGCGTGCCATCTTATCATAATCGACGTCCAGAAACGTGCCACGTGTCCAGGTAATATTTAATTAATTTATTTATTTGAATTAATTATTTAAATTTTTTTAAATAATTAATTAAAATAGAAAAAAATAATTAAAAAATTCTAAAAATAATTATTAATTCCGAAAGTATTTTAAAATTCTGAAAATAATAATTATTAAATTATAATAATTAATTAAATTTTCGATAATTAATTATTTAATTCGGAAAATGAATAAAAAATTCAAAAAAAATGAGGAAAGATTCAGAAAAAATCTGGAAAAATCACAAAAAATTCAGAAAATTCTGAGGATATTTTTGGGCATTTTGCAAGCTCAAAATAATACCGTTACACCTCGAGCACGATCCGAATTCCCTTAAGAACTTCGATAAAATTTCATATGCCATTAGAACAACAAAACTACTCCTCAAAGACTGTAGAACTCAGTCTCCAGGAGTGGCGGCTCGTGATATGGCTAAAAATGGGATTAAATCGGGATCGTTCAAGTCGGACACGAATCTTAAAGCCCAGGGGTAAACCAGTAATTTCACCAACAAACGGTCTGAAATGGAGACTGGGTCTTTCTTTAAAGCCCAATAACCCATAAACGGATCTGTCTTACTGGGTACGGGTCCCAACCCGTTGTAAACCAGTTCAGAAGGATAAAGAAGAATTCAGATTCATAATTATCCCTAAAAGGTGGTCTTAACCGCTTCTATTCATTCACACCGGGAGTAGTAGAGATATATTCTTATCTTGAAACGGATTCCTAAGGCGACTATAAAAACCCCTCCCCTCCCACCATTGCAAAGTAATCAATACTTTTCAAATTAAAGCTCTTCTATAATCATTCAAATTACTAACAAGAGCGTTGGAGGGTGCGTCGCCGGTATCCATCCCGGTGTTTCGTACTTTTTGCAGGTCAACGGCAGTGGTAAGAAATCAGTCAACACATTGGTAAAGGTCAAGATGTTTGCTTTATTGTTTTCTCCAAGAATCCACAAATTCATCTGTTTGGTCCCACACCAAAATCAACAGCAACAGTAGTGAATACAGGCATAATGTATCTATGATGCTTATGCAATACGAAGAAGAAGTTTCTAAATCTGAATGTCCTGAATGAAGAAAGTTACGAAATAACTTTTTTTTTTCTCCCCTTTTTTTTTGAATTTTTTTTTTTTGCCTTTCTTTGTTTAACAAGGTGATATCGGGAAAAGGCTTCATGAAATGAAGAGGAACTTAGGAGTTAGGATTAATACTTTTCTTGACTTCCCAATCCAAATGGTTCTAACTTTGAAAGTCTATTACCTCCTTACAAAGCAATTTAGAATCTCACTGTCGGCAATTAAGAAATGGATCAAAAGAGAGAAGAATCCAATTCTTTCATTATACAATTACCATATATAGATATATGTATATATTCATTGTACTAATCCCCTTTATAATAATCATTTAAAACAACCTTATCGAATATTCCGTTTCTTCCAATCACTTTCCAACTCTTTGCTAGAAAGCCACCGTCGCTTCGTCAATTGCTTAATCGAGAGGTTTTTTCGGACAAAAGCAAGCAACGATAAAAATAGGAGAGGAGGTGGGTGTGACACGTCATGGATGACGTAGATCGTAATATATTGGTTTACTATTAGGGTGGCGTTGCGTACTAATATTTGATTGCTTTACCTACGTGCGACAAAAATAATTTCTTGATGGCATCGGCTCGACTCGGCAAGGCTGACTTATTTAGCATTGATGTGAGCTAGCTGTGATGTGGGCCAAAAGTACAGTGAATAAGTGAATAAGAAATGTAGTAAATAAAATGTGTTTCTCATGAATCAAAATTGTTTGACAACAATAGTTGTAAATCTATCCTTGGAATGACAAAAATTTTTTTTAACTGTTTGGTAATTTTCTTTTAGACATGTTGTGAGGTTATAAAAATGTTCTAATAATAAAAAATAAAAAACATGTTGCAAAAGAATTATAATGTTGAAGCATTTAAAATTTCTTAAGTACTTTCTTTTTTATTTTAATATTTTTAATTAATTGGATAAGTTTAATAATTAATTTTTCTATAAAATCCAATGTTTAAATCCATGGATGCGTCGAAAATGATGCAACATAAACTTTTAACTTTAGGGTTGATAATAGAGAGAACAAACCCTAAGAGCATCCACAGTCGTTTGGTATATTTGCCAATACCCTATTTTTTGAGAAATGAGATGCTGTAGGCGTTTGCAAAATAGCTACAGTGCGTTCTCATTTATGAGAAATGAACTTGGCATTCTCAAATTATAAATGGCGATACAAGTTGTCTCGTCCCAATTATTATTATTATTATTTAATCACGTCGGACGATACAACATGTATCGTCCTAATTTAATTTAATTTAATTTAATTTATTTATTTTTTGATCAGACGGTCTGGATGAAGAGAGGAAAAAAAAATCAAAAAAAGTCTCGGACAAGTCAAGTTGTCCCGTCTCAAGCAAAAAATGCTTGGGACGGGACAACATGTCCCGTCCCTAAGATGTGGGCAATTAGATTAGGCCAAAACACTAGTTTAGGTAGTTAGTTATTAGGTTTAGGTTATATTTTATTATATAATTTATTTAATGAAACTATTTTAATCTCTAATAACTAATTAATTAACCGTAAAAAAAAAATTCCGACGAAACAACATGTCTCGTCCGTCTCAAATTTTAGCAAAAAAATAGCAAACAACGACTGCAGACGAATTCGCTAAATACTGTTACTGTAGCTGCCATTTTGACAAATTTGAGAAACACCATTGTAGATGCTCTAAAAAATAAGGAGAGGGGGAAAAAGGATAGGGACGAAAGAGAGAGAGAAAAATTTCTCGTTTTGAAGAATAAAATGGCCGCGAGAAGATTGAAGGAGGAATAAATGCATGAACATAAATAAAATGTGAAAATACTTCTTCTTAAATTTTTTTTAAACCAAATTATTCATTTAGATATTTTGATGTGGTTTAAATTTAAAAAGAGTTTTTTTCTTTTTTTTAAAAATTTATTTGGGGGGGGGGGGGGGGGGGGGGGGGGGGGGGGTTTAAACATAGCATGGCATCGAACGTGATGCTTCTTAAAAAATAAAGCTTTTTTTAGAAGCCCAACATTTTTTAAATTGGTGTGGAGAAATTTTGAATAGAAAAAGGAAGGTTTTGAAAATTTTTTTTGGCAAAACGGGTTTTGAAGATAAACTGCCAAACACTTGCTTTTTATCCAGGGTAATGCTACACCCACAATCTATTCTTACAACCTTTCTTTTACAACCTTAGGTGGCACAATTTTATTGGAATGTATTGTAGAGTAAGTGGAAGTGGGTTGTACACATCTCCAATGAAATTGAGCCACCTAAGATTGTAAGGTTGTAAAGGTTGTAGGTGTAGTATTACCCTTTTATCCAAGGGTAATGCTACACCTACTACCAAATTTACTACCTTTTTCTTTACTACCTTAGGTGGCACACTATTATTGGAGGTTTGTACCACCTATTCTAAAATAACCTCTGCTAATAGTGTGCCAGCTAAGATAGTAAAGAAAAAAATAGTAGATTTGGTAGTAGGTGTAGCATTACCCTTTATCCAAACTTGTTTTAGTCCTTTAAAATAGTCGGCTCTTTGATCGTAGCCTTAGAGGTTAGAGAAACTGATTAATGAAATCAGAGGCTGCTTCTGCCAACTTAATGGGGCTCATTTGAGATATTTCTAGATGGCCCATTGCAGCCCGCAATCTAAAGAACAAAGATAATGTTGAGTTATTTGGGCCAACAGCTTACACACATAATTGGTTGGGCCTAATTTACAGTTTTTTATTTTTTTTCATTTTTCATTTTCGGGAGAGTCACCAAACAAACTTTATTTGTAATCAAATAAACACGTAAATTGTAACCTAATAAACACGTACAATGCATATACATAATTAACATAAAGTAGGTCTTAGGTTCGATGTCAGACAACGTCGGAATTTTTTTATAAAAAATATATATATTTATAAAGATACGCTTTGTAAGTGTAAATTACTAGTAATAATAACTGAACCGTATATTTTTCTTTTTCACATTATAATTGAATCCGTACATGATTATATTATCAGTTTCTCATCCCCTTATCTATTATAGTTGTGCGTTGATCATACCATGAAGAATGGTAAAAAAACTACTCATAGTTTTATTTGGATATCAATGACAATTGTAACTCTCCTCAATGTTATTAGTGACGATGCGAGGAAGTAGACAGAATTTGTGAGTTTCTTGCTTGTAGTTTATTTTTTTAATTTTCTAAAGAGGCTGAAACCTACTGTAAAAGGATTAGGCCTCCTTTTACAAAAATATACACAAGTTGGCTATTTAGATTCACAGACAATCATAGTTAATGTTTACAAAAATATACACAAGTTGATTATTTTAATGGGAAAGTTTGTCACCAAACAAATTCTACTTGTAACCAAATAAATGCGTACATTGTAACTCAACAAACACGTGCAATGCACATGCATAACTAATATAAAGGAGGTCTTAGGTTCGATGCCAGAAAACGTCGGATTTTTTTTGAAATTTTGTATATCTCTACTATTTTAATGGGAGAGTTTGTCACCAAACAAACTTCATTTGTAACCAAACAAACACGTGCATTGTAACCCAACAAATACATACAATACACATGCATAACTAATATAAAGGAGGTCTTATGTTCGATGCCAGACAACGTCAGATTTTTTTCATAAAAAATATATATACTATTTTAATGGAAGAGTTTGTCACCACCAAACCCCTTGTGTAACAAAAAACTCTATTTGTTTTCCACAACAACAAAAAAAAAAAAACAAAAAACTCTATTCGTAACAAAACAAATATGTGCAAATCACGTTATTATTAAATACAAAAAAAATGTGCACTGCATGTATGCATCAAATCCAATTCCAAACAGCCAAAAACCCTTCACCTCCCCTCTACTCATCTCCCTCCTCTCTGTTCATCTCTCTTTCTCTCGCAACCCCATCGCCAACAATGTCCATTGCGCCGCCGCAACCCCTTCGATTCGCCGATTTCTTGCCGCCACGTTTGTAACAAAACAAACCCGTGCAAATCGCACTATTATTAAATATAAAAAAAACCTGCAATACATGTATGCATCAAATCCAATTTCAAACAACCAAAAAACCTTCATCTCTCCTCCACTCAACCCCCTCCCCTCTGTTCATCTCCCTCACTCTGCAACCCCATCACCAGCGATGTCTGTCACGCCGTCGCAACCCCATCGAACCGCCGCCACGTCGCCGGTGAATTCCGTCGCGCCACCGCAACCTCGTCGAACCGCCGATTTCCCGCCTCCTTGTTGCCAGTGACGTCCGTTGCGCCGCCCCGTTACCAGAGATGTTCGTCGCGGCTATTGCCAGCGCCGCCGGTCGCGCCGCCATAACCACGTCGAACCGCTGATTCCCCACCGCAGGTTAGTAGTCGATTTAACTGATAAAAAAGTAGAACTGAAATTTTCATAGATAAATCTCTACTATTTTTCTTTCAATCATTTTTGATCTAAAACTTAAAAGATAAACAAAAATTACAACTGATCAAATAGCACAACCGTTAATTTTTTTAGAAGGGGTTAACTGATCAAAGAGCACAACTGGTTTTCATAGATAAATCTTTACTATTTTCTATTCAATCATTTTTTAACTAAAACTTAAAAGATAAACAAGAATTACAAACCTAGTAGCATTGTAGAGATTTTGTTTAGTTTATGAAAATATCAATTGATGAGTTAAATGAAGCTTACATTTGTTATCTATTGGTCATGATGGGAGAAAATTGTTGATAAAATATTCAAGGATGAGACTTTTCTGTCACATGAAATAGGTTGGGTTGTACTGTTTAGTTTGTTTAGTTATCTTCTCTTTTCATGTTATACACATAAACACAAACATGAGTTATGAGATGATGTACAATAATTATTTTTATACTCCTTTTGATTTCAGGTCAGGGGCAGATCTGAGCCAAAGCAGCACAAGCAATTACTTTGGGCCCCCAATTTAATAGGGCCCCATATTTTTTAAGTATTTACAATGTTAAAAAGTAACATGTAATATTTTTTTAATATAATTACATGATATTAACAATTGGCTTATTAGCTCAGTTGGTTAGAGTGCTGTGCTAATAATGTGAATGTTGTAGGTTCAAAACTTGCATGAGCTGATTAATTTTTCAATCATTTTTATTTTTAAAACTAATTATTTTTCACAGTCATACATGTCATTTTACCATTTTATGAATTTAATATTATTTTTCACTTAGTCCATGTATGTCACTCTATGATATTTTTTCAATGTTCAATGGTATATCATATTTACCTATTTATGATAAATTTCTAACCAAATCTTCAAGTGCATATGGTTACTCTACATTTTAAGCTTCCAACTAGTATTCTCATATACATATATTCATCATCATTTCATTTTGACCGTGTTCTCTAATATCATATTTACCTATTGGAGATAACATATTTCGTTTTTGTTGATAGAATTTGTCCGAGTTTCTTTTGGCCACGAGGCATTTCATATAAAAAGCGTACGTTATCAAATAAAATTTTTTTGGAAGCATATATATAAATTTGTTTTCATTTAAATAGTTTATTCTCCAATGCTCCAAGTTTGTTTGCATTTAAATAATTGTTATTATTATTTTGACAACTTGTAGAAGACCTCATTTGAAAATTTGCTTAGGGCCCCTTGAAACTCAGATACGGCTCTGTTCCAGGTAGGGATGGCGAACGGGTCGCTCGGGCCGGGCCGGGCCCAACCCGTACGGGTTGGCACGAATTCGTAGCCGGTCTGGGCCGGGTTGCACCCTTATACGGGCCGGGCCGGGCTACGTTTTCGTTTGGGTGGCCCGCCCAACCCGTGAACCCTTTAGGGTTCAACCCGGGTTGGGCCGGATCGACCCGCGGGTTGGCCCGTTTAATAATATAATTTTTTTTTTGGTAGCTTAAATTAAAATAATAATAATAATAATTTTACAAATGATGTATACAAACAACCATATCTTTGTTTGATGAATACTACAATTCTTCAAAAATTATAATACTAAGTAAGTAATAATACTAAGAAGTAATAATACTACAATTCTTCAAATATCCCCAAATGATGTTTAATTATAATATAATACTAATAAGTAATAATACTACAATTCTTCAAATATCCCCAAATGATGTTTAATTATAATACTAAGTAAGTAATAATACTAATAAACAAAAAAAATCGTAATAATAATAATAAGATTGAAAGAGTGAAATTGACAACAAATTTTGAAATTTTATTCATATGAATTTAAGTTATACAATTTGAACAATTTATAACGAAATGAAGAATTCAATTCACAAATAAGTTTTATACAATAATATATTTGTTATATACAATTTTAATTGAGTACAAGTTTTCTAATTTGACATAACAAGCAAAGCTATTGTTGTTGTTGTTGTTGTTGTTGTTCTTCGGGCGAGTTGCTCCCACTTGTGGAACTTGATAGTGCTTTCCCTTGCGTCCTATCTCCAGCCTTCAGCCAGTCTTCTGTGCAAACGAGAATCTCCAACGCCTCGGGCTTCAACCGATTCCTGTAATCAGATAGAACCCTGCCACTTGTAGAAAATGCACTCTCAGAAGCAACTGTAAAGACAGGAGGAGTTAGCAAATCTTTAGCCATAATTGACAGAATACTAAAAGTGTGTTCAGGTTCTTTCCACCATTGTAAAATATCTAGTGGAGAAAGAGTAGGCTCAGTATCCTATTGGTTATACCAATTTAATTCATTTGGTTGATTAGTCCTAGGTTTTTTAGATTGAATTTGTTCAAGTAAACTAAATGTTCTATCACCAATTCTACTTTTACCCTTACCTTTAGAACTACCAGAAGAAGAACTAACTACAGAAGTTGTACTACTAGAAGCAAAACGTCTGTCATAATAATTATACAAGTTATTTAAAGTAGATTCAAACTGAACTAAAAAAGTAGCGCAATCAGTTGTTAATTCTACATTGTCCTCTAAATATCCAAAAAACATTTGTATCAAATTCTTCGTACCTTCCAATTTGATACGGGGATCCATAACAGTAGCAACACAAATCAACATAGGAGGAGGAAAATAATACTTCAAAATTTTTTGAAATGCAGGTATTATAATGTCACTAATATAGGGATCATTTAACATTTCGTTAAATATTTGCATCATGCTAACTATTCAATAAAAATGCTACTAGAAGTAGATTCATATGTTTTTGAAAACTTTAAAGTTGCGGTTTTAAAAGGTTCTAAAAATTTCAACAAAGATTCGGCAAAAAACCAATCGTTGGGAGTCATTTCAAAATTGTGCATATTTTTTGCGATACAAAAATCATTTACAATTGCTTTATAATCGGTGACAACATTTAGTAAATCAAAAGTAGAATTCTATCGGTATCTAACATCCTTTGGAAATTTTCTAAAAGGAACATTTCTAACCCTACACCAAGCTTTCCATTCTTGTAAAATACTTGGACTTAATGCAATGAAATGTACACAATTTCTAATTTTATGTATATATGGATCAGCTATTTTTAATGCATCTTGAACACATAAATTTATAATATGACATGCACATCTAACATGAAAAATATTGTCAGATGGAGGGTTTAATACAGATTTTAAAGTAGTAATTGCTACATTGTTGTTAGATGCATTATCAAAACTAATAGCCATAATTTTATCGCGAATATGAAAAACATCACAAATTTCTATAATATGGTTTGCTATTTCAGCGCCACTATGGGGATACGGCAACGACGCAAGTGATATGATTCTTTTATGAAGAATCCAATCATTGTCGATCCAATGACAGGTTATTCCCATCGTTGGAATATTGTTGACACCCGTCCAACAATCCGAAGTTAAACTAACCCTACAAGTTAAACTCCATAAAATTGCAATCAAAGCGTCCTTCATTTTCATGTACACTTTAAAACAATCCGATTTGCAAGTATTTCTCGGAATTCTTTTAAAATGAGGGTTTAAGGCCGTTTGATTAAAATTTTTCAAGTTCCTACTTTCAGGATAGGAAAATGGCAACTCTTCCTCAATGACTAATCGGGCCATTTCCCGACGAACAAGTTCGGGATCATAAGGGTGGTTATCTACTTGACCGGTCCTAGGATTGATTTTTTGTTAGCCTTGTATTTGATCAAGAAGTTCTTTATGATTATGTTGTATGTGCCTACTAATTGTACTGGTGCCGTCACCCCTCTTGAATTTATATGTTTTACTACATGTTTTACACACTTTCAAATCTATACACGGAGTATGTTCGTCCGGGATATACTCATAAAACTTATGCCAATCGCTAGTTTCTCCTCTACTTTTCCTACTACTACGGGGTTGTGTGGTTTCGGTTTGTTGTTGTTCTTCTTCTTCTAATTGTTCACCTACAACATCGTTGTGTGTACCCCATTGTTCCATAGTAGGATCAATGTAATCTTGGGCGGGCTCACTAGTTGGGACAATTGGTGGCCTACGTGAAGTGGAGGAGGAATCTTGTCCGCTACGACCGCTACCGCGTGATCTAGACATAATGTAGTAATGTGGTATGTAAAAAAAAATACAATGTAGGAGCGGTAAATTATACAAAAAAAATCTAAAAAACAAGAGGGTTGAGATAGAGAAGTTCAAAAAACGAACAATAATTTTAACTACAACGCAAAAAAAAATTAACGAGAGAGAGAGAGAGAATTTTTGATACCGTTCACCGTGGAATACGCGTATGTAAAAAAAACCGTTAAAATAAGAATACAATAGAAAAGATGGAGGAGCGCTTTGCCGATTCCGCAATTGAAGAGTTGAGAAGAGGTTGAAGTAGATTTGACGAGGGTTGAAGAGAGTTGAAGACGTTGAAGACGTTGAATTTTGATTCCGATACGACCGAAATTTGATCGTGTATATGCCTCCTTGTAGACTTGTTTGATGAATACTACAATTGTTCAAAAATTCTTTACAAATGATGTATAATAGTAGAGAGAGTAAGAGAGTGAGGTGTGATTTTTTGTGAAATTTTTTGGGATATTTATAGGCTAAATATTTGGGAAAAAACAAAAAAAAAACCAAAAAAAATTCACCCAAGGCCAATGGCTCAAAGAGCCGTTCTGCTCTCGGCAACGGGAATAATTCGACCGTTTGACCCGCGGGTCAACGGTCGACCCGTCACAGGTCAAACGTTCGACCCGTACGGGTCGAACAGGTCGAAACCCGCGGGTCGACCCGCGGGTCGACGGGTTGAATTCGTGGGTTGGGCCGGGTTCGTGGGCCGGGTTTCGCGAATTTGATTCGCTTAAATTGCGACCCGGGTCGACCCGGTACTGTTCACCGGGTTCGACCCGAACTCGCCTAAGCGCTAAGCGGTCTGGGTTGGCGGGCCGGGTCGCGGGTGAGTCGGCGGTTGACCCGGCCCAGTTGCAATCCCTAGTTCCAGGTGATTGAAGGTCGAAAAGCTTACCTGAAGAAAATCGTACTAAATTGTACGAATACCCAATCCGAGTAGTTCTTCCACCCCCAAAATCAAGAAGACGCCGATAACGACGAATTCGGTAATTCCCGAAAACTCTATCCGCAGAAATTCGTCATTTTCCTTGATTCAATTTCTATGTGATTAATTTGAATTTGTATGTAATTGTTGGGTGTATTATAGGAAAGGGTATTGAAAAGGAGGAGGTTTTCGAAGAAGAACAAAATTGGAAGGTAAATGTCGCTTAAGTTCACTGGTTATTGTGGAATTAATGCTTAGATTCATAGCTAATCATAGTTAATGTGATATGTTGTTGAAAGAAAATTGGTTCCAAGTTCATTCTGTTCAAAATACAAGCAAATAAGCGTTAGACACATGCCATCCATAAGACTTAATTCATCAAATATTCTTTTTGATTCAGAGTTCAACCAATGATACTTTTGTTTCCTTTTTTTTGTTTAATTGAACATGCTTTTGAATTTATTTTCACAAGAGAATTTTTGTTTCTTGACATAGATTTCATATTTTTCTTTACTGTGACCGAAAAGTAACCAAAATAAAGGCGGCAACAAACTTTCATAAACCCTTTGATATATAACTCCAGATCAAGTGCCTTCTACATGGTCAGTTTTGATCTTTAAATCATATAAACAAAAACTACCATGGACAAGAGATGTATATGGCTTTGGGGTGGTTCATTCCGAGCTTCTTGTAGGTCCCGCCACAAAAGGGCATGCACTCATGCATGCAATGTTTGGTGCATGCTGATGCATGACAACATTTGATGCAAGCATGGTGTCTTTTCCGAAGCATGGTGTCTCTTCCGAAGCATGGTGTCTTTTCCGAAGCATGGTGTCTCTTCGAAAGCATGGTGTCTCTTCCCCTCCTATAAATTCTCACTATTTTCTTCATTTGATGACACACTCAATTGAAGAGAAAAAAATAGAGATTGATAGCCACAGAGAGCTTATAAAGAATTGAGAGTTTTTTTTGTAAATCTTTTGAGATTGAGAAATAATATTTGTGTTGTTTTCTTCTCAAATTTATCTCTGTTATTTTTCTCCCGATCCTAACAAGTGGTATCAGAGCGAGGTTGAGTTGTTGAGTGTCAAAAGCCTTTGCAGATCAAGATGTCGATGGAGGAATCAATATCATCATCATCATTTGGAGCCATGATCAAGCTTACTGCCACCAACTATACACTTTGGAGACCTCGGATGGAAGATCTCCTAAGTTGTAAAGATCTCTTTGATCCTATTGAGGAGAAGGGAGAGAGACGTGAAGCTACCAATGAAGCGGACTGGAAGAAGATGAACAGGAAAACGATCGGTCAGATTCGACAGTGGATCGATCACAGTGTCTTCCATCATGTTGCCCAGGAGACGGATGCTTTTGCCCTTTGGAAGAAGCTGGCGGATATGTACCAGGCCAAGACAGCTCGAAATAAGGCCCTGCTGATGAGACGGTTGGTGAACCTGAAGCTACAGGGAGGAACTTCTGTAGCAGAACACACCAGCGAGTTTCAGAGCCTGGTGAATCAGCTATCTTCAGTGGAGTTACCACTTGAAGATGAGTTACAGGCACTTCTACTTCTCAGCTCTCTTCCAGATAGTTGGGAGACATTGGTGGTCTCCCTCAGCAACTCGGCTTCGACTGGCAATCTTACCATGTCTATGGTTAAGGATGCCCTATTCAATGAGGAAGCTCGGAGAAAGGAAGTTGGCATAGAAGCACAAGCCTGCGTCACAGAAGTCCGTGGGAGACAGCGAGAGGAAGATCGAGGCAGGTGGAGAGGCAGGAGCCAAAGCAGAGGCAGATCGAGAGGCAAATCAAGTGATGGGAGGAGGCCTGCATACAACTGCCATCACTGTGGCAAACCAGGCCACATGAAAAGAAATTGTTGGAAGTTACAAAAGCAAGGCGGTCAGGGAAGGTCACAACCAAAGAAAGAAGGAGATGCACAAGTCACAGTACTAGAAGATGTGGCTCTTTGCTCTCATGAGGATGAGACATGCCTCCATGTGTCGAATCAGGGCGTAGAATGGGTGGTAGATACTGCAGCATCTTGCCATGCCACTCCTCGAAAGGACATCTTCACGATGTACAAAGCTGGAGACTTTGGCTCGGTGAGGATGGGCAATTCTAGCTTTGCTAAGATTGTCGGAATTGGTGACGTTCGGATGCAGACTGATGCCGGGTGCACAATCACACTGCAGGATGTTCGCCATGTACCTGAACTTCGACAAAATCTTCTTTCGGTGAGAGCCCTAGATGAAAAGGGCTATGATAACCGTTTTTGCAATGGCTCGTGGAGGATGCTGAAAGGTGTAATGGTGATCGCTCGTGGACATCTCTGCAGCACTTTGTACAAGACTCATGTGAAGATCAATGTGGAGAGTCTCAATATTGTTGAACATGAAGCTTCGCAGAAACTGTGGCACCAGAGACTCGGTCACATGAGTGAGAAAGGTTTATCAACCTTGATGAAGGAAAATCTTATCTCCATTACCAACAATGCAGAGCTTCAACCTTGCAGCAGCTGTTTATTTGGCAAGCAGCGAAGAGTCTCTTTTAGTTCCTCTTCGACAAGGAGATCAGAGTTGCTCAGTCTGGTACATTCTGATGTTTGCGGTCCTATGGAGGTGGAGTCGCTAGGCGGTAACAAATACTTTCTGACATTTATTGATGATACTTCTCGGAAGGTGTGGGTGTATTTTCTGAAGACAAAAGATCAGGTCTTGGAAAGCTTCAAATCATTTCATGCCATGGTAGAACGTGAAACGGGGAAGAAGCTGAAGTGCCTCCGCTCAGATAACGGAGGCGAGTATACATCCAGGAGTTTTAATGCCTATTGCAAGAGTCAGGGCATTCGGCACGAGAAGACGGTTCCACGTACCCCGTAACACAATGGGGTAGCAGAAAGAAGAATAAATCGAACAATCATGGAAAGAGTCAGAAGTATGCTCAGCACAGCTAAGCTGCCAAAGCCATTTTGGGGAGAAGCTGTTCGCACCGCCTGCTACTTGATCAATCGTTCTCCAACAGTCCCGCTGAATTTCAACATCCCGGAGAAGAAATGGACCGGCAAGAACCCCTCCTACTCTCACCTGAGAACATTTGGATGTCTGGCTTATGCACATGTCTCAAAGGA
Source organism: Hemerocallis citrina (assembly GCA_017893485.1). Classification (NCBI taxonomy): domain Eukaryota; kingdom Viridiplantae; phylum Streptophyta; class Magnoliopsida; order Asparagales; family Asphodelaceae; genus Hemerocallis; species Hemerocallis citrina. The sequence goes on along the minus strand of CM030359.1, from coordinate 305,267,046 downwards.
GCTCAGGCAGAAGCTCGATGCGAGAACCACTCCATGCATTTTCATAGGCTATGGAGACGAGGAGTTTGGATACAGGCTATGGGATCTAAAGACGAAGAAGCCCATCAGAAGTAGAGACGTGGTGTTCCATGAAAATCAGACATATAGGGACACTGAGAAGCCTACAATTGCTGAAAGTCCTGTCAGTACTCAGGACTTTGTTCCTGATTCAGTACCAGTACAAGCTGCCGCAGATGATGAAGCAAAACCAGAGGAGGAGGAAGAAGGGATTGATGGGCCTGAGGTGCCGCAACCTTTTACAGCTGCAGAACCAGTACAAGATAATACACCGCCTGAGACGAGTAAGCCTCAGCTACGTAGATCTGAAAGAGGCCATGTTCCGTCTACTAAATATCCAGAATCAGAGTACATTCTTCTTACTGATGAAGGGGAGCCAGAGAATTTCCAGGAAGCATTGTCTCATCCAGACAAAGACAACTGGCTGCACGCTATGCGGGATGAGATGGACTCTTTAGAGAAGAACCAAACCTACGATTTGGTTAAGCTTCCAGAAGGGAAGAAGGCACTAAAGAACAAGTGGGTATTCAAGCTCAAGAAAGATGGCAGCGGAAAGGTGGTGAAGCACAAAGCTCGGCTAGTGGTCAAAGGATTCCTTCAGAAGAAAGGCATCGATTTTGGTGAGATTTTTTCTCCAGTTGTAAAGATGACTTCAATCCGAGTCATGCTCGGATTAGCAGCTAGCCTAGACTTGGAGCTTGAACAAATGGATGTGAAGACTGCATTTCTTCACGGTGATCTGCATGAAGAAATTTACATGGAGCAGCCAAAGGGATACGAGGTTCCAGGGAAAGAGAATCTCGTATGTAAGCTGAAAAAGAGTTTGTATGGCCTCAAGCAAGCACCAAGGCAATGGTACAAGAAGTTTGATTCATTCATGGTGAGTCAAGGCTACAAGAGGACTGCTGCAGATCAATGCGTCTACATTCAAAGGTCCCCTGATGGAAATTTCATTGCACTGTTACTATATGTCGATGACATGTTGATCGTCGGACAAGATGCAGTGAAGATCAGACAGCTGAAGATAGAACTCTCTAAGGTCTTTGATATGAAGGACCTTGGGCCAGCTCAGCAGATTTTAGGTATGAACATCTCTCGAGACAGAAAGGCCCGAAGATTGTGGTTATCTCAAGAGAAATATGTTGAACGAGTGATCAAGCGATTCAGCATGGAGGGTGCCAAGCCAGTTAGCATCCCACTGGCTAATCATTTCAAGTTGAGCAAGAGTTCGTGTCCCTCATCCAGGAAAGAGATCGAGGAAATGGAAGTTGTGCCTTATTCTTCAGCGGTTGGAAGTCTGATGTATGCAATGGTGTGTACGAGGCCGGACATTGCACATGCAGTGGGTGTGGCAAGCAGATTTCTCTCCAATCCAGGAAATGAGCATTGGGAGGCTGTTAAGTGGATTCTCAGGTATCTTAAGGGTACTTCAAAAATATGTTTGTGTTACGGGGGAGCTGATCCGGTTTTGGAAGGCTATACAGATGCAGATATGGCCGGAGATCTTGATGGTAGAAAATCGACTTCTGGTTTTATCTACACTTTTGCAGGGGGAGCTGTGTCATGGCAGTCAAGGTTGCAGAAGTGCGTTGCACTATCTACGACAGAAGCAGAGTACATTGCTGCCGCTGAAGCTGGCAAGGAGATGTTGTGGTTAAAGCGATTTCTACAAGAACTCGGGATCAAGCAGAATGACTACAAGGTACATTGTGACAGTCAGAGTGCTCTGGATTTGAGCAAGAATTCAATGTACCATTCCCGAACAAAACATATTGATATTCGCTATCACTGGATACGCGAGGTGATGGATCAACAATTGTTGAAACTGATGAAGATCCACACGAAGGAGAATCCAGCAGACATGTTGACAAAGATTGTGTCTCGGGAGAAACTAGAGTTATGCAGAGACATAACTGGAATGGATGAGAGATGACGATTGGTGCAGATGTGGCGTGAGGGGGAGAATTGTAGGTCCCGCCACAAAAGGGCATGCACTCATGCATGCAATGTTTGGTGCATGCTGATGCATGACAACATTTGATGCAAGCATGGTGTCTTTTCCGAAGCATGGTGTCTCTTCCGAAGCATAGTGTCTCTTCGAAAGCATGGTGTCTTTTCCCCTCCTATAAATTCTCACTATTTTCTTCATTTGATGACACACTCAATTAAAGAGAAAAAAATAGAGATTGATAGCCACAGAGAGCTTATAAAGAATTGAGAGTTTTTTTTTGTAAATCTTTTGAGATTGAGAAATAATATTTGTGTTGTTTTCTTCTCAAATTTATCTCTGTTGTTTTTCTCCCGATCCTAACACTTCTCATGGGTGGAAGGAAACAAGTTGAAAAATGACAGTCTCAATGCCTAACTATTTCCACTTGGGTATGTGATGTTCATTTACCTCTTGAAACTTAGCAATATGGTCAAAATAAACATATTTTTTGCTTTTAGAAAAAAGATTTGTTTCATATCGTTAACTTAGATGCCTCATCTTAAAGTTAATGTATTTTGTCTTTTTGTATAGGTGAACCAAGTTATCCATGTTTAATAACTTATTAGGATCGAAGACAAACTCAAAATTTCTAAACAATCACCTTAACAAGTTCAAGAGTCCACTTTAACTGACTACAAAATCCGGTATGATAACTACCTACTAAATTCCTTATCAAATCCTATAATTCTAATATGGACTTACAATTATGATATTGTGGAGAGATGATATTTTCGGAAAAGAGTCCAAAATTGAGATTTAAAATTTTGAAATTTACTAATTTGGGGCCGATCAAATGTGGGGAATAAGAGGATAAGGTCATGGAATTAACAAATTTGATCTGGTTATATATGGAAAATATCTAATTGACTTGCTCAATAATCTATTTTATAAAACTTGGGATCATTGATGACTTATTTGAGAATTTTCCTCAAGAAATCCTAATCCAAAACCCTGGCCATATATTATCTTAGGGAATAGTAGGTTTCGGTCTCCGTTTACAAAAAATATACACAAACTCATCATTTTACACCTAGGCAACGTGCCTCATAACAAACTTAGTCCATAGTAGATGTTAGATATTATATTAAATTATTACTCACGTATCAGAATACGTATTAGATTAGTCTTTGCTTCTCTCCTTTATATAGGATATATTGTACTTAGTTATAATCAATCCAATAAAATTTATTTAATCTCTCTGTTAACATTCACATGGTATCAGTGCAACCTAGGTTCAAATCCTATCGGCTACGCAATTTAAATGCGGATTAAAAAAAAACCTGCTGCGTATTGTCCAGGTCTCGACCCACAATTTGTTGGACATTTATCTCGTTTATTTTGCCCTTAAAAATGGGGTCGAGAGATAGTTTCTTTGGCCCATAAAAAATGGGCTCTCAATATGAGGTGATGTGTTAAAATACAAGTGCAATTATCCTCAACCCTTCTACAACTTTGAAGTTTTAGCCTAGTGGCAGGCACTTTTACATGATATCAGAGCAGTAATTCCTAAACCTAATTACTCTGTCTCATACCCACCTCCACTGTCTTCTTCATCAGCAACAGTACCAACAACAACACATCTCGGCAACAACAACAAACAATAACTCCTCCCTCCATCATCAACATCGACACCGATCAAAACCCAATCTCAGTCCCAACCTGCATTCAACAACAGTGGCATCAACCACACAAGCAACAACATCCATCATCTCTGGTGACTGCATCACCTTCGAACAACCCTCAAACCCCTAACTCTCAACTCCGGCGACTGCATCAAATCCCGACCTTGACCTCCCCATCCCTTCCAAACCCGACATCCAATAACCTCAACACCCTCCGAACTCTGGAAACACTAATCTTCCTCTTTACCCAACATCACTGTCTTCCTCCTCAAATACAACTGTCACGCCCTGCTATCCAAAAATACGGAATACGAGCACGTAACATTGGCCCAACGAAGGACTAACGTCACCCACAAGGTGTTTATCCGATCAACTCAACAATATAATCAATACCGAACAATTGCGCATGCAATAATAAAAATCTCATGAACAATAATACTTGGAATGAAGCAATAAAAATATTCAAATACAATAATAATCCAACGTCTGGAAACCAATAGCAATATTCGGGTCATAAGCCCAAAACAATGAAATAACAATAATCCAATAATTAAGTCTTCATAACAAAGCAATAAATATTTATTAAGCGGCGATGCAATCAATTTCTTCTCCAATGTTGTTCTCCCAATACATCGGGCAATTTTCCATCAACACCTGTAAACACTTCATCTAAAAAGAGGAGAAAAATTGTCTTTAGAGAAAGTCATGGACAACAAGTAGAGAAAGCAGGGAACAATGGAATAACAGTATAATAATTAAGTCAATGGATCAATAGGAATCAATACCATGGGACAATCATGATAATCGATGTAATTGGCTATAAACAATGATGCAAAATTTGGTAACAGTAATCAATGATTAATAACGGTAACACTTAGCCAATATTCAATATCACCAGAAACAATGAGGAACAATATGCAATGTCGGTGTTGTGTCAATCCTTAAGTTTATTATTCATTTTAATCCTAACTAATGCATGTACTACTGCATCCCATACTACAGGTTCGATACATACAATTAATTTACGTTTTTGACTTAGTGGTGGGCTCTATAGTTCATGTACTCGACAACAGTAATCAATATTTAATAGTGACCAATGACCGAATCAATCGAGATACTGTAGTCAGTAATCTACAATTAATCGATGACCGATATGACCAATAGACCAATAAATAGGAAAACACGGGCCCCTCCTCCGAGTACAGTCCTTATATTGTCCACTACTAAAAGTCAATCCCTTAAACCCCGACTTGTTAATTATTTTATTAATGCAACAACATAATATGCAATCTTGATATTTAATGGACGATGGTAACAATAGGGAAACAATAGGACGATAACATGGATAGGACGATTAGAATAATGAAAATAAAACATTAGGATCATGCAATGCAACATACATACATTAATTCATGCAATAGTACGATATAGGAATAGTTAAACTATTAAAAACTGAAATATAAAATTCTGGAGAGCAAGAGTAGTCTGTACAAAAATGCAGTTTTCCGTTGTTTCAGAAATTGAAAAGTGAATCCGTTAGAAGTTCAAGAAACTAGACTTCCACATGGTTCCAACGCATATTTAAAGTTCAGAATCTGACAAAAGTAGCTAGGTCAATCACACTATTCTTTACAGTTTCATGTTCAGGCAGAAATTCGACATCTTATTGTTTTAATTTTTGAATCAGCAAAAACTCAAGGTAAAATTCATTAAAAATATTTATTAGACTTCTAAACATGATTACTAACAATCTGGAAAATTTCAGAGCAATATTTTATCATTTGATCAGCCTTTTTACTGTTTAGACATGAAAGATACATCTGAAAATATGAAAGTAAAAACACAATTGTAGTAAAATGGGCATAACTTTTGCTACAAAACTCGGAATTTAAAAATTTAAGATGTTCTGAAAACTAGAAAGATAAGGCTACAATTCATGTTCAGAAAATAATTCATTTTAAGATCTTTTACTAGGTCAAAAACAACAGACAAATTTCAGGCAGCAAGCAAGATACAGGTTTTAGGGTATTTTTCCATGAAAATAAATTAATTAAACATGAAGGGTATCGATTCTTTAGTCAATAAATTATATAATCAGCCTGATGAATGTCAAAACATGATAAATAAAATTATAACACACACATACACTAATTTATCATCAATCAGCCATCAATCGATCAACAACATACACTAATTTATCATCAATCAACCATCAATCGATCAACAACATACAAACTAAAAATTGTCTCTACATTAATTTAGTTATGTCGTGATTATACGGTTAACCCTATCATCAATTCTACATGAATGCATGAAAGATCCAATCTTTAGAGTCAAAAGTTGCACAATGTCCAGAATATTGGGGTTAGCTCGTGTAAACCCTCAGTAGACCCAACGAAGAGATGAACAATGGATAATACGATAACAAAGAGATCCACTTGCAAGAATTTCAACAAAACTTGAATTTGATACAATTAATAATTCAAGAGGACGGTGACTTGCCTGTTAGACGGTAAAAACGAATACCAAGAATAACGGGATAAGAATCCCGAAGCAATGAATCCACGAACCAACACAAATAAAGCACATGCAATACGTGCACCGATATCAAAGAAACAACAGCAAGATACAAGATCAAAGACAGCAACACAAAAGCCACAACATTAATAGCGAGACCAGCACAGGCAGCAGCAAGTAAGGAGGATGTCGACGTTGGCTGGTGACGTCGTCGGCGGGACAGGGGAGCGGCGACTGGATGGGCAGTGGTGGCGCGTCGAGTGGTGGTCGGCGGCTAGGTCGAGGTCGAGCGGGAACAGGAGCAGCCAAAGGGGTGGATTTCGATTTGGGTGTTGGGTCGACGGAAGAGGAAGCAAGGGGGGGTCGACGGCCTGGGCGAGGGCAGTGCTCGTCAAGGGGTGGCGCGACGGCGGATGGCGATGAGGGTCACCGAAGAAGAAGCTCGAGAATAGGCTGATGGGAATTTAGGCGGGAAAAGAGAAGATGACGACTGCACAGTAGTCGGGGAGAGAGAAATGGAGAGGAGAGAGAATAAGTGGCTAGGGCTTCAAAATTGTACAAATTTTAGGGTTTGCATTATGGTTGTATTTATATGGTACAATTAGGGTACTGAGTTAGTGAATTAGGGTCCAATAACAGCGGATTAGGGTTAAGAACAAATAAAATTGGGTTTTAGGATTCAATTAGTGATAGATCCAAATCAATAGGGTTCTAATAAAAAATACCCACAATTAAATAAAAGATAATAAGTTCAACAAGAAAAACTCAATCAAGAAGAACGGAAATTTTTCATGTACAAATTTAATCAAAAAGAAAATAATCAAGAAGGAACAATAGAGCATTTAATATATATATATATATATATATATATATATATACATTAAATCAAATAGTGAAATGCGTATAAAATTGAGCATGTTCGTGCTCGGCTTAAAACAAAATAATAATAATAATAAAGCTGATAATAATGAGAAAAATAGTAATACCAATAACAATAATAATAACAACAACAATAACAAGTATTAACACTAACAGAAATAACAATAACAATAACAATAATGATATGCATCAAAATAGGATTTGAGTTTAACAATTTATTAAAATTCGAAAATTAATAATATGAATAGTCAACAAATTAAAAATAGAAAATAAAGTTAATTTATACTATTATTTGAAAAAGATTTTAATAGAAGGTCCAAATTGAATCTAACACAAAATAAATTTAAGAAAATTCAAATTATAGAAAATACGCGGAAAATATTAATTATCGGGAATGGGGGTTACAACCACTCTTCCAAAATTTACCCAAACTCCAGATATCCCAAAATCCCAGCCGCCTACCCCCTTCCACTCCTAGTAATCTTACCCTACCCAAAATCCTAGCCGCCACCCTTCCAAAAGCTAACTACCCTCTTCTTACAACTCTCTTCAATTTCTAAACCCTAATCTCTTATTCCTACTCCCAAACCCGAACTCGACCCGAATACCCGCATACATACTCTCTCTGTTTTCCCAAAAAAAAGGATTCCAAGCCCAAACCCGAAAACCAAACCTGGATTCCATACCCAAATCAAATCCAAACTTGAAAAACCTAACCCTCATCCTAACCTTCTCTCTACTTCCGCTTCGTCTGTTGCTGCCGTCATCGCCGTCGTTCATCGTCGTCAAAAAAATAAAATAAAATAAAATAAAATATAAAATATAAAATATAAAAAATAAAATATAAAAATTGCAGGTACTAGTACTTCTCCAATGACACCCCAGTTTTGCCTGAATATTTTCGTCTCCACCGACTTCTCTGCTGCTGCATCTTCCTCTTCACTTTCCCTCACATCCTGATCCCCATTCAGAACCAAAAAAACCACAGCAGCGCCGCCATCATCTTAATTCCAGCCTCCTCCCTCCTCTCAGCATCATCCCTAATCTTGCCTCACCCCTTCTTCCGACACCAACAACAGTAGCATCATCCAGTTGCCTATCCTGATACCGACAACAACATCTCTGTCTTTATTTCGATCCTTGCCACAACACTAGTCTCATTCCCCCTCGCAGTACTTCTTCTCTTACATCTTCTGCCATGACCGTTACTCCAGCCTTGCCATCTCTTGCTGATTGGGCCACTTCATCATCGCTTTGCTCAGCTAGAATTTCAGCTCTTGGTTCAGTCTGTTAATGTTGGTCCCTTTGCCCCTGCATTCTCTGTCACTCATGGTATGAATTCTTTCTGGATTTTAGATTCCGGTGCATCACATCATCTTACTAGTAATTATATACTACTCACCACCAGCACTGCAGTTCCCTCTCATCTCCATCCCTTCACACAGACGATGACTCACAACTTCTCACTACACACTCATAATCTATTCCATTTATCCATGAACCTTATTTCCATTAGTGCTCTGTGCGATAATGGTCTAGTCATTACATTCGATTCTTTAGGTTGTTCTATTACAGATTCACACAATGGACAGGAGTATTGGCGTGCTAGTTGACATAGTTGTCTATATCATCTAGATTTTCTTCATGCACATAGATCTCAACCTAATTTTGCTAGTGTTGTGTTCTCTGATACTGATATGTGGCACAGATATTTAGGTCATCTTAGTGAGTTTCTTCTTAAGACTTTAGCCCGTATTACGTTTGTCTGTATATCATGGCTGTCAGTTGGCCAAACACATAGCACTCCCTTTTAATAACAAAAGCATTTCTGAAACCACTCATCCTTTGCAACGTGTTCATTCTGACATATGGGAACCCTCTTTTGTACCTTCTAGCAAAGGCTATCTCTATTATGTTACCTTCATAGATGACTTCCCTCAATATACATGGATTTTTATTTTGCGCAAACGATATGAGATTCCTAACATTTACCAGTTCTTTACGACCATGATTCACACTCAGCTCGGTATGCGCATCAGGAGTTTTTGCTCAGACGGTGCTCGTGAGTACACTTCCACTGCTATGAGATCTATCTTTTAGTCTTACGACACACTTTTTTCAGCAGCCATGTCCTCACACACATGAGTAAAATGGTGTAGCTGAACGCAAGCATTGTCATATTCCTGAGATGGCTCGTGCTTTTTTACTCTCCTCTTCTGTTCCTCGTCCTTTCTTGGCTGAAGCTTTCATGACTTCTGTCCGCCTTATTAACATTACTCTCTCATCGACCTTATCTGGTACAACACCTTATGAGACTCTACATCACTCACCACCAGACTACAGTATGCTCCGTATTTTTTGGTGCACATATTACGTTCTTCTCCCTCCTACTGAGTGCATAAAGCTGGCCGCCCACGCTGTTAAGTGCGTTCACCTAGGTATCAGTTCAGAGCACAAAAGATATCATTGCTTTGATCCCTTAGCGCGTCATGTCAGTATATTCCGACATGTCTTATTTTTGGAAGGATCTCCTTATTACATGTCTTCTCTTGAGGATACTAGCTTTCTAGATTCCCCGGTTCCATTGACTACCTCCTCAGAGACATCTTCACGTATTTCCTTTGATCCCACTCCTTTGGCTCTTCTCCCATCTCACAGACATTACGACTCCTACCTCTCCTGCAGAGGCCCCTCCCATACCACTTGCATTACCGCAGGCACATGCACCCACACCACCTGCATCCCCACCCCTGCATGCACCCACCCCGCCGACCTCACCCCCACACCCTGCACACCCCCCATATGTTCATCTGTCTACACGTATCACTTCGGGGATTCCTCCAACACGTTATACACTTAATGTCATTAGACTCTCAGACCAGTTTATTTTTACAATCATTGCCTCTTACTCATCACAGTTCCATGTATATCTCACCTATACACACTCCACACGTGAGCCCAGAACCTACTAGGAAGCGATTCAATATCTCGAGTGCAGGAGCTATTGCAGAGGATTTTCGTGCATTTGATCAGACTGATACTTGAGATGTTGTTCCACTACCAGAGAGCGTCAAGTCTGTTATCTGCAAGTGTAGCTTCAAGGTCAAATATCGACCTGATGGCTCCATTGAGCTGCACAAGGCACATATAGTTGCCCGAGGATTTTCTGAGGAGCATGACATTGATTACAATGAGATTTTTGCTCCAGTTGCACAGATGACTACAATTCGTACTCCTCTAGTCATTGCTACCATCTATTAGTGGCTGTTACACCAGATGGACGTGAAGAATGCCTTTCTTCATGGTATCCCATCTGAGGTTGTTTTCATGCAACCTCCTCTTGGCCTTACCACACCTTCTCATCATGTTTGTCGTCTACGCCGCGCTATATATGGTCTGAAACAGGCTCCTCGAGCCTGGTTTGAGTGCTTTCGCCGTGTCATCACACATGCCAATTTCAGTTAGAGTTCACAGGACCACTCTATATATGCGGTCAATACCGCAGGGAATGATACTTCTACTGCTATATATTGATGATATGATTATTACTTAGGATGATTTCGCAAGCATTGCATCTACTTAGATATACCTTCACCAACCGTTTCATATGAAGGATCTTAGTCGATTACGTTATTTGCTGGGTCTAGAAATTGCCCATGGATCTCGGGAGACACTCATTTCTCAGCAGAAATACACATCAAACATTATCTCTACTGCATGTCTCTCTAACAGTCGATCGACTGATATTCTCTTAGAGCTTCACATGAATCTTCATCCCACAGATGGTGAGCTACTTCCTAATCCCATTGGATACATGCGGATTGTTTGTCAGCTTGTCCACTTATGCATGACTAGATTCGATATTGTCCATGCAGTCAGTATTTTCAGCCAGTTTCTTTTAGCTTCTCGATCAGTTCACTCCATTGCACTTCTTCGGATCCTCAGATATCTTCGGGGCACTAACTCGCTCATTATTTATGCCTTCTGCAACTAAACTGAAGCTTAGTACATATTCTGATTCAGATTGGATGGGTGATCCTACTACCAGATGGTCTACCACATGTTGCTGTTTATTTCTTGGTGATTCGCTGATCTCATGGCGAAGCAAGCAACATGCAGCTATTACATGTTATTCCACAGAAGCTGAGTACAAAGCATGACAGCTACCACTAGAAAGATTATTCATGTTCGGTGGTTGTTATCTGATATGAGTGTTACTCTTACAGGAGCTACTCCTCTTTATTGTGATAATCGAAGTGTCTTACATATTGCAAGCAACCCGGTTTTTCATGAGCAGACGAAGCACATAGAGATTGATTACCACTATGTTTGTGAGCATTTTGAGGCAGATATCATTTCTGTTCATTCTGTGACCTCTTCACAGCAGACAACAACATATTTCTTCATCAAATTCCACATTGTCCAGAGATTTCAATACTTGGTGGGCAAACTCACACTGTTCGACCCACCATGAGTTTGAGAAGTGGTGTTAGATATCATATTAGATTATTAGTCCCATATCGGAATATGTATTAAATTAGTCTTTACTTTTCTTCTATATATAGGAGATATTATACTCAATTGTAATCAATCTAATAACATTTATTTAATCTCTCTTAGAGAACACCGAGCCTCACACCAAACTCAACATTTTGCTCAGGAATTGTGTAGTCCGTATACATTGTTAAAATTGTACGTTACCATCTTAAGATTTGTTTAGGAGGAAGGAATTAAGCAAGAGATGAAATTCTGAACAGCCAAAAATATTCACAATTAAATAAAACAACGCATCTTGCTCGCTTTCATATAAACTCAACTCAACAATAATTCTAAACTAATACAAAGAAGAACAAATAAAGCGAGAAACATAACACAAAGCATACAAATTAACCAAACTATATATTACGTTTCTAATTAAATATGCAGTTTATAATGAGAGATTAAACCCATAATCAAGCAAGCCTTAGGATTAACTTCCTCTTCCACCTTCTCCCTTTAATTCCCTCCTGTATCTATACAAGCATAACCAACCAAAGAAAACATCAGTATATAAAACAATTAATATTTTTACCCTTAGGTTCTTCATGAACAGGTACATGCAGACTTCTTAGTGGTGATGAAGACGACATTGATCAACCAATTAGCAACTTAATTCCAAAATTGCATGCTAAATACTAACTAATTAAACTATATGATATGTACTTACAAAATATATGCTTCTATTCTCTGTTTAATTCTCCTTGTTGCTAACTTTAAGTTAATACTATAAGAGAGAGCTCCAGGTGAAATATAAAGAGACTCTTCCTGGCATCTAGACCAACCTGTCCACACTCCACAGAATAACTTCTGCAGTGAACACTCTGCACTCCAGTGACAGGGGGTGGATTTTTTTAAATTTTTTTTAATGAAAAAATTCTTGTAAAGAAAAAAATTATATGATTTGAACAGGAAATCAGAAGATGTATTGAGGGTGTATCGTGATATACATTCATCTGATCACCTAAAATTTAGAGAGAAAAAACGCAACCGTATCCATGTTCTTTACTATTAGTCTATATATTACTTCAATCACCTAAACTTCGTGAAACTTATACGTATATTCTCAATAGAAATAGAATATTATTGTGTATATTACAGTATGGGACAACACAAGTTTGCACGCGTAATGTGTTAGTTATCGGACCGGGTTGACTGGGTATAAAGCCCAGTACAAAAAATGCAGTCTTATCCCATATATAATAGTATTTTGGTAGTACATGAGATTATTCTAATTCTGGTAATCATTGTATAATATTTCAAGCAGTAAGGATATTAAATCCTAACCCTAATTTCTCTTTTGTTCTTATTTTCAGAATTATCAACAGTCTTGAGATATTAAACAGTTAATATATTGTGAGATTAATGAAAGATTAGTGAATTAATCGATGGTGTTGTCGCCGTTCGTTGGGATCCTCGGCCGCCGACGTCTTCTGCCGTCAGCACCACCGCACCAGCTGGTCACGGTCACCGTGGTCACATGTGGCTGCGATTCGCAGTGCCTCTCTCCTCTCCTATTGTTCCTTGCGAACTCGAGACTCACCACCCGTTCTCAGTGCCGGCCCTACGATTTTGGGGGCCTGAAGCAAACTTTCAAAAAGGGGCCCTCACATATACCAAAAAAAAAAAAAAGCCGATCCATGTGTTAGAATTTTTTTTCACATATACCTCACATATACACATTTTCAAATTTTTTTTTTTCAAAAACGGGGGCCCCTTATGTATTAGATTTTTTTTCACATATACTTCGCATATACACATTTCTAAATTTTTTTATTTTTGAAAATGGGGGCCCCCTCATATACAAAAAAAAAATTTTTTTTTGGGGGCCTGATGCAAGTGTTTCACTTGCATCAGGCCTAGGCCGGGCCTGCCCGTTCTCCAGATCCATCAATTGTATCTTGATGTTTGTTGTTTGGGATTATTGGTGCTTGGTGTTTGGTTTGGTTGTAGGGATAGGATTTGGTGTGGTGTTTGATTGGTGTTTGGTGTTCGGTTTGCTCTTTGGTGCTTCATGTTTTGGTTTGGTTGTTGGACCGAACCCGGAACCCGCAAACCCATGGAACCCCAGCTCAAAAATCTGAAGTCAACTCGACCCGCATCCTACCAACCTCCTTATCATCATCAAGATTTGATTTTCTCTATACTTTAGGATTTGTGCTATCTCTATTTGATTTTATTTTCTGTTTAATTGTTTATTTGGCGCCTTTTACAGAAAAAGTCCACATCTTTCACTGAAATTACGTGAGCAGTTATTGTTCGGAATGAATCCTTTATTTTTTGAAATTTATTATTTATTCATTTGAGATGGGAAAACAAAATCGTTTGTACGAATTTCCTAAACTAAAGGGATTTTGCAGTTTTGAATTTAAACGTTTGGAAAAGAAAAGCACAACATGTGATGAATTTATGAAAATATATGATATTTGAAAAACTACTTGTGATGATTGCATTGAGGATGTGGATAATGCAATTTAGGCCATGTGCACAAGAAAATCAATCATGGACCCGAAAGTGGAAGGTAAGTTCTAAATGCTTGTGCATTTATTTTTTAACTCTATTTTAATTTTGCTATGTGCTAGAAGGTTAAAAGATAACAAATCAAGTGTCTAAGTGAATAATCCTCGTTGCTAAGGGCTAAAGTTCAAGCCTTGCAATTTATTATTTTTTATGAGTTTGAATTTATTGATGTGTGTTAAAGTTTAAGAAATTATTTTTGAGACATATATTTTGTTGTGAAAATAAACAACTACATATTGACTACCTTTTATGATGATTGTAGGTTCCTTGAATAGTTGCTTGCAACAAACATTGTTGGAGACTGTAGAATCCTCTTTACTTTGGAAGAACATTTGAAGATTAAATAAGTCTGCACATGACAGGCTTCTCCATCACTTTTGGAAAACAATTTTAATGTGAAGCGTCAGTATGATCTGCTTTAATCCTTATTAGTATTTTCGTGTGTTGAATGAGCTATCCCAACTTTGATAAAATGATTTGTGTTTCTTTGTAGGAGTGATCACATGTTTTTATTTTTTTTATTTTTTATCATAATTAATCCCATGTTATAACTAGCATATCTAGGATTTTTAAGTGTGTATTATCATACTGTGTGTATAAGTATAGTGGCTATCCTTCCACTTGCAGTTTATGTGAACTCGTATATTTACTTATCTAATAAAGATTAATATATATGTTTTGTAATAAATAACTGTAACTTCATTAGTTACGTTTTGTTTTTTCACGTTCATTGTACTGTGCGTGCAAAGTTAAACTGTAACATTTTGGTCATTATCTCGTTTAGCATTTTGAAGATAATGAAGAACGAATAAATCAACGAAATCTTCGCTCAAAGTGTTTGAGCACTTGGACATTGTTAGAACTACAAGAGAAAGCAAACGGTTTTGTGAAATGTGGTACAATAATTTTGTATTCACTCCTATTATTATTATTATTTTATAATGTGGCTATATAGTTAATGACATGTGTAAGTTGAGTTAAACAAACGAAGCAATTAATTGATAATGATAGTTTCAATTTGTGTATTCATTGAACACGGCATAACAGGCTAGGACATGTGAACTATATATTAAATTGTTTGCTCTTGTTAAAACTCACAACTTTGCTAAATGACATTTCATAAAAATATGACAAATGTGAAGTTTGTGCTCAGATTATGATCGCTACAAAATTATTTAGTATGGTCTCTAGGAGTACACAATTTCTTGAGTCGATATATTTTGATATTTGTGATCTCAATAGCTTTGTGACTAGATGAGACAATGATTTTTCAGAAGTATTTAATCATTTTTTTATATAATAATTGAATGTTTGTCATAGATATGAAGAATGAAGCACTTTTTATTTTTAATAAATTAATTTTTTAAAAAATGCTAAGATCAAAAGGGATCAGGTGTGATAGATGTGGTGAATATATTTTAATATTGGCATAGTCTCTAGTGCAATTTATTTACCACAGGCAAACAGTATTGATAAAGTTAGCATCAAATACTTAGTGAAATGTTGAATTCTATATTATTGACTGTTGTTTGACCTTGTATAATTGTGAGTGATGACGTATTGTTAATCATATTCCTAATATGTTACTATACTCTGAATTATTTACACCTTGTGGATTATGACATAAAAACACAAATAATTTTGTTAAAGTAAAAACATGGGGTGTGATGCATTTGTTAGAGTACATAACCCTAGAAAGTCTAAAGTATGACCTATAACAAATATTTATGTATACTTAGAAAGTGCAAAAATGTAGTTCTAGGGACATATTCTGGATCTATCTAATTTGTATTAATAGAAACTATACTTGCAGAGTTCTTTGAGAATGTGTTCATCAAAGATAAAGGTATGAAATTATCTAGTCTTACATACACGGTCAGTAATTCACAGTTGGAATTAAGAACAAGTCTTACTGACTCTTTAGTAGATAAATAAATGAATTAGTTTTTATACAATAATACTTTAAATTAGTTGATTTGCGGAAACGAGCTAAAACTATAGTAAGAAATTGGGGTTTTATAAAGGAAACTTAAGTTTAGATTGTTCAGTAACAATTTTAATGCACTTTTAGTAGCTAAAGGATTAATTGAGATAAATGGGATAGATTGGTTTGATGTGTACTCATATGTTTGTCATATTGCTACAATAAGGATTCTTCTTCTCCTTACATCTATTGAAAATTTTGTTAATCATCAAAGATGTTTTGAACATATTTGTACTAAAATGTTTAATGAACAAGATTTTTAAATTGGCAAAATCATTGTATGTTTTAAAACATGTATTACAGCTAACACATAAATAATTTGACAAATTTTTAAAGAGCTTAGATTTAAATCAAGTAATTCAGATAAATATCTTTAATTCTGTGGTAAGTCAAATATAATTGTTATCATTTATTGGTATATTATTGAAATGCTTATTGTTGGAATTGACCTATTTATCATAAATGAAGTTAAAACTGTGATATCTAAAGAATTCAGTATGAAACATGTTGGGGTTTGTGGACCCAAATACACGATAATTAGTTGAAGAAGATTGAGAAGGAGAGTCAAAGTGGGAGCAAGCTGGTCAAGAGCAGTCAAAAGCTACAGGCAGAGTTGCGGTTGACTGCACACCCGACCGACCATGTACATGCAGTGTATAATCGACTGTCTTGATCGATGCTAAAATCCTGTACACCTAAAGGAA
Organism: Hemerocallis citrina; assembly: GCA_017893485.1. NCBI lineage: Eukaryota > Viridiplantae > Streptophyta > Magnoliopsida > Asparagales > Asphodelaceae > Hemerocallis > Hemerocallis citrina. Next base: position 305,250,237 of record CM030359.1, on the reverse strand, counting down.
TGACCGTTCGACCGTGCAGTCGACTGACCCACTCTCTGGATCCCTGTACAGTCGAAGAAATGAATGGTTGACTGACCAAAGTTGTGGTCGACTGACGCGATGCTGAATGATATGTGGCTGAGATTAGATCTGATGAAAACCTATATATATTGTATTGTGTACAATTTTAGGGAACCTGAAAAGAAAAAAAAGATCTATTAGCCTTCAAAGAGAGAGAGGGGGAGATAGAGAGAAACCATCCTTGGGGGTGCGTTCTTGAGAGATTTGTAAACTTATTCTTCATATTTCTAGTGGAAATCGCAGGAATGCCTCTGCGCGGGGAAGTAGCCATTGAATTGGGTTAACCTCAAAAAATTCTCGTGTGTTCTTATGTGATTACTTTGATTGTTTATGTTCTCTTGTTTTTGATATATTTGTTTTGCATCTCGTTGGTGAGTTATTTCGCAGTTAGAACTCAACAAAGTGGTATCAGAGCACCAGGTTGGTAGTATTGATTGAGATAAGGAAAAAGAGTAGAGTCAAGGAGTTCGATGGAACATAATTCACAATGTGGAAGATCCAGATGAAAGCTTATCTTTGACAGAAGGATCTTGATAATCCATTGTTCGGCGTGAAGCCAAAAGGGGCAGAGGTAGATCTGGTTGCGCATGCGGCTTGGTATAGATTGGATCAGGAAGCACTTGGACAAATTTATTTGTCGCTGAATAGGAAGTCGTTATTCCACACTGATAAGACAAAGACCGCGAAGGTGGCAATGGGGATATTATCATATATGTTTGAGAAACTGAATGCAGCAAACCATATTTTTTACCTAAAGAAATTGTTCAACAGGAGGTGTCAGGAAAGGGGTTCGGTGCCAGAGCACATCAACAATTTCTGTATGGTTTACAATCAGATAGAATCATCGGGTTTAAAATTTGAGACAAGAGCACAATCGTTGTTGTTGCTATCCAGTATTCCCGATAGTTATGGCATAGTAGAGCAGACCGTTACAAGCACCATGACTGATGCGACAACTTTGAAGGATGTTATAAACAATATCATGAATGCGGATGCAAGAAGGAAGAGACATGAAAAGTCTTCAGTGTCATATCCTAGCAATGCCGCGCTGTCAGTTGATAACCATGGTAGGAGTAACAATAGAAGGAAGTCGCAAAGCATGAATCACAGGTCCAAGTCAAGAGCAGGACATCGCAAATGTGAGTGTTGTCATTGAAAGAAGATGGGGCACAGGAGAGACCAATGTGAGGACTATAAGAAAGCGCAAGCAGGATTATAGGTAGCCAATGTGGTAAGTATCGAATCCCATTTAAATGAATTGTGTTTATTTGCTGGATTTGATATTACGAAAGATAATTGATGTATAAACTCAGGTGCTTTTTATCACCCACGAGGGATGTTTTTGAGGATTATAGGACAAGTAATTTTGGTGCAGTTTCAGTTGGTAATAGACAAATATGTCCAATTGTAGGTAAATACACAGTGAGAGTGAGAGTGGCAGGTAATTAGTTTTGAATGACACAAGACACATTCCGAGCTTGAGAAAAATACTTGATCTCAATTAGTAAACTAGACAAAGAAGGATTCATACAGCTTTTGGATATGGAGAATGGAAGGTGATTACAGGTGCCAGGTTGGTGGCAAAAGAAAAGCGTGGTGACACGTTGTACTTACTTAGAGGATGCGATTTAGGTGATATCATTGCTACATCACCAGCAGGTAGTTCTTCTTCAATTCTATGGCATGTCAGGTGGGACACTTTTGTGAAAAGGGTTTCAAACAACTCTGTTCTTTTATCGGGGCTTAAGAAGGTTGAGATGGATTTCTGTGAGAACTGTATGATGGAAAAATAGAAGACAGTTAGCTTTCAGTTGAACTTGCGTGAGAAGAAGCTTAGGAAGCTAGAGTTGGTACATACAGATGTGTGGGGTCCAGCTCAGAAATTTTCTTATGGTGGTAAGAGATACTTTGTCACATTCATCGATGATGCTACAAGAAAAGTTTGGGTTCATGCAATTCATGAGAAATCAAATGTGTTGAGGCATTCAAAGCTTAGAAGGTCAGGGTTGAGAAAGAGACGGGTTGCAAAGTGAAAGCATTAAAGTCGGACAATGGTAGTGAGTACACAGATAAAAAGCTTGTTGACTATCTGGCAAAGGAAGGTATCCAAGGAATCATGACAGTTCCTAGGGCTTCACAGGAGAATGAAGTAGTAGAAAGAATGAACCGCACGATACTCGAAAGGGCGAGATGCATGAGACTTCATGCGAGTCTTCCGATCCATCTTTGGGTCGCTACAGTGGATACAGTAGTGTATTTGATTAACCGTTGTCCGTCTAATGGCTTTGATGATGCGATTTCGCAAGAACTATAGTCAAGTAACACTGTCAATTATTTGTATTTGAAAGTTTTTTGTTGTATTGAATATTCACTAATTAACAGGGAAAAAAAGAAACTGGATTCTAAATGCAGAAAGTGTGTATTCATTGGCTACGGTGGCGATGAGTTTGGTTATAGACTTTGGGATTTTGTGAACAACAAGGTCATTCGCAACAGGAATATAGTATTCAGTGAAGAAGTCTTATGCAAGGACATGCACGCATGTAAAGACAATACAACTAGTTGAAAGTCAGATTTTGGTTCAGACTCATATTCATATTCTGATTCTGAAGGCGACACTGGTGGTGGGGGCCCTACAATGCAACAATAGATACAAGTACCACATGCAGCACATAAGGCTCATGATAAGCCTATTGGGAATGAGCAAGTTATCCAAGATGAACAGGTACAACCAGAGCAGTTTGGAAAATCTGAACCGGCCGGTGAACCGGTACCCACATTGAGGAGATCGACATGAGAGAGAAGGAAAACCAAGATATTTGAGCCATCAACTAGTATTGTTCATGAGCATGTTCTGTACACGAATTCATGAGAGCCAGAGACTTATGACGAGGCTTTGAAGGATGAAGCTCAAATTCAGTGGGATTTAGCCGTGAGGGACAAGATTAATTCCTTGGAACAAAACCAAACTTGGGAGTTGACCAAGTTACCTACAGGGAAACACCCTCTTATGAACAAATGGATTTTCTGAGTCAAAGATGAGGCAGATGGCAGTAAAAGGTATAAGACGAGGCTTGTTTTTAAAGAGTTCTCTCAAAGCGAAGATGTCGATTACAGTGAGATCTTTGCACCGGTTGTGAAGATGACTTCAATTTGGGTTCTGCTTAGTATTGTGGTAGTGGAAGACTTACATTTAGAGTAGTTCGATGTGAAAATAACATTTCTCCATGGTGATGTCGAAAAAGAGTTTTACATGAGACAACCCACATGTTTTAAAGCTAAAGGCAAAGAAGAGTCTTTATAGACTCAAATAAGCACCATGGCAATGATACTTGAAGTTTGATTGCTTTATGAGAGGAAACAGTTTCGACATATGTGAAACAGATCATTGTGTTTATGTTCAGTGATATGAATACAATGATATAGTTACCTTGGCATTGTATGTGGACGACATATTGTTAGCAGGTTCATATATGGAGAGATCAAGAAAGGGAAGAAGGGACTAGCTTCAGAGTTTTCAACAAAGGACTTGGGTGAAGAAAAGAAAAGTCTCGTTATGAAGATTAGTAGAGATAGGAAAAGCAAGATCTTTGGTTATCACAAGCGGACTATGTGAAGAAGGTGTTGAAAAGATTCAATATGGATGGCGCAAGGCCAGTCACTTGTCCATTGGCCGCACACTTCAAGTTATCGATGGACTTGTGTCCTAAAAAGGAGGCAGAGATGGAGAAAATGGCTGTTATTTCTTATGCCCTAGCCATTGGGAGTTTGCTGTATGCAATGGATTTTACAAGACCATATATTGCACAAGCAGTGAAAATTTTCAGCTGTTATATGAAGAATCCAGGTAAACAACATTGGGATGCAGTAAAGTGAATTCTCAGATTTCTAGTAGGTACTTCATGTCACTCTCTTTGTTTTGGGGGAGATTCTTTGCATATACATGGTTATATGGATACGAATTTTTGGGGCGATCGTGATGGTTGTAGAAGTTCTACAGTATATGTATTTATAGTTGGAAGTACAACTGTTAGTTGGGCTTCGTTGTTACAAAATATTGTACTGTCATGCCCCTCTTCCCAAAAGAATACAGAATACGAATACGTAACAAGCCCAGCAAATAATTTTCATTATTCGTAAGCTGTAAGGATCAACTCAACAGTAAACAAAAAGATACAACCACACATGTATGAATCAAACCTCATAATCACAAGAATTACTTAAAATCAAATACATGATTCTCAAATAAAACAAGATCTGAAGAACAATAAAACTCCGGGTCAAACATGCCCAATTACAAAGTATCAAGTAGCAACAAAAGAAACTGATAAACTTGATGAAGAAATAAACTAATGCACAAAAGATCCTAGTCTAAATGGCTTAGAACACTTGATCGCTTACTCCTGCAGGTAACTGGTCTCCAAAACCTGTATATTTATCAATTCGAAAGAAACAGACAAGAAGGAAAACAATCTACCCGTTAGTGCAAGCTACGGGCCGCAAGTATTACAAGCAGAAGGGTACAAGAACACGATAAATAATAATACAGAGCAGGAAATAAGAATCAAGAGCATAGAATATAGCATGAAAGGATTGCAACAGGTAAATAGGGTCAAATAAACTGATAAGCTTGTAACAGATATCAGATAAACCTGTAAAGTTGTAACAAATATCAGATAAACATGTAAACTTGTAACATATATCAGATAAACATGTGAAACAGGTAATAGAAATATGTAGGTGAAACATATTATTCTTAAGTCTGTTATTTAATCCTATCTAATGCATCACTAATGTTTTCCATACCACACGGTTGCTGCATACAAACAAGTTACGTTTAGATTTAGTGGTGGATTCCATAGGGCCGTGTACTTAGGCATCATATAAACTGATAAATAGATAAACAGAAACAGATAAACAGACTCATGAATCATGTAATCATGTATTCATGCAAACATGTGAGATCAACGAGCCCCCTTCCGAGTACACCTTCCTATAGGGAAAAATTAATCATGTATTCATGCAAACATGTGAGATCAACGAGCCCCCTTCCGAGTACACCTTCCTATAGGGAAAAATGCAGTCAGGTAATCATGTAAATAGATAAACAGATAAGATGGAAAACACGAGCCCCCATCCGAGTACACTTTCCTATATTGTCCACTACCAAATCTTTTCCTTAAACCCCGACTTGATACTTATTCTTTTATTCAAAAAAGACATGAATGTGCAAAATCAGGGACATGTAAACATGACAGGGACAGAAACCAGATTCAGACTGGGCGGAAAACATGTTTGGGTGCCATAAACAAACTTATAAATATTGAAACAACAAGGACTCAAATTCTGGACAGCAGTACGTTGCTGCACCAAAACTGGAATTTCTGCTGCTACAGAAAAGAAATTCAAGATCGGTTAAGAGTTCCAGAAACTAGACTCCTCACATGTTCTAACGTATATTTAAATTCAACATTCTGATAAAAGTAACTAAATCAATTAGTCTGTTCTTTACGGATTTCCTGTTCTGGCAGAAACTTAGGGTACAATTCTTATATTCATAAAATAGTAAGAAATTCATTTAAAAATCCTATAAAATTTATAATCAGATTCTTAATCATTGGAAACATATTGGAGTTTATCATAGCATAATTACACTATTAATCTGACTTATAAAATAATAACATGTCAACACATCGTAAATCAAAAATTTGGAAATCTAAAGCTAGCAGCATTAAAAATGGGATATTTCGCACATCACAGATCGGATTTCAGATCCGTCGGATGTTCTGGAAACTATAAACAGGGGACTACATTTCTTATTTATAAAGTTCTAACAGATTTAAAATGTAACTGGGTCAAAACCTGATTACGGTCAAAACTGACGGCAGGGAAGAAATATACAATTTGATATCTATGATCTAATTCATGTTCGTGTAATTGATGCAATAACGAAGTATTCATGATCTTTTATGAATACGTAATTAACAGAAACAAATCAAAACAGATAGGGGTCAAGATCATCAATGTATAAGGCATGAGAAATGGGTGACAACGATAAACCTACTTGCAGTATTTCAAAGAATGCTTGTATGAAAAAAAAAGATTCGTACAAGGATACTTGCCTTAATATGATGACGATGATTTTGATAATATTGAGAATAACGGGACGAGTGTCCCGGCGGCAACACGTGCAAATTACGTGCAACAATGCACACCTGAAAAGCACGTGCACACAAGTGCAAAGAAACACACAGAAACTCAGCGACACAACAGCAACCAGCGGACACAACAACAAACAGCAAGAGTGGCCAATACAAACAGCAAACAGCGGCTCCTCACAATAAACAGTAAGATCAACAGCCAATACGGGTTCAGCAATGGCAGTGACTGCGACTTGGCTCGACTTCGACGGTAGGCGGCGGTCCACTGCGATGGCCAACGGCAGCGAGGGGGGGCTCGGGGTGATTGGGATGCAGGCGATGAGTTTCGGTGAGACGAAACAGAGGAAGAAGAAGATCGGGGTAGCGACGACTGTGGTGGCTGTTGTTGATGGTGAAGCGGCGATTGGGACAGCGAGGTGACTCAGGGGCTCGGTGATGGTCTCACTCATGAGAGGGCAAGGGAGACGATGGTAGCAGCAATGGTGAGGTGACGCAACTACAACAAAGAGGATGAGAGGTGCGAGAGGCTCGGTGGTTGATGAAGCAATGGCGTTGTGGAGATAGCAATGGGGCTCAGAAAGGTTGCTAGCGTGGTCGAGTGGTGGTGGCGGCGAGGAGTGAGAGCGAGGGAGAGGGCGACGGCAGGGTGTAGGGGATGGAGGATGGCGAAGATGGCGAGGAGCTCGGGGCTGCGATGGGGCTAAGGGACATTGAGGGTGGCTCGAGCGGGAGGTTGAAGATGAGGAAAGGGGATGGCGATGGAGACAGAGGCGATGGGGCGCTCTGTTTTTGTTTTTGGAACAGAGGAAGAGGGAGATAGGGGGAGAGAGAGAGACTGGGTAATGAGAGAGGGATTATTAATATGATAATATTAAAATAATGGGGTGAGTACGGGTGAGTTATGAGATAGTGGGAGCAAGGTGAGAGTTGTGGGGGTTATTGGGGTGACTGCATGCTACAGAAGAGGGTGGGGGAAACGTAAGAGGGAGTTGAAGAGATCTGGGGGAAAATTGAGTTAGTGGGTTTAAATTGGGTTAACGGGTTTGGGTACACCAATGCGGGTTTTGAGTTTAATAGTTGGGCTCACATTAATAAATAAGGATAATAATATTGTTGGGCTGGGTTTGGGCTTAAGAATTGGGCTTTACATGAAATTAAAATAATCAAAATAATATGATACTATGGATTAAATTGGGCTTCAAATAAAATAATCAAATTAATTTAAATGTGGGCTAAAATTTGGCTTTTATTAAAATGATAACAATGATAATAAAATCAAACTGGTTTGGGATTCCACTATTAATAAATAAAAATATAAGATTGGGCTTCATATAAAACAAAATAATCAATAGTAATAATATGATACAATGACTGTTGGTTTCAAAAGAATAAAATAATTTATAGAAGAAATTGAAATACAAGAATACAAAAAAAGGAATGAGAATCTGTATACTCGGGAATGGGGGTTACAAGCACAGCCATCCACAAAGTCAGAGTGTATGGCACTTACAGAGGCGACGAAAGACATGTTGTGGGTTTCTGAGCTTATGAAACAGTTGGACAGAAGAAAAAAAAACCACGGGTGAGGTATGGTGTGATAGTCAAATTGTGGTTTTCTTGGCGAAAAACTTGACATATCACTCTAAGACTAGGCACATTCAAATGAGGTATCACTTTATTAGAATGACGGTTGAGAAGAAATAGGTGAAGCTATCAAAGATTCTTGGCACTAAGAATCTGGCTGACATGCTCACAAAGGTAGTGGATAGGCATCAGTTCTGCTATACCGCTATTGATTGTCTCCAGGATAATTGATGAGGAGACTCACAGAGGCACAAACCTAATTAGGCCAATGGAAGAATGAAGAACATGTTAGAAACTTTGTGTATATATCTCCTAGTGGGAGATTGTTGGGGTTTGTGGATCCAAATACACAATAATGGGTTGAAAGAGGTTGACGTGAAGGAGAGTCGAAGTGGGTGTAACACCCCGAATTCCAAATAAGCCTGAATTCAAAGTTCCACAGGATCTTTATACTTCACTTCGTATAATTTTACAAGGAATTTAGAACTTTTATTACAACAATGATTACATCAGAGTCTTTTACATCAACACGCAGCGGAATAAATAAATACAACAATGATAAGTGTACAATTGTAACAACTTTAGCATTTAAATAATCATCAGTAACAAATTCATCTTTATATCTTCTTATAAACTCCAAGTCCTGCATATAAAACTGTGGGCACGTAAGTTGCTTACAATCGACAAAATATTATACACGGCCATCCTCGCTATGCCGAACAGTATAACGATGCTTAAATACTTTAGCAAACACAAACTTGATCACAAACTAAGCTACGGAGGGACTATCCTATTGATGTCGTAGGTGCTGTGCACTTAGTCCTTAATGCAATTATTTATATTACATGACACTAATGTGCACTTATTCGGATTCTATGCATTCCATAATACATAAGTCCGAGGTCAAGCCCTTAATCATTCTTCATCTTGTAGGGTTCAATCCCTCGCAATGACTTAAACTACTACGGTAACTACGGTAAGTATCTTAGGTATTCTATGAGTTACGAGCCTACGTCTAGACATCCTGGAGAGAATCCCACGCACTGACGCATGACTCATCATGCAGACATCTTGTGGTCAATTCACCTCTGCCATGGACCATGGCACCACCCGTAGTCACCAAATACCCCACAAGCGTCGCCACCAGGACGGTACCCTGGAGTAGTATCCATGCCTTAATCATGACGCATCATGAGGACATCCTGTGAACACTCTCACGCTGCCAATCCAATGGCCCTCATACTCATGTTTTTCTCTTACTTTCATCACATCTCCACTATAATGTAGTCCTTAGATTTTTAATTTGTTCTAAAAGAAAATCATCACAACCTAGAGCTAGCTTATCCTACCGGACTTAAACCAAAACAAAAGAGACAGTCTGCCTACTTGGCTACTTCTCAAGAGATGCTCAACCCACACTGGTTAGCTTTCAAATTCATTAATAAAAATTACCGGTCACTAGGGTCTCGCCTAGCCTCTAGATTCCAACAACTATCTCTTTCTAGAGATCAACAATAAGTCATATTCATCTCAAAATAATCTTTCAATTTCTTTATTCATATCTCTTTCTCAAAGAGAATATTTCTTAATAAACTCATAACACGACATAAGTCAATTCAACATCTTTATCAATTTAATCTCTCACAACATTGTACACAATTTAAACTCTTCATTTAATTAATACTAAAATTACAAAATCTCATTTTGAACTCTTCACAATTTTCTATGTTCAACAAAAATATTTGTATCTTAAATCACAAAAAGAATTATACTTCAAAGAAATTTTGTTAATCACTTTTCCCAGAATTTGCTTCTAAAAACCTCATTATAATAAGTCAAAATGTTGTAGAAATCAGTCTATTGTATTTGCCCTTAACCAGAAAAAGAATTTCAATTGAACCTTATAAACAAAATACAGGGCATGATCCCATGAAACCTAGATATTTTTTTGATATTTCTAATATTTTTTTTTAATATTAAAAATACTTAAAATCTCAAAAAACATAATAATTTACCATGGAGTAGTATCCACGCCCTAATCATGACGCATCATGAGGACATCCTGTGAACACTCTCACGCCGCCAATCCAGGTCCTCATACTCATGTTTTTCTCTTACTTTCATTACATATCCACTATAGTATAGTCCTTAGATGTTTAATTTGTTTTAAAAGAAAATCATCACAACCTAGAGCTAGCTTACCCTACCGGACTTAAACCAAAACAAAAGAGATAGTCATCTTGGCTACTTCTCAAGAGATGCTCAACCCACACTGGTTAGCTCTTAAATTCATTAATAAAAACTGCCGGTCACTAGGGTCTCGCCTAGCCTCTAGATTCCAACAACTATCTCTTTTTAGATATCAACAATAAGTCATATTCAATCTCAAAATAATCTTTCAATTTCTTTATTCATATCTCTTTCTCAAAGAGAATATTTCTTAATAAACTCATAACACAACATAAGTCAATTCAACCTCTTTATCAATTTAATCTCTTACAACATTGTACACAATTTAAACTCTTCATTTAATCAATACTAAAATCAAAAAACCTCATTTTGAACTCTTCACAATTTTCTATGTTCAACAAAATTATTTGTATCTTAAATCACAAAAAGAATTATACTTTTAAGAAATTTTATTAATCACTTTTCCCAGAATTTGATTCTAAAAACCTCATTATAATAAGTCAAAATGTTGTAGAAAAATTCCCATGAAACCTAGATATTTTTTTGATATTTCTAATAATTTTTCTTAATCTTAAAGAATACTTCAAATCTCAAAAAACATAATAATTTACCCAAAAAATCAAAATTTAAAAAAATTGGCCGAAGCCAGGAATCAAACCCATACACAACATGCCCGCCTAGCTATAGTAACCGGACTAGAGCGCCACCAAAGGCCAAGAAGTCCAAGGCGCCTCACTGTTAAGTGTAGAACTTAAATCCTATTTAGATTCTGGGTCCCAGTATTTGAGTTAAAAAAATTGATTTCAAAAAAATAAAGTCTCTGGAGAGATTTGAACCCAAGACCAAGAGCTCCCCTTTCCTACAATAACACACTTAAAACGCACCCACTAACCAATAAGTCCAAAGTGGCTAATCAATGTAAAATGAGTTAAATTCTTTTTGTGTATACTGTACTGTAATTTGTTTTCCTTTACAAAATTCGATTCTTAAATCAATTTGTACTTGTACAAAAGCTTGATTCTTTTCCAGAATATATTTCTATTAAATACAGTATAATATATTATATAAAAGTTTTCTTTTCGATGATGTAGCAAAAATTTCTCCCCAAATTGCATTAGAAAGCATACATTATAAATTTTCAAATAAAATGTTGTTTTTCATCAAAACTTTTCTATAAAATTTCTTATACTCATAAAATAACTAATAAGACAAAATCCGCTTTTCTTTACCACATTAGCATTAAAAGTCATTTTTCATACATATTGCATTATTTTGTACTACTATTATTCTAACATGCATCCAATCTCATACCAACAATTTTCTAAATGATACACCATTTTTTTCTTCACTTTTTAATTTAACACAAATTCTAATTGCTTATGCGAATCGCACCATCAATTCACACATCATGACATAAAATAATTAAGATTAAACAATCTACGAATTAGCCTACCAAGCAATTTTAATAAATCAAATTTCTACATTAACCAGCATGCAAATTTTACTCCTAATTTAGAAAGAATTTTAGAATCACCCACCCAAGGAAATTTAATTCCTAGCAATTGAACTCCTAGAATGAGAGCTCATAGAAACTCCGATTTGGCCTCCTCAAAATCCGACCGCAAGAAAAAATTCCTAACTCCATTTCGGTTAGAGCAAACAGCAAGTACACCAACTCCATTTTTGGCATAGGCAAACAGTGAAGCACCCTCTCATCTTCATTCGGTCATAGCAACAGCAAGTGCATCTCACCTCATCTTCATATACAAAAATGTATATATGTATGCAAAAGATATAGGTGTATGGAGTAGGTGATGTAGGCAACAGTGGAGGGGGAACATGCTGGATGTGATCTTTCGGCAAGGACAAAGGGAAGGAAGAAAGAGGGAAATGAGTAGAGTAAGTAGGTATATATACACACATATATATGTATACACACAATTTGTATGGTGGATAAATGGAGAAAGCAAAGTAGGAACATGCTAGATATTGATGATGGTCTGGTTCGGATTTGCTGATTTGGTTTTGATTTCGGCAGAGGTGAAGAAAGAAGAGGATGATGAGAAGGTGAAGGAGTTAGGGGGTGTATATAAAGAGATTAATTGAGTGGTTAGAATAACTATTCCCCACTACACCCATTAACGCCACTCTCAAAATTCAAATCTTGTTCTTCCCTCCACTCCAAAGTAACCAGCCGGCCAACCCTCCTTCATGGGTAAAACACGTGCACGTGCTTGCACGAGCACACACTTCCCAAAAATCGATTATTTGTATTTTTAAATCAAAACATAGGTTATATATATATATATATATATATATATATATATATATATATATATATATATATATATATAAAATATGTATGTAAAAATTAGTTTAATTAAAAATTATTATTTTCATGCACAAATAAAATAGACACACACATTTTATGAAATTCATTTCGAAAAGAATATGCCCAAATACGCGTACCGAAACACCTGCGTCGCACGTAAATTACAGAAATGCGACTCAACGGAAAATTATTAAAATATAATCAAAAACAACATAAGAAAAATATATTCATTAATTTTATATATTCCACGACATAATTGCTACGTACGTAGAAAACACGTGCATTACACGTACAAAATTATTTTAATCAAAAATAGAAGAAAATGAATTTCCGTTTTATAAAATGGACTAGAATACATATAATAAATAATTGAAACACAGAAATATCACACGTAGCAGTGGAAAAATAAGTAATTGATATGTGCATCGATAATACGTAAAAAACACGTAAAAACACAGAGATTGAAATATTGCATTTGAGTTGACTCAAATAAGATTTTAAGAATATGGAAAATGCATAAATAGTCGAAAAATAAAATACATAGTGAAATACATTACAATTACTACCAGTAACGGTACAAAATACACGTGCATAACACACGAAAGCAAAATTATCATTTCCAATTTTGCAGGGTGTTATAGTGGGAGCCAGCAAGTCAAGAGCAGTCAGAAGCTGCAGGCAAAGTTACGGTCGACCGCACACTCGACCGCAACTCTGACCGACCATGTACATGCAGTCAGTGGCAGAGCCTGACAATTTCAATTGGGGATCCCATTTCTTTCGGCATCATCATGATTGTTGCCAAAAAAAATTTCCAAAATAATTTGATTAAATATATTCATAAAACTCATAAATTTATAACCAAACGACATATCACATATGAATTTGATAAAGTAACAAGAAAATATTTTGCTAGTTTAAAAAAACATCAATAATATGACTCAAGTTTTCAAAAATTACAATCAACAAATCTATCCCTACTGTCGAGGTTTAATAGAATAAAACTCTGACATGATCATCTCATTAATAAATCTATGACTAATATTATTTTCAATGTTACAATGAGGTTGTTGCTGCTAATTTATGTGTGGGAGCAAATAGATGATATGAGTTCTTTTATAAACAATAAAAGCTGACCTTTTTGACTTTTTTCGGTATTGACTGCTTTCAACTGATGTTGACTTCTCGATTTGACTCATTTGCACCGTTGGATCTGATCTTGATGGTGCGATCGCTCTGATTGATCTGCAAAAATTCTGAAACACCGGGGTTGACACTGACGATAGACCCTTCGACGCTCAAGTCAGAACTCAAGAAGAATATGAGAGAGCTTTTGTGGAGAAAATACTCATTACCCTATTCTAGTGGAGGTAGAGGGGTATTTATACCCGCCTTGGGGATCTGTTTCAAGATAATGATTTATCTCCACTTTCCAGTATTTTTGGATTGAATCAATTATCTCTTCTTCATGAAGAGATAAGAGTTGTTGAGGGGATTTGAGTTTTAAACTCTCCCCTAGATAAGAGATATGGTTTTTGAACCGTCTCTTATAGATAATCTTGAGTTTAAATCATTTTTAATGAATTGAACTCTTTTGCATGGGGTTGTTATGACAACCCAATAAGGCAGATCCATCTTGGGTTATTGGGCTTCAGAGTTGGCCAATTTCCCTTCATAGACCTGATTCTAGTGAAAATTACTGTTTTACCCCTGAGAGCTTTAAGATTCGGTTCCGATTTAGTTCTATTTTACCCACATCAGAGGCTATCATCTAAATAATCATCTTCCATCCTATTGTGGAGTTTCTTCTTCACAAGTTTCATAGCTGAAAAGGCTCGTTCAGTAGTTGCTGTAGAAATATGTAAAGTTAGCACCAAGCGGATCAACCTATCAATTAGATGATAGTTAATTATTTTTTTTGTCATATATAATTTATGACATAAATCAGAGGTTGAAGACAAATTCAAGAATTCTTGATGCTTTATGACATCAAGACCATAATACTCCAGTTGCAATTTTAATTGGACACTCACTTGTTCACTGAAATCTTTGGGATAAAACTTATCCGCCAACATGCATATCTTGTTAACATCGAATGATTTCAACCCATCTCTTGGATTTAATGCTGAGCTAAGGACAATGATCTCTAAAGAAGAATAAGAAAACCTGCTATTCAATTCTTGCAGTTCAAAGTCGACTGAAGCTGTAAACAAATCAATCCTGAAATGATGCTCCATTGTGATAGAATTTTGGTTTCTTCTGGGGGGGGGGGGGGGGGGGAGGGGGCTCTCCCATTAGAGCAATGGTCTGGAACATTTATATGGGGGATACCTCTTTGGATAAATCAGATAAATAGGGAACTTCTATGGGAAATACCTCGCCCATTAGAGCAAAGATTGAATAAATCGGGAACATCTATATTATTTCGTTCACAAAACGATAGAACTTTGGCTAGTAAAGGCTCCCAACCAACATCTCTCATCTTCTGAAGAAGTGATTTGCATGTAGTAACCAAATCTACAACATTTAGGATGTATTGAGTTTGTAGTTGTAAGGCTTTAGAAAGAATATTTGTTATGCCCATAATTTCTTCCATTAGATGCAAGCAAAGAATAAACTTAAACGTTCTCATCATCTTCATAGCCACTGCCGCATCAAAACACACTTCATAATCTCTCCCTTCATTTTTCATATTCAAGAGAATTTTCCTCGAGGCATTGTACATTTTGATCAAGCTACAAATATACCGATAATGAGAACTCCATCGAGTATCTCCAGCCCTTAGTAAAGTACAAATTTGATTTTTTTCATCTTCAATGATTAGTGGTACTTTTTCAACAATTAGAGTAAGAGATGATTCACTACTACTAACAGCTCTATCTCTTTTCCCAAAAAAAATATATCAAGAGTTCTTTTTGGTTTGCTCATATTATCTACAGCGTATAGCAATACAATATTATTAATTCATACATAATGTTTAAATAATGTGTACCTCATTCACAATAATCACAACTCACAAGTAATACCACAATACACTAAGAGATGTTTCTAATTAATTCTCTATTGTGTTCTAATTTCTAATTAATTGTTGCAACATAGAACCCATTCACAAAAAAATTTAGACATTCATTGAATCAATTGTTACAGCTCTACCTCATTCACAAAAAAATTCAATGAATCAAGCCTTGCAACATAGAAACCAGTTAAACCCTAAATCACTCACTCTCACTCTCCCCATAAAATTAAGCCATAAATTAAACCTACCAAAATTAAGCCCCAGATTAAACCTACAAAAAAAATTACCCAAAAAATACCAAAATTCTAACTTGAAATTTCAATAGATTAAACTTTCTACTTATAAATATATCTCTATACCCAAAATTCATACTTCAATAAAAAGAAATAAGAATTTAAAATGTATAAAGTTACCTTAAGTATGGTTGAGACTTGAAAGAATGAGATGAGAGAGAGTGAGGGATCCTTGGCTGGTGCACGCCGTCTGCCTCCGCCCCTGATGAAGACGGAACTCGTAATTCACATCACCTTCAAAAACCTATTTTGTATATTAATTCAAGCTTCTATGATTCCAAGATCAAATCTCTAATTGAACTTACTAGGGTTTGGACTGATTTAAGAGGAGGGAGGGAAGCTGAACCTGGGGTAGGATGAAGCCAGAAAAGGAATGAGAAGAAATTGGGAATTGAGGGTGCGGGTTTCGATGGGTCATGGGTGTTTTAATTTTTTTTAATTAGTGAACCAGTAGGGTCAAAGTGGGATTGAATGGGTTTGAGGGGGGGGGGGGGCAAATAAAAATATGGGCCAATAAAGGAGGGCTTTTACAATTTTTTAGGGATCCCATTTGTCCCCCCTAGCTGACCTCTGCTTCCACCCCCGCAGGCAGTGCACCGTCGACTGTGCAATCGACCGTCTTGTTCGCTGCTAAAACCATGTTCACCTGAAGGAACGACCAGTCGACCGTGCAGTCGACCGACCCATTCTCTGTTGGATCCCTGTACAGTCGAAGACATGAACAGTTGACCGACCAAAGTTGCGGTCGATCGGTGTGGCGTTGATTGATCTGTGGTTGAGATTAGATATGATGAAAACTTATATATATTGTATTGCGTACGATTTTAGGGAATCTGAAAAAAAAAGAGATCTATCAGTCGTTAGAGAGACAGATAGAGAATGAGAGAAACCATACACCTTGAGGGTGAGTTCTTGAGAGATTTGTAAACTTGTTCTTCATATTTCTAGTGAAAATCACAGGAGTGTCTCTGCGAGGGAAAGTAGCCATTGTATTGGGTGAACCTCGAAAAAATATCGTGTGTTCATGTATGATTGCTTTTGATTGCTTTTGTTCTCTTGCTGTTGATTCTATTATTTTGCATCTCGTTGGTGAGTTATTCCGCAGTTAGAACTTAACAAAACACTTAGGTGTTGTGGACACCATATTAGGTATAACTGTGAATTTCGGTTGGCAATGAATAACCCTTAGTCAAAATCATTAAATCAACAATGTGTTCCAAAAGTAGAGATATAGTGACTGAAAGTGTGTTTTGAAATATCTTTTGAAAATGATAAAAGGTTGAGACCTAATGATGGTACAACTATGAGACGGTTATGTTATTCTAAACTTATTGAAAGTCTCATGTATATAATGATATACACTAGACCAAATATAGCATTTGAGATAGGTACGATTTACAGATCCACTAGTAATCCTATTAATACACATTGAAATGTTCCTAAGAGGCGAACAAGATACCTAGGAGGTATTTAAGAGTTTGTTTTGTGCTACTCTAGTGATCCTCCAGGATTGAAGGGATGATCTGATGCATTATGGTGCTCAAAATTTAGTGAAAGTCGATCATCTAGTGGACATGTGTTTACACTAGGAGCAACAAACATATTATGGAGATTAAAAGGCAAACATGCATTGCGCTCTCATCCATAAAATTAGATCTCTATGTTTTATCCTCTGTAGGAAAAGAGGTTGAGTAGATTGAATGACTTGTTTCTAGTCATCCAATGAGAAGTTTAGAGTAAATTCTCTAATTCTGTTCTGCAACTGTCAAGCTACAATGTAATGTAACTTATAACTCACTCTATAATAGTAAGAGGAGTACATTAAGATTGAAAAAAGCCTAGTTGAACTTTCTCATATATAAAGTGCAGTTGAGACAAAATATGACTAATGTTCTTACTAAGAGATTTGAAAGTGATCTAATTATCAAAACTGTAGGGAAAATGAGGTTAAAATTGAGCCAAAAGATTTAACATCCTAGTTATTTTGAAATTTAGAATCCAATTGGAGCCATAGAAAGGTTCAAACTTAAGCACCAATTTTAGGCAGTTGGCATGCTTTAAATAATTTGAAAAGTTCTATGAAAATTTTGTTAATATGTAACTTCATTCCAAATTTGATGATGCTATATATTCTCATGACTTAGAATCATCTCATTATCCAAAAGAATGCATGGAAACTTGTCGACATATTTTCAATGTGTAGAATTGTTGTTGTATCATTCCAATTTTGATGATATATCTCTTTTATGGATTCATGTTTCATTCCAATTTTGAAAAATTCAGAATTAACCATAATTGATTTGACTGTTATATGATTCCAAAATGAAACATAGTGTAGTTCGTGTAGAAACTATAACAGTTCTTGTTCTTTGATTTGTTAAAGAAACTTAATTGTGATGTTTGAGGTACATTTAAGCTAAGCTAGTTTGAATCGTACTAAGTTATTTTGTGGAAGTAGATACTTTATTAAATTTGCTTGAATTCTTTGAGATGTATCTTAAGATATTCTTGTTTTCATAATGCTAGCAAAGATAGAGGAGTTGAATCTGTCAACATAGATTTTAAAATAATGATTAGCTCAAAATAAATTAGTAAACATAAAGCAGTTTGTAATGATAGAGTTTCGGTTTATTTCTTTCGAGAATAAATTAATTACTTGTTTGGTAAAACTACTTTTGAGTTTAAGACTCTTGTGTTTATCGAGCATAAAACTCTCATTTTGTTCTTGAAGTTTATTTGCTTTGGTTGATTTTAAAACAATGACAGATTTTTCCAGTTGGTTTAGTCATTGTCAATTTAGTTTTCTGTAATTAACAAAATTGGAAAGGATAAGTATCTATGCAGAACTAAATCGATATGTGATAGAAGGATGTGGATTCATAGACAGAGCGGGGGTGGCGGCGTGGTCCTCCGATGCCATCGCCCCGCAAATAATTGTCCGATTCTCAGTGAGAATTTCGATAATACCACGCAAAATATCATATGGCTATTTTTGCATAGTAATCCATGCACGTCTTAGTATTGCACACGATTACACATTTCAAATAATTATTAGTTTTAATTGAGAGATTTCAGACATATAAACTGTTCTGAATCCGATGAGGTAAACTCGGAATATCTTATCGATTAAACCGTGGTTTTGTCCCGATTGTTTTGATCAGACAATTATCGGGAGAAAATTATAATTTCTATAAAACCTATATTTTTATAGATTTTAAATTATATATATTGGTTATTTTCAATTAAGCTAGTGCTTGAACTGAATGTGGGTTGTATTTGTGCACTAGGGTTAGAATTGGGGTATGGTGACCTAGGGTTCCTTGACCTAACCTAGGGTTAGGAACCCTAGCATCATGTGATCATGGCTTGAATCTTGATGAAGATCCATGGTGGAGACAATTCACCATGTGATATGTGTGTGTTTGACTTCAAGAGATGAGAAGTTTTCAAGGAAGTTTCCAAGAAACTTCCAAGATCATCTAGAAGAGTGTGTTGGCACTCATCTCACCCACACATCTCCATCTACTCCACCCTACTCCATCTCCACCCTCCAATCTCCCCTTGAACATTTCCGGTCCACTTTCCCAACACCCCAAAACCCTAACTCTCCATCTCCTATAAAAACCCCTCCATTCATCTTCTCACTTCTTCTCATCTTCTTGTTTCATTTTTGCTTAAAAAAAAAAGGTAGAGAAAGAAGAGAAGAAGAAAAAGGGTGAGTCTTGAATAGTAGAAGAAGAGAAGGTGTTATCCAAAGCTACTACAAGATCAAGTGAGCAAGGGTACAAGCTGGAAGAGGAAGGAGCAAGCAAAGTTACAAGGAGATTTTTGCAACTATATGTGGGTGATTCTCTAAACTTAAAAAGATTTAGTCTTTCTTTTGTATGTGATGATTAGCATGTAAAAGTAGCTAAGAAAACTTGATTGGCCATGTATGAGCATGGGCATGTTAAGAAAAGAAAAGTTGTATTGTAGAATAACTTATTTTCTAGACTTTTGTTAGAAGCATGTTTGTGAGTATGAGTTTGAGAATTACTTGCTCTCAAACGGTTCGGAATTTGGGGCTCAAAATTTGGAACATTGTTCTTTTATGTGTCTAGAGCATTCATGAATTTTTAAATAATTTTTAGAAGCAATTTATTAGCCCAAACACCAAGTCAAACTCAGGACAGTAAGCAGCCGAAATGGCTGCTGGCTGTGTGAAATTTGCAGTGTCTTTCCGATCTAGTAACTCAAAATTGGCTGGGTAATTTGAGCTGAATTTTTTTTTGGACACTCTTGTATGTGTCCAAAACTATATTCTTTAGTTTCATAATATTTCGAGGTCATTTAATACCTCAAAGAAATTATAGAATATCACTGGTCTGGAAGTTGTGGCTAAAGCTGATTGTTTTTGGACCGAGGTTAAAAAGGTCATAACTCCTTGTGTGTTTATGATATTTCTATGAAATTTTGGAAGTATCTTATGGTATGAGTCTATTTTATTATTCTCAAATTTTAGAATTTTTTTGAGGTCATTTTATGGGTTTTCAAAAATAAACCGTATATAGTGGTATAAACCCTGTTGAAAGAGGAGCTGAAACGTATGGTATGTTTGAGGAGTCATAAATCATTGTGTGATATGAACATGAATTTGAATTTTAGACACAATTAAATGTTATATGTTTGGATTAAGAATCTCAAATTTCATGATCATTGGACTTAAGGTTAATTTGTTATTGAATTTCAAAGTAGACAAAGTTCAACCGAGTTCAGATTGACTAGTCTGTAACGATATTTTATTCTGGAATTATTCGTTAAGAATTTATGAAATTGACCAACTAGAGATTTGTAATAGGGAGTCATAGCTTTCTAACCCAACTGGAATTTTGTAATTCCAATTTGTAGGTTGAGAGTTATGATTTTTCAAAGAGTAGAGAAGAAGTCATAAAGAACAAGCAAGGTAATGTAGCTATCGTCTACTCCAGAGCAGGAGCGGAAGAATGGCAGCATCAAATTCATGATGGGTTTGTCCGGGAGGCTGGGGAGCAACAATTCAACTTGGTGGAAGACTAGTTTGTCAAGACTATCACTCGGGGAACTAGAGATGGTTCAGGGAAATATCTCATGAACCATCAGTGATTGTGTTTTTGTTTTCTTCTCCACTAGCGTCGTTCTGAGGACAGAACAATTCTAAGGAGGAAGTGATGTAATATCCCGCAAAATAGAATATGGCTATTTTTGCGTAGTAATCCGCGTCTTAGTATTGCACACGATTACACATTTCTAATAATTATCAGTTTTAATTGAGAGATTTCAGACATATGAACTGTTCTGAATCCGATGAGGTAAACTCGGAATATCTTATCGATTAAACCGTGGTTTTGTCCCGATTGTTTTGTTTAGACAATTGTCGGGAGAAAATTATAATTTCTATAAAACTTATATTTCTATAGATTTTAAATTATATATATTAGTTATTTTCAATTAAGCGTGAATGTGGGTTGTATTTGGGCACTAGGGTTAGAATTGGGGTATGGTGACCTAGGGTTCCTTGACCTAACCTAGGATTAGGAACCCTAGCATCATGTGATTATGGCTTGAATCTTGATGAAGATCCATGGTGGAGAAAATTCACCATGTGATATGTGTGTGTTTGACTTCAAGAGATGAGAAGTTTCCAAGGAAGTTTCCAAGAAACTTCCATGATCTTCTAGAAGAGTGTGTTGGCACTCATCTCCCCCAAACATCTCCATCTACTCCACCCTCCATTCTCCCCTTGACCATTTCCGGCCCACTTTCCCAACACCCCAAAACCCTAACTCTCCATCTCCTATAAAAACCTCTTCATTCATCTTCTCACTTCTTCTCATCTTCTTGTTTCATTTTTGCTTCAAAAAAAAAAAATTAAGGTAGGGAAGGAAGAGAAGAAGAAAAAGGTGGAGTCTTGAGTAGTAGAAGAGGAGAAGGTGTTGGCCAAAGCTACTACAAGATCAAGTGAGCAAGGGTACAAGCTGGAAGAGGAAGGAGCAAGCAAAGCTACAAGGAGATTTTTGCAACTATATGTGGGTAATTCTCTAAACTTAAAAAGATTTAGTCTTTATTTTGTATGTGATGATTAGCATGTAAAAGTAGCTAAGAAAACTTGATTGGCCATGTATGAGCATGGGCATGTTAAGAAAAGAAAAGTTGTATTGTAGAATAACTTATTTTCTAGACTTTTGTTAGAAGCATGTTTGTGAGTATGAGTTTGAGAATTACTTGCTCTCAAACGGTTTGGAATTTGGGGTTCAAATTTTGGGGACTTATTCTTTTATATTTTTAGAGCATTCATGATTTTTTAAAATAATTTTTAGAATCAATTTAGTAGCCCAAACACCGAGGCAAACTCAGGACAGTAAGCAGCCGAAATGGCTACTGGCTGTGTAAAATTTGCAGTGTCTTTCTGATCTTGTAACTCAAAATTGGCTAAGTAATTTGAGCTGAAAATTTTTGTGGACACTCTTGTATGTGCCTACAGCTATATTCTTTAATTTCATAATTTTTCGAGGTCGTTTGATACTTTAAAGAAATTATAGAATATCACCGGTCTGGAAGTTGTGGCTGAAGCTGACTGTTTTTGGACCGAGGTTAAAAAGGTCATAACTCCTTGTGTGTTTATGATATTGCTATGAAATTTTGGGAGTATCTTATGGTATGAGTCTATTTGATGATTCTCAAATTTTAGAATTTGTTTGAGGTCATTTGATGGGTTTTCAAAAATAAACCGTATATAGTGGTATAAACCCTGTTGAAAGGGCAGCTGAAAAGTATGCTATGTTTGAGGAGTCATAAATCATTGTGTGATATGAATATGAATGTGAATTTTGGACACAATGAAATGGTATACGTGTGGATTAGTAATATAAAATTTCATGAGCATCGGACTTAAGTTTGATTTGTTATTGAATTTCTAAGTAGATTAAGTTCAACCTAGTTTAGATTGACTAGTCTGTAAAGATGTTTTATTCTGAAATTATTCGTTAGGAATTTGTGAAATTGACCAACTAGAGATTTGTAGTAGGGAGTCATAGCTTTCTAACCCAACTGGAATATTGTAATTCCAGTTTGTAGGTTGAGATTTATGGTTTTTCAAAGACTAAGGCAGATCCAGTCTAGTCGAAGCCCTGTTTATTGAAGAGTCAACTTTTCCCCTGTTTGCGTACCTGATGGAATTTGTTGTTTTCGAGGACTTTAATGATTGAATCTGAGAATGTTTTCAACTAGAAAGTTGTAGTAGACACTCCCAACTTTTCATAGAACCCGGAATCGAGTAATTCCGATGAGCGAGCAAATTTTTATAATGTTAGGAAGGTGCAGCAAATGCATTAAGGACTATACAACTAAAAGTGTGAGTTTTTATGGTGTCAAGATGATCGAATTTGAGAAAATGGTTAACTAGAGAGTTGTAGACTAGCTTTTCAGAGTGGGTAGTATCAAGCGATTCCGACTTATGTGCTGGAAGTTATGGGGGTTGCAAGTTTAGCAACCTGTTGTTTAGTTTGACTCCGAGCTTAAGTTAGCTTGGAGACTTGAGTTCTTTAAAGAATTTGAGGGAGTCTTCCACTAGGGGATTGCAGTGGATCTCCCTATCCTTCTAGAAATTCTGATTGTGTTGGATTCCGAGGAGCGTAGCATGAGTTGCAGCTACTACTATTTCTTGAACTTTTTCATCGGACAATTGATGTAGAACCCTCTGCATACCGCAGTGTGGTAATCATGAGCTATCTTATTTTTAAAGATGTTTTAGCATTTCATTTGGAACTTAGACAAGTTCTGTGCTTAGTACGCATGATGGACATGAGTGAGTTGGGATATAGCTCTGGTCGGTTTGTGTTTGGTGTCTCGATGCCTGAGTCTGTCAATGGTCAAGAATTGATGATTGTGTGTGTACTTACCTTCATTCAATTATGTTGCATCCTTTGGGCACCGTTGGACTACTCGTTGAGGGTCACGGGCCGGGGTTATTTGGTCGATGACCTGCGAAGGTATTGGAATCAATGGATGTGATTCCCATGATGATTGTCTTTTTGACAGACCAGACAGGCTCGACATTATTGATCGACACCGAGTGTGATTTGGGTAATAACTTGTTTTCAGTAAATTGCATTGATTAGGTTTTCTTTATTGTTTCGCTTGAAGACCGAATCGGTATTAGGGGTGATTCCCTATAATCTAACTCGTTCTGAGAGTTGGCACTAGGTGGTGATAAATATGGGGTGTCTCTTCCTGTCATTAGGGATACATGCTGCTGTGCGTATCTTGCACTTTTGATTCCTGAAGTACCATGGTAAGAACGAAATGCCGATTTCCTAGCAGATAGGAGGTTTTAGACATTCGAGGCCGTCATATTCTATGTTTGTGGACACGAATGGATCATAATGGATCTTCTGCACAATGGATATGCTACTGCATATCTGTAAATTCGTCACGGCTTTTGAGGATGGTCCGGTGCAATAATTATTGGTGACAGCAGGGTAACTCCCCTAATTATTTCGTTTTTATACCTCCTCACTCATGTTATACTATCAAGAACAAGAAGTGGACCGAAATAAAATGCATTGCATAGCGAGGGTTTAAATTCCTGAACTGGAAAAACGACTTGATCTGGGGTACATGTAGTATGGGATGCATGTGTGTCTAGAGTCTTTCTAACATTAGATTAAGTGCATCTGTTCTGTACTCTGAGTTTTGTATTAGACTTCAAGTCATGACATACACGAACACTAGGAAATCAGGATACACGTATCTTTTCCATTCAAGTTGAATTGTGGGTGTAATAGTTAGAGATCGTTGTTTTCTTATCAGCATTGAGTCAGTAGAATTACTGACGTGCCCACTTAATTAGGTACTTGATACCCGGTCAAAAGGGCAGGGGAGCCAACCCAGCAGGAAATCCAAGTGGGGCGACAGTGTATATGCCTACCATTCGAGCGGGCGCAGAAACATCAGAGTCACACAGCAGAAAGCACGAGCCGAGGGGCAAGTCCCAGGGAGGAAGAGCGACTGCTCAGCTGAATTTCGGCAGTGACCAATCGATTCCCGTTCTGGAAGACAGCCGATAGCCTCACAAGTGGAATCTGGATATTTGTAATCAGTTGTAATAAGTTTATGTAATTTGTATTCCTTGTTCTGAACAAGATAAAGGTTGTAATTATTAATGTAATGATTCTGTTGGGCAATAATTTTTTTTAAATTTCCGTGTTATTTTACTGTGTTGAGATACATTTGAAGGAAAAGATTTTGGTGATGTCACGGATGTCCTGTAACGAGGATCCGGGGCATTACAATTTCGGTGTTAGTTCATCTTTGATGTTGTTATATTATGCAGACTGTTTGTTGTTTTGATGTTGTTGTCATCTTTGAATATATATATATATATATATATATATATATATATATATATATATATATATATATATATAGAGAGAGAGAGAGAGAGAGAGAGAGAGAGAGAGAGAGAGAGAGACTCTCAACCGTGCTGGCTTTCTCCGCTCATTTGACTTACTGATGGGGACTTTTTCGTCATTTCCCACTTCTTCTTTTCCTCATTCTCACGCTGTCGTTCTTTCTCCTTCTCCTCTTCAATTCACGATCTCAAAGTGTAACCCCCAAAGCGAAACCCTAGCTCGAAATCCTTTTTCACCCGACGCCCATCTTCCTTACTCGAAATCCCCAAATACTCTTCACCTAGAAACCCTACCTTCGACTCAGCTCGCCCCCCGACGCTCCTCTTCGCAGTCGAAACCATCGACGCAGCTCTCCTAGCTCAAATCTCACTCGAAACCCCCAAATCCTCTTCACTTCGAAACCCTAGCTTCACCTCAACTTGCCCCCGACGCTCCTCTTCGCAATCGAAACCACCGACGCAGCTCTCCATTTCTCCTAGCTCTGACATCAACTTTTCCCCTTCTCCTCTAATCTGACGAAATTTTTGAATAGGTATAATTTTTGTTTTTTTTTTTTTTGCTTTTTTTTGTTAAAGAAATATATTGTTGAAGTATGGTTGAATATTGTATGGGAAAATTGATAGTAATGAGTTTTAGAATTCATCAAAATGTCCTAATTCTGGTTATTAAATGTGGGTTCTTAATAGTAGGTTTTTTGTAGTATTTACAAAAAAAATTGTTTGTATAAATTCATTATTATTGTTGATTTCCATCGAAAGGTTTTTCATCTTTTGTTGTTGTGGTGGTGGTGGTGGTGTTGGTGTATAAGAATGAGAAGAAAAGAAAATCCTATGTAAGTTTTTGACAGAGGGTTCTAGCCTGGCATGAAAGCAATAGCAAGTGGTTTTACACCTGTGGTGCAGTTGAACTCACATGTCATATGATGATATTCTATTAACTGACAACATACCTTATAATTTCTTCCTCGTGTCCTTGAGCATGAACTACTCTCTTCAAAATAGAAGCTTGTTTTATTTTTGTATGTGTAGCAATCCCGGTTGAAACAGAATCTCCATAATTTTTAGCCAAGTAGGTTTCATCATGTAAGAGTTCATGAAAATCTGTTGACTACTAAATTTTTTTAGTCATGGTTCTGACTCTGATACAAATATTTAGATGCCCTCTGTTTTAACAAGTGAATGACTGCAATGTACAACTTTATGTTTGTGGTTAGTTGTGTGGTGTGTTTGTGGTTAGTTGTGTGGTGTGTTAAGTGAAAAAGATTGTGGATCTAAACCTATGTGTTAGTAAACATTTTTAAATTAATTTTGAGTTAATAGAATTTGTGTTTTTGTTTGTGTTTAGCTTGGTTGTGGAAGTGTTTGTGTGTTATTGTGGGTGAGGTATTTGTGTTGAATGGGAAATTGAGATAAGGAAAAATAAAAATGTATTTGTGTTCACATTTTTCATATTTGAAAGCACCCTACAATGTATTGCCAGGTTGCTAACAAATTAGTTGTTTAAAACTAGTCAAATAATAAAATTGAATCAAAATGAAACAACCAGAAACATGTGATCCCTAAAAAGGATGCACAATTACTTGGGTGAATTAGTAAGCAAACCCAACACTATTTAAAACTGATCCATATTAGCTTACACTGAGGTTTTTTGAATTCGTAGCAGCAAAATCTCATAATACATACAATCTTTACTTTTCAGTGAAGCTTACAACCTTCAAATTGTTTGCAATCAAAATGAAACAACCACCGTGATTCCTTCAAATTACGTTTTAGGTAATACCTCCCAATGGGGAGAGAGATTTTATATCCCAACGAAAATATATACATTGAAGTTAGTTATACCAAACATGATACATAGTTTTTATTTTTTTTTGTTCAGAAATACTTAGCATGATGATAGTCTATTGTATTGCTTTGTTCTTTTTTCTAAGCCATCTTGATAAATTGCATTTGCATTTTATGGTGCAGGATATTCACAAGGAAATTAGTGAGTTGAAACTATCTGTAAACACTTGTGGCCGCCTAGTAGCTACCGAGTTTATGAAGCAGTTTATCTAATAAATGCGCTACGTTATAAGAAAATATACAGGAAACTCTCTTTTAGCAGACTTGAATCATGACTGATTTGTACATTAACATATTTGTTGTTCTTTTGATGAGAATGACAAGTGAAAATAATTGTTGTCATCAATATATGTTGTAATCATGCACTCCATACGGACTTTGTTCTTTATGTATGATGAAATAAAGTTTCTCGTTATGTTAAATCTCTTGTTTTTTCTACATATGTCTTGTCCGAATGTGTTGATCTGTTTGTATATGAGACTGTTGTTATTGTTGTGGTTGTTGCTATTTTGAGAAAATGGGATGGATGATTTGGCAATAAACTTATTCAAACAATTAAAACATGAACTATGCTAGGTTGAAGTTTCTATCTCATGAGCACATTTAACTTAATTCTTTTACCGTCCAAAATAGACAAAAGTTCTGTTGTATATATAATTTTGTATTGATTTTGATAACAGTATGGACAAGAAGATGGTTCGATATATAGTCCCTACTTTGAATCTCTCATTTTGTTTTGTTCCTCTCTCTCAGGTATGATTATACAACAATATGATCCATATATAGTTCCTACTTTGAATCTCTCATTTTGTTTCTCTCATTTTGCCAGGTTACTCTCAACTCTCATCTCACCGAGTTTAGAGATCACGAATTGGTAAAGACAAGAAGGCACTCCGATGGCCAAGATTGTCTCTACATTCCCCTTTCATCTGAAGCTCTCGAGAAATTGTTGTCAGAGTTAAATTGAATAGAATCCAGGCTTTCCTTAAATTTAAGTGATTATTTATGCTGTAATGTTGTAATAATCAAACTTCAGTTTGAGTTCAATTTCAATTCTATATTAGATGGATATTGAGAATGAATAGTTGGTACACTTTTGGTACTGTTGTTTTAAGCTTCACCTTCAAAAATACTTGTGGACAAGAAGATGCTCCAGAACCTGGCATCCATCTGCAAAGGAGAAGGCATGAAAACTAACAACCTAAACTTAGATCATGCATCAAAGCCAGAATCCTCCACAGATCGAATTCGACCACACATAATACACCGTCAATCAGTAAATTACCATCTACAAACGTCACTCAGTAAATTACCATCTACAAACATATTAAATAAAAAACTAATGACGAGCAGTTGTTGATAATAGTCAAATGAGTAGATTAAAGATCTTGAAATAATACTATTGTCACTTACACCACAATTCTAAGTAAATGAAGACAATGTGAGCCATGGATTGAAGTTAATTTCTTATTAACAAAATGTTACTCCAATACTTCCATCCAAAAAAAACTTTCCCATTCATATACAACATTTTCACTGCTAGGTTTCTTACAGTCACAAAAAGCATTCATCCTGACTATACAACCAAAGGATGAATGGATGTAAAAAAATTTAAAACCACATATCCCTCTTTCACTATGTATAGACACCAACAAAAGCGCTACTACTGCTTGGAGCTGCTACTGCTACTGCCTGGAAGAAAAATAGTAGGCTCAGAACTGATTTTCATTCAAAAAGTTTAAAGAAGATTTTTTTTTAAAATAGTAGGCTCAGAACTGGAGCTACTGCTGCTAAGTTTTCATTCAAAAAATTTAAAGAAGAAAAAATAGTAGGCTCAGAACTGGTTGTTTCTAACTAGGGCTTCATTGGGATGCCATGCCAACTAGTTAAAATAAATACATAATAAAGCATCAGTTCAAATCCAACTGTGCGCAAACGGAAGTGAAGAAGTGGGTGCGATTGATCCTCAAGGTAGGGAAATGACGAAAAAAGTCCCCCATCAGTAGTCAGATAAGCAGAGATAACTCAGCAAAATAACTCAGTGATCCGCAAATAGCAGACTAGGACTTAGTCAAAACAACAATGAATGATATGCATGATAGCTGAATGATATATCAGCTAAAACCAACACCAACACAAAATAGAACCAACAAAGTATATGAGCTAAAATAGGTTGATGACATGCATGTTACAACTACCTCAAAACAATTTTCAGATCACAAGTTGATTCATCACTGCCTACACCAACACAAAAGAAAGATAGAAAGACCAATACCCCATAATGCATAAAATCAGAATCAGATACTTCCCTGATCAATTTGTTGGTGTCCTTCTTGTTAGAGTATCATCATCATCAATAATTTTGTTGGTATGCAAACATTACCTGCCAAATTAAGTTTGAAGTTGAATTGAGTTTGAAGAATTAAGTGGAAAACATGTAACAAATAACAATAAAGAGTAAATTACCTCAAATCGTATAATCGACAGTGTCATCAGAATTTTCGCCAGTAGAGGAATCCACCTCTTGTGCATTGAGGGCACTAAAGAAATAAACAATGAAGATGGAATTAGTGAATCACAATTTAAACTAATTTTTAAAACTAATATGACAGTTTACAGACATAGTCATACTATACCTATCGAGTTTCTTTGGGCAAGTTCGTGCATCGTGACCTTTCCCCCGCAAACCGCAACAATTGCACTTTCTTGGTTTCCCTCGAGTTTTCTCTCGCATTGGCTTCAACCTCATGATTGTGTACTTCATGAAAAGGATAAAATGACCATGAATTTGCTACTTTGTTTAATTTGACACGAACCAAAGTATTGCAAGCAGTTCTAGATGTAGTTTCCATCCTAACTTCATTATTCTTACTTTTCGACAACCCCACTTTATCACAAAGAAACGTCTTGTCCACTACCTCACCATCCTTAAGTTTCTGACCTCCCTTACGCATTTGAAAGCCACCACATTTCGCATAACTATTATAAAAATGTTCTGCTTGTTCAAGGGTATCAAATGTCATACCTAGTTTTAGTATTAGATGATCATCAACTATGGGTGTAAAATCACCTTCTTGGACCGACAAAAAATTGCCACCAAGTTGTGAGCAGCCTTCCCCACTCTCCATACCTATTAAGTCAATACCAGCAATAGATCAAATGGCAATACAACCCCCAGAATATCCTACACATAAAGTAGAAATATAAGCATTAGTAATACATTGACAATAATAAGATATGTAAATAAGTCAATACCAAGAAAGAATATAGCTCCGAAAGCATATCTTATCAGTAGAATAACTATCCTAGAGCTGTTATTATTTAATTACTCTTTACCTATCGTGAACAAAACAAAAAAAAAAGTTAATTATTTGAGAGCCAAATTCACAAGAACTTAATATATATTCCTCATCGAGAAAAAGAAGTTGAATCATAAAGAAAGCTGGTTATGAACTACACAGGAAAGAAATATCCTATTTTGAAGTTATATCAAACATAAAGTTGTACATTGCAGTTATTCACTTGTTAAAACAGAAGGCATCTAAATGTTTGTATCAGAGTCGGAACCATGACTAAAAAAATTTAGTAGTCAACAGATATTCATGAACTCTTACATGATGAAACCTACTTGGCTAAAAATTATGGAGATTGTGTTTCAACCGGGATTGCTACACATACAAAAATAAAACAAGGTTCTATTTTGAAGACAGTAGTTCATGCTCAAGGACACGAGGAAGAAATTATAGGGTATGTTGTCGGTTAATAGAATATCATCATATGACATGTGAGTTCAACTGCACCACAGGTGTAAAACCACTTGCTATTGCTTTCATGCCAGGCTAGACCCCTCTGTCAAAAACTTACATAGGATTTTCTTTTCTTCTCATTCTCAATACACCAACCCACCACCACCACAACAACAAAAGATGAAAAACCTTTCGATGGAAATCAACAATAATGATGAATTTATACAATCAATTTTTTATGTAAATACTACAAAAACCTACTGTTAAGAACCCACATTTACCACTCAAATAACCAGAATTAGGATATTTTGATTAATTCTAAAACTCATTACTATCAATTTGCCCATACAATATTCAACCATGCTTCAACAAATTATTTTTTTAACAAAAAAAATAGCAAAAAAAAGAACAAAAATTATACCTATACAAAAATTTCGTCAGATTAGAGGAGAACGGGAAGAGTTGATGTCGGAGCTAGGAGAAATGGAGAGTTGTGTTGGTGGTTTCGATTATGAAGAGGAGCGTCGGGGGGCAAGCTGAGGTGAAGCTAGAGTTTCGAAGTGAAGAGAATTTGGGGGTTTCGAGTGAGATTTGAGCTAGGAGAGCTGCATCGATGGTTTCGACTACGAAGAGGAGCGTCGGGGGACGAGCTGAGTCGAAGCTAGGGTTTCTAGGTGAAGAGGATTTAGGGATTTTGAGTAAGGAATATGGGCGTCGGGTGAAAGAGGATTTCGAGCTAGGGTTTCACTTTGGGGGTTACGCTTTGGGATCGCGAATTGAAGAAGAGAAGGAGAAAGAACGACAGCGTGAGAATGAGGAAAAGAAGAAGTGAAAAATGACGAAAAAGTCCCCATCAGTAAGTCAGATGAGCGGAGAAAGCCAGCACCGTTAGATTTTTGATCGCGATCTAATCGTCGAGAGTGGGTGCGCACGACTGTGCGCACCAGAAGAGTGCGCAACGGAAGCGCTCTCTCTCTCTCTCTCTATATATATATAGAGGGAGAGAAATCTTCGGTTGCACACTATTTTGGTGAGCACTCACCAACTAGAGATCCTATGAAAAATCCGAACCGCTCATATCGTTCTATATGCCTTAGATAACCTAACAATAAAAAATCAAGTAATTT
Source organism: Hemerocallis citrina (assembly GCA_017893485.1). Taxonomy (NCBI): domain Eukaryota; kingdom Viridiplantae; phylum Streptophyta; class Magnoliopsida; order Asparagales; family Asphodelaceae; genus Hemerocallis; species Hemerocallis citrina. The sequence continues at coordinate 305,218,456 of CM030359.1, read as the reverse complement.
GAAGTTCATTCGCCCATAATTTACATCATCACAAAATTGTATGGCTGGAAATTCTAACAGCTTGATGGATGGGCAAATGAACTTCAAATTACTTGATTTTTTATTGTTAGTCTATCTAAGGCATATAGAACAATATGAGCGGTTCGAATTTTTTATAGGGTCTCTAGTTCGGGAGTACTCACGGAGTGCTCACCAAAAGTAGTGTGCAACCGAAGGGGACTCTCTCTCTCTCTCTCTATATATATATATATATATATATATATATATGAGTAATGCTCGGTTGAAAACGGGTTTGTTTTCAACCGGGTGTGAAAACAGCGATCTGAGCCGTTGGTCGATCTTTATCGTGATCAACCGCTCAGATTGCTTCTAGTTTGATGGAGCGGAATAGGCTTAAGTGGTAGAGGGGTATTTTGGGTAGTTCATGCCAAATAACAGTTTAGACTTAGTGTTATTTGGCGTGAAATATTTTTTTGGCAAAAAAATACCTTGGGAACAACGGTCTAGGTTGTTTCTCTAAAAAAAATTCAACCTAGGTCATTGTTTCCAACAACGGCCTAGCTATGTACAAGTGTTTTTCCAAACACTTGTACATACTCGGATCCCTCTCTCCCTCACTTCGCAGCCAACTCTCTCACTCTCTCTCTCTCTCTGGGGCTCGCAAAACCCACTCCCAAACCCTAGCTCCACTTCGATCCATGCCACCCAACCTCCCATTCTCGATCTCCCCCTCTTGTCGAAGCCTCTCTATATCTCTCTCCCTCTCCCGCATACCCCAAACACTAACCCTACCCGAAATCCTAAATCACCCAAACCCTAGCAGAATTCTTCGAAATCCCAAACCCTGATTGCCACTTCATCAAGATCAGCGGCTACTATCAGCCCCTATCTCCTTCTCGAATACCCACTTTGTGAAAGGTATTCACTTTTTCACAATTTAGTAGAATCAACTTTAGTAATTTATTGATTTTTTTTTTCAATATTCTTTAATTTACAATTTTTGTTAAGAAATTGTTTTATATATGATGTGTGTTTTATTAAATAATTTTTTTAGATGAACAACGATACGGAAAGTTCGATTGCGGCGATAATTTTTTGGGGGTAGAACAAATCATTGATTCCATGCCGTTAGTCGAAGAGTACCTAAAACTAAAGTTAGGTATGACGTTTCTTACTTTAGTTGGGGCCGAAAATCTTTATACGTCATATGCTCGATGTGGGGGTTTTACAATGTGTAAGAGTGAGAATAAATTAAAGGGAGTTGTGGAAGTAGATAAGTCTTATTTGTGTAATAAAGTCGGGTCATCACCGAGTCAACATAGTGATGGTAGACGGGGAACCTCTTGAACGGGTTGCAAGGCTTTAGTTCATGTAAAACTGAACAAAGCAAGTAATACGTGGGTATTGTATTTATTTCATGAAGCACACAATCACGAATTTACCTCACCCAGTAGTAGGCATCTTTTGCCTCGAAACCGTTCTGTGTCAAATACGGATAAAAGAATAATAGATCAATTTAACCAAGCTAATATTCAGACATGTCGACAAATGCTCTTCTTCGAAAGGGCTAGTGGTGGTCACGATCAAATAAGATTCACTGAAAAAGATGCTAGAAATTTAATTAGAGATTCGCAAGAAACATTGAAAGGACACGACGGGAATATGCTAATCGATTTTTTCGAATCGATGAAACAGACGAATCCTTCATTTTTTATGACATTCAAGTAGACCTCGAAGGCCGGTTGTCCCATTGTATTTGGGTTGATGGTATTTCTATGATGAATTACGAAAAATTTGGCGATGCACTTTGCTTTGATGCCACATACAATATGAACCGGTATGGAATGTTATTTGTTCCTTTTATTGAAGTCAATCAACACTGGCAATCGACTTTCTTAGGAGGCGGGTTCATTCCAAATGAGACAGCCTCTTCGTTTGAATGGTTCTTTGAAAAGTGGTTAGGAGTAATGAATCGTGCTCCATTCGGCATCGTGACCGATCAAGACCGTGGGATCGCCGTCGCAGTGAAGAAAGTTTTTTCCCAGACTCGGCATTGGTATTGCATTTGGCACATATTGGATAAGTTACCGTAGGAGGTGCATATGTCGAATGATGTCAACAGGTTTAGGGAATCATTGAAGACTTTCATCTACGATTCCGAATATGTACATGATTTAGAAGAAAAATGAAATTGATTGGTTTTGCAGTGCGGATTAGAGAATAAAAAATGATTGAACGGTCTATTTGATATTCGTGAAAAATGGGCACCCATCTATGCAAAAGATTCATTTTGAGCCGGCATGTTGAGTAGCCAATGGGTTGAGTCATCGCATTCTGCCCTGAAGCATCATACAAAAAAGAAATACTCCTTGCATGAATTTTTCGTCATCTTCGATCATTTTTTGGGAAGGCAAAGACACGATGAACTGAAAGAAAATTATTGTAACCGTGAGAAGAGACCGAAATTGAAGAGCCCATGGGTTTTGGAGGAACAAATGGCAAGAACGTATACTTTGAAATTTCTTACAAATTCCAAGATGAAGTTACAAAAAGCTTCATGTATAATGTGACTTTCGTTGCCGATCTTGAGACACTGGATAGTTCAACCTTCCATATGATACTTTGTGGAGAATCAGAACAGGCTCACCTTCTTTAGTTATGCAAACTCCGTATAATTATTACATGTTCTTGTCACTTGTTCGACTTTGTTGACATTCCTTACAAGCATATTTTAGCAGTTCTTCAGTTCAGTCATCACACTTCTCTTCCGGATGTATATATTAAAAGAAGATGGACCTGGGATGTGATGAGAAGAAGCTATACATCTATTCTAACCAAAGGCAATAGCTAGAATTTTGCTTCTCGATGTTGTGAATTGAGCACCATGCAAAACAGATTGTCGATCTTGATTGTTCCTCCAATGAAAGTTACAAATACACGCTTGAGAATTTGGTCAAGATCATTGACGGCGTCTCTCAGCTACAACCCAGATTGGGCGAACATCCCGAAGAGGCCGCACAACCACATGGTAGTGCACAACCTCATGATGAAGGTAGTCAACATGTACCTGCACGCGTGAGGGACCCACAATAATGTATTACAATTTACAAAGGGAAGGCCTCGCACCAAGAGATTGAGGCCGATAAGAGAGCAACTTCGCAATAAAAAACCAAGACGGTGCAAAACATGCGACATTGTGCAAATGGATCATGATTCAAGAAATTGTCCAACCTTATTTTAGGGGTAATAAATTTTTTGATTTGGTTATCATTAACTTAGATATATTGTAACGCCCCGAATCCCAAATACACTGAATTCGAGATGTTCTACAGGATCTTTACACTTCTTTCGTACAATTTTACAAGGAATTTTAAAACTTTTATTTCAACAATAATTACATCAGAGTCTTTTACACTAATAAGCAGCAGAATTAATAAAATACAACAATAATGAATGTACAGTTGTTACAACTTTAACATTTAAGTAATCAACAGCATCAAATTATCTTTATATCTTCATGTAACTCCATTTCCTGCATATAAAACTGTGGGCGCGTCAGTTGCTTACAACTGACGAAATATTATACATTGCCATCATCTCTATGCCGGAAACAGTATAACGATTCTTAAATACTTTAGCAAATACAAATTTGATCACAAACAAAGCTACAAAGGGACTATCCTATAGATGTCGTGTTGTGCAGTGCACTTAGTCCTTAATACAGTTATTTATATTATATGACACTAATGCACACTTGTTCGGATTCTATGCATCCCATACTACATAGGTCCGAGGGCAAGCCCTTAATCGTTCTTCATTGTTGTAGGGTTCAATCCCTCGCCATGACTTAATCTACTACCGTAATTACGGTGAGTATCCTAGATGATCTATGAGTACAAGCACGTGCACTGGACCCTGGAGGGGAATCCCACGCCATGTCTTGACTCATCAAGCATGCATTCTGTGGCAATTCAGCCTCCTCCCTGAACACGATCCTCTTGCAGTCACCAAACATCCCACAAGCGTGGCTAGAGTCCGATCATTACTGAGTTGTGCCCACACCATGTCTTGACTCATCAAGCATGCATTATGTGGCTCACACACCCGCACCGTAAATCCTAGTTCTCATACTCGTATTTTTCTCTCACTTTCATCACATCTTCACTATGTATCTCTCTGTAATGTCGGTAAATATTATAGACGTTCTATGATTACAAGCACGTGTACAGAAAACCTGGAGGGGAATCCCGCGCCATGTCTTGACTCATCAAGCATGCATTCTGCGGTAATTCAGCCTCCTTCATGGCACACGATCCTCTTGCAGCCACAAAACATCCCACAAGCATTGCTACCGGATGGTACTCTGGAGTAGTATCCACGTCATGTCACGACGCATCGTGAAGACAACCTGTGCATACCCTCAACAACACCCATCCAATGGCCCTCAACTCGTGTTTTTCTCTCACTTCCATCACAGCCTTACAAAATTTGTTTTAAAGGAAAATCATTACAACCTAGAGCTAGCTTACCCTACCGGACTTAAATCAACAACAGAGACAATCAGCCTACCTGGCTACTTCTCAAGAGACGCTCAACCCTCAACGGTTAGCTCTCAAAATCATAAATAATACTGCCGGTCACTAGGATCTCGCCTAGCCTCTAGATTCCAACAACTATCTCATTCTAGAGATCAACAATATTTCATAATCAATCTCCAATAACATTTCCATTTCTTTTGTTCACAAATTCTTTCTCAAAACATTTCTTTTATAATCTCATAACATGAGAACCATTTCAATTTGATTTCTTTGTCAATTTTATCTTTCATAACCTTGTGTGCATTCCACAATAAAACTCAATCAAATCTTAATAATCATAAAATCTCGTATTCAACTTATTTAACTTTCATTTGTCAAAATCAAATCCAAACTCAAAATCAAAATAAACAGTTCGGTTCAGTCGACTGGTGACAGTATCAGTCGACTGTTCAGCGAACATCAAAACATCTCAGTCTGTTCAGTCGACTGTTCAGCGAACATCAAAACATCTCAGTCTGTTCAGTCGACTGTTGACAAGGAATCGGTCGACTGTTTTATGAAACTTTAAAACATCAATAATAACACAGTCGGTTCAGTCGACTGTCGACCAGGAATCAGTCGACTGTTCCGCGAATACTTTGAAAACCCCAAACACCAGCAGCAGTCGACTGTGGAAGTGAACAGTCGACTGTCCCCCCAACGAAAAACCAATATCTTATACTTATCAGTCGACTGTGGAAGATAGCCAGTCGACTGTCAATCACACAAATTGCAGCCTGCATATATATTTTTCGACCTTTTAACTGATTTGTACTCCCATATACAAAATATAAATTATTTCCAGAATATATTTCTTTTAAAACATTATCGTATATGTTATCAAATTCTCAAGTTGCTCATTTTTCAAATGAAATCCTTAAAATGCATCAAAACACATATTCAATCAATTTTCCAAATAGACTGTTTTCTTTTATCAAAATTACTTCACAAAAATCTCTATACTCGTATAAATAATATTTTGAGGTTATAATCACACTTCTTTGCCACATTCTCAACAAACAACATATTTGCATTACTCTAATCATGTCTCGACATGCATCAATTTCATATAAATCATTTCAATTCTAGCATCTCAACTAACAATCATAATCATTTAGAAAATAGAATAGCAATTTGCATCTACCACACCAATCAGGATTTAACGATTCATTTCTACATTAATTTCATGCAATCAATTCAATTTCAACCAAGTAAATTTATATATCAACTATCATGCATATTCTACTCCTAAATTAGAAAGCATTTAAGAAACACCCACCTAAATTGAAGATATGTACTCAAATGAACCCCTAGAATTAGGAGCTCCTAAAGAAAACTCCAATTGCAGCATCCTCGAAATCCGTGCACCAAGGCAGGCCTCCAAGCTCCACATTTCGGCAAGCATCCATCATCAAGAGCATCTCCACCCCCACTCCATTTCGGCAACATCAAGAACAACTCCCATCTTCTTTCATATACACATGCTATGTGTGTACATATATATAGATTAGTATATGTATATAGGCAAGTGGAAATAGGTGATTAGGTGGAGAAATGGGCAAGGCTTGCTGGCTTGGGGTTGCTTTCGGGAATACAACAGAGAAGGGGAAAAATGAATGGGAAATGAGGGAGAGACTTAGGGGTATTAGTAGGTTCAAGTAATGGGTGGTTATTAAAACCAATTGGCCACTTCTCCACTAATTAATCCACTAACCACTCACAAATTCAAACTCAAATTTCCCTCCACTCCAAAAGAACAGCCCGGCCACTCATTTCCCTCTCTTTTGCCAAACACGTGTACGTGCTCCGCACGTGCACACACTTCATTGACAAATTTGATTATTTATTCAATTTGAAAATACAAGTACGTCATATATAAGATGCATACAAATTAATTTAATTAAAATTACATTTTTTTTCTTGCACAATTTAAAATAGATACACACATTTCATAAAATTTATTTTGAAAGAAAAATACGTTTAAACACGTGCACCGAAACACGTGCGTTGCCCGTAAAATCTCAAAATACAAAAATTGGTTTTATCAACCTGAAAAATATTTATAATTAATCGGAATGCAACATAAGAATATATTTAGTATACATATATGATAATGTACTCAAACGTACAGAAAACACGTGTATTGCACGTAGAAAATTTATTTTAATAAAGATAGTCAAAAATTGAACTTCCGTTTACAAAACAAATTCAAACCTGTTTATAAAATAAGTGATTGAAATCCATTGAAAACTTTGCACGTAACGGTGGAATACCCAAAATCGACACGTGCATTGATAATACGTAAAAAGCACGTAAAAACTCAAAGATTGAAATTTAGCATTTGAGTTGTCTCAAATGTGATTTTAAGAATACGGGATTGCATAAATAATTGGGATTCAAAATATATATCAAAATGCGTTATGGATATAATCAATAATAGTACAAAATGCACGTGCGTAACACCCGAGGGCAAAATTGTCATTTAAATTTTGCGGAGTGTTACACTCCCCCCCCCCCTTAGAACAGTTCCGTCCCCGGAACTCACTATGGTAAAGGCTGTATTTTGTACACACCAAAGAAAATATCAGTATAACATATAGAAATTACAAACATCAAGAAAATATATATAGCATAAAAGTAAGCCAGATGGATGGATTAGACAAAAATTTATTTAAGAAAATTATGAGTATCAAAATTTTACAAGAACTAAACAAGAAACTACGAAAGTAGCATAAGAAAACAAATACGACAATAAAGGAAGGTGTATTTTGAAAAGAGTTTACATACAAATTACTATCAAGTAAACCATTAGATAAAATGATAAATGAACTTAGTCATTAATTGAGAACTAGTTCAGAAATAATGCAACAAGGAAAACATAGTTAATGGGTACTTCATAAATAGATTCAATACTCAAAATTTATCAATGTAATAAATGGTAAAAAAAGTCACAAACCAAATTGATACCATATGACAAAACTAGCAATTTAACAGTTTGAGAAATATATAAGAAGGGAATATAGTAAAAGTATAGAAAACATAAAATGATTCTGTATACAAATTAGTATCATAAAATAATTTGTAAGGTAACTTTAATAATTATACATACAATTTGAAAATTAAGGATACATCGAAATACTTTCGAATTATTCAGTAAAGTGAGAAAACCAACTTAAAAAAAATCACATACTCGCATAGGCGAAAAATTATATAGGTGAAATAAATAGCATGATATGAAAATTATAAATGATTTGTAGCAGTCAAACAAGACATCGTAGTAGTAAAACGTACTATTGAAAGTAGTGCAAAAACCAATTATATAACAAAGAAAAGTATAGACAATGAAAAAATGATTTTGTATATAAATCGATATCATAAAGTAATTTGTAAGGTAAATACAATAATCATATATGTATGATAAAAAAATGAAAAGGTAGAAATTCAAATAATTTCGATTCGTCAAGTAGACCAAGAAAATCAGCATACAAAATTATGTATATACATAGACGGAAATTATAGGGCAAAACAACAATATCATGATACAAAATTCATAAATGATGTGTAGGAGTAAAATAATATATTATGGTAGTAACAATGCAAAACTAATTATATGAAAGTGAATCATGAATTATAACAGAAGTATACTAAATAAAATTGTTAGGTGAGTAGCCACCAAATTTAAAATAGCAAAATACAATAAAGTTGTATGAAATATTAACTCACATAAAATACAAAGTACTACAAAGAAGACGGCAAGATAGTTGAGATTAAGCGGTAAATACACAAGTTTAATAAATAATGAAATCAGTATAAACAGTATAATGCTAGGTTGCAAAATATTATAAAATAGTATAAGCTAGTACCAAATGAAATAGTTGTAAAAAACATAAGGTAGGGGTTATCTAAGTATAATATTTCCTTTTGGTTTAGGTTCGCCTCACTGGTATCCAACAGCAGACTTGCCTATCTTGATCTCAAGTTGCATAATTGCTCCTATGATATCCGGTTGCAATTTGCCTTTTGGGCATTCGGTTGCAAACTTTGCCTCACCGACATCCAGTTGCAGTTTGCCTTCTGGACATTCAGTTGCAAACCTTGCCTCCCCGACTTCCAGTTGCAGTTTGCATCCAATGATGTCTAGTTGCATATTTGCCCTCTCGACATTAAGTTGCACCAAGGCGGAAGATGAGAAGATGTAATCTCCCATGTATACTTGGATATGGGATGTTTAATAAAGTATGGTGTTTTGTTTAAAAAAATCAATGATACAGAAAAAGATTTTACACAATGAAAAATAGGTGTATAGGATATATCAAACATAGGCTGTACTAATTAGTAGTAATAAAAAATTATTTATAACACTAAAATAATGTAAAATATATGCACATGTCGGAAATAAGATTGAAAACAATAATGATGTAGTGTAGCAATTTAGGACATTTGACACAAACAATTATGCATAAAATAGTAATGTAATAACTGGGGGATGGTGAAATTATAGGTATAGTAAGTATCTTGAAATATATGACACATATAGAAATCAATGGAAAATATATATATAGTAATCAAGAATGTAAAGACAATTTAAAATTAGAGGATAGAGTAAAGTATGAATAGCGAGTATATGCATTATATTAAGGAAACGTAAATTACAGAATTAATGAATATAGCAAATAAATTAGTAGATAATATGTGATAACAATAATATTGAATGCAGACAATAAATCAAATTAGTTTGATGTATTTATACGGATAAAGTATTTCAATCTTGTTATAATACACTAAAGTATATGGGAAAATGTAAGATACTGAAAGAATATCGTATTAGAAAATCAAATTATGTAAAATGAATGCACATAAGCAAAATTCAAAAAATGTAATAGTGAATGAAAATAATAGTTGTAATATAAATTCAATAGAATGCATGAAGTAATAGCGAATATAGACGGATGATCATAAAACACGAAACACAAAACTTTAAGTTTGAGGGACAATTAAAATAAGTTCAACAAAATCAAGACTAAAGAAAATAGACAAAATACTAGGCATTGAAATGATTTAATAGTATAGGAAAATGTTAATTCGAAAAGTATTAAATGTTGAAAAGTACTATGATGAAAATCCATATAAAATAATTTGAAGGGAAAAGTGTGTCTATGTGTAAGGTATCATGAATGACGGTTCAAACCAACCACGCTTCCACTGCGCTACTCTGATACCCAGAGAAAATGAGCTCGCATACAATCTCAAATCAATGTATACGAGGAGAGCATCAGGAATGAATGTAAATTCAATAACAACTTCCATTCATGACTCCAACCATCCAATAGGGAAAGGAAAGAGGAAACATCAGCCTATAGAGCAACACAAATGTAAATCACTTACATTTAAATCTCTATAAACTGAACTCACACTCTAATGTCCACTCTAGGGTGTCTTTCCTTATAAATTTGTATTACTTAGAAGCGTAGCTCTGATACCACTCTGTAACGCCCCGAATCCTAAATACACTGAATTCGAGATGTTCTACAGGATCTTTACACTTCTTTCGTACAATTTTACAAGGAATTTTAAAACTTTTATTTCAACAATAATTACATCAGAGTCTTTTACACCAATAAGCACGGAATTAATAAAATACAACAATAATGAATGTACAATTGTTACAACTTTAACATTTAAGTAATCAACAGCATCAAATCATCTTTATATCTTCATGTAACTCCATTTCCTGCATATAAAACTGTGGGCGCGTCAGTTGCTTACAACTGACGAAATATTATACACGGCCATCCTCTCTATGCCGGAAACAGTATAACGATTCTTAAATACTTTAACAAACACAAACATTATCACAAACAAAGCTACAAAGGGACTATCCTATAGATGTCGTGTTGTACAGTGCACTTAGTCCTTAATACAGTTATTTATATTATATGACACTAATGCGCACTTGTTCAGATTATATGCATCCCATACTACATAGGTCCGAGGGCAAGCCCTTAATCGTTCTTCATTGTTGTAGGGTTCAATCCCTCGCCATGACTTAATCTACTACCGTAATTACGGTGAGTATCCTAGATGATCTATGAGTACAAGCACGTGCACTGGACCCTGGAGGGGAATCCCACGCCATGTCTTGACTCATCAAGCATGCATTCTGTGGCAATTCAGCCTCCTCCCTGAACACGATCCTCTTGCAGTCACCAAACATCCCACAAGCGTGGCTAGAGTCCGATCATTACTGAGTTGTGCCCACACCATGTCTTGACTCATCAAGCATGCATTATGTGGCTCACACACCCGCACCGTAAATCCTAGTTCTCATACTCGTATTTTTCTCTCACTTTCATCACATCTTCACTATGTATCTCTCTGTAATGTCGGTAAATATCATAGACGTTCTATGATTACAAGCACGTGTACAGAAAACCTGGAGGGGAATCCCGCGCCATGTCTTGACTCATCAAGCATGCATTCTGCGGTAATTCAGCCTCCTTCATGGCACACGATCCTCTTGCAGCCACAAAACATCCCACAAGCATTGCTACCGGATGGTACTCTGGAGTAGTATCCACGTCATGTCACGACGCATCGTGAAGACAACCTGTGCATACCCTCAACAACACCCATCCAATGGCCCTCAACTCGTGTTTTTCTCTCACTTCCATCACAGCCTTACAAAATTTGTTTTAAAGGAAAATCATTACAACCTAGAGCTAGCTTACCCTACCGGACTTAAATCAACAATAGAGACAGTCAGCCTACCTGGCTACTTCTCAAGAGACACTCAACCCTCAACGGTTAGCTCTCAAAATCATAAATAATACTGCCGGTCACTAGGGTCTCGCCTAGCTTCTAGATTCCAACAACTATCTCATTCTAGAGATCAACAATATTTCATAATCAATCTCCAATAACATTTCCATTTCTTTTGTTCACAAATTCTTTCTCAAAACATTTCTTTTATAATCTCATAACATGAGAACCATTTCAATTTGATTTCTTTGTCAATTTCATCTTTCATAACCTTGTGTGCATTCCACAATAAAACTCAATCAAATCTTAATAATCATAAAATCTCGTATTCAACTTATTTAACTTTCATTTGTCAAAATCATATCCAAACTCAAAACCAAAATAAACAGTTCGGTTCAGTCGACTGGTGACAGTATCAGTCGACTGTTCAGCGAACATCAAAACATCTCAGTCTGTTCAGTCGACTGTTGACAAGGAATCGGTCGACTGTTTTATGAAACTTTAAAACATCAATAATAACACAGTCGGTTCAGTCGACTGTCGACCAGGAATCAGTCGACTGTTCCGCGAATACTTTGAAAACCCCAAACACCAGCAGCAGTCGACTGTGGAAGTGAACAGTCGACTGTCCCGCCAACGAAAAACCAATATCTTATACTTATCAGTCGACTGTGGAAGATAGCCAGTCGACTGTCAATCACACAAATTGCAGCCTGCATATATATTTTTCGACCTTTTAATTGATTTGTACTCCCATATACAAAATATAAATTATTTCCAGAATATATTCCTTTTAAAACATTATCGTATATGTTATCAAATTCTCAAGTTCCTCATTTTTCAAATGAAATCCTTAAAATGTATCAAAACACATATTCAATCAATTTTCCAAATAGACTGTTTTCTTTTATCAAAATTACTTCACAAAAATCTCTATACTCGTATAAATAATATTTTGAGGTTATAATCACACTTCTTTGCCACATTCTCAACAAACAACATATTTGCATTACTCTAATCATGTCTCGACATGCATCAATTTCATATAAATCATTTCAATTCTAGCATCTCAACTAACAATCATAATCATTTAGAAAATAGAATAGCAATTTGCATCTACCACACCAATCAGGATTTAACGATTCATTTCTACATTAATTTCATGCAATCAATTCAATTTTAACCAAGTAAATTTATATATCAACTATCATGCATATTCTACTCCTAAATTAGAAAGCATTTAAGAAACACCCACCTAAATTGAAGATATGTACTCAAATGAACCCCTAGAATTAGGAGCTCCTAAAGAAAACTCCAATTGCAGCATCCTCGAAATCCGTGCACCAAGGCAGGCCTCCAAGCTCCACATTTCGGCAAGCATCCATCATCAAGAGCATCTCCACCCCCACTCCATTTCGGCAACATCAAGAACAACTCCCATCTTCTTTCATATACACATGCTATGTGTGTACATATATATAGATTAGTATATGTATATAGGCAAGTGGAAATAGGTGATTAGGTGGAGAAATGGGCAAGGCTTGCTGGCTTGGGGTTGCTTTCGGGAATACAACAGAGAAGGGGAAAAATGAATGGGAAATGAGGGAGAGACTTAGGGGTATTAGTAGGTTCAAGTAATGGGTGGTTATTAAAACCAATTGGCCACTTCTCCACTAATTAATCCACTAACCACTCACAAATTCAAACTCAAATTTCCCTCCACTCCAAAAGAACAGCCCGGCCACTCATTTCCCTCTCTTTTGCCAAACACGTGTACGTGCTCCGCACGTGCACACACTTCATTGACAAATTTGATTATTTATTCAATTTGAAAATACAAGTACGTCATATATAAGATGCATACAAATTAATTTAATTAAAATTACATTTTTTTTCTTGCACAATTTAAAATAGATACACACATTTCATAAAATTTATTTTGAAAGAAAAATACGTTTAAACACGTGCACCGAAACACGTGCGTTGCCCGTAAAATCTCAAAATACAAAAATTGGTTTTATCAACCTGAAAAATATTTATAATTAATCGGAATGCAACATAAGAATATATTTAGTATACATATATGATAATGTACTCAAACGTACAGAAAACACGTGTATTGCACGTAGAAAATTTATTTTAATAAAGATAGTTAAAAATTGAACTTCCGTTTACAAAACAAATTCAAACCTGTTTATAAAAATAAGTGATTGAAATCCATTGAAAACTTTGCACGTAACGGTGGAATACCCAAAATCGACACGTGCATTGATAATACGTAAAAAGCACGTAAAAACTCAAAGATTGAAATTTAGCATTTGAGTTGTCTCAAATGTGATTTTAAGAATACGGGATTGCATAAATAATTGGGATTCAAAATACATATCAAAATGCGTTATGGATATAATCAATAATAGTACAAAATGCACGTGCGTAACACCCGAGGGCAAAATTGTCATTTAAATTTTGCGGGGTGTTACATATATTATTTTTGATTTGTTGTAAATAAATTTGTCACTAACTAAAACTTGTCATTTAATTCAGGGTAACCAATCCGGAAGAAGTGAATCCATCCGAAGAAGAGAGTTCCGACGAAAGATTTGATGAAGCTTTGTGAATTTTTTTTGATGTAAACTTCGAGTATGTTAGATTTTGATGTAATAATTTTTGATGTAATACTTTATGAATTTGAATGGATGAATGTAAATTTTCTTAGTATTTGTATTGTTTGTTGTAATTGATAATTATTTTGCTGTTAATGTTAGTTTGTTTATGTATTACTGATTTTGTGGTTAAAGTGAGATATACTCAAGTGTAGCAGTTGTGGATGCTGTTTACACTTGTGTATATTTTTTTAAAATTTATAATTAGGCCGCTGTCTCCAACAACGGCCTAAGTAGTATAATAAAATTGAAGACTTGAACACTTGCTCTCTGTCTTGGCCAAGCCATCAGGAGCAGCAGTTCATCAAAATCCAAAATTTTTATTATAACCTAGGCCGTTGTTGGAGACAGGTTATATGAAAAATTTGGATTTTGATGAGTTGCTCTCTGTCTTAGCCATGCCATAAGGATCAACAACTCATCAAAATTCAATTTTTTTATTACAACCAACGGCCTAGGTTAGATGAGAAAATTGAAATTTAATGAGTTGCTCTCTGTCTTGTCTAAGCCATAAGGAGCAACAACTCATCAGTTTGCCATTTTTTTTAACCTAGGCCATTGTCTCTTTTATGAGAAAATTGGATTTTGATGAGTTGCTCTCTGTCATGGCCACGCCATAAGAAGCAGCAGCTCTTCAAAATCAATTTTTTTTTTAATAACCTAGGCCGTCGGCCTAGGGTATATGAGAAAATTTGGATTTTGATGAGTTGCTCTTAGTCTTGACCAAGCCATAAGGAACAACAAGTCATCAAAATCCAATTTTTTTATTACAGCCTAAGGCCATTGTCTCCAACAACGGTCTAACTTATATGAGAAAATTGTGATTTTTTGTGGTTTTTTACAACTTTCTCTTCTATCTGTACGAACAGAGGCTCTCGAACTTCACGCCAAAGACATTCATATTCTTGTATATCGTCTCTATATTTTATTAATTTCCTTTTTTAGCACCTAAATGAACAATATATAATCGTAAAGGTTTAGATATTTAAATATTTAATAGAAAATAACTTAATCTTCTTTTTTGTAAAAACAAAAATATTCTCTTTTTTTTTACCCATAATATGTAATTTCTTCTAGAGAATTTTATTCATTTATAATGTGAATTATGTTTCAGTACTTCTAAAATACACTATATCAACAGATAACATATAAATTTAATATATTTTGGAACAAATAAATTTGGAGGTATTGTGAATATGACAGACTACATCTCTGTTCAGCTTAACACCTAATCCCTAACCATAACCCCCTAACCAAACCCCCCTAACCCATAACCCTCCAACCAGGGGTGT
Source organism: Hemerocallis citrina (assembly GCA_017893485.1). Taxonomy (NCBI): domain Eukaryota; kingdom Viridiplantae; phylum Streptophyta; class Magnoliopsida; order Asparagales; family Asphodelaceae; genus Hemerocallis; species Hemerocallis citrina. The sequence goes on along the minus strand of CM030359.1, from coordinate 305,203,165 downwards.
TGTATTCATTTCGGGTTAGGGTAAGGTTAGTGTTAGTTAGGGTCAGGGTAAGGTTAGGGTTAGGATAAGCTTAGTGGTAAGTCTACTATTCATATTTTAGAATACTTTTAGAACATCTTCCACATATCAATGATAACAAAATTAAAAAATTAGAAATATATATATATATATTTTCCATGACGATATAAAAAATAAATAAATAAAAAAAATAAAGCCTAGGCCATTGTTGGAAACAACGACCTAAGTAAAGGGGGGTTATGGTAGGGTTAGGGTAGGGTTAGAGTAGGGTTATGGTAGATTTAGGGTAGGGTTAGGGATAATGTCTGTACAAACGATTGTAACTGTTAGATAATACATGGGAACTTGTTCGGATCGATTGTTTCAGTAGGGAACGATAATGGTTGGGAATAGAATTTAGATCACATGAATATAATAGAGCAAATTGAAAAATAATTCAAATTGTTCCCAAAAAAGATAGTTTCTTATGTTACATATGATGCCAATAGATGTGTTCACCACAGAAATCAAAGATGCTACGAGATTTAAAATTTTAAATAAATGTGAAAAAAACTTGGTTGACTTTACCACCACACTTTACTACACAAAAACGAATACAAATGTAATATATATATATATATATATATATATATATATATATATATATATATATATATATATATATATATATATATATAGAAAAATGCTCCATTGAAAATGGGTCTAGTTTTCACGGGTTGGAAAACACCAATCTGAGCCGTTGGATCACTCATGATCGTGATCAGCAGCTCAGATCGAGCCCCCCATCACCCGGTTAAAATGATCAACGGAGGGTTATTTTGGGAATTTTGTCCTAAATAACTCTTCGCCTGATTCGCGAAAGAAAAATTGATATAATCTAGGCCGTTGTTGGGAACAACGGCCTAGGTTATATCATTTTTTTCAGAACGAATCAAGCGAAGAGTTACTTGGGATGAAATTCCCAAAAATAACCCTCCGCCACTTAAGTCATATTAGGTGATGGGCGGGCTCGATCTGAGCTGCTGATCGCGATCATGAGCGATCCAGTGGCTCAGATTCATGTTTTCCAACCCGTGAAAACAAACCTGTTTTCAATGGAGCATTTCCTATATATATATATATATATATAACACTAGCCCGTTGTTTCCAATCCTACTTTAACCCTCCATTACTTATGCCGTTGTTTCCAGCCTAGGCATAGTTTTTTTTCTTTTTTCATCATGGACAAAAAAGAAATAATTAATTATGTAATTTTGTAATTTGGTTGTCATTGGTATGTGTAAGATGTTCTAAAAGTGTTCTAAAATATGAATAGTAGACTTACCCACTAAGCTTACCCTAACCCTCGTTAACACTAACCTTACCCAAACCCTAGCCCTACTGAAACCCCTAGTTAGAGAGGTATGGGTTAGGGGTATATTGGGTTTGGTTTAAGGTTCAGATAAGCTGAATAGGGATGTACTCTCTCATATTCACAATCTCCCCAAATATATTTTTTAAAAGGTTTGCACTTGACTTGCTCTACCAACAACGGCCTAGGTTGTTATAGTTATTTTTTGGAAATTTATTACCTTGCTCTTTGACTTTGTTTTTAGGGGGGAAAAATAGAAAAACTGTTTAAGTTATTTTCTATAAAATATATAACCATTTAACCTAACGATTATATTTTGGTCATTTTGGTTACTAAAAAGGGAAATTAATAAAATATAGAAACGATATACAAGAATATGAATGTCTTTGGTGTAGATTTCAAGAACCGATGTTCGTAGAGATAGAAGAGTGTAACGCCCCGAATTCCAAATAAGGCTGAATTCGAGTTCCACAGGATCTTTACACTTCACTTCGTAAAATTTTCCAAGGAATTTTGAAAATTTTATATTACATCAGAGTTCTTTACATTTAATAACACAGCAGAAGGTAAAATGAAGTACAATAATAAAAAATAAACAAATGCAACATCTTTAACATTTAAATAATCATCAGCATCATATCAACATTATATCTTCTTGTAAAAGTCCAAATTCTGCATATAAAATTGTGAGCACGTCAGTTGCTTACAACCGACTAAAAATATTATACACGGCCATCCTCGCTATGCCGAAGGTATAACGATCTCAATACTTTAATAAACCACAAACTTGAATGTACATAAAGTATTAAATGTGACTACTCTAAATATATAAGTGTATGCAATGCCTTAATGCCTAATGCAGTTATTTACGCTAAGATGACACTAATGCATACTTGTTCGGATTGTATGCATTCCATACTACATAGGTTCGAGGGCAAGCACCTACGTACTCCACATTAAAGGATTTGATCTCTTGCCATGATAACTACCAAGTAATAAAACGAAGTTTAGACATTCTATGAGTACGGATCCCAGTCCCGGAGTCCACCGCCCGACTATACAGAATCCTCGTCGTGCGAACATCCTGTCAAGTGTCCCTCTAGCCTCGGTATACGTATATACACTGGAGTACGGCAAATTATCCGCCCTACTATGCATAGTTCCGGATTTAAAATAAAAGCTCATCTCCATCGAAGCAACTACAGTCCCGGAATCTACCACCCGACTGGGTCTATAGTCCCGGAGATCCACTGCCTGACTATATAGAAGCCCTCCACTCATGTTTGCCCAAGTTTACTACATCTTTACTTAGTGCCTAGTTCTTAAGCTCAAGACATGAATAAATTATCACAATATTTTAGACATTGAGAACAATAACACATTTCTTCATAATTTAGAATTAGAATTCCACAAACTACTATGTTCTTTTGTTCTTTTTCTTGTTAACATTCTATTACATTTTTAGAACACAAAAATCTCATCTTTCTACAATAACAAAATTCTATTTTAGACAATTAACTACACATGATGCATTTAATCAACTATTTGTAAGCACAAATTTTACCATAACATTCATGTAGCACAACAACATGGTGATTTCTAGCACATTAAGTCACCATTTATTTATTAGCAATCAATCCATCAAACATTCTCTAAATTACCACTCAACTTTTAATTAAACAAACATGGTTTCAATTTTCAACTAATTGATTCATAATAATTTCATTAAATCATCCCTAACATGGTGTCTAGTTCTAGAAGTATGAGAAACACCCACCTCTTTGGAGAAACACGAAATGAAAAAGCTCTTAGAGTCCCCTAGAATGCAAGAAAGTAGCCTTCTCCTCCAAGATTGTGTTGCAAAATGCTCCTCTTCTTGTTCCTTGGTGCAACCCGAGCTTCCCCTAGTGCTTGATGATGGGCTGGCCTCCTTCTGGTTGGGACACACACAAATGCACACTCAATCTTTCACTTCCTAATATATTACTTTCCTATATAGTTTTCTTCCTTTCAATTATTTTTTTCTTAGTGCTGTATACATGAAGGTAGGGGTTATTTATACTAGCTTTAGGATAGATTGGAGGGCTAGGATTTCACTAGGTGGTTGTAGGTGAATGGCTAGGATAAGATGGAAAGTTGTAGCAACCACCCATGCACACAAACCCACTCTCCCACTCTTCTCTTATCCATACCCGGCCTCCTAGGGTGTGCAAAGCACACATACGTGCATGCACATGCCCCTTCTAGTACCCCCCTATTTAAATTTTGTACAAATTTAATTAATCAATTGTTCACCAATTGTGTCTACATGACAAGTTGTGACAATTTAAAGGATTAATTAAGTTTGTGGGCCTCAAAAATAGTGGGCTTTAGGCTTATGGGCTAATTAATAAAAATATTTAATTATTAGAGTGGGCTTAAAATAAGAAAATTAGTTTAGGCTTTATAAAATAGGCTTTTTAGAAAGATAAAGGGAAAGAAAGAAATAATTGTCCATGTTATAAAAGAAAATTTTATAAAAATAAAAATGCATACGAAATTTTGCACGTGCACAACACGTGAAAAATCAACATTTCTTATTAAGATAAAAATTTAGGGTATTACAGTGCGGCGAGGGGAGGCGACGGCGGGAGAATGGAGGGCGGCGAAGAAAGGAGAGGGAGACGGCGGTGCAGCGAGGGGAGGCGGCGATGCGGCGTTCGGCGGCGGCTGTTCAGCGAGGAAGAGGAAGGGGAAAAAATTGTGTTATGAGGTTTTGAAGGAGAAGCCAGAAGTTGCTCTGGAGGGCTTCTATCAAAGCTCATTTTCTTCACTAAAATTAAGCTACTTCTCCTTCTGTAGAGCTTTTTAAAGGTTGCGTTTGGCCCAATTTCTCCTTTTAAAGGAGAAGAGAAGCTAATTTTAAGCTGGTTCAAACCCAACCGAATAGTGTGTTATATGCTTTGAAGCTTTCAACTCCATTAGTTCGTGTGCTCAAACTTGTTGACTGTGAGAAGAAGCCTGCAATGGGATTTATCTATGAGGTTATGGATAGAGCCAAAGAGGCCATAGTTGCAGCTTTTGGAGGAGAGGAGAATGAACATAAGTATAAGGCGGCTTTTGAGATAATTGATAATATGTGGGATGTACAGTTACATCACCTACTACATGGAGCCGCATATTGCTTGAATCCTCATTTCTTCTATGATAACAAGAATATCCAAAAGGATATAGAAGTGATGAAGGGGCTTTACTCTGTCCTTGAAAAGTTGGTTCCTAAAGATGATCATGACAAAATTGAAGAAGAGATGGTAGATTACAAGCATGCTCATGGACTCCTTGGATCTTCTTTTGCCATTAGGAGTAGGAAAAGAAAAGCTCCAGGTATAAATTGGATTGCCTTTGAATTTTAATAATTTATATTGCTTAATGATTAAAAATGACAATTCTCAAAATTCAAATTTTGACAGCTGATTAGTGGATGTGTTTTGATAGTCAAACTCCTACCTTACAAACACTTGCCTTAAAGATACTTAGCCTTACATGTTCCTCTTCTGGGTGTGAGAAATTGGAGCACCTTTGAGCATGTAAGATAAAATTATTGTACTTTTTTTAATTAAAAATAAAGTTATCAATTTATTCACAAACACAAAATATTGTGAGGTCGAATTTAAAACTTTTTTGTTTTGCTAAAATGCAGAGCCACTTGAAAAAGAGAAACAAACTATAAGCTAAGAGGTTGAATGATTTGGTGTAAATCAAATACAACCAAACATTGATGGAGAGATTTGATTCTAGGGATGTCATTGATCCTATTCGATTGAATGACAGTGATGAGTCCAATGAATGGTTGTTGAAATGTTTTGGGGAAGGAGAAGAAAATGTTGAAAATGATGTTTTCTTTGATGAAGATGATCTTTGGTGGGGTGATTTTGCTGCAATAGAAGGAGCCGAGGATCCGATCAGAAGCATAAGAAGGATTCAAGTGGGTGTTGATTTTGCTTCATCGTCGAGACCATCAGGATCTAGGAGTATGTCACAACCACAACTAGAAGAGGAACCAGAATTTTTGGACGATGCAGACCGAAGAGGATGATATATCGATAGACTGTGGATCGGATGGAGAAGAAGTTGAAGCAGAAGAGATGGAGGAATCATAGTGTTAGCAGTGTGTTTGTTGCCATGGATGATATTTTCCTTTGTGACTTCTCTCATGGATTTTATTTTGTATTAACATATTGGTGAATGATGTTTGATAGTACTTGCTATTTATCTAGTATTTGCGATGATATGAAGGGTGATTAGTACTTAGTAGTTGTTACAAAAATTATTTCACAATAAACTCGATCTGATGGAGAGGCACAGAAAACAGAGAAGAAAAGAGGTGAGAAAGGAAAAAAACCGAAAGGAAAAACAAAATAAATAAATAAACAACTTACAAAACCCAATATCAGATTACAAGTTGAGAAGCCGAGGCCTGTGTATCACACAGTGTCCTTAAAACAGATTTTGCCTTTTCCGGTTGCTGGAATGAACGAAGACATCTGTTTCTCAGGATGTAATGACCAGAGTGTTCACGTAGGCACTACGTAGCACTCTTGAACTGAGCAGCAGCGTCAGAATCCTATCACCGACTTACCAAAATAGCAGGAGTGGAGAAATGAATAGGACTAGAGAAGGAAGAAAGAAGTGTTTCTGTTGTAGGGAAGAAATGAGAGGGGAGGCCTCTATTTATAGAGGCAGGGTTAAATCTATAACGGCAGACAAAGCTTTGAATGCCTTTAGTGTAACGGCAGATAAGGCTTTGAATACCCTCAGTGTAACAGCAGACATGTAATTGAATGCCTACACTGTAATGGCAGACAAAACATTCAACACAGCACTGAAATGGCAGATAGAACCGTTTTTGCATTTATTTCAGCCGTTACACAAGAAAAAATCAAAACTATAGCAAAAAGTGGCTCTGCACGGGGTGGGGTCATGTCGGTCCGGCATTCGTGTTCACAGGTCGTGCGAGCATACACAAGTCACATGTAATCTGGTCCGGGATTTGCACCCCCCTGCGCGCGCACGAGAAAGCCTCTCTTCTAGCTATCTTACAATGCTTAGAAGGAGGTTACTATATATCCTCTTCTATTTCTTTTGATTTTTCCGATGTGGGACTAAGTTCCCTTAACCCATTTTCAAGAATGAAAACGTCTCACTTTGAGAGACAATTTCTCATTCACCCCTTAACTGTTTTTAAAAAACCAATATATGATTTTGATCTACTCACGAAGAAGAACACAAATCAATCAAGATCTCTCAATAATTCATTAAGGATCTTACTCAAAAAATTGTTCAAAAATTGGTTCGTAATTGGTGTATAAAACACCCATTTTCTAACATTCCCCACATGAATGAAAATTGACGATCACAGACACAACAGACTTGGTGATAGAATTCAACGGTTGATTCCTGCATAGGATAGGTAGGTGTTACCCTTTGAACCTTTCCTTATGAAAATATGTTTACTTTACTAGCTAAACAATAGACGGAATGTCCTTGAGCTGTTCTGTCATTTGGGTAAATGATGACATATCTCACACAGAAATCTTTCTAACGCAGTTCTCATTGTTATGTTCATTTTGTCCACGAACATACACCTGGTTCTTCAAGAGTTTAACCGGAATATTGCCCTATATTATTCTCTTGGAAGCGGCCCTTCTTCCCTCTTACATAGGTGATTTCTTACCTAAGAGTAACCCGCATTACTCTGCTTGGATATCCGATGCATAAGAATCATTAAAAGCCTAGCTTAACCTGTTACCTTACGGGCATCACTGTTTCATCATGGGAATGGACATGGAAAAATTCCCACAGTGATCCAACTTGGTCTTTACAATTTAGTTGTTCCTTTGAGCCTAGATCTTGGGATTTCCAGTCAGCTATGTTGGGTATCCATTGTATCGACTTATTCTTTCATGGGCTTTAGTCCCATTCCCCTCGATGATTTATCAACTAACTCTCTGTTTAACCCTTTGGTTAGCAAATCCGCAATATTATCCTTTGACTTTACATAGTCCACAGAGATAACTCCAGTAGAGAGTAGTTGTCTAATGGTATTATATCTTCGACGAATATGTCTAGATTTACCATTATACATATTGCTTTGTGCTGTACAAATTGCAGATTGACTATCTGAATGTATACAGATTGGAGGCACAAGCTTCGTCCACCTTGGAATATCCTTAAGGAAGTGGCATAACCATTCAGCCTCTTCCCCATATTTGTCCAGTGCGATAAATTCAGATTCCATCGTGGATTTAGCGATCACTGTTTGTTTCAAGGATTTCCAAGAAACTGCTGCACCACCTAGTGTAAACACATAGCCACTAGTGGATTTTGAATTATCACTAGATATCCAGTTTGCATCACTGTATCCTTCAAGTACAGCCGGGTATCTCGTATAGTGCAGCCCATAGTTACGAGTAAAACACAAGTACTTCAGTACTCTTATAATTGCTTGCCAATGCTCGCTTCTAGGATTACTCGTGTATCTACTTAGTTTACTCACTGCATAAGCTATGTCTGGTCTTGTACAACTCATTAAGTACATTAGACTATCTATGATTCTAGAGTATTCTACTTGAGAAATACTCTCACCTTTATTCTTGGATAAATGTAAAGTTAGATCTATTGGAGTTCTGGTCATTCCAGAATTATCTTTATCAAATTTTCCAAGAATATTGTCAACATAATATGACTGGCTTAAAAGAAGCTCGTCTGATGTTCTTATGATTTTAATTCTCAATATAACATCAACTAGTCCCATGTCTTTCATGTCAAACCTTGAGTTCAACATGTTTTTAACAGATTTAATCATCTGAGCATTGCTTCCAATAATAAGCATGTCATCTACATACAAACATATAATGACATATCCATTTTCTGTGTCTTTGACATATACACATTTGTCACATTCATTAATCTTGAAACCATTGGTCATCATGACATTGTCAAATTTCTCATGCCACTGCATTGGAGCTTGTTTCAAGCCATATAATGACTTCACCAGTTTACACACTTTCTTTTCATGTCCTAGAGCTGAAAAATCCTCAGGTTGTTCCATGTAGATTTCTTCATCTAAATCTCCATTAAGAAAAGCTGTTTTTACATCCATTTGATGTACTTCAATATTGTGTAGAGCTGCTACTGCAAGTACCATCCTAATGGAATTTATTCTCGTCACAGGAGAATATGTATCAAAGTAATCAAGACCTTCCTTTTGTTTATAGCCTTTAATTACAAGTCTTGCCTTGTATTTTTTAATTGATCAATCAGGTTTCATTTTTCTCTTGAAGATCCACTTGGAACCTAAAGGTTTACTACCTGGTGGAAGATCCACTAGTTTCCAAGTATGATTTTGCAAGATATAATCAATTTCACTCTTGATGGCTTCTTTCCATAGAGAACCATTACTAGAGTTCACCGCTTCCTTAAAGGTTTGGGGTTCACCTTCAAGTATAAAAGTCAAGAAATCCGGACCAAAAGATTTTTTCATTCATGTTCTTTTACTGTGTCGAGGTTCCTCCTCAACTTCTTTATCTTGGTCTTCACTATCTTCACTAATAGTATCATGTGTTCGTTTGGAGGAACTTGGTTCCTCCTTTGACTTACATAGAAATACATCTTCAAATAACGATGCATTTCTAGATTCCATTATCGTGTTCCTTGATATCTCAGTGATATCGGATTTGTACACCAAGAACCGATAGGCACTACTGTTAAGTGCATAGCCAATGAAAATACAATCAACCGTTTTTGGTCATATTTTCATTTTCTTAGGTGGAGGTACTGGCACCTTGGCAAGACATCCCCACATTCGCAAGTAATTGTAGGATGGCTATTTTCCTTTCCATAATTCATATGGAGTTTTCTCCAGTGACGTAGCTGCCCTAGGCCAAGGGGGTGCAGCTGTGCCCCCTGGAATTTTAAAAAAATTTCAAAATTTTTTTTTTAGTAAAATAAAATTTAATAAGGGTTTATGTGTAAAATTCCCAACCCATTAAATTCCCAACCCATTTATAGATTTTACTTTACTCTTTTTCCACTCTTTTGTTTCCACTCTACTGAACCCAAACCCACTTCATAATAAATTTGTAAGAGGGATTAAAATCTACAAGTGATTAGTTGGGTTTGTAGAGGAGGTCAGAAGAGAGAGAGAGTGAGGAGTTGATGGATTCCAAACCCTATTGTAAGTAATTTTTTTTGTATATTTTGATAATTAGGGTTCATATTCTGAAATTTCGTGAATTTATATATGATAGGATAATTAGATTGCTAATTTCTGTTTTAATGTTACTGATTTGTTTGAGAATGGACTGAATTAGTATGATATGTAATCAAATTAGAACACAAATGGGTACAGATTATAGTGTTAGTTTCTGTCCCAATTTTGAGCTAATTTCCGAAATTTTTATATTTAAACACATGGAGTTTAGAGTTGAATTCTAACCATTAGTTTTTACTCTTTCTATGCATTAATGCATATACTTATGAGATGAACATATAATGCTTGATGCACTTAATTACTTTGAGGTAGACTCATGATTGAAGTTGGAAATAGAGAAGGTTTAACTACTGGTTTATTTTAATGGTTCTAAGTTGTTGAAAATGCACGTCACTTGTTTGATGAAATGCTTAAGAATGATAAGGTTTAGCTTGCATGGGCATAGTTTTACTTTGCCAAACTAGTGTTTTGATCAGCCACCTATTTCAGGAGGAGATAAAATGACTATAAGATAGTAATTCCTCATATGGATGAATTATTTGTACAACATGGAAGATCCCGTCGCAACTTTGAAGGAAAAACAAATCTTCATCATTATCGTATTGATTTGTTTTATGAAGTGATTGATTTGCAACTTCAGGAGTTGAACAATCGTTTTAATGAGGCAAATACGAAGTTGTTGTTGTGTATGGCTTATCTTGATCCAAGCGATTCATTTTCTGCTTATGATAAGAGAAAATTGCTTCACTTTGCTGAATTTTATCCATCCGATTTCTCTAACATTGAGTTAATGCACCTTGACCGGCAACTTGATACCTACATTTTTTATGTGCGCTCTGATGACCGATTTTCTAAAGTTGCAGGGATTAGTGGGCTTGCTAGAAAGATGGTTCAGTTAAAAAAATATTGTGCATATCCGTTGGTATATTTGCTATTACCCGTTGCAACCGCAATAGTAGAAAGAGTATTTTCTACAATAAAAATCATCAAGACTTCATTACAAAAGCGATTGGGAGATGAGATGATGAATGATTGTTTGGTTGCATATATTTAAAGAGATTTATTGGATGCCATTGACAATGAAGATATCATTCAATATTTTCAGAATATGAAATCTCGAAGAGTTTTATTGCTAAAGAAAAATTCTATTTAGTGATTGTAATAGTATGTGACATTTGATAGTACTATATGATATTTTGAGGCTTACAAATGTGTTTATTATAAAAAAAATTTAATAGTAAGTGTCGCACCGCCTAGATGGAATTCCTGGCTACGCCACTGGTTTTCTCTTCTTTCTTTTTGGGCACCTTATTCAAAAGGTAGTTAGCTGAAAGAATAGCTTCTCCCCACAAGTTTGGTGGCAAACCAGAACTTATTAACATTGCATTCATCATTTCTTTCAATGTACGATTCTTTCTCTCAGCAACACCGTCTAACTGATGAGAATAAGGAGCTGACGTTTCATGTCTAATCCTATGTTGAGCACACGTGTCAGCAAATGGCGATTCATACTCTCCACCTCGGTCGCTTCTTAGTGCCTCAATTTTCTTATTGAGTTGGTTCTCAACTTCATTCTTATAGAGAACAAATTTCACTATAGCTTCATCCTTGCTTTAAGAAAGTATACATAGCAGTATTTCGTGCTATCATCAATGAAGGTAATAAAATATTTATTACCACCTCTTGTTTGTATCATTTTCAAATCACAAATATCAATGTGAATTAGATCAAGAGGTTCAGTCTTTCTTTCAACATTTTTAAATGATGATCTTGTTAGTTTTGCCTCAACACAAGTTTTACACTTGTGTTTGGAATCAATTTAGAATGTTGGTATGTGATTCAAGTTAATTAGTCTTTGCAAAGTATCATAATTAACATGTCCTAGTCTACCATACCATAAATTAGAAGACTCAAGCATATAAGTAGAAGAGCTAACTTTATTGATATTCTTGACCATGGTCGTTACATTGAATTTAAATATTCCACTACTCATGTATCCTCTACCAACATACATTCCACTCTTTGACAAAACAAATTTGTTCGACTCAAACACTAAACAAAATTCGTGATTATTAAGCAATGAACCCGATACCACGTTCTTACGGATTTTAGGAACATATACAATATTGTTCAGAGTCAGTTCCTTTCCAGAAGTCATCTTCAAGATCACCTTACCTTGGCCCTTGATTTCTGAAGTAGCCGAGTTCCCCATAAACATCTTCTCCCCATTCTCTAATGGTTCAAAAGTGGAGAATATACTTCTGTTGGATCACACATATCGAGTAGCTCCAATGTCAATTCACCATTCCTTCGGGTTTGAACCTAACATATTCACCTTTGAGATTACAGCTGAGAGGTTGATATCGGAAACATCTTGAGCAATGCCTTGAATCAAGTTTGCTTCTCTGTTCCTGTTCTTCTTGGGAAGTCTGCATTCAGTAGACTTGTGACCCATTTTGTCACAATTGAATCACTTGCCTTGAAACTTTGGCTTCTTGGAGATATCTCCCTTAGGCCCCAACTTGGGACCCTTGTTGTTGTGCTTGTTGGAACGTTGTTATGTTCCATTACATTTGCCTTAGCTGTATGACTGGCAAGTCCAACCTTTTCAGATCCTCTATTGTCTTCTTCAATACGAAGTTTGACAATGAGATCTTCAATGTCTATTTCTTTTCGCTTATGCTTTAGGTAATTCTTAAAGTCTTTCCAACCTTGTGGTAATTTTTCAATTATACATGCCACTTGAAAACTTTCAGTTAAGTTCATACATTCAGCATGAATCTCATGCAAGATCAGTTTTAGTTCTTGAACTTGACTGATCACTGTTTTAGAATCTACCATTTTATAGTCTAGGAAGCGGCCCATAATGAATTTCTTGGCACCGGCATCCTCAGTTTTATACTTATGGTCTAGTGATTCCCAAAGTTCTTTAGCAGTTCTTTTGTCAATGTATACATTATACAAAGAATCGGCTAATCCGTTCATTATGTAATTCCTACACAAGTAATCAGTATTTTTCCAAACATCCACAGTGGCAATGACTTGGTTATCTTGCTCATCTTTCTTAAGATTTGGAGCTTCTTCGTTCAAAATCTTGCAAGATTCAGTGTGGTCAGACAGAACATTATCTTCTGTTGCCACCTTTTGAAGTTCTGCCCATTAAACTTCTCAGGTTTCTTCCCATGGGAGACTGAGACAAGTACAATGGTGGGCATTGGCACTCGTGCCGCAGCAGCATTCGGTTCTTGCGTCGTATCAGCAACCGACACATGGACCGTTTCAGACACAACAACATTATCCGATGCAGTAGTCATTTTAATTCTGACAATTACACAACACGAGTGTAAGTTTTCCAGATTAAAGAAAAGAAAAAGAAAAGTCGTGCCTCAAAATCGAAAATCAAGAAAATAAAAAAAATCTGTTTTAAGTTTGTTACAAAAATTCTTTTACAATAAACTCGATCTGATTGAGAGACATAGAAAACAGAGAAGAAAAGAGGAGAGAAAGGAAAAAAACCGAAAGGAAAAACAAAATAAATAAACAACTTACAAAACCCAATATCAGATTACAAGTTGAGAATCCGAGGCCTGTGTATCACACAGTATCCTTAAAACAAATTTTGCTTCTTCAGGTTGCTGGAATAAACGAAGGCGTCTGTCTCCCAGGATGCAACGACCATAGTGTTCACGTAAGCACCACGTAGCACTCTCGAACTGAGCAGCAGCGTCCGAATCCTATCACCGACTTACCAAAATAGCAGGAGTGGAGAAACGAACAGGACTCAGAGGAGGAAGAAAGAAGTATTTCTGTTGTAGGGAAGAAATGAGAGGGGAGGCCTCTATTTATAGAGGCAAGGTTAAATCTATAACGGCAGACAAAGCTTTGAATGCCTTTAGTGTAACGACAGACAAGGCTTTGAATACCCTCAGTGTAACAGCAGACGCGTAATTAAATGCCTACACTGTAACGGCAGACAAAACATTCAATACAGCACTGAAACGGCAGACAGAACCGTTTATGCATTTATTTCAGCCGTTACACAAGAAAAAATCAAAACTGTAGCAAAAAGTGGCTCTGCACGGGATGGGGTCATATCGGTCCGGCATTCGTATCCACAGATCGTGCAGGCGCACACAAGTCGCATGTAATCCGGTCCAGGATTTGCACCCCCCTACGCGCGCGAGAGAGAGCATTTCTTCTAGCTATCTTACAATGCTTAGAAGGAGGTTACTATATATCATCTTCTATTTCCTTTGATTTTTCCGATGTGGGACTAAGTTCCCTTAACCCATTTTCAAGAATGAAAATGTCTCACTTTGAGTGACAATTTCTCATTCACCCCTTAACCGTTTTTGGCAAACCAATATATGATTTTGATCTACTCATGAAGGAGAACACAAATCAATCAAGATCTCTCAATAATTCATTAAGTATCTTACTCAAAAAATTGCTCTAAAATCGGTTCGTAAATGGTGTATAAAACACCCATTTTCTAACAGTAGTAAATTTAGATTATTAATTTTTAATATGTTAATGTTATTATGTTATTGTGTATTTTTTATTTGTATTTGCTAGTCACTTAATTGTTTGTTTTTGGACATTTTGTTGGTTTTGATGTAAACTTTTCATTTGCAATTTCTAATATTAACGACCGAACAGGTACGTCTTCCATACCTTACTTTTTTTTAAGCATATGTAATATTGTATGATATATTTTGTTGTTATGATGTTATATTTGTTTATATAATCTAATTTATAAATTTTAAAAACCTCAAAAAGTAAAAGTGCGCCTCGGTTAACTAAGGTTTGAGCCTCAAATTGCGCCTTGCGCCTCAGGCTATTTTTGAGAAGTTGAAATTACTTGCGCCTTGTGCCTTCGACTACACTGAACTTAAGTTTTAGTCAAACATATGTCTTGTTTAGCCATATATGCGATTTTGTGCTCTTAAGCACTTGTACATATATATAATTATTGCATTCTTTGAATTTGTGGATGATTATTAGAATGAATTGCTTATTATACTTGATTATTGAAGTTTTTATGATTATTGGAACGAATTTGTCCTCTAAAGCACTTTTCTATTGTTTATTATACTTGATTCTTGGATTTGTGGATGCTTATTGGAATGAATTGCAGTAAATGATTCTGAATTGAAATATATGTTTTTTTTTTGGGGGGGGGGGGGAGGAATTAAAATTGGGGAAACAATTAACTCTATCCTGACATTTGAAGGAAATGCACGGGAAAAAAATAAACTCTATTTTGGCGTTTCAGGAAATGCATGGATAGATAGATGTTACGCCGGGATAGACTAAGTCTATATCGGCATTTCCTGAGAACGCCGGGATAAACTCTATATCTTTACCGGCACAGGTTTAGTTGGCACTTTTGGCGGCATTTTCGGAAATGTTGTTATAATCTTACCCAGTGTTTATAAACATCAAAAAGATCGAGAAAAAAAAATGTCGGGAAAATCCCTGGTTTTGTAGTGTAATTGTATGAAACTGTGGTACATTTCCAACCTCCTTTATACTCGTCACATGATGTTTGCTCCAATCTACACATTTAGCAACATTATTATCATCATGTATTATTAGCAACCTTTGTTAACTCCTAAATAGGATATTTTGTTTTGTTTTTTTTTTTTATTTTAAAAAAATGTAAGCATAGATAGCTTGAAAATTAGATTAATTATTGATATGGGTTAGGAACGACGTGGCCCATCCTGGGCCACAGGATCCCCTCAGGATGCACGCACCTCCTGATCCTCCAGATCCACAACGTCAGCATCGGAAAACCGCCCGGACCACTACCACGTCAGCCCGGGAACCGCCCGAGCATCTGCCACGTCAGCCTTAAACCGCCCGGGTTTCCACCGCTTCAGCCACACGGGCAACCGGGTCTGGACCCGGTCCAGACCCGGTTGGCATCTTCTATAAATACCAGACCATTAATCCTTCTCCAGGTAATCAACTTCTGCCCATTCAAACCCTAGTTACTGTTACTCTCCCTTAGTGACTGACTAGATCGTCGGAGGGTCTGCCACCGGGACCAACCCTGGTGTTCCGAGACCGTCTGCAGGTACACGAGACCTTCGGATCCGAGCCTCAAAGATCCCAGCCGAGCATCAGCCTCCACCTCAATATCGCCTACCTCAGTACCGTTCGTCCAGCCAAGGGTCATCTGCATAGGTGTCTCCTCCAATACAAATCGAGTAAGAACTCACGCTTGGTGCATCCACACGTTCTCCAAAAACAAACCGCATCAGGATGGCACCGTCTGTGGGAAACTGCCTATCGTAGACGCCAATCCGAGCCTCGCTTCCAACGGTACCCTCATAGACGCCGACCCGAGCTCCGCCCCCGTCGGCACTCCCGTCGACCCGAGCTCTCATGGCGCCCAAAGCCGCAAAAGCTGTTACCTCCGCACGCCGACACGACGTGCCTCCCCAAGGCATCGATGCCGATGCTCAGGGACCAAACAACAAAAGGGTCAGCCACGGACCCCAGCCAAACGCCTCCCGCCCGGTCCAGGGCGACCTACGAGGTGTAATCTCGAATAGCCAGGCCAGCCGTGGCAGGGGAGGAGCCGCTTCCAACTCGGCTCCGAACCATCCCAGACCCCCGTCCCAAGGAGCTCCGAACCATCCCAGACCCTCGTCCCAAGGGTGGGAGCCTGCGCTCAGCCGGGTCGCTCGGCAACAGTCTGCCCAACTGAACCGGGCCGAAGGAGCCCCGGTTACCCACAAGGAATTCCAGGACTTCCGAAGGGAAATCTTGGGTGCCCTCCGAGGAGTCCCCGTCAACGAGAACGCCCACCGTTCCCACACACGGTCGCAGGCCGAGGCTACCGTGTCTCGCCACTCAACAATCCCCCAGAGTATGATGGCAACATTTTGAAGTGCCTCCAAGAAATGGAGGAGCGCCTCGACCACATTGGTAATGGCGACCCTAGAGCAGCTCAGGGGTACAGGCCGGTTCGTCCTCCTTTCTCCGCCCTCATCCTGCAGGCAGAGATACCCCGCAATTTTCGTCCGCCTCAGTTCGAGACATATGAAGACGAGGGAGATCCTGCTGATCACATGGAGGGCTTCAAAACCCTCATGATGATTCACAGAGCATCGGATCCCCTCCTGTGCCGAGCCTTCCCCGCAACACTCCGGGGTCCGGCTCGGGAATGGTTCTCCAAGCTCACCCCCGGCTCCATCTATTCTTTCGACCAGCTAGAGGGCAGTTTCCTCGCCCACTTCGTAACCAGCCGAAAGGCCGAAAGAACGAGTGCATCACTACTCGGACTCAGGCAAAAGGAGGGGGAGCCCCTCCGAGTGTTTTTTCGAAGGTTCACTGCCGAGGCGAGGTCAGTCTCATCCTTCGACCCCGGTGTTGCTTCGGCAGCCTTCCGCCACAACGTCCGACATGGACAGATGAAAGCCTCCCTGGCAAAGAAGCCGTCGATAGACTTCCCCGACCTCCTCAACTGGGTCAAAAAATATATCCGAGCCGAGGAGGACCTCAATCCCGAGGACCAGAAGGAAGCTCCCGGGAAGGGGAAGCACAAGGCCGACGAGATTGAGCTGACGAAAAAGGCTCCAAGAGACGGGGGCTCCGCAAAGAAGGTTCTGCCGATCCCCCGCTTCGAGAGGTACACCCCACTGACGTAGAACGTGTCGACAATCCTCTTAGCGATTGAAGACAGCGACCTCGTCCAGTACCTCCCTCGACCGTCCAACAACACCAGCAAGAAGAGGGATCAGCGGTTCTATTGCCATTTTCACCGGGACAACGGGCACGACACAGATCACTGCCGTGCCCTGAAGGACGAAATTAAGGTCTTCATCCAACGAGGGTACCTCCGAGAGTTCAGAAGAGAAGGCACCCGGGAACCGAGGGACAACAGGAACAAGAGGGATTCCCCTCCTCCTCGAGGGCACCGACAGCGTCCCAAGCGGGATCCGGATCCCGAGGAGCCTGAGGGTCAAATGATCCTGCATTGCATCCACGGAGGGCCTATGGGAGGCGAATCCAACACTTTCCGCAAGGCCTTCATTCGGGATGTCAATACCGTCCAGGGCCCTCTCTTCCCACCGGTCCAGCAACTCCCTATCTTCTTCTCAGGAGAGGATCTGGAGGGGGTCCGGCTCCCTCACTATGATGCCCTCGTCATCAACCTCAGCATGGCGAACTTCAACGCCCGGAGAATCCTCGTAGACAACGGGAGCCCGGTCAACATTCTGTTCCTCGAAGCATTCGAGAACCTAAAGCTTTCCCGTGAGAAACTAAAACCTATCGGGTATACCCTACACGGATTCTCCGGCGTCCACGTGACTATAGAGGGGATCGTCACCCTGGACGTCACGGTAGGCACAAAGCCCAATAGAAGGACCGAGTCTATGGACTTCATGGTTGTGAATGTAAAGGCAACCTATAACGCCATCCTCGGCCGCTCGGGGCTCTACTCCCTCCAGGCGGTTCCCTCGGCTTACCATCAGAAGATGAAATTCCCTACCAATACTGGCGTCGGAGTTATCCGCGGGAATCAGGAAGCAACACGTTCAAGCTACATGACGGCGATCGGAAGCGGTGTGTTTCCCCTCGATGCCATCGAGCTGGTGCCCGAAAGGACCCAGCCAGAGCCAAAGCTGACGGATGAGCTGCAAGATGTCTCGTTCGAGACAGGGGATGCGTCGAAGCACTTTCGTATAAGCCACTCTCTCGGCCCCGACCTCAAGTCCGCCTTAATTGCCTGCATTCGGCGCAATGTCGACCTCTTTGCCTGGAAGCCCTCTAACATGCCCGGTATCTCCGAAGATCTCATCATGCACTAACTCAGCGTGATTCCCGGGTCGAAGCCAGTTGTCCAAAAGCGGTGCAAGTTCGCTCCTGAGCGACAATAGGCAGTAAACGCAGAAGTGGATAAGCTCTTGTCTGCGCGTTTTGTACAAGAGGTCAGCTACCCAGAGTGGCTGGCGAACGTCGTCATGGTGAAGAAGGCAAGCAGGAGTTAGAGGATCTGCATAGATTTTACCGACCTCAACAAAGTATGCCCCAAGGATCCGTTCCCTCTCACCAGCATTGATGCCCTGATCGATGCTACCTCGGGTCACGAGCTCCTCTCCTTCATGGATGCCTTCTCAGGCTATAACCAAATTCGGATATTTCTTCTGGACATCGCTAAGACGTCCTTCGTCACCGACCAGGGACTGTATTGCTACCGAGTCATACCCTTCGGGCTGAAGAACGTCGGCGCCACCTACCAGAGGCTCGTCAACCGAGTCTTTAAAGATCAAATCGGGCGTAACATGGAGGTATACGTCGATGACATGCTCGTCAAAAGTCAACAAGGACAGCACCACGTCGCCAACCTGGAAGAAGCCTTTGGGGTCCTTCGAACCTACAACATGCGGCTCAATCTGGCGAAGTGCGCCTTCGGCGTCTCCTTGGGGAAGTTCTTAGGGTTCATCGTCAGCCAGCGTGGCATCGAGGCGAACCTCGAAAAAATCCAGGCCATAATAGACATGGCCCCTCCCAGGAATGTCAAAGAAGTCCAGAGGCTAACGGGGCGACTGGCGGCCATCGGCCGTTTCCTCTCCAAATTCAGAGAGAAGTCCCTCCCGTTCTTCAAGGCACTGCGAGGCACTGGAAGGTTCGAGTGGGGTACCCAACAGCAAGAGGCCTTCGCACAGTTGAAGGAGTACCTCGCCAATCCTCCTCTCCTCAGCAAGCCCGAACCAGGGGAGCCACTCTGGCTCTACCTATCCACCTCGGAGAACGTGCTTAGTGCCGTCATCGTTCGAGAAGAGGAAGGGGTTCAAAAGCCCTTTTACTATGTGAGCAAGGTCCTGCTCGACGCCGAGACCCGGTATTCCAGAATGGAGAAACTGGCGCACGCCTTGGTCATAGCCGCACGGAAGCTTCGTCCTTACCTCCAGGTGCATTCGATCCAGGTACTCACTGATCAACCCTTGAAGGCCGTGCTCTACAAACCCGAGAGCTCCGGCCGACTGGTTAAATGGTCGATCGAACTCAGCCAGTACGACATTGGCTATCAACTAAGAACATCCATCAAAGGGCAGGCCCTCGCCGAATTCATTATAGAATGCACCATCTCCGAGCAACCCGCGAACAGAGAAGCCGACCAGACGTGGAAAGTTTACGTCGATGGCTCCTCTTGCGAAATGGGGAGTGGTGCGAGCATCATTCTTCGAGGTCCGGATGGTTTCCTCCTCAGTATTGTCTCCGCCTCAACTTTTTGGCCTCTAACAACGAGGCTGAATACGAGGCGATGATCGCTGGACTGAACCTGGCTCATCAAGCCGGTGCCA
Organism: Hemerocallis citrina; assembly: GCA_017893485.1. Taxonomy (NCBI): domain Eukaryota; kingdom Viridiplantae; phylum Streptophyta; class Magnoliopsida; order Asparagales; family Asphodelaceae; genus Hemerocallis; species Hemerocallis citrina. The sequence goes on along the minus strand of CM030359.1, from coordinate 305,183,223 downwards.
AACAGATCCAGGCCTTTAGCGACTCTCAGCTGGTGGTCAGCCAGATCACCGGGAAAAAGTCCACCCTTAGAAGAAGCATCTACCAGAAAAGAACTGAAAAGTTCTAAAACAAGAAGGTGCGCCCAACTGACATCAAACTCGGAGATCTTGTCCTCCGAAAACTGGCGGTATCCACTCCCGGCCAGAAGAGAAAGTTGGCGCCAAATTGGGAGGGCCCGTACAAAGTATCCGAAGTCGTGCGTCCAAGCACGTACCGCCTGACCAGTGCCGAAGGCAAGCCCATCAAGAGGCCCTGGAACGCGGAACACTTAATAAAGTTCTTAGGAGGAGAGTAGTCTCCATGTAAATTATCATGATTGTAATCGGCACGTCGTGCCTAATCTTTTGTAAAGTTCAAATATATTGTAAATATGACAGCTTTCTTAAAACAAGCCCACGGCTTCATATTTTGTAACAAATAAAGAACATATCTCGAGCTCGGTGCTCGGATTACAGCACGAGTCCAAGAAGCTTCTCTTACAAACTTGGGGCTCGGCGCTCGGATAACAGCACGAGCCCAAAAAGCTTCTCTTACAAGATTGGGGCTCGGCGCTCGGATAACAGCGCGAGCCCAAGAAGCTTCTCTTACAAGCTTGGGGCTCGGCGCTCGGATAACAGCGCGAGCCCAAAAAGCTTCTCTTACAAGCTTAGGGCTCGGCGCTCGGATAACAGCGTGAGCCCAAAAAGATTCTCTTACAAGCTTAGGGTTCGGCGCTCGGATAACAGTGCGAGCTCAAAAAGATTCTCTTACAAGCTTGGGGCTAGACGCTCGGATAACATCGCAGGCCCAAAAAGCTTCTCGTACAAGCTTGGAGCTCGGTGCTTGGGCGGCTCGGCCTGGTTGGTTTTTTGGTAATGTGCATCCAATCAAACAACACTGCTTCCTCCATGCCCATGCCGTCTCTCCCTGAGAACATGTGCAGGAGCTCGGCGTCGACCCCGAGCAATGCGGGTGCCTTCTCCAAGGCACCGCGACCTTGACGCTCGGCGGCGACCCTCTGCTATGCCCGCAGTTGTCTTTCTCACCGGTATGGGGGCTCGGCATCCGTCCCTCACTCGGTTTGGGCTTCTTGAAGCTCATCAACCTATGTACGAGGTGACATCCGCCAGCCACGCCCGCACCGTCTCTCCCTGAGAACATGTGCAGGAGCTCGTCGTCAATCCCGAGCAAGGTGGGTGCCTTCTCCAAGGCACCGCGATCTTGACGCTCGGCGGCGACCCTCTACTACGCCCGCAGTTGTCTTTCTCACCGGTATGGGGGCTCGGCATCCGTCCCTCGCTCGGTTTGGGCTTCTTGAAGCTCATTAACCTAGGTACGAGGCGACATCCATCAGCCACGCCCGCACCGTCTCTCCCTGAGAACATGTGCAGGAGCTCGGCGTCGGCCCCGAGAAATGCGGGTGCCTTCTCCAAGGCACCGCGACCTTGACGCTCGGCAGCGACCCTCTGCTACGCCCGCAGTTGTCTTTCTCACCGGTATGGGGGCTCGGCATCCGTCCCTCGCTCGGTTTGGGCTTCTTGAAGCTCATCAACCTATGTACGAGGCGACATCCGCCAGCCACGCCCGCACCGTCTCTCCCTGAGAACATGTGTAGGAGCTCGACATCGACCCCGAGCAAGGCAGGTGCCTTCTCCAAGGCACCGCAATCTTGACGCTCGGCGGCGACCCTCTGCTACGCCCGCAGTTGTCTTTCTCACTGGTATGGGGGCTCGGCATCCGTCCCTCGCTCGGTTTAGGCTTCTTGAAGCTCATCAACCTATGTACGAGGCAACATCTGCCAGCCACGCCCTCACCATCTCTCCCTGAGAATATGTGCAGGAGCTCGGCGTCGACCCCGAGCAATACTGGTGCCTTCTCCAAGGCACCGCGACCTTGACACTCGGCGGCGACCCTCTGCTACGCCCGCAGTTGTCTTTCTCACCGGTGTGGGGGCTCGGTGTAGAACCCCGTATTTTCAAATATTATTTTATTATTTGAAAATGAATTTAAATGAATTTCTGAGGATTTAATTGATATTTTCTAAAAAGATCTATCTTTTGTACACGTGCAAAACACGTGCAAATGAGTTTTGAGATGCTTGAAAAATTAAGAATTCTTTATGAAAAATCATTATTTATTATTTTGGAATTATGTAGTATTTTTCCGGATTTTTCTGAAATTAATTAGTACTATTTGCAAATTTTAAGAAAAGAAGGACCTTTTTGTAAAATTTACATTTTAAGGGCTAAAATGCAAAATTGGCATTCTGGACATTTTGAACAGTATTAGTTAGGATTTAGAAGTATATTTTCATATAAATCCTAATTTTAATGAATTATGAGATGAATTTCCAAAAGAAGATATATATATATAATTGTATTTGGATGGATTGTTTTGCAAATGTATTTCCTAAACCCTAATACTTGATCCCGGCCTATATAAGAGAGTTTGCAGCCGTCATTCGCTGCACAACTCAGATCTTATTATATTTCTATTCTCTTGGTGATTGAAGAAGGAGTTCTTGGATCTAGCAAGAGGAAGGCTTGTGGATTCTTCTTGATTCTAAAAGGTGAGTGATATAGACTTGTTTGTTTATGTGTATGATTGCATGTTGTTTTGTTTGATGATTTCGTATCTTGTATGAAATCGATGCCATGGTTGTTATTCGTAATATACATGTGGAATCCATGATAGATTAGTAGATCTCGATTGACAATTCTTGATTGCTTGAAACATGTTAAGATTCGATTATGATTATTGAAGATAAGAAATTGGATGGAGGAATCTCTAGACATTGTTATTTACGAGTTGGATTAGATATGAGTAGAGGAAGAGATTTGGTATTTGAGATTGACTCCAGTATTGATTATTGATTTCAGACCTAAATTGTGAGATCTGTAGGCCGACAGTCGACTGGGACTAGGTATCAGTCGACTGGTACGACCCTAATATTGTATCTTTAGTTTTTCTCGAAATTCTCTCGGGTAAGTCGACTTATGTTCTTATAAGTCGACTTATGTCCCCTTTTAAGTCATCTTATGTTTTGATAAGTCTTCTTATGATCTTTATAAGTCATCTTATGTTTTGATAAGTCTTCTTATGATCTTTATAAGTCATCTTATGTTTTGATAAGTCTTCTTATGATCTTTATAAGTCATCTTATACTTTTGATAAGTCTACTTATGATTTTTATAAGTCATCTTATACTGTTGATAAGTCTACTTATGATTTCTATAAGTCACCTTATATTATTGATAAGTCTACTTATGATTTTTATAAGTCATCTTATACTGTTAGCACTTGGATTGTTTCTTGAGAATTATTGATAATTATCTCGGGTAAGTCGACTGATGGTTGGTTAAGTCGACTTACTGCACTTGTTATAATCTTGACTATTAGTTCTCGAGGCAGTCGACTTATTACGGCATAAGTCGACTGGTTCTGATGAGTTTTCATGATCTTGAAGGTTCTTGTTATCGTTAGTTTACTTGTAGATGAATATGTTCGTCGGTGTAATAGTCACCATTGGTGATGCATGCCGGGTTCGTATTCTATCTATACCCTCTTTAGTTTGTTTATAGATGAATATGTTCGTCGGTGTAATAGTCACTATTGGTGATGCATGCCGGGTTCGTATTCTATCTATACCCTCTTAGTTTGTTTGTAGATGAATATGTTCGTCGGTGTAATAGTCACCATTGGTGATGCATGCCGGGTTCGTATTCTATCTATACCCTCTTTAGTTTGTTTATAGATGAATATGTTCGTCGGTGTAATAGTCACTATTGGTGATGCATGCCGGGTTCGTATTCTATCTATACCCTCTTAGTTTGTTTGTAGATGAATATGTTCGTCGGTGTAATAGTCACTATTGGTGATGCATGCCGGGTTCGTATTCTATCTATACCCTCTTTAGTTTTGTAGATGGATATATGGGTATCCGATCTATGGTATTATTGGAGATCGATTGTTGGACATACATCGTGGTATTGAGATTTATTGATAGTTGGGCATGATCAGAGAGGTGAGGATTATTGTTGTTCTGATCAGTCGACTGGTCCTTTGAACAGTCGACTGTACCGTACAGTTGAACTGTACATATTTTGAGAGAGATTGATTGATGGATACTTGATCGTTGGTATTGTTTCTCGACTTGGTTCACTCATGTACTGGCCTATCGTTCTTGTTTCAGATTACATGTTCAGTTTATGTATTTTTGTTCGGTACATGTTGATTGAGAATTTATGTTTATTTGTTATTTATGTTTGTTGTTTATATCACTCACACCAGTTATGGCTGACCCCGTAGTTTTGGGGGTTAGGGTTCAACTCTAGCCTCACATGTTGCAGGTTATTGCTTAGAATTGGAGGCTTGGATGCTTGGGTTAGCTTTAGAGAGTATGAGTGAGATGATAGAGCCATGTGTAATTTTGTAAAGAATAGTGTTGTAAAAGAATTATTGTAATGTAAGGTGTTTGTATTTCCGCTGCTATTTGAAAGAAGTTATTGTAATAAAGATTTGGAATAAACGATTTGAGTTTTTGGCTATGTATGTTGTTACATTGAAGTGGATCGCTGGGAAAGTGCCACGTATTTTCTAAAGTTTCGTATTTAGAAATTCGGGGCGCTACAGTTTGGTATCAGAGCGTGCTTCAATAGTAATAATAGACATAGTATGAAAACCAACCTAGGTGTGGACACTAGAGAGTGAGTACCTAGGTGTGGACATTAGAAGTGTGAGTATCACATAGAGTTAAACATGATGTCTTGGTTTGTGGTATTGTTATGGTTTTGCCATAGGATATTGATGTGAGTTTGAATTGTGTGTGTGATGCTCTAACTTTACCCTCGTTTTGCAGTATTCGAAATGGTTGCACCCAGGGGCAGGAATGGAGGCAACAATGAGGATGGGTCTGGTAGTTCCCAAGGAAATGGGATCGACCTTGAAGCTGAGTTTGCCAAAGTATATCAGACGTTGAATACGCTGATGGCACTCAATGTGGCGCAGCATCAAGCGCAGCAGCAGAATCCGCCGCCAAATCATGGAGCTGGTCATGGATTGGTGAATGCCGACCCCATAAAGCAGATCGAATCCTTTAAGAGGATGAGGCCGCCAGTCTTTGAGGGGCAAGCTGATCCAACAGCGGCAGATGACTGGATTAGGAAGATGCAGACGATCTTCGAAGTGTCGGAGACTCCTGAAGCTAGCAAAGTGAAGTTAGCTTCGATGCAGTTGGAGAAAGATGCAGGTATCTGGTGGGAGTCGCTGAAGAGAAATTGGGAGATCAGCAGCTGACATGGGAAGCTTTTCTGGAGGAGTTCAGAGATCGCTTCTTTCCTCTTGATGTTCAGGAGAAGAAGGCGACTGAGTTCTTGAACCTTCAGCAGGGGAGTATGACTGTTCGGGAGTATGAGACGAAGTTCGCTCAACTTTCAAGGTATGCGCCAGAATTGGTAGTGGACGAAGCAAAGAAGGCCAAAAAGTTTGAGCAGGGCTTGAGGCCAAACTTGAGGTCAAGGATGGTTCCGTTGGGCATCAGAAGGTTCGACAAGCTTGTCAGGAGAGCAGCTATGACCGAGGAAGATATGGATCAGTCCCGGGCTAAGCAAGAGACTTGGAACAAGAAGAAGAGGCCAGCAGAAGATCAGGAAGGGAAGGAGTTCCCAGTGAAGTAGAGCAAGCCCAGTGATCCAGTGCAGAAGGCACCGGCAACTCGGGAGGTGACTTGTTATTTCTGTAGGCAGACAGGACATTTCAGGTCAGAATGTCCGAAGTTGGCAAAGCAGACTTGTTTTCAATGTGGTCAAGTAGGGCACATTCGACAACAATGTCCACAGCTGAAGAAAGAGAATGCAGAGAAAGACAAGGATCCGAAGCAGGGACGAGTGTTCGCGTTGACTGAAGAGGATGCGGGCAATCCAGAAATATGATCTGTGTGTGCAGGAATTTATTCTTTTGTATTAAGTAAAACTTTATTTTGGAATAATTGAAGACTGAGTATTTTCTTCATGTAACAATTTATTTGGATTAACGGAATAAAGACAGAGTTTTATTTAATACTATTTTCTTGCATACGATTGTATCGCCCATTTATTGCTAGTCTTAGTGTGGATCTTGAGGTGTTCCCAAGCAAGGTCTTGAGGTGGCTATCCTTAGTCGTGTCTTTTCTAAGGAGGGAGTGGCCACTGATTCTTGGAAGGACGAAGCAGTTGTGGAAGGTCAGAGTTGGATACAGGAGTTCAGTAGTTGTTGCAGCGTGGCTTCCGATGGCAAGTTATCAGAGTCGCGCAGCGGAAGATTGTCTTTTCTGAAATCTTGCATGAAGTTGTTTCTCATGTATGATGTGTTTGTTTTGTTGGAATGCATTCTTTTACGTGATTGTATTTCCTAAAGTTATATTTCTATCTATGAGTTTTCAATCGTTATTAGTGGGTTGTTCGGACCTCATTAGCCGTAGTTCTGAGGACAGAACTCTTCTAAGGAGGGAGTGATGTAGAACCCCGTATTTTCAAATATTATTTTATTATTTGAAAATGAATTTAAATGAATTTCTGAGGATTTAATTGATATTTTCTAAAAAGATCTATCTTTTGTACACGTGCAAAACACGTGCAAATGAGTTTTGAGATGCTTGAAAAATTAAGAATTCTTTATGAAAAATCATTATTTATTATTTTGGAATTATGTAGTATTTTTCCGGATTTTTCTGAAATTAATTAGTACTATTTGCAAATTTTAAGAAAAGAAGGACCTTTTTGTAAAATTTACATTTTAAGGGCTAAAATGCAAAATTGGCATTCTGGACATTTTGAACAGTATTAGTTAGGATTTAGAAGTATATTTTCATATAAATCCTAATTTTAATGAATTATGAGATGAATTTCCAAAAGAAGATATATATATATAATTGTATTTGGATGGATTGTTTTGCAAATGTATTTCCTAAACCCTAATACTTGATCCCGGCCTATATAAGAGAGTTTGCAGCCGTCATTCGCTGCACAACTCAGATCTTATTATATTTCTATTCTCTTGGTGATTGAAGAAGGAGTTCTTGGATCTAGCAAGAGGAAGGCTTGTGGATTCTTCTTGATTCTAAAAGGTGAGTGATATAGACTTGTTTGTTTATGTGTATGATTGCATGTTGTTTTGTTTGATGATTTCGTATCTTGTATGAAATCGATGCCATGGTTGTTATTCGTAATATACATGTGGAATCCATGATAGATTAGTAGATCTCGATTGACAATTCTTGATTGCTTGAAACATGTTAAGATTCGATTATGATTATTGAAGATAAGAAATTGGATGGAGGAATCTCTAGACATTGTTATTTACGAGTTGGATTAGATATGAGTAGAGGAAGAGATTTGGTATTTGAGATTGACTCCAGTATTGATTATTGATTTCAGACCTAAATTGTGAGATCTGTAGGCCGACAGTCGACTGGGACTAGGTATCAGTCGACTGGTACGACCCTAATATTGTATCTTTAGTTTTTCTCGAAATTCTCTCGGGTAAGTCGACTTATGTTCTTATAAGTCGACTTATGTCCCCTTTTAAGTCATCTTATGTTTTGATAAGTCTTCTTATGATCTTTATAAGTCATCTTATGTTTTGATAAGTCTTCTTATGATCTTTATAAGTCATCTTATGTTTTGATAAGTCTTCTTATGATCTTTATAAGTCATCTTATACTTTTGATAAGTCTACTTATGATTTTTATAAGTCATCTTATACTGTTGATAAGTCTACTTATGATTTCTATAAGTCACCTTATATTATTGATAAGTCTACTTATGATTTTTATAAGTCATCTTATACTGTTAGCACTTGGATTGTTTCTTGAGAATTATTGATAATTATCTCGGGTAAGTCGACTGATGGTTGGTTAAGTCGACTTACTGCACTTGTTATAATCTTGACTATTAGTTCTCGAGGCAGTCGACTTATTACGGCATAAGTCGACTGGTTCTGATGAGTTTTCATGATCTTGAAGGTTCTTGTTATCGTTAGTTTACTTGTAGATGAATATGTTCGTCGGTGTAATAGTCACCATTGGTGATGCATGCCGGGTTCGTATTCTATCTATACCCTCTTTAGTTTGTTTATAGATGAATATGTTCGTCGGTGTAATAGTCACTATTGGTGATGCATGCCGGGTTCGTATTCTATCTATACCCTCTTAGTTTGTTTGTAGATGAATATGTTCGTCGGTGTAATAGTCACCATTGGTGATGCATGCCGGGTTCGTATTCTATCTATACCCTCTTTAGTTTGTTTATAGATGAATATGTTCGTCGGTGTAATAGTCACTATTGGTGATGCATGCCGGGTTCGTATTCTATCTATACCCTCTTAGTTTGTTTGTAGATGAATATGTTCGTCGGTGTAATAGTCACTATTGGTGATGCATGCCGGGTTCGTATTCTATCTATACCCTCTTTAGTTTTGTAGATGGATATATGGGTATCCGATCTATGGTATTATTGGAGATCGATTGTTGGACATACATCGTGGTATTGAGATTTATTGATAGTTGGGCATGATCAGAGAGGTGAGGATTATTGTTGTTCTGATCAGTCGACTGGTCCTTTGAACAGTCGACTGTACCGTACAGTTGAACTGTACATATTTTGAGAGAGATTGATTGATGGATACTTGATCGTTGGTATTGTTTCTCAACTTGGTTCACTCATGTACTGGCCTATCGTTCTTGTTTCAGATTACATGTTCAGTTTATGTATTTTTGTTCAGTACATGTTGATTGAGAATTTATGTTTATTTGTTATTTATGTTTGTTGTTTATATCACTCACACCAGTTATGGCTGACCCCGTAGTTTTGGGGGTTAGGGTTCAACTCTAGCCTCACATGTTGCAGGTTATTGCTTAGAATTGGAGGCTTGGATGCTTGGGTTAGCTTTAGAGAGTATGAGTGAGATGATAGAGCCATGTGTAATTTTGTAAAGAATAGTGTTGTAAAAGAATTATTGTAATGTAAGGTGTTTGTATTTCCGCTGCTATTTGAAAGAAGTTATTGTAATAAAGATTTGGAATAAACGATTTGAGTTTTTGGCTATGTATGTTGTTACATTGAAGTGGATCGCTGGGAAAGTGCCACGTAATTTCTAAAGTTTCGTATTTAGAAATTCGGGGCGCTACACTCGGCATCCGTCCCTCGCTCGGTTTGGGCTTCGTGAAGCTCATCAACCTAGGTACGAGGCGACATCCGTCAGCCACGCCCGCACCGTCTCTTCCTGAGAACATGTGCAGGAGTTCGGCGTTGACCCCGAGCAAGGCGGGTGCCTTCTCCAAGGCACCGCGACCTTGACGCTCTGCGGCGATCCTCTACTACGCCCGCAGTTGTCTTTCTCACCGGTATGGGGACTCGGCATCCGTCCCTCGCTCAATTTGGACTTCTTAAAGCTCATCAACCTATGTACGAGGCGACATCTGCCAGCCACGCCCGTACCGTCTCACCCTGAGAACATGTGTAGGAGCTCGGCGTCGACCCCGAGCAATACAGGTGCCTTCTCCAAGGCACCGCGACCTTGATGCTCGGTGGAGACCCTCTGCTACGCCCGCAGTTGTCTTTCTCACCGGTATGGGGGCTCGACATCCGTCCCTCGCTCAGTTTGGGCTTCTTGAAGCTCATCAACCTATGTACGAGGCGACATCCGCCAGCCACGCCCGCACCGTCTCTCCCTGAGAACATGTGCACGAGCTCGGCGTCGACCCCGAGCAAGGCGGTTGCCTTCTCTAAGGCACCGCGACCTTGAAGCTCGGCAGTGACCCTCTGCTACGTCCGCAGTTGTCTTTCTCACCGGTATGGGGGCTCGACATCCGTCCCTCGCTCGGTTTGGGCTTCTTGAAGCTCATCAACTTAGGTACGAGGTGACATCCGCCAGCCACGCCCACACCGTCTCTCCCTGAGAACATGTGCACGAGCTCGGCGTCGACCCCAAGCAAGACGGGTGCCTTCTCCAAGGCACCGCGACCTTGACGCTCGGCGGCGACCCTCTGCTACACCTGCAGTTATCTTTCTCACCGGTATGGGGGCTTGGCATCCGTCCCTCGCTCGGTTTGGGCTTCTTGAAGCTCATCAATCTATGTACAAAGCGACATCCGCCAGCCACGCCCGCACCGTCTCTCCCAGAGAACATGTGCAAGAGCTCGACATCGACCCCGAGCAAGGCGGGTGCCTTCTCTAAGGCACCACGACCTTGACGCTTAGCGGCGACCCTCTGCTACGCCCGCAGTTATCTTTCTCACCGGTATGGGGGCTCGGCATCCGTCCCTCGCTCGGTTTGGGCTTCTTGAAGCTCATCAACCTATGTACGAGGTGACATCCGCCAGCCACGCCCGCACCGAGTCTCCCTGAGAACATGTGCACGAGCTCGGCGTTGACCCCGAGCAAGGCGGTTGCCTTCTCCAAGGCACCGCGACCTTGAAGCTCGGCGGCAACCCTCTGCTACGCCCGCAGTTGTCTTTCTCACCGGTATGGGGGCTCGGCATCCGTCCCTCGCTCGGTTTGGGCTTCTTGAAGCTCATCAACCTAGGTACGAGGCGACATCCGCCAGCCACGCCCGCACCGTCTCTCCCTGAGAACATGTGCAGGAGCTCAGCGTCGACCCCGAGCAAGGCAGGTGCCTTCTCCAAGGCACCACGACCTTAACGCTCGGCAGCGACCCTTTGCTACGCCCGCAGTTGTCTTTCTCACCGGTATGGGGGCTCGGCATCCGTCCCTCGCTCGGTTTGGGCTTCTTGAAGCTCATCAACCTATGTACGAGGCGACATCCGCCAGCCACGCCCGCACCGTCTCTCCCTGAGAAGATGTACTGGAGCCCAGCATCAAACCCGAGCAAGGCGGGTGCCTTCTTCAAGGCACCGCGACCTTGATGCTCGGCGGCGACCTCGACACTCTGGCAACTGGTTCTCTCACAAACATGGGAACTCGACGAACCGAAGCAAGTTTGCGGCTTTTTCAAAGCTGCTCGGCCACCACGCTCGATTACGAGCCTCAATCGTGTGTTGACAAAATTTTATTAAGGTTTAGAGCGTCCGCCTTCGGCAGGCGTCCCGAGCCTCGAGTCGAGTTATTGACCACCCTCTCACCCGTGAACAACTCAGGGTTTACGGCTTTTACCAGCCTAAACCCCGAACTGTTCGAGGATGGCAGGGGGCCATCGACCCGCTGCTCTCTCCGTCCCGGAACGAACGCTCCGAGCCTTCGAGCTGTTCAGCCGACCCTTCTCTCGCCCCCGAATAACTCGGGGTTTACGGCTCTTACGAGCCCAAAACCCCGAATTGTTCGAGGACGGCAGAAGAACCACCACGCGTCGGCTCTCTCCAAACCCTCGAACCGATCGGTCGGCCCACCGCTCACCAACGAATAACCCGGGGTCTCACGGCTCTGACAGCCTGAACCCCGAATAGTCCGAGGGTGATCGGTGTGCCTCCGATCCCGAGTACTCGGAAATATTATATTCTCTGGGCGCCCGCCTTTGGCAGGCACCCGAGTCAGACAGCTCACTGCTTGACAACCAACAAGGGGAGTGGGGGATTATATAGCCCCCCGAGGCCCTCATTTATTGCATCTGGGAATGCAAACCGACGGAAGGTGAAACGTCGCCATAAATGCTCATGGGAATGCAAAATGTCGCCAGTTATTGCTTATCGAAAAGATAAACGCCACGACTGTCGCGCCCGTTGCAACAAGTCACCTCGGAGCCGACCCCTGCGCAACTAGCCCGGCAGCCGTCCCTAACAACCAAGATGATCCGAGCACGGAAAATCAAATGTTCTTATTCATTACTCTTTGCTTACAACTCAATGAACATCGGTTGAAATACAAGGAAAAAGCTCACAACTCAGTCACACTCGACTGGAAACTCGAATTCGGGGCTCCTATCTCGCTCGGCCGGACCGGCTCGGGAAGACACTCCCGCCATCGAGCTCCTGCATCTTCGGCCTGCGCCCCATCCAGTAGAAATATCGGAGACCGCCTCGGGGTCGCGTTGCTGGACCCTTCTGTCAGACCAGCGCCTAACACCAGCTTCAGCCTGTGGATCTCCAACTCCTTCTCGACTATGGCCTCACGAAGGAAAGACTCTGAAGCCGACCCCCCGCTCGAAGCATCCGAGATGGACCAGCCCATCTCGATTACCCACCAGTCCCGGTCGGCTATGGCCTTCTTCAGGCGTGCCAACTCCAAGTCGAGCTCCCTGGACCTGTTCAAAAAATAGTTAACGGCGACGGCTCGGTCCCGAGCTTGCTTCTGTTGACGAAGCAGAGCTGCCTCCGCGACCTCCTCCCCCGCTCAAACTAGAGGCACCTCGGCAACAACGGGGAGGGCGACACAGGTTCCGTGCGTCTATCAAAAGACGAGAACAAACATCACAAATAAGACAAGTCTGGAAGGATCGGCCCAAAAAATAAATTTCATTTCTTTCAAAAAGTTTGATACAAAAGCCGCAGTGGCCAGTCCGCCCAAGGCATTTACATCAAAACGAGAGAAAAAAGAAAAAAGATCTATTCTTGAGGGGGGTTTGGCACCTCGTCGTCGACCTGATTGCCCCCCGCATCGTCACCCCCCGGGGTGGGAGGAAGGTTCGGCGCCCATCCGTAGTAGAGATGGTCCACGTTCTTCTCGGGGTAGATCTGTTTAAAGTGGGACTTGGCTTGTTCGTACGCCTCATCCTGAGCCACCATGATGGTCTCCCCCAAGGCCGACTCCATCTCCTGCAGTGCCTTCTTCCCCTTCGCTGCCTCGACCGCGATCTTCGCCTCAAGATCCTCCCGGTCCTGCTTGTGGATCTTACAGAGTGACTCTATCTGGGCCTCGTGGATGCCCACCATTGCCCGGGTTTCTTTCAGCTCATCCGTGGCCTTGTTCAGGTCACGGAGGTACTTCTCCGCATTCCGCCTCTCGATGTATATCTCCTTCTCCAAGCACTTGTGGAAGTGCTGACCATGGAGCATCGCCTGTCCGAAGAGAGAAAGATCAGAAAAACTCCAAGTCATTGAGGGAAGCAGAGCCAAGGCAACTTACCGAGAGGTGTGCCTGAGACCACCGCATGTATGCCTGGTCCGCCGTCTGCGTCGCCAGGGCCATCCGATCGCGCTCGGTGGCGGCCTTCGAGACGAACTCGACCACCACAGGCCCATCAAGCAGAGAATCCCCCCGCACGATCGACCAATCAGGGGCAAATGGCAGCGTACAATGCTTGCTCACCATCTCCACGGCGGTCGGTCGAAGGGGGGGAACCCTTTTCCCGGGGCATCCACGGTCTTGCCCGAACCACCCGCAGTGTCCCGAGCCGCCCTCGACGAATGGGAGGACTGGGAGTGTTGCCTCTTGGACCTCTTCGCCAGGGAAGGCTCCTCGGCCACCGGTGCCAGCACCTGGGAGGATGCCCCGGTCTGCGTAGCCAGCTTCTGCTTCTCGGCCGCTATCCTCTCCTGCTCGGCCTTCTTCCTCTTTTCTACCATCGCCTTCTCGGCAACAGCGAGAAATAACTTCTTTGCGTCCGCCTGTTGAGTTGTCATCCCTACAAAAACACAGAAGAAAAGCTAACGTTAACGCAAAGGCAGGAAATGAACATATTCGGAAAGAGACATACTAGGGTCAGCAGGACTCAGTCCGGCCCGTGCGAGGTGTATCTCGGTCACTCGAGGCCACACGATACTGTGTCCCCCGACTATCTTCTCCACCCTTTTCCACTCCTTGGCGGTCAAGTCGCTCTTCCTCGGAGGCTTGTGCTTCGGCTTGACGAAGTTCCACCTGGTCGGAATTCCCCAAGACCCCTCAGTCCGAACTACAAAATACTTTTCTTTCTACCCCTTTATAGAGTCCGGATGACCGTGCATAACCTTCTTATGCGGCCTTGGCAAAAAGTAAAAAATCCCCTCCTGATCTCCGAGCGAACCAATCCCAAAAATAGCTCGGAAATATGTCAGCCTCGGCTTCACTCCCTTCTCTTGACACTTCAGTATGAAGCAGACTAAATGCTTCCAGGAGTTCAGACCGTACTGCATGGGACACAGCTTCGCCCAGTTCAGAACCCTCTTTACGAAAGGATGCAGGGGCAGCCTCAGCCCCGAGAGGAAAGCGTTCTCAGGAAACATACAGTACCCCGGCGCCAGAGCCGTGGTGGGCCGAATATCGGGGCTCGGAAGGAAGATCTCGAATTCCCGTGGAATATAGTAGGCGACCCTGATAATGTTAAGGTATTCCGCCTTCAGAATGCTCGGGATGCTATCAGCGCGGATCTTCACCCGAGTGTCTTCGCCCGGCACTGGAGGGATCGGTTCGATGTCCTTAATATCGTCGGGATACATCCGAATCGACCTGGATTCTTGAAGGAAACCCGGGGAAACTCGAGACCCGATCTCGGTGCATACTCATCGGGTGAGGAAGGACTGTGTGGGATGGTCATGACTTTCTTTTTCCGACGAGGGCGAGCCTTATGCTCGGGAGACGGCGTCGACAAAGGGGGAAGTGGTGGAAGATCTTCTCCGACCCCAGCCACCCTTCCAGCCGTGCCTTGGGCAGCCTCTCCTTGGGCAGCCTCCTGTCCGTCGACCTCATCCTCCTCGTCTTCCTCGTCACCCTCAGCACCCTGATCATCTTCGTCCTCCTCCTCGACCTTGGTGCCTTCCCCCTCATCTTCATCATCGTCCTCCTCCTGATCCTGTTCCTCCTCGTCCTCGCCGTACCCCTCGTCCTCGTCACCCTCATCCATGGGCTCCTTCCCCGGCCTTCTGGACCTCAACGGGGACACCACAAAGACAACGTCGTCCCCATCGTCCGACCCAGGGTCGGTCAGAACCTCCTCCTTCACCTTATACTTGCTCAAGGACGAGGACGTTTCCTGCTCGAATTTCTCTGCGGAACGGCTTGACGAGCTAGACTCGGATCCGGACTGAGTTCGCGACATTACTAAAAAGAAAATACTAACCTGAAGCATAGAAAGTTACGGTCACCGGAAAATCTGCCGACGGCAAGTAAGATTCCCGCTCTTGTTAAAAATTGGAAAGTGAGTAATAAAGTGAAAGTGAAGAAATGAGGGAGGGGGATGGGGTTTTAAAGAGGAAAAGCGACTCCTCGATTTTTGCAAAAAAGATCTAGCCGTTGGATCTTAACTGACAAGATCCAACGGCCACCAAGATCTGGAAACGCTTTGATCTCGGTGCCCATGACGTCAGCAACAGGCATAAAATTACCCCACTACCCCCTCTACCTTTTTCTCTCCAAAACAGGCTTTTTTCGACAAGTCAGAAGGGTCGACGCTCGGATAGAAGCGCGAGCCAATAATTTTCCTTCTATTTTACAGAAGGGTCGACGCTCGGATAGAAGCGCGAACTAATAATTCTCCTTCTATCTCACAGAAGGGTCGACACTCGGATAGAAGCGCGAGCCAATAATTCCCCTTCTATTTCACGGAAGGGTCGACGCTCGGATAGAAGCGTGAGCCAATAATTCCCCTTCTATCTCACAGAAGGGTCGACACTCGGATAGAAGCGCGAGCCAATGTCTCCCCTTCTATTTCACAGAAGGGTCGATGCTTCCCCTTCTATTTTCACAGGAGGGTCGACACTCGGATAGCACCGCGAGCCCCAACTGCTCTCCTTTGATATAGAGGGCCTCGACACTCGGATAGCAACGCGAGCCCCAACTGCCCTCCTCTGACATAGAGGGGCTCGGCGCTCGGATAGCACCACGAGCCCCAACTGCCCTCCCTTGATATAGAGGGACTCGGAGCTCGAATAGCATCGCGAGCCCCAACTGCTCTCCTTTGATATAGAGGGCCTCGGCGCTCGGATAGCATCGCGAGCCCTAATTACCCTCCTCTGATATAGAGGGGCTCGGTGCTCGGATAGCACCGCGAGCCCCAACTGCCCTCCTTTGATATAAGGGGGCTCGTCTGCCGACCCCTAGTGCTCGACAAGCCGAGCCCCAGAAGAAAACCTCGCCTCCTTGCTCTTCCAACTAGCGAGGAGATCGTCCACTGACCCAAGAAGCTCGTCTGCCAACCCCCAAGCACTCGGCAAGCTGACCTCCCACAAGAACCAATCTCCTATAAAATCGACCTCAACGTCCTCTCGCTCTTCCAACTAGCGAGGGGACCATCTACCGACCCCAGGGGCTCGTCCACCGACCCCTAATGCTCGACAAATCAAGCCCTAACGAAAGGCCTCGACGTCCCCTCGCTCTTCCAACTAGTGAAGTGGTCGTCTGCCGACCCCATGGGCTCGTCTGCCGACCCATGGGGCTCGTCAAGCCCCAACGGAAGGTCTCGACGTCCCCTCGCTCTTCCAACTAGCGAAGTGGTCGTCTGCCGTCCCTTGGGGCTCGTCTGCCGACCCCTAGGCCTCGGCAAGCATCGCTCTGGTTCTCCTACTCCTCTACACAGCCTCCCGCGCTAAACTCCAATAAGGAATCCATTCCTTCTACCCCCTGGCCTCTTCAGAAAATAGCAGATCCTACTTTCTCACCCCCAACGTCCACTCTGCTCTTCCTACGGAGGCGAAGAATCACTCCTACAGGGCTGATTCACCCAGCCCTACAGGAGTGTGGGGCTTGTGATATGGGTTAGGAACGACGTGGTCCATCCTGGGCTACAGGATCTCCTCAGGATGCACGCACCTCCTGATCCTCCAGATCCACCACGTCAGCACCGGAAAACCGCCCGGACCACTACCACGTCAGCCCGGGAACCGCCCGGGCATCTGCCACGTCAGCCCTAAACCGTCCGGGTTTCCACCGCTTCAGCCACTCGGGCAACCGGGTCCAGACCCGGCCCCAAACGGGTCCAGACCCGGTTGGCATCTTCTATAAATACCAGACCCTTACTCCTCCAGGTAATCAACTTCTGCCCACTCAAACCCTAGTTACTGTTACTCTCCCTTAGTGAATGACTAGATCGTCGGAGGGTTTGCCACCGGGACCAACCCCGGTGTTCCGAGACCGTCTGCAGGTACACGAGGCCTTCGGATCCGAGCCAAGCATCAGCCTCCACCTTAATATCGCCTACCTTAGTACTGTTCGTCCAGCCAAGGGTCGTCTGCATCGGTGTCTCCTCCAATACAAATCGAGTAAGAACTCACGACTGGTGCATCCACACGTTCCCCGAAAACAAACTGCATCAATTATTGAACTAAACATTTTGTGTTTGACATAAGCTATCTTCCGGACTTGTGTTTAAGCACCCAATTGGATTCCCCAGATTCACTAAATCGCCTTCACGATCACGAGCATCACAACCTAAACCATTCTCAGCTTCCATACAAACACAAAAAAGAAAAGACAATGAGACGAAGGGAAGAAAGAAAAAAAATCCTCTCAATCAATGAATTTGGGTAATAATTATTTATATATATATATATTTTAAAGGACTGCAATATTATGCTTGCAAGCAATTGCTATAGCTTCCCCACCTGCTTAGAAGTGAAGCCGTACACATGCTTCTTCTTTACTCTTAATCATAAGATATTAATTATTGTTCTGATCATGCATGATCACAAGATATTATTTTCAAATACATGATCATAACATGTAATTGTACATTTTTTGTCATAACATCGATCCAACCAAATTAGCACAAGTTGTAAAGTTAGTCCCATCCCTTTCATCTATCCCTCCCCCATCACGTATTCACTCGCATTCACAGATGACATTTCACAAATAGACGCAGTCCCACAAAATTATCGACCCCACTAATCACCAAACCCAATCATTCAACTAATCATGTTTTCCCATCACAACCATATATATATAATTTTGTTATATTTCATAAAACCCCAAAAACTATAAGTTTTTTTCTTCTTCCAAATATTTATAATAATAAAATATAAAAAAAAACAAACATCAAAAGAATCATCGTATATTGATAGGGAAAAAGACTAGACCATCAATCATCATCACAAACACGTCGACCGATGAAATCTCAACCATTGATTCCGTAAATCGAACTCCCACAAATGCTCTTGTTGCATAATGTTCCCTATGGTCGACTGGCTTGGCCACGGAGCTGACACGAAGCCAATACACTTGACTCCTTTTGCCACATCGATGAGGTAGCTCTTAGCCGGCGGCTCGAGCCTAGCAGAGCCGGTGAAATGTATGACTAGGTTAGGCACCCTAACATCTTTCACACTGGTCCAATTATAGCATACATCAAAAGGATCAATGTGGACTCGTGGTATCCCTCTGAGCCGTCGGCTAAGAGCCGCAACCACGACTTTGTAAGCCGGCTCGGTTAAGATTGTAAGGCTCGTGCCAGAATCGATAATGGTCCCACCTCCTTTCTCCAAACTCCACACACTTTGAGGTATTTTTAGGACTTCTCCGGATACCGAAATGCCTACAACTCCAACTGCGTAAAGTGGCTCAAGCAACGGGTTGATAATCAGCTCAGTTTGTTTTGCAGCCAATATATTGAGCCAGCGGTTTGGGCCGAAGGTAAGATACGACGATGAGTTTCTAGGGCTAAGGTGGTCCACAAGGCAATAGGAGAATTTGCCATCGAAGAGTTTGGTGGCTTTCAAGGCGAAGGAGATGTTGCTGTATCCGAGTCCGAGAACTCCGTCGGATTGGCTAAAGCTCGATCCCACAGACGCAGATGTGCACCCGACAATGAGGCCTTTCAGCTTCTTGTTTCGGCCGTTGGATAAGGTGATGGTGGCTTTTTCGTTCGCATAGAAACCTTGTGCGCTTGATCCATCGGAGTACCTGTTGATATCAATGCAAAGCGAACAAGACTATGACAAATGGTAAATCACACCAATATTGCAATTTACATTCACTTGTACTATTTTTACAATAAATTTTTAAAAATAATTCCCACTTATTTATTTGTACAAAGATTTTCTTATCTAACATTTTATTAATGAGTAATTAACGAAACAATCTAACAGAATAGAATCAAGCAAATTTGATACAATCTTACAAATCTAACTCAAACTAAACCAAGCTAAATACTACATCACTGTCTCATTCTAAAACAGCTGAATCTCATTTCATTCCCAGTTATTATCACGCGGTAAATAGATGTGGTTATGAAGGAGTAAATATTTTGATGGAAAACGAGTGAAAAAATAAGTTTTAGAATGGTTAGGGTTTGCACGTGGTATAGATTGTTAGGCTGACAGGGCCTGAGACAAAAACAGGAAAAATACAGGGAGGATCCAATGCAATTTGACCACAAATTAAGAGCGCGCAGACAACGCGCATCATAAACCAACAACAACGTGCCACGTGCGAATACAGAGGAATGCGCGTCGTAATTTTATTTGCACCGGTAGATTTGCTGTGTTCGGCTATAAATTCGCGTCAATTGAAAATAAATATTCAAACAAAATAAATGCGTGTATACAACTACAAGCAGCACTTTTTTTTTTTGATGATAAACTACAAGCAGCACTTGAAACAAACTCCTATCAACTAATTTCTTTAATTTTTTTCGTTTTCACCAGTATTCAATGCTTTCATCAAAAAAAACCAGTATTCAATGTGCACGAAACTTGTACCCATATACTGTAAGTGGGACCCAATGGGAAATGTTAAAGGTGGGTGAATTTACGGGTACGTGTAAGTAGGAATTAAAAGAGTACACAGCCGTCCCGTGTTCCTTATAAATGCAACTACAAGTAATGACTATTAATAGCGGCACTTCACTTTCTGATACGTTCACCATTAGTTTATTTTTATTTTTGTTTTCTTTTTCTTTTTCTTAAAGACAAAAAAAAAACTAAAAGAGTAAACAATTTTTTGGTTATTGATCAAATCCACAGTACCCTTTAACACCATTCAACTCTTTTAATAAAATATATTTTCTTTTAACCTAAATATATTATGCGCAGCCAACAACTGTATTGGATGTAGATTAAAAATTGAGAAACATAATTATGTATTGTTCTGTAGTAAAAGATATACTAAAAAAATGTGAATCATTGTCTCAGGGCCGGCCCCATCTTCTCAGCCTCAGGCCATCGGATTTTTTTTTATTTTAGGGGAACCAAATTTGTATTCTGCTTATAAATATTGACATGTATTTTATATTTTAAAAATTTAAATTGTAATTAGGGATTCAAAAATAATTATTTGGATCTTTTGCCTCAGGCTTCCGAAAACTCAGGACCGACCCTGACTGTATCAACTTCATATAATGTCAAAAACTTAAAAGAAGATAATAATTCCAACATATAATGATTTAGCAAAACAAAAAGCCATTTAATTTAACTAATGAGCAGGAGCAAGGCCGGCCCTGAGCTCCTGGCAAAACAAAAACCCCCATACATTTATTAAAAAAATATAAAAACATGTATATAAAATATTTGCACATTATTCAAAGCAAAATATGCGAAATGTATATCATCTAATAAATGAGAAGAAAGAATCAAAGAAGGTTTGTTTTAAATGTGGGTTTCGGGTTTCGGGTTTCAGATTGAGGGTAAGGTTTCGGGTTAGAATTTGAATGTGAGTTTCAAATTTGAGTTTCTATTAATTTAAATGTGGATTTGTTTCTAAATCATCCAAATTTAAAAGCTCAAATTCAATCAAGTCAAAACTCAAATAATTTAAATAAAATTCTAAAGACTCAAAAAATGATTTTGGTGGCCCCTCCTACTGATTTTATTTTTACGCACAAAATAAGTATGTATATTTATAAGGGGATTACAAATTTGAGATTCCTAAAATTATAAGTTATTCGGGAACCCGAGGCGGCTGCGTCCCGGCCTCAATGGTGAAGCCGCCCTGCTAATGAGAAATAACAAATAGAAAACTTTTAACACTTTAAAAAGACATTATTTAAAAAAAAAAAATTAGCCATTTGTATTTTGCAGTCAAATTATATCATTCCACAAGAGTTATTGCGAACATAAAATATTTATTCTAAAAATTGAATGAAAACGGTTATAAGATAAAATAAAATAAAAAACATTTGCCAAAAAATAGGAAATACAAAAATGAAAAGAAAAGTGAGGATAACAAAAAAAAAAAAAACCAATTAAAAAACCATACCCATAATCAAAAGCGCAGGGTGACGTCGGCACCGGACAGGTAGTCAACGCGGACGGCAACGCCGTCTTACACGACAACGATGCGCAACTTATCGGCCGAAACGACCTCGACCGGTCCGCATCAAATACCCGCTTTATCCCCTTCTTCACACCCGACCCGCTTTTCCGATGCCTACAATCCACCCACATCAAATCGCTACCCGTATCCGCAACCAACAAAAACGTCTGTGCCGGCGTCCCCACCCGAACCCGAACAAAGTACTGACCCGTACCCGTGTACGCGCCGGATTTGATCGGCATTGCGAAGGAGGAGTTGGTTTCGGATCCGAGGCATTCGGGTCGGGTTCTTTTTTGGATGCGGGTGCGGGCGTGGTGGAAGAGGGTGGGGAAGTGTGGGGGGTTTCGGGTGAGGGCGAGGCGGAGAGAAGTGGATTTAGGTTCGGATCGGGTTTGGCTGGAGAGTGAGAGGAAGAGGAAGAAGAAGAGGGTGGTTGTTTTACTCATTTTTAAGAAGAAGAGAGAAAGTGAAAGTGTTGAGAGAGTGGAAGTGGGGTGGTATTTATTTGCAGAAGGGGAGGTTGTTTTGGGTTAGTTGTTAATTATTTGAGTAATTATTTAATGTTTATTTTTGGGGTAAATTATTTCAAGATCTAAAAATAAAGGTTGATTTACTTTTTCCTTGATGCTGTTTATTTCTGGGAGACGTGTGGATGCACCAGGTATGAGTTCGGACTCAATTTATATTGAAGGAGAATGCCGCTCGTCTGCCGACCTTTGGCTGACCTTCTGGGACCTACGATGAGCTCGAAAAGATGTTGAAGGTTGGGCTCGGATCGGAAGGGTCGGATCCGAGGTCTTGTGTACCTGCAGACGGTCCTGAAACACCGGGGTTTATCCCGGCGGCGGACCCTCCGACGCTCTAGTCAGTCTCTGTGAGAGAGTAGCAATAACTAGGTATAATTAAGTGGCAAAAGATTCATTACCTCAAAAAGGTGGGTGTGGGTCTAGTATTTATAGAGAATCCCAACCGGGTTTGGTTCCACTTGGGGGCCAGGTCTGGATCCGAAAGCCTGTGGGCCTGACGTGGCAGAAGGCCCAGGGGGTTTAGGGCGGACGTGGCAATACCAGGAGTGGTATAGGGCTGACGTGGCGAAACCCTTGGTGGTATTTGGAGTTGACGTGGCTGATCGTGGGTCTCCTGTGCTTCGGGGGGAATGAGAGGGCCTAGGTTGCGCCAGGTCATCCTTCTGCTTCGCCGGGGAGGGGGGACGGCCTGTGGTACTGTCACGGGTCGGACTCCGAGGGCTACCAAGGCTCGTCGATACGAGGAGGCCAGTACTGTGAGGGCAAACACGAGGTTCGGCGCCGACCCTGAAGTGGTTCGGAGCCGAACCAGGTTGCTATCTTTACCTTTCTGAGTGGGAATTGTATTGGGCCCTGGTTGGGCCTCAGGCCATTTTTACCCTGTCACACAAGCCCCCCACTCCTGCGGGGGGTGCGGGAGCTAGCCGTGGAGGAGTGCTTATGGTTGTAGAAAAAATGGGAGGGCAAATCACAGGGCCTTCCTGGTGGTGCTGCCCTGAGGCTTGGATAGGACCTCGAGCTAGTCGAGGGTTTACATGTAGGTGAAGGTGATGGCGAACCGTTGTCTCTTCCGGAGAAGAGTACCCTGGTGTTCGACAGAACCTCGAGAGGTCGAGGGATTATGTGTCGACAAGGGTGATGGCGAGCCATTGTTTCTTCCTGAGAAGAGTACCCGGGTGCCAGACCGAACCTCGAGATGAGGGGGAATTATGGGCTGGTAAGGGTGATGGCCGGCCGATGGATCTTCCGAAGAAGAGTACCCGGGTGCCAGACCGGACCTCGAGCTGGCGAGGGATTATGGGTCGGTAAGGGTGAAGGCGAGCCGTTGTTTCTTCCTGAGAAGAGTACCCTGGTGCCAGGCCGAACCTCGAGACGAGGGGGAATTACGGGCTGGTAAGGGTGATGGCCTGCCGGTGGATCTTCCGAAGAAGAGTACCCAGGTGCCAGACCGGACCTCGAGCTGGCGAGGGATTATGGGTCGGTAAGGGTGAAGGCGAGCCGTTGTTTCTTCCTGAGAAGAGTACCCGGGTGCCAGACCTAACCTCGAGACGAGGGGGAATTACGGGCTGGTAAGGGTGATGGCCTGCCGATGGATCTTCCGAAGAAGAGTACCCGGGTGCCAGACCGAACCTCGAGCTGGCGAGGGATTATTGGCCGGTAAGGGTGAAGGCGAGCCGTTGTTTCTTCCTGAGAAGAGTACCCCGGTGCCAAGCCGAACCTCGAGACGAGGGGGAATTACGGGCTGGTAAGGGTGATGGCCAGCCGGTGGATCTTCCGAAGAAGAGTACTTTAGTGCCGGCGAAGGCGAGCCGTTATTTTGCCCGAACCGACCCCCGTACCGGGCGGCCAGTCTGGCACTGGGTGACGTCAGTAGCACATGTTTCGAGGACGTGGCGTGATTTCCTAGGCGGCAGTTGCACGTCAATCGGTGAATAGTGACTGCGAAAATCGAGGAGTTGTTCCTATCCCCTATAAATGTTCCCCCCTCTCCTCCTATCGCCCATTTCTTTCTTGCTCCTTACTTTTCAAAAAACCCTTCAACTCTTCAGCGCTCGTCCCTTCAGTTTCCTGCAGCAAGGTCGTTTTTCCGAGGTGATCCCAGGTTAGTTGGTAACCCCGTTTAACTTAGGCACAGATGGATAGGGCTCAGTCTGGCTCGTCGGCGTCGACCTCTGGGGAGGGGCCGGTAGGCGAGGAGGAGGTTGTACACAATGTGAAGCCATTGCGATCTCGGAGGCATTTCGTGGTGGAAAGCAGCGACTCTGAGGAGGGGGGCGGTAGTTCAGACGAAGTCCGGACCCTAGGGTTGGCTTCCGAAGAGGAGGGTGGCTCCGAGGGAGATGGCACCGCAGGGTCTCGGAATCCGCCCGTTCTGGGGCGTTTGTCTACACCTTCGCCGGAACGGACTAAGAGGAGGA
Organism: Hemerocallis citrina; assembly: GCA_017893485.1. Taxonomy (NCBI): domain Eukaryota; kingdom Viridiplantae; phylum Streptophyta; class Magnoliopsida; order Asparagales; family Asphodelaceae; genus Hemerocallis; species Hemerocallis citrina. Next base: position 305,159,177 of record CM030359.1, on the reverse strand, counting down.
GGGCTCCGAAGAAGAAGGGATCGAGGATTGGCGGCCCGAGCGACTCGGTGATAGGGTCGTCTGCACAACCCCCGTCTTTCCGTCGCTACCCCGACGATCTCTCAGATAAGGAGTCCTCGGGGGTCCAGCCGTCGTCGTCAAGTCGGAAGAGGTTGAAGGTGGATGCATCCCCGACCATTCTGGAGGCAAGCGACTTGGGGGCTTTGCAGTTGGCCTACTACATAGGGCCCAGTTATGAGCTTATGCTGCCGAGTTCTACTCTTCGGCCGACCGATCCCCTGCCGGATAGGTATTGTATCTTCCCTGTGGACGTCTTTATCTCCGGCCTGAGGCTGCCCATCCATCCATTCGTTCGAGAGGTGTTAAATTGGTCGTCCCTGGCGCCGATGCAGTTTGGGCCGAACTCCTGGAAGCAGATCATCTACTTCGTGCTGTTGTGCGAGGAGCAGAGGGTACCCCTGCGGCTGAGCGTGTTCCGAGCGATGTTGTTGATCGGCTCATCGGCAGAAGGAGTATACTATATCTCGCCTCGAGGTAAGGCGAAGGTTGTCCACGGTCATCCAGATTCCATCAAGTTCTGGAAGAAAAAGTATCTGGTGATCCGGAGTGAGGATCCTTGGGCTATCCCTACTCGGTGGAACCATTCTAAGCCGAGCTACGCAGCACCGGGGCCGGGGGACTTGACGGCGGAGGAGTGGAGACTCGTTGAGCGTCTCCGCCTGTCGTATAGCATCAATTAGGGGAAGGTGACGGAGGCCCATCTGGCGAGCATCGGACTGAGCCCTAGCCCGGCCGTGCCTCGTACGTGGTTGTTTCTTTCCTCTCACTCCTCTTGTACTTTCTTGCTCATTTGTTCTTAATGGATCTTTTTACAGAAATGGATGAAGAGTCGATTAAGGCGCTGAGGCTCGCCATGAAGAAGAAGAAGGCCGAGAAGAAGGATGTCGTGGCGAAGACGACCGAGTTGTCCCAGGTGGTCTCCGAGGCCCCCATTCAGCCGAGGATGAAAAGGACTCGGTCGGAAACGGGTGGGGACGCGGTGGTCCAGGGGGGTCCGGATCAGGGTACGGCCGCCGACCTTGATAAGGGGAAGGGTCCCCTGGTGGATCCCGGACTAGAGGAGAGACTTCGGCGAAGGTGGGTGCCGGATTGGTCGATCCGCGAGGGTGATTGCCTGGTCCGGGGGCGCCAGGCCGTGGAGGTTGCAGATAAGCTGGCGACCCCTCGGGACCGTTCGGACATGAAGTCCCAGACCCTGGACGAGGCGTACGTGCGTCTTGCGCAGGCCACTGTGCTGGTAAGTCAATCGAACCCCCTAGCTGTCGGGTTATGCTGTTTTAAGAAAGATTTCTTAGTAGTGTCTGGCTGTGGCAGGCGACCGTGCAGGGGGCCCATGTGAGGGGCCTCTACGAGGCGGCGTTGCAGCGAGAGCGAGACCGGGCTGACAAGGCCGAGCAGGAGGTGACGGAATTGAAGGGAGAGCTCGAAGGCTCTCGTAAGAAGGAGGCGGAGACGAAGGCGGCTTTTGACAAGGAGAAGGAGGAATGGGCGAAGGCGAGGGTGGCTCAGGAGGAGATGTCGGAGAAGGAGAAGAAAGAGGTGACTGAGTCGTGTCAGATCCTGGTGATCAAAGCCCAGGATAGCAGTTATGCAAAGGCCCTCAGCCATGTGAGGCACTTTTATCCGACTACCGACCTGTCCCACCTCGAGTATGATATGGAGATTGAGGGGACACCGAAGACCCCTGGCGGACAAGGGTCCGATGATAAACCGGTTGCCGACCCCCCTACGGATCCGGCTGACATTGAGGTGGGAAAACCAGCTGTATAATTTTTGTCCTTCTTTTTCCTTCTCTCGATTGTATTTGCCTTCCGCGGACTGGCCACCGCATTTTTTGTATGGGGAAACTGAATTTATAAAAAGAGGGTTTTTTGGCTGGCTAAGTGTTCCAACTTCGAAGAATTTCTGAACCTCTTTGCTTATATGTCTTGAGTGGGCTGGTTCTCTTGTAGGTTACGGCTCCCCTTCCTGAGGTGGACCCCCTTCGTTCCGACGTGGCGTGGCTTCGGGGCAAGGTTGAGGCCTTGGAGGCCACTTTGGTTCGGTATCGAAAGAGGGCTCGCGACACTGATGCGGCCTTCCATTATTATAGGAACAAGTCTGAAGCCCTAAGTGAGGAGGCGAGCCGGCTGAGGAGGGCGATGGTGGATCGGGAGCTAGGGGGCGTTGGTCTTGGATATACCATGTCAAGTTCCTCGGTGCAGAGGCCTTCCTCTGAGAAGCTACTTCGCGACGTGATAGTGGAGAAGGAGATGGAGATACACCGTTATAGGACTATGTTGGGTGTTTCGACATCTTCTTCGAGGGGTCGGCGAGCAGAGGGGGCTCCCTCGGCGTTGCAACTGATGGAACGCATGTGATCCGTGGATGCCCAGAGCTCCGTGGCCGGGGTGTCGACTGTGGCAGAACCGAAGGACCGTCATGACGAAGAGAGAGTTCCAAGTCGTTTGGTTGGAGTGATTCCGCCCTTCGCCGGATCCGAGGGGCCCTAAGTCGGCGATTCCCTTTAGTTTGAGATGAGTGGAGTGGTCCTGTAACGGTATTTGCTTGTTTTCTCCGCACAAAATAAAAGAGTATGAATAAAGCTTTCTTTTCCTTCTTTGCTCTGGCTAGCGGGGTGGTGAAGGGCGGTGTAGGCGAGGTTGGGCTCCGCCGATTCGTGAGGGATCGATGCGGGGCGACAGGGAGACCTCCGGTCCGGAGTTGGGTCGAACCTGCCGAGGCGTTTGGGGATGAGGCCCGAGTGAGAACCCAGGTGCCGCCCCCATTGCCCGGTACCGGGTCGGAGTTGCCGAGGTATTTAACTTTTGACAAAAAGAGACTTCTTTTATACCAGACAGGGGGGGGGGGTCGCTGAAGCGGCCCTTTACATATGAATGTTTACAAAAGTTTTAATTTACTTAAGCCATGCTAGAACCTAAGCTTGCTCTCCCAGGAATTTCATGAGGTGCTCAGCGTTCCAGGGTCGGCTGATGGGTCGGTCGTTCATATCCGCCAGTCAGTATGTACCAGGGCGTACAGCCTCGACTACGCGGTATGGGCCTTCCCAGTTGGGAGCCAGTTTCCTCTTTTTGGTTGGATCAGAGACAGATAGCTTTCGCAAAACCAGGTCCCCTGCCTGGATGCTGGTGGGGCGGACTTTCTTGTTGTAAAATCTCTCGATCTGTTGCTGATAAATGCTCCTTCGGACCGCGGACTTCTCTCGTACTTCGGCGACGAGGTCCAGGTTAGCCCTCAGGGCGGACGCATTGTCGTCTTCATTGAAGGCTAAGATCCGGGGAGAAGGCAATCCGACCTCGACGGGGATGACTGCCTCGGTCCCATAGGTCAGATTGAATGGCGTCTCCCCCGTGGGGATCCTCTGTGTGGTTCGGTGTGCCCATAGTACGCTGGGCAGCTCCTCAACCCATAGCCCTTTGGGGGAATTGTCAAGGCGCTTTTTGAGGCCGTCGAGGATTTGTCTGTTCGCATTCTCCGCTTGGCCGTTAGACTGAGGGTGGCAAATGGCGGAGAAACGCTGCTGGATGCCGATGTCCTCACAGAAAGATTGGAAGTTCTGCCCTTGGAACTGGGTTCCGTTGTCCGTGACGAGGACTCGGGGGATCCCGAATCGACAAATGATGTTCTTCCAGAAGAACTGTTGCACTTGGCGCTCGGTGATGCTGGATAGTGGTTCGGCTTCGATCCACTTGGTGAAGTAGTCGATGGCGACAATCAGGAATTTCTTTTGCCCTACCGCTGGGGGGAAGGGCCCCACAAGGTCCATACCCCACATGGCGAAGGGCGTAGGGCTCGCCAGGGATCGGAGGTTGGCTTGAGGAAGCCTTTTGATAGGGGAGAATCTTTGGCAGGGGCCGCACCTCTTGACTAAGTCTTGTGAGTCCTGGAGCATGGTGGGCCAATAGTACCCTTGATTCAGGGCCTTTCGGGCAAGTGTCCTACTCCCCATGTGGCATCCGCCGATCCCCTCGTGCAGGTCTTTGAGGGCGTAGCTGGCCTCGTCCTTGGCAAGGCAGCGGAGGTATGGTTTGCCGTCGGCCAAGGTATACGAGCGCTTGAAGAGGATGTTATCGATCATGACGAACCTTTCAGCTCGGATTCTGATTCGTCTGGCCTCGGCTTTTTCTTCAGGAAGCTCGGCCCTGCTTAAGAATTTTCGGATGGGAGTGGTCCAGTCGTTCGGGCTGGTCCCCTCTTGCACACACATCGCTTCCGGCACTGGGCTACTGATGCTTGGCTTCAAGAGGACCTCGACGAGCACCGTACGATCGAGACCCTCGAAGGAAGAAGAGGCAAGTTTGGATAGCGCATCGGCTTGGGCGTTCTGTTCCCTGGGGACTCTGACAACCGCAGCGCCGTCGAAGAACGCCAAGAGTCGTCTGACTGCCGCCAAATACCTCATCATTCGGTCGTCACGGGCTTCGTACTCTCCGGTGATTTGATGGACCACGAGCTGAGAGTCGCTAAATGCCCGGATTCGCTTGGCACCGGCTCGGTGGGCGAGGGTCAATCCGGCGATCATGGCCTCGTATTCTGCCTCGTTGTTGGAGGCTGGAAAGTTGAGGCGCAGGGAGTATTGAAGTAGGAATTGGTCGGGGCCACGAAGGATGACGCCCGCCCCACTCCCCGTTTCGCATGACGAGCCGTCAACAAAGACCTCCCAGGTCGGATCCGATTCTTCTATGTCAGGTTGCTCGGAGACGGTGCATTCAGTTATGAACTCGGCGAGGGCCTGTCCTTTAATGGCCGCCCTGGGATGATAGCTAATGTCGAACTGGCTCAGCTCGATCGACCATTTGACTAATCGGCCGGAGTTTTCGGGCTTGTGGAGGACAGTCTTCAGTGGTTGGTCGGTCAGTACTTGGACGGAGTGGGCCTGGAAGTAAGGTCGAAGTTTTCGGGCTGCCATAACCAGGGCATAGGCCACCTTCTCTATCTTCGCGTATCTCGTCTCGGCCGGGTGCAGTACTTTGCTCACATAGTACAGTGGTTTCTGAACTCCTTCCTCCTCTCGGACGAGGACGGCGCTGAGGGCGCAGTCCGAGGCGGACAGGTAGAGCCAAAGCGGCTCGCCCGGCTCGGGCTTGCTGAGGAGAGGCGGGTTGGCGAGGTATTGTTTCAGCTGTTCGAAGGCTTCTTGTTGATGGGTACCCCACTCGAAGCCCCCTTTCCCGCGCAAGGCTTTGAAGAAGGGGAGAGATTTCTCCCCTGACTTGGAGAGAAAACGGCCGATTGCCGCCAACCGACCTGTGAGCCTCTGAACCTCTTTGACATTCCGGGGCGGGGACATGTTAATGATGGCCTGTATTTTTTCGGGGTTTGCCTCAATGCCGCGCTGGCTGACGATGAATCCTAAGAACTTCCCCGTGGAGACGCCGAAGGCGCATTTAGCCGGGTTGAGCCTCATGTTGTGGCGTCGGAGGACACCGAAGGCTTCCTCGAGGTCGGCGACGTGGTCCGGCCCAGCCCGGCTCTTGACAAGCATGTCGTCGACGTAAACTTCTACGTTGCGGCCGATCAGGTCCTTGAAGACTCTGTTGACGAGTCGCTGGTACGTGGCTCCGGCATTTTTCAGCCCGAAAGGCATAACACGGTAACAATAAAGACCTTGGTCGGTGACGAACGAGGTCTTGGAGATGTCTGGTGGAAACATCCGGATCTGATTGTACCCCGAGAACGCGTCCATGAAGGACAGCAGCTCGTGCCCTGAGGTCGCGTCTATTAAAGCGTCGATGCGCGGGAGGGGGAAAGGATCTTTCGGACACGCTTTGTTAAGGTCCGTGAAGTCAATGCAGATTCGCCAACCCCCTGTCGCTTTCTTCACCATGACGACATTGGCCAACCACTCGGGGTAGCTGACTTCCTGGATGAACCGAGCAGACAAGAGCTTGTCCACTTCTGTTTTTACAATTTGTTGCCTCTCCGGGGCGACTTTGCGCCTCTTTTGGATGATCGGTTTAGAGTCAGGGAGGACGCTCAGTCGGTGCATGATCAAGTCTTCGGAGATCCCGGGCATATCGGAGGGCTTCCAAGCGAAGAGATCAACGTTGCGGCGGACGCAAGCGATGATGCCCGTCTTCAGGTCTTCGGCGAGTGAGCAGCTCACCCGGAACCATTTTGACTCATCCTCGGTGTCGAATAGGACCTCCTCCAGTTCGTCAACGGGCTCGGGGGCGGGGCCGTCTCTCTCGGGTTCGAGTTCAACGGCGCTGAGGGGGAGTATGCCCCCTCCCCTGGTGGCAACGCAACATGACCGTGCTGCTTCGACGCTGTTTCGGACGATGCTGACCCCTTGGGGGGGAATTTGAGTTTCAGATGGTGGGCCGAAGGTATCGCCTGGAGGGAGTTTAGCCCGGGCCGGCCGAGGATGGCGTTGTAGGCCGCCTTGACGTGGATGACCATGAAATCCAAGGACTCGGTCCTCCTGTCAGGGGCCGATCCAGCGGTGACGTCGAGGGTAATAATTCCCTCCACTATGATCGGGACGCCCGAAAATTTGAGCAACGTGCATCCTGCTGGTTTGAGTTTCCCTCTGGATAATCTGAGACTTTCGAAGGTTCTGAGGAAGAGAATATTTACCGAGTTGCCGTTGTCAACAAGGATTCGGCGAACCTCACAATTGGCCATGTGGAGGCTAACGACGAGGGCCTCGCAGTGGGGTAGGTGAACTCCTTCGGGGTCCTCTCCTGAGAAGGAGACTGGTCGCGGTTGTAGCTCGGGAGAGGGGCTGTACTGAATAGCGTTCGTCTCCTGGGTGAAGGTTCTTTGGGAAGTATCGGATTCTCCCCCCACCGGCCCCCCGTGGATGTAGTGTAGGGTGAATGGCGTATCCATGGATACCTCGGATTCGGGATCCTGACCCTGGGTGCGGTTTGGGTTAGGGTTCGGGGTTGATAATCCCCGGTTCCTATCACCTTGCCGACCCCGTGGGCCGTCGTCCCTGTGGGTCTGCCTCGGATGGTTCGGGGCCGGGTTGGAAGTGGCCCTTCCCCAGCTGTGGGTAATCTTGCGGTTGAGGATTACTCCCCGGAGGTCAGGCTGGGCTGGCCAGCCGACGCTCCTTTGGGACTCCCGAGGGGGAGCCTTGTGTTTCGACGTGCGCGGCCTGGCTTTATCAGTGGGTGGGGGCGAGTCCCGTTGGTTGACGGAGGAAGCAGCCCCCTTGCCTTTGGAGGCCATGAGGGTTCGGCTGTCGAGGTCTTTTGAGGGTCTGGATCGGATCGGCTTCTGGAGCAGCTGGTTCCCACAGACGGCGCCAACCTGATGCTGTTTATTTCTGGGAGACGTGTGGATGCACCAGGTGTGAGTTCGGACTCAATTTATATTGAAGGAGAATGCCGCTCGTCTGCCGACCTTTGGTTGACCTTCTGGGACCTACGATGAGCTCGAAAAGATGTTGAAGGTTGGGCTCGGATCGGAAGGGTCGGATCCGAGGTCTTGTGTACCTGCAGACGGTCCTGAAACACCGGGGTTTATCCCGGCGGCGGACCCTCCGACGCTCTAGTCAGTCTCTGTGAGAGAGTAGCAATAACTAGGTATAATTAAGTGGCAAAAGATTCATTACCTCAAAAAGGTGGGTGTGGGTCTAGTATTTATAGAGAATCCCAACCGGGTTTGGTTCCACTTGGGGGCCGGGTCTGGATCCGAAAGCCCGTGGGCCTGACGTGGCAGAAGGCCCAGGGGGTTTAGGGCGGACGTGGCAATACCAGGAGTGGTATAGGGCTGACGTGGCGAAACCCTTGGTGGTATTTGGAGTTGACACTTGTTTGTTTCTTTTTATTGGATTATCACTTCTTTCTGTTTTAGTATGGTAGTATAGAAAATGCCATGAAAGAATATTTAAATTAGTAAAATAATTAATTACAAAGGAGGTTTGGATCTAAAAATAATTTAATCCAATACATTTGGGCTTTTAGTACTTATAAAACTAAACATGTTTTAAAATAAATCAACCTCTAGCTTTGGATCTTAAAATAATTTTCTTTTTTTTTTCTTTTTCGGAATAAGGTTGTAGCCACACATACTGTTGCTGCTGATTTTGGTGTGGGAGCAAACAGATAGAATTTGTGGATTCTTGAGAAAACGAACTGGGCAAACCTGTTGACTTTCACCGACTTGTTGACTTAGTCTCTTTCCGCTTCCGCGAACCTGCAAAAAGTGCGAGACACCGGGATCGATCCCGGCGACGCACCCTCCGACGCTCTTGTTAGTAATCTGAATGATTAAGCAGGAACTTAAACTGAAAAAGTATTGATTACCTGGTAACAGTGAGGGGAGAGGGCTATTTATAGTCACCTTAGGGATCCGTTTCAAGATAAGAACATATCTCTACTTTCCGGTGTGAATGGATAGAAGCGGTTAAGATCACTTCTTAGGGATAATTATGAATCTGAATTCTTCTTTATCCTTTTGAACTGGTTTGTAACAGGGTTGGGATCCATATCCAGTAAGACAGATCTGTTCATGGGTTATTGGGCTTTTGAAGAAAGACCCAGTCCCATTTTAGACCCGTTTGTAGGTGAAATTACCGTTTTACTCCTGAACTTCAAGATTCGTGTCAGATTTGAACGGTCCCGATTTAATCCCATTTTTAGCCATATCATGAGCCTCCCACTCCTGGGGACTGAGTTCTACAGTCTTTAAGGAGTAGTTTTGTTGTTCTAAGGGCGTACGTGATTTTATCGGTGTTCTTAAGAGATTTCGGATCTTGCTCGGGGTGTAACGGTGTTACTCTGGGCTTGTAAAATGCCAAAAAATATTCTCAGAATTTTCTGGATTTTTTGTGATTTTCCCAGATTTTTCTGAATTTTTCCTCCTTTTTTTGATTTTTTTATTCATTTTTCGAATTAAATAATTAATTATCTAAAATATTAATTAATTATTCTAATTTAATAATTATATTTTTCAAAATAAAATTATTTTCTGAATTAATAATTATTTTTAGAATTTTTTAATTAATTTTTTTCAATTTTTAAATATTTTTTCGGATTTTTTTTAAATTATAAATTCAATTAAATAAATAAATAAATAAATTAAATATTACCTGGACACGTGGTGCATTTCTGAGCGTCGATCATGATCAGATGGCGCGCATCGCGAAGCAGATCATTTTCTAGACACGTGACGCGTTTCTGAGCGTCGATCGTGTCGTGGTACGAATTTTGAGATGATCGGACGGCTTGTGTAGGTCGGCAGCATTTTTTCTCCAATTTCGAGCTCGGTGCCCCGGTAGCTTGGCACCCGTCCTCGGATCTGGCCGAAGTGGAGGTGACGCCACATGGCATCCCTACGTGGCTCTCTTTTTTTCTTTTTTTTCTTTTTTCTTTGCCTTCCCGCCCTGCTATCTTCTCCTCTTCCATGTCTTCTTTCTTGGTTTTCGACTCGACCCCTCCTATCCTTCGGCGTCGTCTTCACAGTGCTCGGCGGTGGCGAGGGAGGGAGGTGAGCTCGGCAAGGAGGAGTCGGAGCTTGGCGAAGAGTGGGGCTCGACGGAGGTGGAGCTGTGAGCTCTGTGGTGGAGCTCGGAGAGAGAGAGCTGTGAGCTAGGTGGCGGAGGCAGCTGGCGACGAAGGGGGGAGCTCGGTGGTTGCTCGAGCTTCATCGAAGAGTTGGTGGGTTGACGAGGATGAGTGCTGGAGCTCGGAGATGAAGCTTCGGAGTTGGCGCTCGGCATTGTGGACCTCGTTTTGATGGGTTCGGCGAGGGGAGCTCGCATTTTGGGCACGGAAGGAGCTCGGCGAAGGTGGCGAGGTGGTCGGAGCTTCGGCGAAGGAGCTCGACGAATGGAGCTCTGCAGGTTGGCTAAAGAGATGGGTTCTTCTCTTTTGGGTTTTGGCGCCGAAATCGTTGAAGAAGAGGAAGGGGAGGAGAGGCGTTCGGGTTATTGGGTCCAAACGGGTTTTGGACCAGACCCGTTAGCCCTTGTCTCTCTCTCTCCCTCTCTCTCTCTCTCTTTTTGCTGCTTGCTTGTTCGGCGAATCCGAGCACGGATTTTGAGGTACATTTTTGGCCATTTTGTAGTTCGGTAGCTCGGTAGCTCGGATTTCAGATCCGAGCTACGTGGCTCCATTTGGACGGTTGATCACGATCATGGTGCGAATCACAAGGCAAGAGGTCCAGATCACGAGAAAACGTGATCTTGTCGTTTTGTGGAGACGTGGCAAAATTTGAGTCATCCATCAGCCATGGCGCAAATATCTGGACGATCTGACGGTCCAAGGAGCTCGGGGGTGTTTTTTCCCCAATACGGAGATCGGTGCCCCGGTAGCTTGGCGTTGTGGCTCGGGGGCATCTTTTCTCGAAGGGGCACCTTAGTAGCTCGGCGTAGCTGTGTTGTGATCCACTTTTCCGATGCTACGGAGGTCCGATCGGGGCGCGTGACCCCTCATTTCAAAGCTAACTCGAAGATCCACAACTTCTCTTTAGGAGTGGGCTGAAGAATGACCCTTCTTCATGGTCAAAATAGCCCCGTAACATTCTTGTCTTCATGAAGTGGAGGAGTGTTTTGGTCTTCAAAATCTTCGAAGAGGAGCTCCACTCCTAGGAGGGAAGAAGATAGGCTAGGAAGATCCTCGTAAGAGCCATGTGAAGATCCATTATTGGGGGTGAGTGCAAGGAGCAACTTCTGGGGAGAGTTTTAGCTCGGACCCCATTGAGAGGAAGGGCACTCGTGAGGTGAACGGAGTGAAGAACATCATAAGGCTCTAGGAGAGAGCAATTCGTGAGACGAGTTTGAGGAGCAACTCTAGGGGAGAGTTTTGAGCTCCGAACTCGCTTAGAAGATGTCCGCTTTGGAGGTGAGCAGAGCGAAGAGCTTGGCTCTAGGAGAGAGCCATTTGGGAGACGAGTTTGAGGAGCAACTCTAGGAGAGAGTTGTGAGTTCCAAACTCGTTGAGAAGATGTCCGCTTTGGAGGGGAGCAGAGCGAAGAGCTTAGCTCTAGGAGAGAGCCATTTGAGAGACGAGTTTGAGGAGCAACTCTAGGAGAGAGTTGTGCTTCGAACTCGTTGAGAAGAGGTTCGCTTTGAAGGAGAGCGGAGCGAAGAGCTTGGCTCTGGGAGAGAGCCATTTGGAAGATGAGTTTGAGGAGCAACTCTAGGAGAGAGTTGTGCTCCGAACTCGTTGAGAAGAGGTCCACTTTGGAGGGGAGCGGAGCGACGAGCTTGGCTCTAGGAGAGAGCCATTTGGGAGACGAGTTTGAGGAAAAACTCTAGGAGAGAGTTGTGAGCTCCAAACTCGTTGAGAAGAGGTCCGCTTTGGAGATGGGCGGAGCGAAGAGCTTGGCTCAAGGAGAGAACCATTTGGGAGAAAAGTTTGGGGAGCAACTCTAGGAGAGAGTTGTGAGCTCCGAACTCGTCGTTTAAGAGAGATTCAACAGTTGTGGGAGCATTTCCAAATGGCGAACCACTTCTTACCCGCTTATGAGCGAGTAATTTGAAGTGGAATCGAGCCAAATATTGGACTCCGAACTCGTTGTTAGAGGGGGTTAACGAGGTGTAGGAGCAATTCCGAATGGCGGACCACTTCTTACCCGCTTGTGAGCGAGTAATTTGAAGCAGAATCGAGCCAAGTGTTGGACTCCAAACTCGTTGTTAGAGGGGGTTAACGAGGTGTAGGAGCAATTCCGAATGGCGAACCACTTCTTACCCAATTATGAGCGAGTAATTTAAAGCGGAATCGAGCCAAGTGTTGGACTCCGAACTCATTGTTAGAGCTTAGTAAGTTGTGGGAGCAGCCATGTAGGAGAAGCTGGACTCTGAACTCACCATTTTAACGAGTCGTAGATGTGACTCGAAGAGATAGAGATGAAGCAAGAGCAATAATTTTCAATGAAAAAAATAAAGTTTTATTGAGATAAACTAAGTGGCCGCTTCAATAGGACGAGCCATTATTACATGCTATTGGCCGGGTTACAAGCATCGACCTTATTGAAAATCAAGATCCTACTTCTACGATAAGGTGAAGACCTCTTGGGAGGAGCTGGGTTCTTCCTCCATTGGACCTCCTTGGATGAGGTGGAAGACGGCCCCAGGTTCTGAGTCTTGAAGCTCGGCGGGCCTTTCTGTTCGTTTGTAGGCTCCTCAGGGGGGAAGGTCGGCCCCATCTTTTTGGACGAACTTGGTCAGGTGTCCCCGCTGTATGAGTTCTTCGATCTCCTCCTTGAGAGCCCGACAATCATCCGTGTCGTGGCCGTGGTCCCTATGAAAGAGGCATCACTTATCCTTTTTCCCCTTCTTGCCCGGTGTATTCATTCTAGGGGGAGCGCGGAGTAGCCCTTCCTTATCTACCTCCATAAGAACTTCTGATATATTAGCAATGAGGGAGGTGAACTTTTCAAAACAAGGAGTCGGGCGGCGCTGGCCATTACCGTCATTCTGGTATTTTTGGGACCCCTCTTCACTCAAATTCTTCCGTTTGTTCCCGAAAGATGATTCTTCAATAGTAGGGAGATTGAGAGTCTCTTCCACCCGTATGTACTTCTCCACCCTAAGTAGGAGTTCTGGGAAGTCCCAAGGAGGTTTCTTGGCAAGGGAAGCCTTGAGGTGAGCGTTAGTAACGTTGCGCTCGAATGCGGCTGAGGCTACTGATTGGTTGAGAGAGGGAATAGACCGGGCTTCGGCGGTGAAGCATTGAACGTAATCCCTTAGGCGTTCACCCTTTTCTTGGTTGAGGGTCACCAGAGATACACTTGTTTTCTCGGCCCGACGGCTACTCACGAAATGAGTAAGGAAGAGCCCTTTGAACTAATCGAATTAGAAGATGGAGGCCGGGGCGAGTCGAGAGTACCATTCTCTCGCAGGCCCCTTCAACGTGGCAGGGAAGATCTTGCAAAGGAGGGTTTCTGAAGCATGGTGGATCATCATGAGAGTTTTGAAACTCTCTATGTGATCCGCGGGGTCCGACTCTCCGGTATACGACTCAACGTGAGGCGGCTTGAAGTTCTCTGGGATGGGAGCCTCCATGATGGTGCCGGAGAATGGAGGTCTGCTCGGGCGGAGGTTTATCGCTCGTTGCTCTTCTTCCCTGTCAATTCGGCCGAGGCGCCTCTCCATCTCGTGGAGACGGCGGTAGACTGAGTCTTCTCTTTGATCATATCTTGCCGAGCCCGGGGACTCATCTTCGTACGAGGGTGGACTGGGGCTGCGGCGATGGTAGCTTGGAGATAGATGATGACTGGGAGCGTGAAGGTGGTGGCTCCTAGCTGGCTCATGAGTAGGTGGCCTCTGGTCGTTCTTTGGGGCAATATTGAGGGCATGTAAGACTGTCGCTTGGAAGTCTTGAAGATCTGCCCTTATGACTGGTGCCTCTCCAGCTTGGCGGTCTCTATGTGTGGCTCGGCTTATTGAAGAATGAGTTCTCCGTCGATGACGCTGAGCAGACTCTCTTCGCCTCCTCGAATGAGGGGATCTTCTGGTCCTCGGTCGGCAGGGGGTCTGGACTCTTGGGGCCTCTGGGTGCTCAGGTTGATGGACTCCTCCAAGGGCTTGCCATCCATTCAGGAGAGTTCGGAGGTCGACCCCCTTTTGGCGGTCGGCAATCATTTGACGAAGATCCCGCTTGGGAGTACTTTGAAAAGCCATAAATTCAACTGAAGGATTGGAACCCGCGATATGGTCATGAGGAGGATGTTGCTTCGGACGACTCTAACGGGAGCCCCCCTGGGTAGCCCCCCGAGACCCTGGAGGGGCCTGTTGGGGAGGAGCACCTTGAGTTGGAGGAGGGAGAGGAGAAAGAGAAGTGGTTCTTCGGCTGGAGACTGCTGCCTTTCCCTTCTGTTTTGGATGCATAGCTTGAAACTAGTCTCGCTGATGAAGTTAGGTCGGATTGCTTCTTCGTTCCCACAGACGGTGCCAATCTGTTGCTGCTGATTTTGGTGTGGGAGCAAACAGATAGAATTTGTGGATTCTTCAGAAAACGAACAAGGCAAACCTGTTGACTTTCACCGACTTGTTGACTTGGTCTCTTGCCACCGCCGCGAACTTGCAAAAAGTGCGAGACACCGGGATGGATCCCGGCGACACACCCTCCGACGTTCTTGTCAGTAATCTGAATGATTAAGTAAGAACTTAAACTGGAAAAGTATTGATTACCTGGTACAGTAAGACAGATCCGTTCATGAGTTATTGGGCTTTTGAAGAAAGACCCAGTTTCCATTTCAGACCCGTTTGTAGGTGAAATTACAGTTTTACTCCTGAGCTTTAAGATTCGTGTCCGATTTGAACGGTCCCGATTTAATCCCATTTTTAGCCATATCACATACTATACTTTACCCCGAATATATATATTAATAGGGAATTTTCTGGTATAAGTGGGATTCAAACTCCTAACATATTACTCATCAACGATGAGAAGTACCAGTGCACCACGCTGGAACTTGCGAAATTGATTTAGTAGTAAAGAATGAAATGGTTAGGTTGATATGATTTCCATAATTCTATACACAGCTTCATGTATCATTGACCATTGTATGAACACAATCTGATGTGAGTCATATATCATTAGATATCAACAACAACAACGAAGTGTTTTCCCAACAAACAGGGAGTCAGCTAACATGACGCCTCAATCAAATTTTAACTAGGTTCTAATTGTTTTTTATTTCAGGCCTAAATACTCAGTTTAATTTTATTATGGGCAAAATTTTAAAAGAACCTCTTGAACTATGTCGTTTATGCAGAAAATATTACTGAACTTTTTATTGCGCAGAAAATCATACTCAAGTATAGTTGCAAAAAATTTACTCTGACGACATGAACTTTCTGCTAAAGTTGAGTAAGGTTTTTTGAAAATAATAAGAAAGATGTATAGTACTTTTTGAACCAACTTACAAAGATGAATGAAGTTATCTAATATAAGCAGAAAAGTTAGATATGGTTTTCTAAAAATATAATTCAAATAATTTTTTTACGATCATACTTAAATGTAGTTTTCTGCAAAAAAAAAAAGTTCTATAAGATTTTCTGCATATTGAGAATGGTTAAGGTGTTTTTTTTTTTTTTTTTTTTTTTTTTTTCAAATTTAGCCTTTATTATATTTAGGGTCTAATTTTACTAGCACTGATGATGCGGTAGTGCTAGACTGTCAATGATGTCATTGATAGTACACAAGGTTGTATACATAAAACTACTGTTTATCTGATTTAGAATATAAAAGTTTTTTTCAACATGATTTTAAAGAGCTAGATAGATTGAGTGTGAGTTTAATAGTTTCCGGTGTTTGTAAAAATTTGCTGCATGTTTTTTTCCTTGGATTTTCTATCTTTTTCTTTAGTATATTAGTGTAAACGATTTTATTAACAGGAACGATATTAGTACTAAAGGAGCATAAGAGCATCAACAGTGGTTTCTTATATTTGACAAATTGCCATTTTATAGCAAATCGATCGCTGCAGTAATTTTCTATTTTGCCATTTTTTAGCAAATCTGCTATATTCGTTTATCATATATGAGAAACATAATAGCGATTCTTAAATTTTGAAAGACGGTACAACATATACCGTCCGGTATATATTATACCGTCTCATTAATTTTTTTTTTTTTTAAAAGTGGGTCGGACGGTATAACATATATTGTCCGGTATATCTTATATCGGCCCACATATATTATATATATTTTTTTTTAAAATTTTTTTTCCAATCCAACGGTTAGATTTATTCTTTAAAAAAAAAAAATTAATAAGGTCAGACGATATAACATATACCGGCCGGTATATTGTTATACCGGCTGACCAAATCTGATAGTTATATTAGTTTAATAGGTTTAGTTAGTAGGTTAGGTGGATATAAATAGTATTAGTTAGTTTTAAATTAGGTTAAGTGATTATTATATTATTTAATTTATTTAATTAATATAGTTTAATAGTTAATAAGTAATTAACTTTTTTAAATTTATTTTTAAACGATGAGACAGTATAACATATACCGTCGCTCGCTTATTTTTAAAAAAATGAGAAACTTATAGCAAACGACCACTGCAGCAAACATTCCTATTTATTATTACTGTAGCTACCATTTTTTAACAAATAAGAAAAACGACTGTGGATGCTCTAACTTCTTGGTTTGATGGCTCGTATTAATTGAACTGTGAAGTCACACCCACTCCACTCACCTTCTTTTGCCCATTAGGGTTTTACGGAAGAACTACATGAGAGTCAAAAAGGGAAGAAGGCCAATTCGAAATTCGAAATTTCTATTGTAATATCTTTCTTTGTATATCCGATGCCATTTTTATAAATAAGGAAAGTGACTCATCCCTACTACTATAATCGGAAAATGCCTTAGTAGTGTAATTTGTCAATCTACCAATCAATGTAATGCTCGTGCATAATTATTGTAAATAAAGTTTTCGATCAAATCCAGACTATGTCTGAATTTTAATTTTAAAACAAAACTATATTTATTAAGATGTGTATTGCACGTGTAAACTACTAGTAAGTCATAGCTGTAGAAAGAAATTTTCTCTATAAAGTAGTTATAATTACCGTGTGAGTCCTTTTAAGCCTGAAATAAATTTTCAAAAGAAATATTTAGAATGAATAAACTTTGATGTACAAAACTTAAATTTACTGACAGTGGTACATGTATATTCACATTTTATCCTTTTGTCTGGTCAATAACTGATCAACGTAAAAAAAGAACTTCTCATTGTCTTTAATTACTATTGGGTTTATGTCTTGAATACTGTGTAAGATAAGAAGATCAAGAAGCGATAAAGGAATCGAGGCGATCAAAGACGAATGGAAGCTAGTAGAGTAAAACAATAGCAGCAGTAACAACAACAGAGAAGGGGACAGTCGACGGGCACCCCATCGGGTTTGGCGAGAAGTCAAGTGCGGTCGACAGCGTGCAGCTGGATGCAACTTTCGGGTGCGAGTCTGGGTGATTCGTTGGAAGGCCAAACTTTCTCTTCAAGTTACATCGTACGGCTTTTCTCCTAGGATCATCTATTCAAGAATATCTAACGGCTCTTGTATCAAGGTATCAAACTAGGGTTTCTCTAGATCTCTATATATTGTTGTAATTGGTCTCCATTGAGAGTCAAGCAAGATAGTACTTTATTGAAAAGAGTTTGAGAGATTCTTCAATTGTAAACAACTAATATTTTCTGATGAGGTTAGAGAGAGGATCGTTGTGAAAATTGTAATAGTCTTGTATTTTCACTAGTTGAATAACATCTCAGTTTCTTCTTTCTCGGATTAAGGCGAAAAGCCCAACCAAGACAAATTTGTGTGTTTGTGTATTTGATGTGATCTTCTATTTGCTTGGTGCTTTGTATTGATTGCATCACTTAACTTAACAAGATCTTATCAGAAAAAGAAATCAAATTTTCTAATAATTGGTATTAGTGCGCCAATCGTCGATAACATTTACCTCCTCCTTCTCTCCCTTTAAAATTTTATGTTCCTTTCACTCATTTGAGTTGAATTCAATTTAATTGGCTTGAAAAATGAAAGAAAAAAACTCCTTACCAAAAACAAGTTTCAGCAAATATGCCAGCTAACTAATATGCCAGCTAACTGTAAGTTTGTTTCCATGAATTATACTAATTTATGTGAACTAGGTATGCCCGTGGGCACGTATTCATAACGATACAACATATGAAAAATTATGTAAACAGTAATGAATGATTTATATAGATATTTATTTGGCAGTAAACGTTGATGTATTGATGTACTTCGAAGTAGGATTATGAAGTAACCCTGATGTTTATTGATTTGTATATGGCAGGATTATTTGTCAGCAGCTCGGGATTCAAAAATAGTATTGTGAATCTACAGCAGCAGTGAATCGAAAATTTCTTGCTATGCGTGACTTGAGCATAAGAGATTTTTTTTGATTTGGAGTATAACATAAGTAGCAATTTATTTTCTAAGTGCATGAGTTACGATTAACACCTCAAACTGCATGAATTAGTTCCCCCTTATTTGTTTTTTATGTAGTTAACCATGTATAAATTTAAAAGAGAAAATTTGTTGTGATGTATACGTGAAGGAAAATTACAGCAAGCAGATCAAGAAACAATTTTGCAGCTATAAATACCCGAAATACAGGGATTAAGTATGAATTTGTCCATAAAAACACGATCAAGCAAGTCAATTAAAGAATTTGCAATAATCTTTCAAAGCAGTAAATGCCGAAATATTCAAAAAAAAGTATAATCCAAAATTGCATAATATAAAAAGTATTTTAATCAAAATTAACTCAGTGAAGCATTCTAATATAAAACAATTACTCAGTGAAGTATTTTACAATCAGATCAAATATAGTAATTCAAAACAATTAAATGGAAGTTAATGTTATCGAGTTATGAAAGTATAATCCGAAAAAAAAACATAATTAAAAAATTAGAAGAAAAAAAAGCATAATCCGAAATTCCATAACAAAAAAAAAAAAAAGCCCCCCCCCGGAAGTTCACCTTAGTTCACCTTTTTTTTGTTGACAAACTTGGGTAAAAAAAAAGAGAGAAGAAAGACAGAAATAAATATGAAGATGGAGAAAAGAGGAGGAAGAGAGAGTGAGAGAGTAATAAATGAAGGAGCTGTTTTTTTTTTTTGGAGAAATTTTTGAATTTTGGGGGAAAAAATGTCTTTTAGGAGCAAAAATCTAGACTGTTGATTTTCTTCCAAATAAATGAGAGCCACTTGATAGCTTTCTTTGTGTTTTATTATATTGATGTCATCATTAAGGGAGTTATCAGTGCTAGATTAATGATTGTACGTACTAGATACATCTTTATCTAATATTATCACAGGTCGGGTCGGGTCGGGTCGGGTCTTCACTATACGGACCTGGACCCAAAAGTACAATGGGTCTTGTTTTAGGATCCGGACCCGGATCTTTATAGACCGGGTCGGTTCCGGTCCAATACCAATTTCGGATCGGGTCCGGATATCGGATATTTATATCAGTGCTAGTTGTTGTTGTTGTTGTTGTTGCACATACTGATTGCGTGCATAGTAACAAAGTTCGCGAATAATTCATGAATTTGGCAAATTATTCGCGAAGAATTCATCTGCCAAATCAATTTGCGATTTAATCGCCAATTTCTATTTAAATCACGCACTTCACGAATTATTTGCGAAAGAGCGAATTGTTAGCGAATAATTTGCCAATTAACCGAATTTAATCGCTAAGTTTGTTTCTGTTTTTCATATTTATGAATTTAAATATATATTTACTTAGGTGATGAGTACTCTAATACATTCTTTTTTATTTCTTTCTTCTTAATTTTTTACCAAGTTGTTTTCTTTTTTTCAAATTTATCGAATTTTGACCGAATTCTGAATATTAGATTTTGACAAATTATTGATTGCCGTGTGAGTCACAGAGAGAATTTGCAACCATCAGAAATTCAGAAATGAAAGTGGACCCCACTTGGGTTGTTTCCATATTCAAAAGAGTAATGCTTCATCCACTACCAATTTCACTACTATTTTCTTCACTACTTTAGGTGGCATAATGTTATTGGAGAGTTCTCCCATCTACTCTATCTTTTTCTACCTATTGGAATGTGCTACTTAAGGTAGTGAAGAAAATAGTAGTGAAATTGGTAGTGGATGTAGCATTACTCCAATATGATGTTTTTTTATATTAGTCACTAATTACTGTCAGTAAATGATTTGCTGAAAGAGATTTTGTGAAATATCCGTACTAATAACTAGCTGGACATTCGTTGTGTGAGAGAAAATTGTCTTGTTTTTTTAGGTAATCAAAAGTATGCTTGTTTTTGCATGTATGTATATTGAATATGAGTCTTTACGAACTTCTAACATCTTTTATGTTCAAATGACAAAAGAAATTATGATTGTATGGAGAGAATAAATGAGAATGTTAAAAATTATTAACAAATTATGTTATGATATTAACTTGATTGTGTGTAATTTAAGATCTTGTTTACTAATCCTAGTTTCATTCATGGTTGACTACATCAAACGTGATATATAACCATGCAACTCCATGATTTCGTATTCTATTTGCTCTAGTTTGTGTTATATGGCAAGACACAGTGAATATGAGTGGCTGCGGCTTTGTTCAAGAAATAAAAAACTAAGACACATCTCTAATATTATAATGAAAGAAAATTTTAGTGTGATTTGTAAATCTACCAACGTGCATTGTACGTGTATAGTTAATATGAATGTGGTCTCAGGTTCGAGTTCTCACTACGTCATAATTTTTTTCTTTAATTTTTTTTAATATATTAAATGTGCATCGCACGTGTAAATTGTTGGCTGTTTTGCTTCAAAACCCAAGATTCCTTCATTTCCTTTAGTCCCACATCGGTGGGAATGACCACCATGTGAGTGTCTATAATACAAACCATTCTTTACCCCATTGTAGTCTAGTGTGGTGTGGAGAGAACCCGTGGGCCATACGCGCGCGCCGCCGCCGCCGCCGCCCGGCCCGGCCCGACACGCGTAGTGGGCACGGGTGTGCGTGCCCGCATCTGCGGACACGAATGCCGATCCGAAATTGCTCTTCGGGTTGAGATCCAAAACCAACTACTTAAAACTCAGATCGCACCACAAAGAAAAAACTCCTTCGCTGCTTTAGCAATCCGCAAGCACAGCAAATCACTGCTTCCGCTCCCTTTCTTAAGCTCCCTTTCTTTTTCGCCTTTGTTCTGGACAAGGCTAAGTTCGGGTCAATCTCTCGACGTTGTGTGCGACAGCGAGACGCCGGTGATACCGGGGGTTTTACCACTAGGAGCATCTGCGAAGCGTTTGCACATAAGACCGCGAATCAACTCTTAGGGCAGTGCGTTCCGCGCGACTTTTCCATAGGCCGGTAAATCCGTTTTTATTTCTTTTGTTCCGACAGATTAAGAAGATTAGAGACAATTTATACAACATAAATTATCTATCTATCTATCTATCTATCGATCTATCCATCTACCCATCTATCTATAATATATAATATTTAATCTCTAATCTCTAATCTCTAATCTCTAATATTATAATGGGAGAAGGCTTAAGTGTCATTTGTAAATCTATCCACGCTTGTGACACACGTATATAACTAATATGAAGGAGGTTTCAGGTTCGAGTTCTCACTACACAAGAGTTTTTATTTTTATTTTTAAAATTTTTTTTATTAAGATGTGCATTGTCCGTGCATAACTAATATAAAAGAGATCTCAAGTTCGAGACCAGATTATGTCGAGATTTTTATATTAAAAGATATATATTTATTAAGATGTGCATTGCACGTGTAAATTATTAGTATTATTAACAGTCTTGTCATCTCTAAAAAAATGTAAAAAACCAAAAAAAAGTTATTAAATGTTTATTGTTATTGTTTAAAATTTTCAGAAAACAACAAAAGCATTATTATTTAAAAATAGACCCACCCACGTGGTCTGAATAGGCATTTCAGGTCAGGGACTTCCTTACGGTATTAGATCATCTCAATCATTCATGGCGGGTCCCAGTATGCGGTGGTGATTCCCGACTCGCCGCATGTCACGACGGTAGAGCAGGAGGGTAGGTACTTAAACTCGTACCTGAATTAGTTCCCCACAAATTAACAATATTATTTTTCTTGGACAGCGTACGGTTTATTTGTTATTATCCCTCTAATTATCGGCTGTCAATAAGAAATGGAATATTAGAGGATCTGTAGTCGTTGATTGTAAAAATATTCATATATGAATAAATGGAAATAGAAATTCAATTTTTGCTGTACTTGTGCAAAGTTATTTTTTAGCTAAGACGGCACATGAAGTGCCGTCGGAGAGGACGGACGGCACTCGAAGTGCCGTTGAAGCGCTAAAATAAAAAAATAATATATTTTAAAGACGGACGGCACATAAAGTGCCGTCGGAGAAGGAAAAAAAAAAAAAATTCAAAGCAAAGGGACGGACGGCACATGAAGTGCCGTCCAAGAGTCCAGGTGGGATTTTTTGTCATTTTCCATTTTTCGGAAATTAAAAAAACAATTCATTAATTACAAAAAATTTTCAAAAAATTACGAAAACATTTCAGAAATTGCAAAAAAAATTAAAAAATTGCAAAAATATTTTCAAAAATTGCAAAAAAAAATTAAAAAATACAAAAACCTGAAGTGCCGTCCGAGGATTTCGGGAGCGACCGGCCTTTTTGGCGATAATTAATGCTCTAAATTAATTAATTTCCAAACGGACGGCACTTGAAGTGCCGTCCAACGAATAAATTTTTTTTTTTTTCGTGGGACGGCACTTAATGCCGTCCCTCAATTATCGATAAAAGCTATATCGATTCTCATTTATAGCAATCGACTATAGCGATTTATCGATAAAGTGGATATTTGGCAAACGAGTGCAGCACGTTCGTTTGCCAAATATCCATTTTATCGATATTTGGCAAACGACTACAGATGCTCTTATGCTATTATTAATGGAAAAGGAGTTTACAAAAAATGAACGCATCATTGCATACTTTTTTTTATCAAAATCTTACTTTATAAGTTTTTTTTATTTTTTTATTTTTATTTTTATTTTATTTATTTATTCATTTATTTAAATAAAGGTGGAGTATGATCACCCTATTCCATTAATAAGAAATTAATAAAATAAACTCAGAGTATTGAGCCAAGTACATAACCTACAATACATGAAAGAAAACATAAATCATCCCCTAGCATGAGGGGTGGTACAACAGGATGATACATACATGCTTCCAAAAAACTACATCAAAGCATCTAACTCTCCACAACAAAAGTACAACAAAACAACAAATTCCTCCCAACCAAACTCTGGGGTGGTGGTGATCTATCAGTAGTGCCACCTCGTCACTCAGTCGATCGTCGGTACGATCTCGACTTCCTCGTCGTCATACTCCTATATCTGGAAGACACTGGAAATTCTCCCACGAGGACCTGTTGTAGCGAAAATAGCCCAAAAGGAAATAAGATGCATAATGTGAGTCAAATTACCCGAAATACTATTACTAGTCCCACGAAAGTAACAATTATTCCTATCTAGACAAAAGACTCAGGTCGTAGCAACGATAGCAATAAGCCAGGTCTCTCTCATAGATCGTCTCTCATTAGCAAACTTAGCCTGACCCAGAGGTCCTCATACTTACTTGGGTACTCACCTGTACCCAGGGCAGTAAGTACCTCAACAAGGACCGCTTTGCTCCTGGGACACTCCAGGAATAGATTATCCTTAGTATCAGGAGCCACATTGCAGAGCCCACAGATAGTATCCGTGCTCGGTTGGCGTTTAACCAAGATTTTTATTTTCAGCGGGGTTTTCGCCTTCCAGATGACACTCGACCAATTCGGGCGACATCCCCTAAAATAAATACGGTTATAGATGGAGCGAACAGTGAAGGTGCCATTCTTCTTGAGACCCCACGATTTCCTATCCGGCCCCTGAGAGCACTCAATTTCGAATTTGGCTATGTGGGTCTGTAGCTCCATGAGCCTGAGCTGAGAGCCCCAGTCTAGTGTTTGTTTAAGGGCCGGTCTCCAAGGGTTTCTTTTCCATGTTGCTGCTAACGTGCAGTGCGGATGCAACACATGATCATACAAATCGGGGAACGGATCTCTAAAGGTGTGATCACTACACCACTTATCCCACCAGAATCTGGTGAGTCTGCCATTTCCAATAGAAATCGTCACACAGTTATTGAAAGGTTCATAGGCTTTAGCAATTCCTCTCCAGAGCCAGGAAATGCGTGTGCCCCCCTGAAGCCCAGATTTCTCGTTCCATTCCCATGCAGGCACTACAAGACTAACAGTCTTTACCGATTTTTTTTTACATTCACTGGCGTTTTAAAACCCTGTTGTAGATAACACCGGCATTTTATAAATTGCCGGTGCAAGTGTCGCTGAATCGTATGTCACTGTAGCTTAGGGACATTCATTGGCGTTTTTTACGAACGCCGGTATAGGTTAAAACTACACCGGCGTTTAAAAAATGCCACCGAAAGGCACTACAACACACGATGGATTTACCGGCGTGTATTCCCCGGTGTTTTACTAGAAACGCCGGGGTAGGAAGAGATCAGGAATGGGGCATCAAATTGGAAGATTATACGCCGGCGGCCTCTATAAAATGCCGGGGAATTATGATATTCACTGGCGTTTTTTATTAAAACGCCAGTGAAGGCCATATTCACCGGTGTTTTAATAAAACACGCCGGCGAATATACAGATAAAATATACCAAAAAATCTTCTTACATTCACCGGCGTTTTTAGTTAAAACGCCGGTATAGGGTTTGGAATAAATTTCCCCCAAACCCTATACCATTTCCTCCTTCGATCCCCCCCCCCCAAATTTTTCCCCCTCTCTCTCGCGCTCTCCCGCCTCTGCCTTGGCCAACATCGTTGTGCCCTCCGTCGTCATCCCCGCGCTCCGTCGTCGTCCATCGTCCACTCTCTCCACCTCTCTCACTCTCGTCTAGATGCAAGTCTCCCCAACCCTCTTTCTCTCTCTCTTTCACTCGCATCGCCGCCACCCTTCCCCCATGGCTGTCCCATCGCCCTTCCCCCTACCCTGCCGTCGGCACTTCCCCCATTGCCGCCCCCTCCCCCGCCGTCATCCCAATCCCCCCCATCGTCGCCCCCTCCTCCGCTGTCACCCCTTCCTCTACACAAACCCTAAGTTTGTTCTTGAAATTTCTGAATCGTTTTATTTTTAAATTTTTGTTTCTGAAATTTCTACACAAACCCTAGGTATGATGTAGTTGGTATGTTCTTGAGATTGGTTCTACAATTTTTCTTTTCTCTCTAATTTAGCTTGCCTGTATGTTCTTGAGGGTATACTTGTATGCTTGTATGACTAGGTATGCTTGTATACTATATTCCAGATTAATATAGTATATGGAATGCCACTTCCATAAAAGTTTGAGAATAAATGAGGGCATAATTCCTAATTTTGCCACCAAGTACTCAGAAGTATCATTTTTGCTTCATGAGAAATTGTGGAGGATGTTGCTCATTGTATTAAATTGGCATGACCAAAGTTAAGAAGTTAATCTCTAGAAGATGAAGTAGAGGTCGATAATGTGGTTGATGTGGATGCTGAGCTGGTAATAAAATGAGAGAGATCCACCAAATTTTTTCTGTTTGAAAAACATCGTCTCCTCTTCTATTTTTCAAGTGGATGGCATGGTGCAGGCCATGCTCAGATATTTCCATAACCCTCTCTTTTGATGGGGATTCCTTGGATAATCTCTATAAGATGAAGTAGAGGTCAGTAATGTACGATTTGAAACTTATGTTTCAGGTTAGTGCAGCTTCACGAGTTGTTTTTTTGTCTTTTGTCTGAATTTGATGTATCTGAAGTTGCACACTATGATTTTTTTATATAGGAGCGACTAGTGATGGAAATTTTATTATCTAAACTTTATATACAATTATATCATGATGTCTAGATGAGTATTATTTTCTAAGATAATGTTCAAGCATGTTGCTTAGGTTCTATAATGTGAGATTGTTCTTTGTCATTGGTTTTAAGTGATGATGAGATGGATTATGTAACTGAAGTTGCATACTATGAATTACAGAGGAGTAACTAGTGATGAAATAATCCTGTTTGAACGTATGCTGTGTTTTCAATTGACAGTTATCTCATGAGTATTATAAAAGTATAAGTTTCATCTCAGTTACTATTTTGTTTGCCTAAATTTGACTATTGATGAAATAATCTTTGCAACTCAATATTTTGAACTCCATATTTTGGTTATGAATGTGATGAGATCACAGTATAGGCGTTATGAGATTACAATATTTTGAACTTATGTTGTATCATTTGGTTAATTTGGTGTTTGTGAAACTCACTCAAATACATTATTTCGGTTTGCTATTTCTCTTCTTTGATATATGGGTTGGTTGGTTTTCTGCTGGATTGCCTTGGTATCGCTGAATGGGTTAGTAGACTTTGTATTTGGTCTTCATAACTAGTATATGATATAGGAGTTGGTTAATGTTGCTTTGAGATTTGTGCATATGTATAGATGTCTAGGTGAGAATCTTCGCCGCCCCTTTCTTTTTCTTTCTTCTTTGATTTGTTTTCTCTTCATATCAGTGTTCTTCATTTTGGTGGTTTCTATTTTGTATTTGGGTATTATTATTTTTATTTTTATTATTATAATTGTTATTTTAATTTAGTATACTCTTCCCTTTTATTTAAGTGATTAGTTATTTAAGATACTCCCTATAAATGGCTTCATTTTCCTTGCTAATTTTTAGTCAGTCTGGTGCTTAAACAAGTTGTGGGGATATGCACACAGTTCCTTTAGGAGAGGACTGAAACATGGAGGTGAGATTTATCATGGCTTTCTTCTTCTTATTATTATTTTTTTTGTTCTGCTTGATATACATACTCATGTTGTATGTGATTTTAAAAATATGTTTTGCTGGCATTTTTAAGTTGTGAGGACTATGATACACTTGATATTGTAATCGTTCATCATTACTTTTAACTTTGTTGAATTGGGGTGGATTATATTTTTTTGTTTGTGTGTTTGCTGGTATATTTTGTATGCAACTCATGTTTTAAGCGATATCCTTGCTTATATATAATCTAGATTTGCCTGTGGTTAAAACTTAAAACTTAAAACTACTTTATTTCATATGTCATACTCAGTCAAAGATGCAACTCCAAATCTCTTTGGATTGCATATTTTATAACGATGGAACTCCTTGTGCATTTTTTTTCTTAAGTTGTATAAATGATTCTTATGGATTGCTTTTCATATATGGAGAAATACCTAAAATGGTAATATGATCTCTGTAAAGCAATTCATTTTTTGATGAAAAAAGGAAGGTTATCAGTGAGCAGATCTTTCTTTTTTCTCTGTTTAGTCATTTATTTGCTCTATTTTGAGCCTGAGCCTGCTTTGTAATTCATGCAGAGCTTCGGATTGATTTGAGTGTGCCCCCATAATTGAGTCATTTATTTATTTCTTCGGATTGATTTTAAGGGGTAGCACTTGATGCTATTAACTCTTGTGGTGGTATCTAATTTTGTTTCAAAGCTTCTCTTTTCCACTTAGTGTCCACCCAGAAATGGAGATGAGATGAGATGGATAATGTAACTGAAGTTGCAAACTATGATTTTTTTATATAGGAGTGACTAGTGATGGAAATTTTTTAATCTAAACTTTATATACAATTATATCATGATGTCTAGATGAGTATCAGTTTCTAAGATAATGTTCATGCTTGTTGTTTGGGTTTGAAAATGAGATTGTTCTTTCTCATTGGTTTTAAGTGATGATGAGATAGATTATGTAACTGAAGTTGCATACTATGATTTACAGAGGAGTGATTAGTGATGAAATAATCCTGTTTGAACTTTGAACTTATGTTGTGGTTTCAATTGACAGTTATCTCATGAGTATTATAAAAGTATAAGTTTCATCTCAGTTAGTATCTTAACAGTGAAAATAATCTTTTTCACTCTTTGTAACTCAATATTTTGAACTCCATATTTTGGTTATGAATGTGGTGAGATCACATTATTATGTTTATGAGTTTATAATTTGATGATATTATACTATTATGCTTCATTCATATATATTATAATGGGTCTCTTTTAGTTTTGCAATTGGTTTTGATTAATAAGAGTGCTAAAGGTTTTCTTTCTTTTTTTTTAATTTTTAATTTTTTAAAAAAAAATATATATATAGCAACAGCGGCGTTTTTACAAACACCGCTTTCAGCAAAAAACTGATAGTTTATACCGGCGTTTTAAAAACACCGGTGTAGGTGATGGCCGAAAACAGTACTTCCAAACGAAACCACACATTCCCCGGCATTTTTACGACTGCTGGTGTAGTTTTAACCTACACCGGCGGCCATAAAAAATGCCGGTGAATGTCCCTAAGCTACAATGACACGATTCAGCGACACTTGCACCGGCGATTTATAAAACGCCGGTGGTATCTACAGCGGGATTTATAAACGCCGGTAAATGTGCAAAAAAATGCCGGTAAAGACTATTAGTATTGTAGTGAGGGTGGTTTCATTTGGAGCTACTGTTTTCGGCCAGCACCTATACCGGCGTTTTTAAAACACAGGTGTAGACCGCCATTTTTTGCTGAAAGCTACCCTGGCGCTTGTAAAAACGCCGGGGTAGCTATATTTAAAAAAAAAAAAAAATTAAAAGAAAAACTTGAGTACTCTTGCAATCAAAACCAATTGCAAAACTAAAAGAGCCCCAATAAAATATGAATGAAGCATAATAGTATAATATCATCAAATTGTAATCTCATAAACATAATAGTGTGATCTCACCACATTCATGTGTCAAAATATGGAGTTCATAATATTGTGTTACAAAGAGTGAAAAGATCATTTTCACTGTCAAATTCAGGCAAACAAGAGACTAACTGAGATGAAACTTATACTTCTATACTACTCATGAGATAACTATCAATTGAAACCACAACATAAGTTCAAACAGGATTATTTCATCACTAGTCACTCCTCTGTAAATCATAGTATACAACTTCAGTTACATAATCCATCTCATCATCACTTAAAACCAATGAGAAAGAACAATCTCATTTTAAAACCCAATCAACAAGCATGAACATTATCTTAGAAACTGATACTCATCTAGACATCATGATATAATTGTATATAAAGTTTAGATCAAAAAATTTCCATCACTAGTCACTCCTACAAAAATCTTTGTGTGCAACTTTAGATACATTATCCATCTCATCTCCAAAAATCATAGTGTGCAACTTCAGATACATTCAAGCATTTCACAAAGTTAATCCATACCTGGAATAACCAACTCTAACTTATGATACCAAGATAAAGCATTAAAGAACAAGGATTCGTGCAGCATTTATAACAAAATCTACCTCTATGTATGTTACCGCAACATCAGAATGCTTCTCGTTCGTCCTCGCAATGAAAATGTCCCAAAACACCGACCACCATTCGAACAAAAACCCACCAGGAGCATCAATAGCTAGTCCATTTTACACCACAAGAACAACATCAGCACAAAACTACACTAAAGATAAACAACACATATAAGAAAGGGAAAGCAAAACTAAAAAAAACTAACTTGCATGAAGAATGAACAAGATGATCACTCCAACCAAACTAATATCAGAGAATGTACTGCAGACTGCATACGTAATGTGGCGAATCCCCAACAATTGCGTTGCAATTCCTCTAAAATTACATATATGAATAAGTTGTGGAACAATTTCCTTTAACAAAGCAGTTTGCAGATGGCCAGAAACAACCATCAAATAAGGAGCATAGTAGAGGGACCGGCTACAACTATGCCCATGATGGTCAACATCAGCACATATAAGAAGGTGAACAGCTATCAAGTACCCACCAATCAAGCTCTCAGATAGTTCACATACTCATATACAGAAACTACACTAAAGTTTATAATAATCAATTATAAAATACCCATATCCACATTTTATCATCTGCAATTACCTCACAACAAAAAGTAGCAAACTTTAGTGTATTTTCTTCAACATTAGCCCTAAAAATACCCTCAAGTTTACTACTTTCTACTGTCAAACACCCATTCAACCAAAAACCCATCAAAAGGATTGCCTTTTTTTCCCTTTCCAACTCAAACAACCTCCTCCCATTCAAAGAAACCCATCAAAAATATAAAGTTGCAAGCATGTGAGCACCCCAGTCAGGGATATCCTCCTCCTCCTCCTCCTCCTCCTCCCTTATTAAGCTGAAGAACATACATACATATGCACAAATCTCAAAGCAACATTAACAAACTTTTATATCATATACTACTTATGAAGACCAAATACAAAGTCTACTAACCCATTCAGCAATACAAAGGCAATCCAACAAAAAACCAACCAACCCATATATCAAAGAAGAGAAATAGAAAACCGAAAGAAAGTATTTGAGTGAGTTTCGCAAACACCAAATTAACCAAATTGAAACCACAACATAAGTTCAATCAGGATTATTTCATCACTAGTCACTCCTCTGTAAATCATAGTATGCAACTTCAGTTACATAATCCATCTCATCATCACTTAAAACCAATGAGAAAGAACAATCTCATTTTCAAAACAAGAAGCGATACAAATAATGTAAATAATGCATCAAATGAGCAATGCAAATGCCCAAAATAGCAAGCAAATTCAGCCAGCAATAGACAGCTCAAAACTATACAAGAATGGGAAACAATTATTATTCGTCTCACCTTGAAATTTTTATATTTTTCTTTCAGCATATAAAAATATCTTTGCGCCACTAAAAAATCTGGATCCATCCCTGCTTACTATTCTATTCATTTCGAAGTAGTACCTTAGTGATGCGGTTTATTTCTGGGAGACGTGTGGATGCACCAGGTGTGAGTTCGGACTCGATTTGTATTGAAGGAGAAAGCTACTTGTCAGACGACCCTCGGAGTGACCTGGCGGCTCCTGCGACGGGCTCGGAGTGGGGTGGATGCCTCGGCTCGGACCAGAGGGTTCGGATCCGAGGTCTTGTGTACCTGCAGACGGCCCTGAAACACCGGGGTTTATCCCGGTGGCGGACCCTCCGACGATCTAGTCAGTCTCTGTGAGAGAGTAGCAATAACTAGGTGAATTTAAGTGGCAAAAGATTGGTTACCTGAAAAGGTGGGTGAGGGTCTAGTATTTATAGAGAATTCCAACCGGGTTTGGATCCGCTTGGGGGCCGGGTCTGAACCCGAAAGCCCATGGGCCTGACGTGGCAGAAGGCCCAGGGGGTTTAGGGCTGACGTGGCAGTACCAGGAGTGGTATAGGACTGACGCGGCAAAGCCCTTGGTGGTATTTGAAGCTGACATGGCAGATCATGGGGCTTCTGTGCTTCTGGGAGAATCTGGTGGCATAGGGTGCGCCAAGTCATCTTCATTCTACACCAGGATGGGTGGACGGCCCGGAGGGCTGTCGTGGATCGGAGGCCGAGGGCCATCGTCGCTCATCGGATACGAGGAGACCAGATCTGTGGGGGTGAACTTGAGGTTCGGCGCCGACCCTGCAGTGGCTCGAAGCTGAACTAGACTGCTGTTTCTACCATTTTTGAGTGAGAGTTGTATTGGGCCCTGGTTGGGCCCCAAGCCATTTTTACCCTACCACACAAGCCCCCCACTCCTGCGGGGGTGCGGGAGCTAGCCGTGGAGGAGTGTTTATGGTTGTAGAAATGGGATGGCGAACCACTGGGCCTTCATGAGGGGGTTGTCCTGATTGTTTAGACCGATCCTCGAGCCGGCGAGAGTCTATGGGTCGGCAAGGGTGATGGCAAACTGTTTGAGACTTCCTGAGAAGATTACCCTGGTGCCAGACCTAACCTCGAGCAGGCGAGGGATTATGGGTCGGCAAGGGTGATGGCGAGCCGTTGAGCCTTCCTGAGAAGACTACCCTGGTGCTAGACCTGACCTCGAGCTGACGAGGGATTACGAGTTAACAAGGGCGATGGCGAGCCGTGGAGCCTTCCTGAGAAGACTACCCTGGTGCTAGACCCGACCTCGAGCTGGCGAGGGATTTATGGGCCAACAAGGGTGATGGCGAGCCGTTGAGCCTTCCTGAGAAGACTACCCTGGTGCCAGACCTGACCTCGAGCTTGGCGAGGGATTACAGGTCGGCAAGGGCGATGGCGAGCCGTGGAGCCTTCCTGAGAAGACTACCCTGGTGCTAGACCTGACCTCGAGCTGGCGAGGGATTACGGGCCAACAAGGGTGATGGCGAGCCGTTGAGCCTTCCTGAGAAGACTGCCCTGGTGCCAGACCTGACCTCGAGCTTGGCGAGGGATTACGGGTCGGCAAGGGCGATGGCGGGCCGTGGAGCCTTCCTGAGAAGACTACCCTGGTGCTAGACCTGACCTCGAGCTGGCGAGGGATTACGGGCCAACAAAGGTGTTGGCGAGCCGTTGAGCCTTCCTGAGAAGACTACCCTGGTGCCAGACCTGACCTCGAGCTTGGCGAGGGATTACGGGTCGGCAAGGGCGATGACGAGCCGTGGAGTCTTCCTGAGAAGACTACCCTGGTGCTAGACCTGACCTCGAGCTGGCGAGGGATTACGGGCCAACAAGGGTGTTGGCGAGCCGTTGAGCCTTCCTGAGAAGACTACCCTGGTGCCAGACCTGACCTCGAGCTTGGCAAGGGATTACGGGTCGGCAAGGGCGATGGCGAGCCGTGGAGTCTTCCTGAGAAGACTACCCTGGTGCTAGACCTGACCTCGAGCTGGCGAGGGATTATGGGTCAACAAGGGTGAGGGCGAGTCGTTGAGCCTTTCTGAGAAGACTATCCTGGTGCCAGACCTGATCTCGAGCCGGCGAGGGATTACGGGTCGGCAAGGGCGATGGCGAGTCGTTTGAGTCTCCCTGATATGACTACCCTGGTACTAGACTTGGCCTCGAGCTGGCAAGGGGTTACGGGTCAGCAAGGGTGGGGGCAAACCGTTGTGCCTTAGGAATGTTGAGCAGGGTAGCCTGCTGTCTTTGCGGAGCATTGAAGGCACTCCGGGATCTGTGTGATGTTCCAATTTCCTAGGGGCCTTAATTGCGCCGCCTAATAAATGCATGGCGCATGGGCTTCTGTCGTTTGGTTTTCCCCACGTCATAAAGGCCGGCCTATGGGGGAGGCTATAAGTACCCCTCCCTCCGCAGTGGGTTGGATCACAGCAAGGGTGGTCTATTGGCCATCAGAGGTGTCTGCTCCGGCGGACGTCTGTCTCTTGCAAAATTTTACCCCCGGTCGCGTCGGAGAGGTGGTTGCTCTGCCGCCCGGATCTTCTCTTGGATCTGATGGCTCTGATACGGTAGTCAGATCTAGGGGAGATCAGGGCGAGAGGGGTAACGACCGAAATCCGGATCGGTAGATAAGGAGCCTCGAATTGATGGTGGCTCTGCCGTCTGGATCCTTTTTCGGGTCAGACGACCTTGATATGGTTGTTTGGCCCGAGAGAGATCCAGACAGGAGGGGCATCACCACATTCCGGACTTGGGGCTGAAGAGCCTCGGATAGATGGGTCGTCTCCGATTGGAGGTTGGCCAATCTGTCTTCCGATAGGGCTCCAGGTGATGGTGGTTTCTGTCTCACCCTCGAACAGTTCGGGGTTTCGGCTGTCGAGGCTGTAAGCCCCGAGCTGCTCGCGAGTGAGAGGGGAACCAACCGAGCCCTGGAGCCCGGGGCGTCTGTCGAAGGACGGCGCCTTAAATCTTAAGAAAAATGTTCTCTCCGCCGAATACCCCATCCGACCCGACCCCTGCGTTAGACTGCCAGCCTGGCACTGGATGACATCAGCAGCGCACGTTTCGAGGACGTGGCGCAATTTTCCAGGCGGCAGTTGCACATCAATAGGTGAACAGTAATTGCGGAAATCGAGGAGTCGTTTTCATCTTCTATAAATATTCCCCCTCTCCCCCTTTTACCCACTTCTTTCTCGCGGCTTTCCTTTTCAAAAAATCTCCCAACACTTCAGCGCTCGTCCCTGCAGTTGGCTGTACTAGGCTCGTCCTTCCGAAGTGACCCCAGGTTAGTTGGTAAGTCTGTTTAGTTTAGGCACAGATGGATAGGGCTCAGTCTGGCTCGTCAGCGTCGACGTCTAGGGGGGAAGTGAAACCTGTCTCCAAATCGACGTCGTGGGAGGAGCCCGTGCTTGAGGAGGAGTCAGTACACGTTGTCGAGCCTTCCGATTCGGTTTCGTAGGAGGAACCAGTAGGTGAGGAGGAGGAGGTACACGGTGTGAGGCCGTTACGCTCCCGACGTCCCTTCGTGGTGGAGAGTAGCGAGTCGGAGGAAGCGAATGATGGTTCGGACGGCGTCCGTGTTCTGGAGTTGACTTTCGAGGAGGAGGGAGGCGAGGGTGGCACAGTAAGGAGATCCACAGTTCAGGGTGCGGGTCCGAGTTCCATGCCGACTGGTCTGGGGCCATTATCTACCCCCTCACCGGAGCGAACCAAGAAGAGGAAGAAGGCTCCGAGGAAGGCAGGACCGAGGACTGGTGGTTCGAGCCAGGCGCCTGTTTACCGCAATTTGTTGACAGGTTCGCCCGTGCAGCCGAAGCCTTTCCGTCAGTATCCCGACGACCTATCTGACAAGGAGCTCTTCGGCGTGCAGCCCTCTTCGCCGAGTCGAAAGAGGGTGATGATGGATGCGATTCCGACCGTCTTGGAGGGTGGGGACTTGGAGGTTTTGCAGCTGGCGTACCACATAGGTCCTGGCTACGAATTGATGCTGCCGAGCTCTACTCTGCGCACAACCGATCCCCTTTCTGCTTGGTATTGCGTCTTTCCAGTGGACGCCTTCATCTCTGGACTGAGGCTGCCAGTCCACCCGTTTGTTCGGGAAGTGCTGAACTGGGCCTCCTTGGCGCCGATGCAGTATGGGCCGAACTCTTGGAAGCAGATTATTTGTTTTGTACTGATGTGCAAGGAACAAAAGGTACCCCTGCGGTTGAATGTGTTCCGAGCGATGTTGATGATCAGCTCGGTGGCCGAGGGCGTTTACTATATCTCCCCCCGGAGTAAGGGGAAGGTCGTTCACAGCCACCCGGACTCCATCAAGGATTGGAAGAAAAAATATCTGGTGATCCGGAGTGAAGAGCCCTGGGACATTCCTACTCGATGGAACCACTCTAAGCCGAGCTATCAACCACCGAGGCCGAGGGATTTGACGGTCGAGGAGTGGGGGTTTGTCGAGCGCCTCCGTCTGTCCCCTAGTATCGATTGCACGAAGGTGACGGAGGCCCACCTGGCGAGCGTTGGACTGAGCCCAGCCGTTCTGCGTATGTAGTTGTTTCTTTTCTCTCGATCTTTTCGTACTTTCTTGCTCATTGCTCTTAATGATTTTTTCTGTAGATATGGATGAAGCATCGATCAAGGCAAGGAGGCTCGCCATGAAGAAGGAGAACGCCGTGAAGAAGAAGGGGGAGGCGACGAAGAAGCCGAGGGAGTCGTCCCTAGTTATCTCGGAGGCCCCACTCGAGCCGAGGGCTAAGAGGACTCGCTCGGAGACGAGCAAGGGCCAAGCGAGGGCACCCGATCTTGACAAGGGGAAAGGTCCCTTGGTAGAGGTCGAGGAAGAGGACCCGGTGGTGGAGATGTTGAGGCAACGGTGGGCACCGGACTGGTCGGTTTGGATGGGCGACTGTCTGACTGAGGAAGCCCAGGCCGTTGAGGTGGTGGAGAAGTTGGCGACCCCTCGCGATCGCCAGGTGATGGAGAGTGAGCTCGTAGAGGTGGCGTTTACGCGCCTGGCGCAGGCCACCGTGCTGGTAAGCTTGTCGACCTTATCCCTCTTGTTAATCTTGCTTCGGGAGTCTTTTTCTTATCTGTGCTTGTCGGTCGCAGGCTTGTATGTAGGGGGCTAATGTAAAGAACCTCTACGAAGCGTCCCTGTCACAAGAGCGAGCTCGGGCGGATAAGAGCGAGCGGGAAATGAAGGAGATGCGGATCGAGCTCGAGGGCTCGCACAAGAGGGAGCAGCAGATGAAGCTCGAGCTCGAGGCCAAGGATGCGGAGTGGGGGAAGAGGGTGGTCTCCTTGAAGAAGAAGTTCGCCAAGGAGAAGGAGGAGTTGACGACTGCGTTCGCCAAGGAGAGGGAAGAGCTGACGGATGCGGGTCAGCGGATGGTGATCAAGGCCCAGGATGAGTGCTACGCGAAGGCCCTCAATCATGTGAGGCACTTCTACCCGACCGTCGACCTGTCCAACTTTGAGTATGACATGGAGATCGAGGGGACACCGAAGACTCCTGGCGAAGAAGGGCCCGTTGGTAACCCGGCTGTCGACCCTCCTGCGAACTCGACCGATGCCGAGGTGGGAAAACAAGTTGTATAGTTTTATCTTTGTTTTTCTCCCCTTCGATTGTATTTGCCTTCCGCGGACTGGCCACCACATTTTTTGTAAGAAGCTGCACAATTTATAAAAAAGTATTTTTGACCGGCCAAGTGTTTTTGACCTCGGATATTTCCGAACCTCCTTGCTTATGTGTGTTGAGTTGGCTGGTTCTCTTGTAGGTTGTGGCTTCCCTTCCCGAGGCGGACCCCCGTCGTTCTGACGTGGCGTGGCTCCGGAGCAGGGTTGAGGCATTGGAGGCCACTTTGGTTCGGTACCGTAAAGGGGCCCATGACACTGATGCGGCCTTTAATTATTACCGGAACATATCTGAAGCCCTTAGTGAGGAGGCAAGCCGGCTGAGGAGGGCGATGGTGGATCGGGAACTCGTGGGTGTCGGACTCGGATATACTATGTCGAGTTCCTCGGTGCAGAGGCCCTCCTCTGAGAAGCTACTTCGCGATGTGATAGTGGAGAAGGAGGTGGAGATACACCGTTACCGAACGATGCTGGGTGTCTCGACATTTTCCTTGGGGGGTCGGCGAGCGGAGGGGGTACCCTCTGCGCTGCTGCTAATGGAGCGTATGCGACCCGTCGACGCCCAGAGCTCCGTGGCCGGTGTATCGACCATGGCCGAACCGAAGGACCATCATGACAAAGAGAGAGTTCCAAGTTGTTCGATTGGAGTGATCCCGCTATTCGTCGGACCCGAGGGGCCCTGAGAGGGCGGCTTCCTTCAGTTTGAGATGAGAGGAGTGTTTCTGTAACGGTCTTTGTTTGTTTTCTCATAACCCAATAAAGGAGTATGAATAAGGAATTCATTTCACTCTTCGCTCTAGTTGATAGCGTAAGGAATGATGAAGGGAGTGTGGTTCGGCCCTGTCGGTCCGGGAGGAATTGGCGTGGGGCGTTGTGAAGTCCCCCGGGCCTGAGGTCGAGTCGGACCTACCGAGGAGTCGGGGATGATACCGGGGTGAAGACTTGGGTGTCGATCCCCTTGTCTGGTATTAGGTCGGATCTGCCGAGGCGTTTGGAGTATAATACAAAGAGATTTCTTTCGTATAAGGTACCGCTAAAATGACCCTTTACATACGAAAGCTTTACAAAAGATTTACTTCTAGCCAAGTTAGAACCTATGCTCGTCCCTCAAGGAACTTCACTAGGTGCTCGGCGTCAAATGGGAACTCCTCCAGCTCGACGGCAGGTCCGGGAGCAGGGCCGTCCCTTTCTGGTTTGAACTCGACGGCATCGAGGGGGAACACCCCTCCCCCGACGGTGGTCATGTAGCACGATCGCGCTGCTTCTTGGCTGCCTCGGACGATGCCGACACCTTGCGGGGTGGGAAATTTAAGTTTCAGATGGTAAGCCGAAGGCACTGCTTGGAGGGAGCATAGTCCGGGTCGGCCGAGTATGGCGTTGTAAGCCGCCTTGACGTTGACATGCAAGGTGTATCCGGCCGGCTTGAGTTTGCCTCTAGGTAACTTAAGATTCTCGAAGGCTTCGAGGAAAAGAATATTAACCGAGCTGCCGTTGTCGACGAGGATTCGGCGAACTTCACAATTAGCCATGTGGAGGCTAATGACGAGGGCATCGCAGTGGGGCAGGCGAACGCCTTCGAGGTCCTCTCCTGAGAATGAGACCGGCATTGGCTGTAGCTTGGGCGAGGGGTTGTCTTGGACAGCATTCACCTCTCGGATGAAGGCTTTTCGGGAAGTATTCGATTCTCCTCCCATTGGCCCTCCGTAGACACAGTGCAAGATGAATGGCGTATCTGCGGCTCCCTCGGACTCGGGATCCCGACCCTGGATGCGGTTCGGAGTAGGATTCGGAGGCGAGAGCCTCCAGTTCCTAGTATCTCGCCGATCCCGTGGGACTTCTCGGGTGAATTCTCGGAGGTACCCCCTGGAGATGAGTTCCTCAATCTCATCTTTCAGGACCCGGCATTGGTCGGTTTCGTGCCCATGATCTCTGTGGAAGCGGCAGTAGAAGCGCTGATCTCGGTTCTTGCTGTTGTTAGGTCGGGGAGGTAGTCGAACAATGCCTTTGTCTTCGATTTCTAAGAGGATGGCGGATACGTTATGTGTCAAGGGAGTGTACCTCTCGAAGCGGGGGATCGGCGGGATCTTCTTCATGGCCCCTGCGTCCCTCGGAGCCTTCTTTGATGGTTCGACTTCTTCGGCCTTCTGTTTTCCCTTCCCGGTGGCCTCCCTAGCATCTTCGGGGCTAAGGGCCTCTTCTGCCCTAATGTATTTCTCGACCCTGTTGAGGAGGTCGGGAAAGTCGACGGGGGGTCTCTTCGCCAGAGAAGCTTTCAGCTGTCCATGACGGACGTTGTGCCGAAATGCCGCAGAGGCGACGCCTGGATCAAGAGAAGAGACCGATCTTGCCTCCGCGGTAAACCTCCGGACGAACACTCTGAGTGACTCTCCCTCTATCTGTCTGAGCCCAAGTAAAGAGGCGCTGGTCCTTTCCGCCTTCCGGCTGGTGACGAAGTGGGCAAGAAAATTGCCCTTTAGCTGGTCGAAGGAGTAAATGGAGCCGGGGGTGAGTTTCGAGAACCATTAACGAGCCGGACCCCGAAGTGTGGCGGGGAAGGCTCGGCATAGCAAGGGATCCGAGGTGCTGTGAATCATCATGAGGGTTTTGAAACCCTCCATGTGATCAGCGGGATCTCCCTCGCCGTCGTAGGTCTCGAATTGAGGTGGTCGGAAATTCCTGGGTATTTCCGCTTGGAGGATAGGGACGGAGAAGGGAGGACGGAAAGGTCTGTACCCTTGAGCCGCTCGTTGGTCGCCGTCTCCTATATGATCGAGGCGATCCTCCATTTCTTGGAGGCGCCTTAGGAGTATGCCATCGTCTTCTGGCTGGATTGTTGACAGGTGCGACACACTGGCCTCGGCATCCGACCCGGTTTGGGAGTGGAGGGCTTCCTCCCTGGGGGCCCGTCGGAGGGCCCCGAGAATTTCTCTCCGGAAGTCTTGGAACTCCTTGTGAGTGACGGGGGCTCCCTCGACCCTATTTGGTCGGTCTGAAGGTTGCCTTCCGATGCGGCTGAGTGCTGGCCTCCGTCCCTCGGGCTGCAGTCTTGGATGGTTCGGGGCCGGGTTGGAAGCGGCCCTTCCCCTACTGCGGCTAATCTGTCGGTTGACGATTACCCCCCGTAGGTCGGGCTGGACTTGACGGGTGACGCTCCTTTGGGACCCCTGATGGGGAGCCCTGTCTTTTGAAGTGTGTGGACCGGCGTTAGCAGTTGGTGGGGGCGAGTCCCGTCGGTTGACGGAGGAAGCAGTCCCCTTGCCCTTGGAGGCCATGAGAGTTCGGCTGTCGAGGTGCCTTGATGGTCGTGCTCGGGTCGGCTTCTGAAGCAGTGTTCCCACAGACGGTGCCAACCTGATGCGGTTTATTTCTGGGAGACGTGTGGATGCACCAGGTGTGAGTTCGGACTCGATTTGTATTGAAGGAGAAAGCTGCTTGTCAGACGACCCTTGGAGTGACCTGGCGGCTCCTGCGACGGGCTCGGAGTGGGGTGGATGCCTCGGCTCAGACCAGAGGGTTCGGATCCGAGGTCTTGTGTACCTGCAGACGGCCCTGAAACACCGGGGTTTATCCCGTGGCGGACCCTCCGACGATCTAGTCAGTCTCTGTGAGAGAGTAGCAATAACTAGGTGAATTTAAGTGGCAAAAGATTGGTTACCTGAAAAGGTGGGTGAGGGTCTAGTATTTATAGAGAATTCCAACCGGGTTTGGATCCGCTTGGGGGCCGGGTCTGAACCCGAAAGCCCATGGGCCTGACGTGGCAGAAAGCCCAGGGGGTTTAGGGCTGACGTGGCAGTACCAGAAGTGGTATAGGGCTGACGTGGCAAAGCCCTTGGTGGTATTTGGAGCTGACATGGCAGATCATGGGGCTTCTGTGCTTCTGGGAGAATCTGGTGGCGTAGGGTGCGCCAAGTCATCTTCATTCTACACTAGGATGGGCGGACGGCCCGGAGGGCTGTCGTGGATCGGAGGCCGAGGGCCATCGCGGCTCATCGGATACGAGGAGACCAGATCTGTGGGGGTGAACTTGAGGTTCGGCGCCGACCCTGCAGTGGCTCGAAGCCGAACTAGACTGCTGTTTCTACCATTTTTGAGTGAGAGTTGTATTGGGCCCTGGTTGGGCCCCAAGCCATTTTTACCCTACCACACTTAGTATCTTCAACAACATGCCCTACACTACGGACCCGGCATCTACCATTCAAAGTTTAAGATATAACTTGTTTGCTTAAGACCTCAATCGAAAATAGTATTATAGCTATAAAATACAAACTAGCAAATCCTCTCTAATGTATGTGAGGCACCCAAACAGAAAATCATTTTTTTAGGTCTAGCATACCATTTACTAATTCACATCCTAGTTATGTCGACTGTCTATACAAGAACAAAGCTACATATACACAAGAAGATTCAATAAATCACTCTCAAATAATGTTGGTTTTGCCCACAAACTTAAATCACTCTCAAATAAAGAAACACAAGAACATATATGATTTTTTTACCACAAGATTACCACAGCTCGCTAGATTACCACAAGATTAATTCAAGAGCAAACCTAGGGTTTGTGTAGAGGAAGGGGCGACGGCAGGAGAGGGGCGCGGAGATGGTGCGGCGATGGGGGGAAGGGGCGACGGCGGGGGAGGGGGCGGCGATGGGGGAAGAGCCGACGGCGGGGTAGGGGGGGCGGCGATGGGGCAGCGATGGGGGAAGGGCGACGCCGGAGGAGGGGGCGGCGATGGGGGAACCTCCGACAGCGGGGGAGGAGGCAGCGATGTCGGGAGAGGGGGGTGGGGGAAGGGATGGGGGTTTTCGTTTGGGGAGGAGAGAGATGGAGAGAGAGAACAAAATTGGGGGAAGGGGATCGATAAGGAAAATGAGAGAGATAGAGAGATATATGAGCGTGACTTATCCTTCTAATACACCGGCATTTTAATGCGAAAACGTCGGTGTATACCTACATACACCGGCGTTTTTCACATACGCCGGTGTAGAGTGGTATTTTTTTTCCTGCCAAGTTAGCTGGTTTCTACACCGGCGTTTCTACCAAAACGCCGGAGTAGAAATGCCGGTGTAAAACGATTTTTTTGTAGTGAGGTATATCTGAAAGAAATCCTGCCACCCCTTCTCTACTAGGGTGAAAAATTTTCCACCACCACTTACCCAGTAGCGCGAGATTCATATCACGAAGGCCAATAATACCTAGGCCTTCGTGCCACTTCTTCATGCACACTTTTTCCCATTTGATTAGGTGATAGCCGCCTTTATTAGGATTTGCACCTTTCCATAAAAATAATTTTCGGACGCGATCAATTTTCTGAATAACCCATTGTGGCATTTCAAAGAAGGACAGGTAGTAGGTTGGTAGGTTCGATAGGACTGCGTTGATAAGCATGACTCTTACTTTATAAGTTACATTCTAATTTTCTCTCCTCAAGCACTCGGTACTTATTTACAGTTATCATATTGTTGATATACAGTTACAGTTACAACTTTCGCCTAGGAGGTGTTTGGTTGTGGGTATATTTACTGTAGGAAGTGATCGGTTGGGGAGGCACTGTTCACGTGTTTTTTTTAGCATGAATTTGAACGAATTTGATATGTACTGTAGGAACAGTACAATTTTTGTTTTTTAGCACGAATCCACTTCCACCATTTTTGCTCCAAAAACATAGATGGAAATATTTTATTTTTCTCAACCCTGTCTCCCTCTCTCTCCTCTAGTGAACTTGTTTGTCGCTAACTAAAGCAACAAAATGGTATTTAAAGGGAGGACGTTTTCGCTTCTTGACGATGTGGGACTAACGTCCACATTGTTTTATCCTCAGATTTGTTTCGGGTTTTTTTTTGGTTTTTTTTGTTTAATTTAATTAATTAATTTAACTAACCAAATAAACTGGTTTAATTTGTTTTTTTCCCTAAACTTGAGTTTTGGGGGGTTTTTTTTTTGTTTAGTTAAGATTAAGATTGAAGTTAAAGTTAAGATTAAGATTGAAATTAAAATTAAGATTATGATTATGATTAAGATTTAAATGAAGATTAAGATCAAAATTAATTAAGTCCTAATTAATTGAGATTAAGCCCTAATTAATTAAGATTACTTCCATATAAAACCAAAAGTTAAAAAATTACTTTTGTTATAGTATTTTTACAACTCAAACAAACATATTCTTTTATGGAAAACTAATCCTGCTATAGCAAATTTACATCCAAGCAAACCACATTTTCAGAACTCACTTCTAAAGATTTCTTTTTGCTACAGTACTCTTACAACTTTGGAATAGTTTTACGTGCAACCAAACACCCCCTTAGAATCATTGGTTTCAAAGAGAAGAAATTGAGAAAAGGAAGAGATGAACAGAAGTTAATGTAAGTTAAGAAAAAGACCTAAACATAATTGCCTTGGAAGAAAACAAAGGAATAAAAAATAGTGAATGCTATGTCTAAAATGTTATAAGTCTTAAATGTAATATATATATATATATATATATATATATATATATATATTGAAGGAAAAGGTGATATGGCCACCTTGTTTCATTAATAAGATGTTAATAAAACAAAACTCAAAGTACTGAGCAAAATACAGTCTAGCAGTACAAAATTAAAACATACGGTCTTCCCTAGATATAAGGGTGGAACAATCATAAAAACATACAAAATGTAACATCAAAAGGACAACCATGCAACGAGATCCCCCCAACAGGCCCTGAGGGGTGGGGATCCATCAAAGGTATAGAAAAACGAAAGCATCCCTCAGTCCAGCGTAGGACTGATCTCAATCTTATCGTCATCGTACTCCTCAGCGTGGAAGGCAGTGGTAATTCTACCTCTCCGACCTGTCGCTGCAGCTGTAGTCCAGAAAGAAATGAGATGCATAATGTGAGTTACATTACCAGAAATAATATTACTAGTTCCACGAAAGTAATAGTTATGTCTATTTAGCCAAAGAACCCAGGTTGTAGCAGCTATTACGATATATCGGGCTTCTCTCATGATGCATATATCAGCAACGAATTTTGAGCTGATCCACAATTCCTCATACTTAATGGGATACTCAGAAGTGCCAAAAGCCCTAAGAACTTCTACAAGTACTGATATGCTCCTGTTACAATCCAAAATAGATGATCTCTGGTTTCAATGTGAGTATTGCAGAACCCACAAGAGGTATCTATATTCGGTTGGCGTTTGACCAGGTTTTCTCTAGTCAACATCGCGTCGTTGAGGACTAACCATAAGAAGAATTTCACTTTAAGCAGGGCTTTTACTTTCCAGATAATTGCTAACAATTCTGGTCTACAACCTCTGAAATGAAGGCGATTATAATGCGATCGTACCGTGAATATGCCATTTCTCTCAAGACCCCAAGCTTTCCTATCTGGTCCCTGTGAGCATTTCACTTCGGAGTTGGCGATGTGAGCCTGTAGATCCCTAAGCATGTGTTCAGAATCTTGGTTGAGGGCATGTCTGAAGGCTGGTTTCCATGAGTTTCTTTTCCCAGTTCTGGCCACCGTGCAATGTGGATGTGATGCTTGTAAATATAGGTTTGTGAATAGATCTCTTAGTATGTGATCACCACACCATTTATCTCATCAGAATCTTGTAAGCCTGCCATTACCAATATAGGACTTTACATAGCTATTGAATGGATCATAGGCTTTGGCTATCCCTTTTCAGAACCAGGAGACACGTGGACCCACCCTAAAGCCCAAATTCTGAGACCCATTCCCATGAAGATAGGCTTGGACAAAGTCCTGCCACCCATCACCGTTAGGGTGAAAGACTTTCCACCACCAGTTCCCCTTGAGTGCAGGATTCATATCATGAAGATCTATAATACCCAGACCTCTGTGTATTTTCATCATGCATGCTTTTCCCCATCTAATAAGGTGGTATTCGCCTCTATCTGAGTTTGTACCCTTCCAAAGAAATCTCTTTCAGATGCGGTTAGTTCTCTAGATGACCCATCGTGGCATTTTGAAGAAGGACATATAGTAAGTCGGTAGATTCGAGAGGACTGAGTTGATGAGAATCACTCTCCATCCAAGGGACAATGACTTACCTTTCAATCCACTAGTCTGCTCTCGCCCCGTTCTATGTTAGGTAACCAATTGTTGATAATTTCAGATTTATTTAAGTGAATAAATAATCTGAACACAAATTTAAACCTCACAAGTGTACGAATCGTTGACAGAAGTGTAGTATTAACAAGGGTCGATCCCACAGAGATTGTAGTAAACAACTCACTAAGCAATTGCAAAGATGTTTTCTTTGCTTGTTTGTTTTTATTAATCTTTTTTTTTATTTTTTTATGAACGGAGTGAGGAGGATTTTGAGGAATTAAAAATGATAACAACTTCTAAATAAGAGAGTGATCAAATTGATTATTGAGAGCAAAATATCTATCAAAAGAGTTGGGGCATTGATTTCCACCTTTAGTCATGTATTCTAAACCCAAACTTCTACACTACTATGAATCATTTTGGAATTGCTCGTGTTTGTCAAATTTAAAGGTATGATATATACTCTTTAAATTAGTGATTTCTCTAAGCAATGAATTAGGCATGGGTGTCTACTCTAATTTCTTTAAGTATTTAGTATGGTATCTACTAAGTTGCACTTTAAGAAAGAATAAAAACAATGGAAATTGACAAACACATAAAAGACCTAGAACATGGTATCTATTTTAGTCTTCTATGTTGATTAAACCCTAGAACCCAAATTAGTTCTTGTGTTACTAATCATGAGCAGAAGACAAGATCATCTAAATCTGCATATGTAACAAACTCAAAATATATGATGTATATAGTGATTAATCATGACACAACAAATATCAAG
The DNA here is from genome assembly GCA_017893485.1 of Hemerocallis citrina. Lineage (NCBI taxonomy): Eukaryota > Viridiplantae > Streptophyta > Magnoliopsida > Asparagales > Asphodelaceae > Hemerocallis > Hemerocallis citrina. The sequence goes on along the minus strand of CM030359.1, from coordinate 305,114,502 downwards.
AGTAACACTTTAAGCATGGTTTAATCAATTAACATCACAAAGGAGATAGCAGTACACTAATAGGGTTTAAAACACATGACCAAGGCTTCTATCATGCCCAAACAAACTTAGTTACACATAATCATAGATTTGTTCACAAAGAAATTGAGAGATATGACAATAATAATAGAAGAAAACATGATAAGAGAAGTAACACTGTAGTTGTTGTGTTTGATCCCTTGCTAAATGCAACTGAAACTTGTTGATCTTCAGATGACTCTCCGAAATTAGCTTGTAGTTGTTCTCTTCTTCTGAGTTACAATTTTTTTTTGAGTTGTTCTCCCCCTCCTCTTGTCAATGTGATGATCTGTGTATTTTTATAGCCTTTTTGTTTGAAGATCTGCTGCTCAATCTTCATTCTCTGATCTCAACATTGAATCTCCTTGATTTGGGGAATGGATTAAGTCAAGAAAAGATCCTCTTCCCTAAACAGCAAAATCTTATTTGGTAACAAATTTTTTTTAGCCAACTGAATAGCTTGAATTTCGGAATCTGACTAGGCAACTGTATATTTCTTCATGTTCTGTTTTTGCTATTCTGCAAATTTCCGAAATTTAATTGCTAAATCTTCATTTGCAATTGCAGATTTGGTTGTGATTGAAGTTTTGGCTGTGAGGATCAATTTCAGTTGTGCAGATTTGATTCTGATTTCAGATTTGGCATCTGCCTATTATAGCTCCTCATAATTTGGTATTCTCAACTGCCATTTGAAATCTTCCACAAAGTCTGGCTTTCTTACCTTCCACAGCTCCACACAAATTTGTTGTTTACCTTCTTGATTTGTAACTTGACTGATTTGAACTGCTAGGAGATGAAAAGGGACTAGAGGGTGAATGAGTGAAGATTGCAAATCACTGTGATGAATGTTTCAGGTGGTGCTATTGTAGTAAACTGAACATGCACAACTGATATAATTTATGCACAGTGAAGGTAAAAGAGAATTGGCACTGAACCTGCACATTTCATGTATCTATGATGAACAATACAGGTATAGGATATGCATGTAGTGTTTAGGGGCTTAGTGGTGATAGCTAATACTGTAGGTGTTGGTGTAACTGATACTCATAACAGCTGGTGCTTGATGATTTGCTGAGTCTGATAGTTGATACTGATTGATTAAGTGGTTGTGCTTTAATTGTGCACTTGAATTACACTATTTGTAATAGACAGCTGTCATTTTGAAGTTTTTGCAAATCTTCCCCACAGTCTAGCATTTCTTTTCTTCCAAAGCTCTACGAAATTTTACCTTTCCTGATTTGCAGCTTGATCAACTTTGTGACACTTTGAAGTTCAACCAACCTTTTATTTACCAATTGATGTGGAGACACACTTGATAAGAGATAACAAGGGGATAGAGAGTGAAGGGGTGAGCTCTGCGAATAAAGTTGCAGGTAGTACTGTAGCAACCTGATGTGCACCAACTGATACACTTCTTTCACAGTGTAGGTGAAAGGGAATTAGAACCAATCCAATTGAATTTTTCCTCAATCTCCATTCTTATGCGGCTTTTTCTTGATTGAAAGCGAAATGCTCTGATGCCCTTGGTGTTTGCTGGTGCTTCATCCTCCATATGACCACTTGACAAGATTTAGTCATGAATAAACCTTGAATCAACTCAATTTGTTGCCTCTAGGTTGTTTTTCCTATAAAAGGAGAAAAGAAGTATAAATTACCAGAGATAGATAAATTAAATGTTAATTGCACTCAGCTTATGGTCCAAAATATGAACATTAAGAGATTTATCAAATATCTCCAAACTTAGTTCTTGCTTGTCCTCAAGTAAACCCAAAAGAACTGAAAATATTTGCCCACAAACATCACAAGAACACTTGAACCTTCCAACATTTACCTCAGAGAACTTTCTACTTATAGTATCAAGATTAGAACAAGCATTAAGATAGGTCTAATAAAAATTTTACTCAAATGTTAATCACAATTCAAAGGGCTTCAACTTAAACAACAATATGTAAGGTGGCCAATGCCTATGCAACATAATCATGATTAAGATTAGTAAGCTCAATTATGTTTCAACTCCAAAATCTCACCATGGCATACACTCTCAATAAAACTTGGATTTCAAGGTTCACTCAAGGTTATGTGAGAGGACAGATAAAAAAAAAAAAAAGAAAAAAAAGAAGAGATAGCTCACATCAACATAGGAAGTTCACACAAATTAGATTTCTTGACAAATATTAATTACTTGAATGAGTGAAATGAAACCATATGCTTGTTTTTGCTACTACATCTTCACACCTTTGATTTGCACAATAACTTGGATCAAATAGGTCTTATATAGGTTGTAATGGGGCCATGGGTGAGGGTTTAAGCAATTGAGGGATGAATGGAATACAAAATTCCTAAAGAATTAGTAGAGCAACTTGTAGTGTTCTAAGAGATAATATATATATATATATATATATATATATATATATATATATATATATATATATATTTCTTTTTTTTTTTGGCAACTTTTCTTTCTCAATACTCCTTTTAATCATGAGGCCATATATCATCATTTTAGGGCATATACTTTATTTCTACCAACACCTCTCAACCACCCACAACTCATCAAGAAGAATCGCAATTTTCATTTACTTGATGGACAACTTTTCATATTTCTTATGACAATTCCTCCAACTTCTCTCTTAAAAATATATCTATTTCTTATGAACAATCCACTCACCTTGACATACAATATCTTTTTTACAATTTTTGCTCTACTAACTCAATAGATATAGGTAGGGTAACCTATTTATCTAGGCATGGTTAAGGATGATGTGGTTTCACAAAAAAAAAAGCTTTTTTAGGCTTCAACGGGGCAACTAGAGAATAATTGATGTTGGGTAGGCTATTTGCCTTTGGTGATAGATTCTTAGGTGCCTTAATCATTTTCAAGTTGATTAAGAACATGTTTCAAGTTGATTAAGAACATGATGCAAAATCAAGAACATGTTTCGAAGAGTAAAAAAAGCAAGTTCTAGTTCATTTCAAGAATGTAATTTCAAGCATTCAACTAAATCATGAATACTAAGATCTTCAAACATGTCAGGCAAGATAAAATAATATAGAATTATGTATGGCTCTCTCAAGAATATATGTTAGGCTCAAAACTCACAATTTGTGTATATAAGTTTACACATAGTTAAACTTGCTTTCCTCTTTCATAATTCATCAAATTGACATGGCCAAGTGTAAAAAAAATAAAAAAATTCAAGCATGATCCATATGAGAAGTTATTAACATTTCTTTTAAAGATTAAGACCACAATTAATACTTGTTCTTCACCCCTAGCTATAATAACTAAGCTCATGTTCTCATCATTGTTGTTGGTAGGTATCTAATTTTTTTATTTTTTATTTTTTTATTTTTAAAAACAACTATAAAAATAAACTAAACTAAGACTCTTAATGTACCCCTAAATTTAAATGGAACATTGTCCCCAATGTTTGAAACAAAGACTTGAAATAAGCATGTATCACCATCTAAGTTTGAGAGAGAAAATAAAAAAAATAAAAATAAATAAAAATAAATAGAAAAGTGTAAGAACTTTCCTGACAGTTGGGTTGCCTCCCAATAAGAACTGAGCTTTATGTCTTCAGCTAGACTTGATGAGTTTATGCATTATATTGAACAGTTTGAAGAGTCATATCTTCCTCTCGAGGCTCAAAACTCATCTCAATATAAGGTTTCACCCTGTGCCCGTTCACCTTGAATGTTTGATTTTTCTCTTTGCTGTGAACCTCCAAAACTCCATGTGGGAAAACTTTTGTAACAACATACGACCGTACCATCTTGACTTAAGCTTGCCCGGGAAGAGTCGTAGTTTCGAATTGTAGATCAATACCTTCTGTCCCTCATGAAACTCTTTCCTAACTAGCTGCTTATCATGATATATCTTGGACCGTTCTTTGTACAACTTTGCATTCTCGTATGCATCATGCCTCAACTCTTCGAGCTCATTCAGCTGCAACTTTCTTTTGTCACCTGCTTGTTTCATATCAAAGTTAAATTTCTTAACATCCCAATACGCTCTATGTTCCAACTCCACCGGCAGGTGACACGCTTTTCCAAAGACCAAACGATATGGCGACATGCCAATAGGAGTCTTGTACGCAGTTCTATACGCCCATAATGCATCATTCAAGCGTAGCGACCAATCCTTTCTGCTTGTATTCACTGTCTTCTCCAAAATGCTCTTGATTTTTTTTGTTGCTGATCTCCACTTGCCCACTAGTTTGAGGATGGTATGGAGTACCCACTTTATGTGTAATTCCATATTTCTTCATTAAAGAAGCAAATGGATAATTATTGAAGTGGCTCCCTCCATCACTAATGATTATCCTTGGTGTACCAAACCTGGTGAAGATGTTATCCTGCAAGAACTTGACAACAACTTTGTGATCATTAGTTTTTGAGGGAACAGCCTCGACCCATTTAGACAGATAATCCATACCAACAAGAATATATAAATAGCCTAATGAGTTAGGAAATGGACCCATGAAGTCGATCCCCCATACATCAAAAAGCTCGATTACTTGAATATTTTTCAGCGGCATTTGATTTCTGGAAGAGATGTTTCCTGTCTTCTGGCATCTATCACAAGAACTGCAAAAAGAAAAGGCATCTTCAAATACATTAGGCCAATAAAAGCCAGATTTTAATACCTTAAGTGCTGTTCTTTTTGTCCCAAAGTGTCCTCCACAAGCAAACCGATGACAATGTTGTAGAATACTCATGTGCTCCTCTTCTGGCACGCACCTCCTTATAATTTGATCCGGATAGAATTTGAATAAGTATGGATCTTCCCAATAATAGTGCTTACACATAGTCACTAATCGCTTTCTTTCTTGACTAGACATACCTGGAGGAAAAACATTAGCAGTAATATAATTGACAATATCTGCGTACCATGGAAGTTGTACATTTATCCCAAGTAAGTGTTCATCTGGAAAGTTTTCATTCAATGGAGGTACATTCCCTTATTCTTCATGAAGTAACCTGGACAAGTGATCTGCAACAACGTTGTCGCCCCCTTCTTATCTTTAATTTCAAGATCAAACTCTTGTAGCAAGAGCACCCATCTGATCAACCTAGGCTTAGCATCCTTTTTCGCAAACAAATATCTCAAAGCAGCATGGTCAGTGAAAACTATGACTTTAGAACCAATATAAACTTCTCTAAAGCAAATATCATAGCCAACAATTCTTTTTCAGTAGTGGAATAATTAAGATGTGCATCATTTAAAGTTTGAGAAGCATAGTAAATAGCATGAGGTACCTTATTTATTCTTTGACCTAGAACAGCTCCCCAAGCATAATCGCTTGCATCACACATGAGTTCGAAGGGAAGGCTCCAATCTGGTGCCATAACGATTAGTGCAGAAATAAGAAGATTTTTCAATGTATTGAAAGCAGTCATGCACTCTTCTGTCCACACAAACTCAACATCTTTAGTCAACAATCCACAAAGGGGTCTGGAGATCTTGGAAAAATCTTTTATGAATCTTCTATAGTTACCTGCATGTCCAAGAAAGCTTCTCACACCCTCAACTGTAGTAGGAGGAGGTAGCTTCGAGATGATGTCAATTTTTGCCTTGTCCACTTCTATACCTTTTTTAGAGATCACATGTCCTAACACAATGCCTTGTTGTACCATAAAATGGCACTTCTCCCAATTAAGCACTAAATTGCATTCTTCACACCTCTTAAGAATAAGCTGCAAATGGTTAAGGCATTCATCAAAATTAGATCCAAAAATACTGAAATCATCCATAAATACCTCGATGAACCTCTCCACCATGTCTGAAAATATACTCATCATGCATCTCTGAAATGTGGCCGGTGCATTACACAATCCGAATGGCATCCTCCTATATGCAAAAGTACCAAAAGGACATGTAAAAGTGGTTTTTTCCTGATCCTCTGGAGCAATAGCAATTTGATTATAGCCACTATACCCATCTAGAAAACAATAATGACTATACCGAGCTAATCTCTCTAACATTTGATCAATAAAAGGAAGAGGGAAGTGATCTTTCCTGGTTTCGTTGTTCAGCTTCCTATAGTCAATGCAGACCCTCCAGCCTGTGGTCATCCTTGTAGGAATAAGCTCATTCTCTTCATTCTTTTTTTTTTGACGGGAAAAAGGTAGGAATAACCTACCTCACAAAACCATTCTCTTCATTCTTCACCACTGTAACTCCACTCGGACTCACCCTATCTGAGATAGGGTAGATGATGCCAACATCCAGCAACTTAAGAACCTCAGTTCTAACAACCTCCTTCATGTGTGGATTAAGTCTTCTTTGTGCTTCCCTAGTAGGTTTTGTATTATCTTGAAGAAGTATTCTATGCATGCACTTGGATGGACTTATTCCCTTGATGTCTGCAATGGTCCACCCTAATGCAACCTTGTGCTCCCACAAAACTCTTAACAACTTCTCTTCTTCTTGCACACTCAAGTTTGCAGCCACTATCATGGGTAAGGTTTGGTTCTCGCCTAAATATGCATACTTCAAATGTTCAGGTAGTTGCTTTAACTCCAAATCTGGTGCCCTGGTAACAGAAGAAACAATAGTGGTATTAGACACAATATTTTCAAAAATGGGTGCATACTTACTTGGATATGACTTTGGAGTTTCAAGGTAGTGCACGGCCTCTTTGATCCATAAATCAGTGTCATCATATTCTTGTTCGATTCTAGACAGTGTAAGAGATTGTGTTATGGTAGCTTGTAGTGGATCAATGCTATGTACCTGAAATGCTTGGTCAACAATATTCTAAACCACATCTATACTATAACACTCATGATCATCATGTGGTAATTTTAGTGCATCAAACATTTTAAACTCAATCTTCTCACCATTTATTTTCATACTTATAGTGCCTTTTTTAACACATATTTTTATATCGGCAGTACTCATAAAGGGTCTACCTAAGATAATAGGCAAAGAAGATGGCATAGGGGAGTCTTCCATATCCAAAACAACAAAATCTGCAGGTAAAATGAATTCATTTACCTGAACTAAGACATCCTCTAAAATACCTCTAGGTCTCTTTATGCTTCGATTGGCCAATTGTAAGGTGATTGACGTTGGTTTGAGTTCTCTTAATTTCAGTTCTTCATAGACAGAGAAGGGCAGAAGGTTTATAACCAAATCTAGTAGTGCCTTTTCGAAAAGATGCTCACCAACCCTGCAAGGAATAGTAAAACTACCTGGATCTTTCAATTTAGGAGGTCGTTTCCTCAACACCACCGTACTTACTTCCTCAGTTAAAGCAACATTCTCATGAACCTGAAATGTTCTTTTGTGAGTACAGCTGTCTTTTAAAAATTTAGCATAAGAAGGAATCTGTTTAATAGCATTAAGTAAGGGAATATTAATTTCTACCTTCCTAAGAGTTTCAAAGATATCAAGTAAATGTTGTTCTTTCTTTTGCTTGACTAACCTTTGAGGGAATGGTGGCAATACTACCCTTTCTTTCTCACTTACCTTTTTGCAACCTAAGGATTTTTCTGGTAGCGTGTTACCGATCTCAATCTTATCTGATTCTTTCTCGTTTGTTCCAACTTTGCTGTCAATTACCTTTTCGCTCCTTAGGGTTGTCACTGCCTTGAGTTGCTCCTGTCCTCTAGGGTTGGGTATGGTTTGTGATGGGAGCTCTCCTGCCTTTCTTTCACTTATTTCTTTTGCTATTTGTTCGATTTGTGTCTCCAATTTTGGAATGGCTTGACCTTGATGGTTGCTTGTTCGATGTTGCTGCTGCAATAATTGAAGAACAGTGCTCTCGAAATCCAATTTTTTGGTTCTTAAGCTTGCTATTGAAAATTGCTCCCTTGTTGATAATTTCACTGCTGCCCTTGTACATTTTGAACATTTTTCCCATTGCTCCATGAAAAATTTGGGTAGTTTCTCCACCCTGGATTGTAAGTGTTTGAGAATGGGTTGTTTTTCTGTGGGTACACTCCTTGTCCCACATAATTTCCATGCTTCTGATCTGTAAAAGAATACATTGGACATGTATCAGTTGTATGATCAGAATGGGAACAAATTGCACATACCTCAGGCGTTGGTTTTTTATGCCACCCAAAGAAGAAATTGCACTGACAAGCATGTCAATCTTTTTGTTCATGGTTGCCATTTCTATATGCACATTATTACTAGTAGAAATTTTATAAACTCCCTGTTTCCTGGTTAAGCATCTTTTCCTTGTTAAGAATTGTTGTGAGTTCTCACTTAGTTCTTCGAATAGCTCAATAGACTCTTCACCACTTTTCTTCATCAGGATTCCATTGCAAGCTGAATCTACAATAGCTTTGTTAGTGTCATTTAAATCCTCATAGAATGCTTGTACCTGATTATCCTTAGGCATGTTGTGAGTAGGACACTTGAGAAGCTTGTTCTTAAAGTCCTTCTAGGCTTTGAAAAACAAATCTCCATCCTTTTGTTGGAAGAGTTGAATTTCCCTTTTCAGCTGTTTAGTCTTTTGAGCAGGGAAAAATTCCTTCAAGAATTTTATTGCCAATTGCTCCTATGATTGAATTGAGCTTGGTTCCAAAGCATTGTACCATAACTTAGCATTAAATTTTAATGAAAATGGAAACAGAATTAACCTTATTTGCTCAGGAGTAAGGCCTTGGACGCTTTGAGTTCTGCAAAGATCAAAGAAATCTTGCAGGTGAAGATGAGGATCCTCGTCTATTTTGCCGCTAAAATGGGGAACCATACTGAGTAATTGTAGTGAGAGATGCAAGTTTCGCGTAACATTAGGTTGAAAAGCAATGCATGACGGTTGCTCAATGCTTCTAGGGGTGAATTTGTCTTGCATTGGAACTCTAGGATGTGCTACTTCTTCACCCATTGTTGGTTTTGGAATAGCTCGTGGTTTTTGCTGTTGTTTTAGTTTGTGCAGGGTATGCTCAATCTCTTGATCAATAGGAAGTAGTTTGAGATGAAAGTAACGTCTCCCGTGCATACACCAAAGTCATGTAGCCTCTTGTACGACCGTATCTAAAAGAAAAATAGAATTTTCAGTAAATAAGTTTAACACATTTTAAAATTGATTAGCAAGTTAAAATACTAAAAAATCCCCGGCAGCGGCGCCAAAAACTTGTTGATAATTTCAGATTTATTTAAGTGAATAAATAATCAGAACACAAATTTAAACCTCGCAAGGGTATGAATCGTTGACAGAAGTGTAGTATTAGAAAGGGTCGATCCTACAGAGATTGTAGTAAACAACTCACTAAGCAATTGCAAAGATGTTTTCTTTGCTTGTTTGTTTTTATTAATATATGTTTTTTTAATGAATGGAGTGAGGAGGATTTTGAGGAATTAAAAATGATAACAACTTCTAAATAAGAGAGTGATCAAGTTGATTATTGAGAGCAAAATATCTATCAAAAGAGTTGGAGCAATGATTTCCACCTCTAGTCATGTATTCTAAATCTAAACTTCTACACTACTATGAATCATTTTGGAATTGCTCGTGTTTGTCAAATTTAAAGGTATGATATCTACTCTTTAAATTAGTGATTTCCCTAAGCAATGAATTAGGCGTGGGTGTCTACTCTAATTGTTTTCTTTCTTTAAGTATTTAGTATGGCATCTACTAAGTTGCACTTTAAGAAAGCATAAAAATAATGGAAATTGAATAACACATAAAAGACCTAGAACATGGTATCTATTCTAGTCTTCTATGTTGATCAAACCCTAGAACCCAAATTAGTTCTTGTGTTACTAATCATGAGCACAAGACTCGATCATCTAAATCTTCTCATGTAACAAACTTAAAATATATAATGTATATGGTGATCAGTCATGACACAACAAATATCAAGAGTAACACTTTAAGCATGGTTTAATCAATTAACATCACAAAGGAGATAGCAGTACACTAATAGGGTTTAAAACACATGACCAGGGCTTCCATCATACCCAAACAAACTTAGTTACACATAATCATAGATTTGTTCACAAAGAAATTGAGAGATATGACAATAATAATAGAAGAAAACTTGATAAGAGAAGTAACACTGTAGTTGTTGTGTTTGATCCCTTGCTAAATGCAATTAAAACTTGTTGATCTTCAGACGACTCTCCGAAATTAGCTTGTAGTTGTTCTCTTCTTCCGAGTTACAATTTATTTTTGAGTTGTTCTCCCCCTCCTCTTGTCAATGTCATGATCTGTGTATTTTTATAGCCTTTTTGTTTGCAGATCTGTTGCTCAATCTTCATTCTCTGATCTCAGCATTGAATCTCCTTGATTTGGGGAATGGATTAAGTCAAGAAAAGATCCTCTTCCCTAAACAGCAAAATCTTATTTGATAACAAATTTTTTTTAGCCAACTGAATAGCTTGAATTTCGGAATCTGACTAGATAACTGCATATTTCATGTCCTGTTTTTGCTATTCTGCAAATTTTCGAAATTTAATTGCTCAATCATCATTTGCGATTGCAGATTTGGTTGTGATTGAAGTTTTGGCTGTGAGGATCAATTTCAGTTGTGCAAATTTGATTTTGATTTCGGATTTGGCATCTGCCTATTATAGCTCCTCAAAATTTGGTATTCTCAACTGCCATTTGAAATCTTCCACAAAGTCTGGCTTTCTTACCTTCCACAGCTCCACACAAATTTGTTGTTTACCTTCTTGATTTGCAACTTGACTGAATTGAACTACTAGGAGATGAAAAGGGACTAGAGGGTGAATGAGTGAAGATTGCAAATCACTGTGATGAATGTTTCAGGTGGTGATATTGTAGCAAACTGAACATGCACAACTGATATAATTTATGCACAGTGAAGGTAAAAGAGAATTGGCACTGAACCTGCACATTTCATGTATCTGTAATGAACAATTGAGGTATAGAATATGCATATAGTGTTTAGGGGCTTTGTGGTGATAGCTGATACTGTAGCTGTTGGTGTAACTAATACTCATAACAGCTGATGCTTGATGATTTGCTGAGTTTGATAGTTGATACTGATTGATTAAGTGGTTATGCTTTAATTGTGCACTTGAATTGTACTCTTTGTAATAGATAGCTGTCAATTTGAAGTTTTTGCAAATCATCCCCACAGTCTAGTATTTCTTTTCTTCCAAAGCTCTACAAAATTTTGCCTTTCCTGATTTGCCGCTTGATCAACTTTGTGACACTGTGAAGTTCAACCAACCTTTTATTTACCAATTGATGTGGAGACACACTTGATAAGAGAAAACAAGAGGATAGAGAGTGAAGGGGTGAGCTATGTGAATAAAGTTGCAGGTAGTACTGTAGCAACCTGATGTGCACCAACTGATACACTTCTTTGACAATGTAGGTGAAAGGGAATTAGAACCAATCCAATTGAAATTTTCCTCAATCTCCATTCTGATGCTGCTTTTGCTTGATTGAAAGAGAAATGCTCTGATGCCCTTAGTGTTTGCTGGTGCTTCATCCTCCATATGACCACTTGACAAGATTTAGTCATGAATAAACCTTGAATCCACTCAATTTTTTGCCTCTGGGTTGTTTTTCCTATAAAAGGAGAAAAGAAGTATAAATTACCAGAGATAGATAAATTAAATGTTAATTGCACTCAGCTTGTGGTCCAAAATATGAACATTAAGAGATTTATCACCAATCTCTCTTCTTAAGCTTGCCAGGTCCCAGCGGGAGTTCCAGGTATTTAACGGGGAAAGTCTCAATAGTGCAGTTGAGAATGGATGCATGTTCTGTTAGGTTTTGAAGGCAATCTCAGATTAAATACAAAGCGGAAAAATTACAACAACAAAAACAAAATCGAAATCAAAATCTAGTCATGGATCGATGCGAAAACCATAAATTGTGTTTAGCAGTTATACCTTAAAGATGGATCTGCTGTCTCCATAGTATGCCGATCACAGCAATGCAATATTGCATTGCCTCTACAGTATCCACACGAATGGAACGAAAAATGTCTCTCCATCAGACCGCGGTGCTAGATGCTAGAAGGGAATGTTCCTCCTTATGACCTCTCTCTCTCACTTTCTGTGATGACTAGAATTTTTTACGTGTATTTTCCAAATATACATATCATATATATAGGTGCAGAAAATCAACCTTAAGAGAGTAATGATGTTGTTGGGTTCACAATCTGATCCGGGTCGAATTCGTGTGTAGGACTTTGAACTTTAGTTGGCCCATTTAATCTAATTAAAAGTCCAACCAGTGTCAAGAGTCCAAGTCTTACTTGGATCCCTAATTAAATTCATCTCATGAATTTAAATTACAATTTCGATCTATTCTAAGTGTGTGACCCTATAGGTTCCCATTACATTGACAGTAATACTAAAATTCAATTCTAGTGTTACAAACAGTGAGCGATATCTAGCAATAAATCACTGCTACTCAAGTAACGGGAATGCCAGTGATTTGATATAACCTATCTGTGACCAATGTTACCATGTAGTCTTATCCCTTTGTCCAGATAACTTAATTGACCACAAGGCATAGAGCGTGTTATCCTTGCATAATTGACTTCAAGTCTTGATCTTTGGTTTCTTGATGTCTGAGTAAACTTACTAAAATAAATGAGATCAATATCTTATATTGACTTATTTGAGCACGACCATGCATTTTGCAGTCCCACTCAATCAAGGAGCCCGTAGATATCACTCCTATTATGTAAGAGGGACAAATCATATCTAAGCTACTCACATCCCTCTGCATGATTTATAGTATATCCAATAGTCGACTTTATAATCTCCTTATTAAAGGTAACGTTTGATGGTATTAAAACATATAACTTCTCATGTAAGGAACCGTAGTGACTTCAAGTCAAAGGACTACGTATACTATGGTCACTGTGAGAACCGCTTATGACAATCACATAACGATCTATGAAGCGTTCTCATGGTAGATCTGTCTAGTACATTATTATTACTCTAATATGTACCCATATGAAGACTTGATATCTCATATCCATGACCAGTGAGAATGGTTATCAGTCTATGCACACACTAGTCTCTATGTATTATCATTGTTCTAATACACAATAATACTTGACTAGGGACATTTAAGAACAGTGTTTTGATTTCAGCCAATAGGATCTCACAATCAATTCATGCACTTATATCCCATAACATTGAACTTACTATTCTAAGGACTTCATTATGTTTATTTAATTCAAAATAAATAAAATGCCTAAATATGTAATAAATATCATGATACAATGTAAACTAGTAAAGTTAATACACAACTGGCATCTAGGGTATACACCAACATGTTCCACTACCTCCTTTAAGGGTATGGCAATGGGAATGAGAGCGCTTTTATGGAAATTAACCCTGAGACCGGACCACACTTCAAAATTGTATAGAATTACTTTCAAAATGGTTGTCTCCTTGATATCGCCATTTCTGAAAAGAAGAGTATCATCCGCATATTGAAGGATTGAACAGCCCGGGTGGTTATGACCACTGGCCACATTAGCCATCATATTTTCCAGAACACCTGCAATGATGGTGAAAAGATTGGAGGGGGAAGAGGATCTCCTTGTCATAGGATGCATTTGTAGGAAAATGGTTGTACCATTCCCCCATTCACCATGATAGTCATCCTGCTAGTGGTGAGACAGTTGCGGATCCATGTAATCCACCTGTCACCAAAGCCATTGCCTGCAAGTGATTCCAAAAGACAATCACATTCCACTGAATCATACGCCTTCTCGAAATGAAATCAACCTTAAGGAGATAGCTCCTAGCAATCGAAATGTGGCATTGATTGATAGTTTCTTCTGCCTTAACTACATAGTCCAGGATACATATGCCTTTAATGAAACCATATTATTCACGATTGATTAGTCTATCCAACACCCCTCTCAGTCTGTTAGCGAGGACATTGGTGATGATTTTAACCGAACAATTTAGGAGGCTGATAGGACGAAAATCCCCAGCCCATCAGGAGTCTTCCTTTTTTTGGATCAGAAAGACCTCTGCATGGTTAAGTCTGCCCAGCCATATTCTATGGTCGTGAAATTTAGCCAGTAGGTTCATAATATCATCTTTGATTTCCTCCCCAAAGGTATGATAGACGAGGATCAGGAAACCATCCGAACCTGGTGCTTTATCCATTCCGAGTTGCGAAACCACCTCTCTAACTTCCTTCTCAGAGAAAAGGGCTTCAGTGGCTTGAAGAGCATGACCTATATCCTCAGAATTAGTATGCCCAAAACTAGGCTCCAGAGGGACTCTGAAGTCTGCTTTCCGCCCAAACAAGTTCTTGAAGTGGGTCTGGAAGGCCTGTTTGATATCACTGTCTTCTTGTAGCATTCCAGTTTCTGTATGAACCGAGTGAATAAGGTTAGACATACGTCGGAGATTGACCATCTGATGGAAGAAGGTAGTATCCACGTCTCCCTCTTTGAGCCACGAGATTCTTGAGCGTTGTTGTTATTTGATCTCTTCCAGTTTGAATAGATGTGCAATGTCGTCTCTTAAGCGCAACACCCTATTCTGCTCCTCTTGGGTGAGGTCTCTAGACTCTTCAACCTTTTCTAGTTCCTAAATTCCCTCCAAAAAGGCACCCTTAGCTCTCCAAATCGTCACGAGTCTAATTTGGTTCCATTTTCTGAGTTTTGACCTCAGTCGTCTCACTTTTTCAAACCAGATAGCCTCTGCTTCTGTCTCCCTAGTTGGGCGGTTCCAGTACTCATAAACCAAGTGATGAAAATCTTTGGATTTCCATCTATGGATTTTTGAATCTAAATTTGTTGGATTTCCTGTGTAGCCCTCTGCCAGTATATAGGACAAAAGGGACAAGAGAGGTAGGTTTTGAAGGAATTTGGCTTCTCAGTCAATTGAGACCAGGACCCTATCAAGATTAGTCATAAAAGGAGATGATTGCATATTAGACCAGGTAAAAAGTCTATCAGTAATAGGGATGTCAATCAATTCAAGATCCGTGACGATTGTGTTCAACTTAAGGTTGGCAACGGGGTGGGTTTGGGCCGGACTTACACAAACCCGAGCCCGAGCTCGAAATTGTTTTAAGGGTCCAAGCACGACTTGATTTTGGGTCGGGCTGTAAAATTCAAGCCCAAGCATGGATCCGAATAAAATCGAAAAGACCGAGCCCGACCCGAAAATTGTTTCACAGAAATTTCAAAAATAAATAACCATATTTTTATTAAATGTAAATAATCACAAAAACACATTTAACTAAAAAACACAGATGAAGAAATACAAAAAAAACCAGAAAAAGAAAAAAAAAACTTATTTTTAGTTAGAATGGCTAATTACCTAATCTAAGAGGAGATTTTTTGGACTATAATTATAACCCCCGTTCCCGCCGATAAGTATTTTTCGTGTATTTTCTATACTTTGATTATTTATAAATTCATTTTTGTTTTAAATTCATTTTGGATATTCTATCAAAGTCTTTTCTAATCGAAAATTAGATTTATTTCGAATGATGATATATTTTGACTTTATTTTCTATTCCTAATTTATATTTTCGCCCAAATCAAATATATTATTATTATTACTATTTGGATTTTCATAAATTTGTTAACTCAAATCATATATATATATATATATATATATATATATATATATATATATATATATATATATATATATATATATATATATTATTGTTGTTATCTGATATGGCTAAAAATAGAACCAAATCGGGCACGAATCTTAAATCTCTCAGGGGTAAAACGCTAATTTCCGCCACAAATGGGTCTAAAATGGGGATTAAGTCTTTCTTCAAAGCCCAATAACCCATAAATGGACATGTCTTATTGGGTATGGGTACCAACCCGTTACAAACCAATTCAGATATTTAAAGAGTAATTCAAATTCATAATTATCTCTAAAAGACGGTTAAAACCAAATCTCTTATCATAAAACGAGTTTAAACTCTGCATCTTATCCAAAAACACCGGGACATAGGGATAAATGATTATCTCTAAACTGTCTTTAAAGGCGACTATAAATACCCCTCTCTCCCCATCGTAACAAGGTAATCAATCTTTTTCCACATAAAGCTCTTTCATAATCTTCCTAATTACTGACAAGAGCGTCAGAGGGTTCGTCGCCGGGATCCATCCCGGTGTATCGAACTTTTTTGTAGGTCAAATGGCAACGGCAAGAAAACAGTCAAACATCGGTGAAGGTCAACATGTTTGCATTATTGTTTCAAAAAAGAATCCAAAAATTCATCTGTTTGCTCCCACACAAAAAAAATAGCAGCAACAGATTGGCACCGTCTGTGGAAAACAGAAAAGCAATCCAACCTTACTTCATCAGCAAAAGTAGTTTCAAACCATGCATCCAAAAGAGAAGGGGAAGCTAGTGACCTCCAGCCGAGAAGCCACTCCTCTTCCTCCTCCCCCTCCAGTCCAAGATGTTCTTTTTCAACAGCCTCCTCCTCAACAGGCCCCTCCAAAGTCTCGGGGGCTGCCCAGGGGGGCTCTCGTCAGAGTCGTCCAAAGCAACATCCTCTTCATAACCATGTCTCGGTCCACAATCCTTCAGCTGACTCTATGGCTTCTCAAAGCCCTCCTGAGCAGGATCTCTACCAAGTAATTGTTAACTACCAGCAGGGGGTTGACCTCCGATCTCGCTTGAATGGATGGTGAGCCCTTGAGGGAGTCCATCAACCTGAGCATCCAGGGGTTTCGAGAGTCCGGATGCCCCGCAGACCGAGGACCAGAAGATCCCCTCCCCCGAGGAGGTGAAGAGAGTCCCCCCATGTCGTCGGTGGAGAAGTCATACTCCAGTAAGCCGAGCCACACCTAGGGACTGCCAAGCTGGAGGGGCACCACTCACAAGGGCAGAGTTCCAGGATTTTCAAGGGGCCATTCTGCGGGCCTTTAATGTCGCTCCCAACCACAAGCAACGGGCGCCTAGTCCTCAACCTGCCCCAAGCCATCACCACCGCACTCCTAGTCCCCTTTCGCATAAGAAAGAGTCCCGGGGCTCAGCAAGAAATGACCGAAGGGAAAACTTAATCTACCGCCGTCTCTACGAGATGGAGAGTCACCTTGGCCGACTTGACATATAAGAGGAACAACAGGCGAGGAATTTCAGCCCGAGCAGGCCTCCGTTCTCCCAGACCATCATGGAAGCCCCAGTCCCAGAAAACATCAAGCCCCCTAACTTTGAGTCATACAACGGGGAGTCGGACCCCGCTGACCACATCGAGAGTTTTAAAACTCTCATGATGATTCACCAGGCTTCAGATGTGCTCATTTCCAAAACCTTCCCTGCCAAGCTGAAGGGGCCTACGAGAGAATGGTACTCTCGACTCGCCCCGGCCTCCATTTTCTCCTTTGATCAGTTCGAAGGACTCTTCCTTACTCACTTTGTGAGTAGTCTTCGTGCTGAAATGTAACCCCTGTTTCCATTAATACGTATTTTTTTAAAAGTATTTTTCCATATTTTAAATTATTAATATCTTATAACTATTCTTTCTTATTTGTTATATTGTTCAAACTATTTTATGAGCC
This sequence comes from Hemerocallis citrina, assembly GCA_017893485.1. Classification (NCBI taxonomy): domain Eukaryota; kingdom Viridiplantae; phylum Streptophyta; class Magnoliopsida; order Asparagales; family Asphodelaceae; genus Hemerocallis; species Hemerocallis citrina. The sequence continues at coordinate 305,096,982 of CM030359.1, read as the reverse complement.
CAATTGTTTAACTATTTATTAAAAGCCCAAGTTTGTATGTTGATTTTATTATTTATTAATCTGAGCCCAGTTGTTATTATAAGCCCAATTCCATATTTTGATTTTATTATTTATTTAAATATTTAATCTGAGCCCAGAGTTTAGCCCAATACCCTAATTATTTTATTAAAATATTTTGAGCCCATGAACCAAGCCCAAATCCACTAACCCAGAACCCATATACTTGTACAGGATTATCCCACACCTACCCGTACACAATTTCTTCACACCCCACTTTTCAGTCCCGTACTCCCACTCCCCACTTTACAGATACATGTCTCCCCATCACCTCATAACTCCCCCTCACTCGCTCACCATGTTCCCCTCTCTCTCCTCTCTGTTTAAAATAGATAACTTTCTTTCCACTCTATCTCTCCCCCTTCCTCTGTCTCACAAACAAAAATAGAGAACAACCCTTCCCTGTACTTTCTCTCTCTCCCGTACTCTTCTCTTCCATCTTCTTCTCCCCCTCTGTTTCCCAAAAACCAAAACAGACGCCTAGCGTCTCCCTTCTTCTTCCTCCTCACCCCCGACCTTGACCACTCCACCTTCTCCGCTCGCCTCACCATCCACCTCATCTTCGAAGTCAGCCTCCAGTCGACTTCCGCTCCGTCGCGACCTCCAGTCGTGCCACCCGCTCTCCGTCCACTCGTCGAGCCCCTCCTCCTCGTCTCCATCAGTCGAGCGCTTCCCGTTCACCGTCCTCCGATCACCAGCATCGCCATTGCCGTCATTCCCTAGTACCGCTCTCCTCCGTCCACCCACAGTCGAGTCCTCGCCACTCCTCTCCTGTCGTCTTCCTCTAGTCGACCGCCCATCATCGAAGTGCCGCACTCCCATTCCTCCATTACTGTCGAGCTCCTGGGCCATCTCCTTTTCGTTTCGCTCGCCCTCACTCTCGCCGCCAGCCCCTGTCGCCTTCTTGCCGCCCTCTTGCAGCACCGCTCGATAACCCATCGAAGTCGCTCCGCCGCTCCGCCTCTCCGCCGTTGCCAGACCCCTCATCGCTCGCCACTCACTTTTCTGCCTTTTCCTTTTCGCCATCACCTCCTGCCGTCCCTATGCCAGTCATCAATGCCTCACAGCCTCCCCGTGTCATCACTATCGCTGTCTTCAACCCCGAGCAACCTTAACCTCCGAAGAACCCAACACAGCACCTTCGCCTCCGACCTCGAGCGCCTTCAGTCGCTCACTCTCAAAATTGCTCTACCACGCCATCGTCTCCTCCCACGCCATTGCCTTCAAGCCAAAGCTCACTTCGTCACTCGCCATTGTCGAAGAACCCAACAGCACAGAGAACTCCCCAGTCCTCGCCAATGCCGTCTCCTCCTTGCACCTTCGCTTGTGCCTCATCTCCACCTCGTCGTCACCTCTGCCATCCTCCACCCTATCGTCGCCCCGTCGAACTTACCCCCATCGCCGTCTCTGCTACTCCACTGCGAGAACCCATCGACCCCCTCGACTGCTCCTCCCGTCGTCGCTCATGCCAGAACCCATCGCCGTTTCCCTCTTCCATCGCCCTCGCTCGCTCTCTGTTGGCATTGAAGAAGGAGAAGAGCAGAGGTAATAAATTGCTTGGGTTTTGGCATATTGTTGTTGTGTTGGATCCGATTGGTGTATGGTATTGGAAGAGAGATCGGTGTGTTGCTGTGTGGTGTGTGGGTTTTATTGGTGTTTGATGTTCTGGGCATAGTAGATCCGATCGGGTGTTGGTGTTTTGTGTGCTTGATTCCAAGTTGCAGTTTGTAGAGGATTGGGTTATTAGTTTGCTGTTTTGGAGTTGCTATTTTGGCGTGGCTGCAACATATCTTGCACGTGCTTCGCTGCTCGAGATTCTGATCTCGTTATTCTTGTTTTCAATATCAACGTCGTCGGTTAACAGACAAGTATCCTCTTGTACAATCCGTTTGTTCTCGTACAAGCTTTCTTTGCAAAATACCGCAAGTATATTCTTTGACTCTAATTTGTATTCATCAGTAGAATTAAAATCTATTACTATACATAATCCGTTGATCCCGTATTCGTACAAGATCACGAATACTTTGTTGTCATATGCATTGCATGAAAACGATACACACATATATACTATTACAACTATACAGAATATTGTGCATGAATTTCTTGCCTTGTTACTAGTTTGCATGTTGTTATAATATCTTTTATTCTTGATTAAGTTTTATGTATGCCATTGATCACATCAACATGTTTTATAAATTCTGAAATATGTTTTCCTGCATTGCATAAGTCTTGATACTCGATCCTGTCATGTTACCCGTTCTTGTTGTTGCATGTAGATGTTTATCGGTCCAGTTATTGTTCATGTTTAATTGTAATAAAAAGATAACAAGCCGGGGTATATGGGGAAAGATTTAGTAGTGGGCAATATAGAAGAGCGCACTGGACGGGAGTTCGTGGTTTCCCGATGCAAGTTGCAAGTTACAAGTTACAAGTTACAAGTTTGCAAATTATATGTTTATATGTTTCACGCTACAAGTTACACTATGTTCCACATTGCACGTATCTTGATATAAGATATACTTGACATGTTTTTCCGAGTACGTGACCTATAGAATCCACCACTAATCTAAACGTTCAATGATTGTATGTAGCAACCATGTGATATGGGACGCATGAAGTGCTACCTAGATAGAATTAATAAAAGACATGAGATTAACATGCACACTTGCATGATCCACTTACATGTTACATGTTCCTGTTGACTTGCTTACTTGTTTACATGTTACATGTTCATGTTGACTTGTTACTTACTTACTCATTTACATGTTACACGTTCATGTTGACTTGTTTACTTGCATACTGGTTTACATGTAACATGTTCCTATTGATTTGTTTACTTGTTTCATGCATGCCTGTTCATGATCCTGTTTGCAAGTTGTATTTATCCTATTACATGATTCTTGGTTCCTTGCTCTTTTTTCTGCTTCTTGTTTTGTTTTTATACCTGTCCCGTTAGTTTGTACCACTTGTGGCCAGTGACTTGCATTAACGGGTATCTTGTAATAATATACTTGCAGGCCCAGATGGAGAGTTACCTGAAGGTGTTGTTGAGCAAGTGTTTTAGTCTTATTTATTTTCATGTTGCTTTAGTTCATGTTTATTCATGTAATCTTTATTGTATTCTGGGCGTGTTTGACCCGTAACTACTTTGTATTTTCTAGTTGTTGGTTATGTCATGTAATATGTCATGTACTTTAGTTATCCTATTGTAATTTTACATGCTTGCGTGGTTGTTATTGCTATCTTGTTGATGAGTTAACTGTACAACTTATGAATGGTATATTTGCATCATTCGCTGGGCCTTAGTCACGGACCTGTATTCCTGTATTCTGGGAAGCAGGGCGTGACATGAAAAGACAAGCACCTGTTTACTATTACTCCATCAAAGGAAGGGCGAGTGGCTAAAGGACTATGTTAAACGTTTCACTACCGAAGCCCGGTCTATTGCCTCCCTCAACCAATTAGTAGCCTCTGCGGCATTCAGGCACAACATCACTAACACCGTGCTTAAGGCGTCCCTTGCCAAGAAGCCTCCTCGGGACTTCTCAGAACTCCTGCTTAGGAGCGAGAAGTACATCCGAGTGGAAGAAGCTCTCAACCCCCCTAGTCAAGAGGAACAAATGGATGGGTACAAGCGAAGAAGGGTCCCAGAAATTTCAGAGGGACGATAATGGCCAACGCCGCCTAGCTCCTCGTTTTGATAAGTTCGCCCCCCTCAATGCTAGTATATCAACAGTTCTTATGGAGGTGGATAAGGAAGGTCCACTCCGTGGTGCCCTTAGAATGAATACCCCTGGCAAGAAAAGAAACAGGGATAAGTGGTGCCGCTTTCATAAGGACCAAAACCACTACACGGAATATTGCCGGGCTCTTAAAGAGGAGATCGAAGAACTCATACAGCGGGGACACATGGCCAAGTTCATCCGAAAAGATGGGGCCGATCTTCCACCACGATGAGCCTACAAGCGAACAGAGGGCCCGCCGAGTTCCAAGATTCCGAACCTGGGGCCGTCCTCCACCTTATCCATGGAGGTCCAATGGGGGGAGAACCAAACTCCTCCCAAGAGGCCTTCACCCTATCGTGGAAGTAGGATTTCAGTTTTCAATAAGGCCGATGCTTGTAACACGGCCAAAAGCATGTAATAATGGCTCGCCCCATTGAAGCGGCCACTTAGTTTGTCTCAATAAAACATAGCTTTTTTCTATTAAAATTTATTGCATTTGCCTCATTTCAATCTCTCTGAGTCACATCGACGACTTGTTAAATGGTAAGTTTGAAGTCTAGCTTGTCTTACAGGGCTGCTCCCACAACTTACTAAGCTTTAAAAACGAGTTCGGGGTCCAACATTTGGTTCGACGTTGCTTTAGCTGCTTGCAAACAAGCAAGTGCAGGGCAGCTCACTATTCGGAATTGCTTATACAACTCGTTAATCTTCTCAAATAACAAGTTCGGAGTCCAACACTTGATTCGATGCTACTTTAGCTACTTGCGAACAAGCTTGTACAAAGTGGCTCACCATTCGAAATTACTCCCACAACTGTTGAAACTCTTTTAACAACAAGTTCGAAGTCCAATACTTGGTTCGATGCTACTTTAGTTACTTGCGAACAAGCTTGTACAAAGTGGCTCACCATTCGAAATTGCTCCCACAACTGTTGATAATCCCGTAACAACTAGTTCGGAGTTCACAATCATGGTTCGAAAATTGCCCTCACAGCTTGCAAGTATGCGGTTTCCGGGCTCAAAACGAACATTCATACTACTCCCACTACTGGTGAAATTTTGTAACAAGCAAGTTCGGAGCTCAACTCTCCCCTAGAGTTGCTCCTCAAACTTGTCTCCCAAACGGCTCTCTCCTAGAGCCTGATGATGTTCTTCTCTCCGCTCGCCTCCCGAGTGGCCTTCTTCTCTACGAGTTCGGAGCTCAACTCTCCCTTAGAGTTGCTCCTCAAACTTGTCTTCCAAATGACTCTTTTCTAGAGCCCGGTGAAGCACTTTGCTCCGCTCGCCTCCTGAGGGGCCTTCTTCTAAGAGAGTTTGGAGCCTAACTCGTCTAGAGACGTTCCCTAAACTCGCTTCCAAGAACGGACCTCCCCTAGAGTCATAAAAAGGTCTTCTCAACTTCATGAAGGAAAAGATGTTTCGAGAATATTCTGACCATGAAGAAGGGTGATTCTTCAACCGACTTCTGAATAGAAATTGTAGATCTTCAAGTCAGCTTCGAAACGAGGGGTCATACGTCCCGTTCCGACCTCCATAGCACCGGTAACATTGGTAACAATATAGCTGTGCCGAATCCTCCCTGGCCCTCGGCAGCTCTCGCCGAGCGTTCTTGCCACCGACGTCCAAATGCGAGAAATGGTGTTGACTAGTCAATGGTCAACTATCAACGCGCCACATGTTTCCCTCTTAGACTTCGGCAGCAAGTGCTGAGCGTTCTTGCTACCGATTCTGAAATGAGAGAAAAGCACTGCCTCAAGATCCGCGCTTAAATCAAGATCAACGGTTGTGATTAAAGCAAAAAAAAAGAGTCAACAATTAATGTTGACCGAGTCAGCGGTCAACCATTTCCTGCCACATGTCAAGCCGCCGAAGCCTCTCTTGGGTTCGGAAACACAATCCGAGAACTCTTGTCACCGGAGCACAAATTGGAGAAAAATTCTGCCTCAAAATTCGTGCTCAAACATGATCAATGGATCAGTTTCGCCAAAAAAATAAAAAATAAAAAAGTTATGGGTTAACGAGTCGGGTTTGAACCCATTATAGGCCCAAACCCGTCAACCCTCCCACGTCTCCTTCTTCTTCTTTGAGAATTGGCGCCAAACAACAAAAAAAACCCAACTCCTTCAACCTTAGACCTCGCCACCTTCCAAATTCCTCGCGAGCTCCCCAACTCCGTCGTCGGACTCCCCATCGCAAGCTCCAACGTTGAGCTTAGACTCGCTCCTCACCTCCTCGTTGACTACCAATACCGAGCTCACCCCTTCGCGAGCTCCCCTCGTCGAACCCATAGCCGAGCACCAACCTCGACTCCAAGCCTCGCCGTCGAGCTCCAACTTCACGCTACCAAGCTTGACCCTGCTAAGCTCACTCCTTCGTCGAGCTCCTTTAACACCAAGCTCCATCGAGCTCGAGTTCTCCAATGCCGAACTCTCTACCACCATGGCCTAGCTGTCGCCGACCTCCATCACCTCCAATTTCAAGCTCCCCACAGTCGAGCTCCTTCAACTGCAAGCTCCGTCGAGCTCGAGTTCCCCTCGTTAAACCTATCACCGAGCTCCACTCGTCGAGCTCCTTCGCCGAACGTCGACTTCCTTCGTCGAGCTCCCCCTGAGCTTCACGATTTGACGAGCTCCACCAAGGCCTTGCCGAACTCTGAAATCCTCTCTCGATGGCCTTATCTCGGCAATCGATGAGGACGAGCTCTCCTCCATTTCTCCGAGCTCCAACGTCGTCGAACCCCATCACTGTCGAGCTCCATTGCCCCCAGTCACCTTTGCGAGCTCCCCATGCTGAGCTCAACCCCTCCTCTCGTCTACTCCGTCGTTGAGCTCCAAATCTCATACTGCTGAATCTCACCTCCTCCATAGCTCACGACATCGAGCTCCGCCTTTACAAGTGCCGACGTCGAGCTCTCCTCGCCGAGCTCCGTCGAGCTCCTCGCCACTACAGTTGACGTCCTCCGTCGCCAATGCCGCGAGGCTCGCCGCCTCGATCCGAGCATTCGTGGCACCAGAGCCCAAATGAGAGAAAAAGGCACCGCTTTAAGATCCATGCACGATCGCGATCAAACGGCCGTGATTAATCCATGTAATTTCTTTTTAATTCTTTTATTTAATTAAATAACTGAATTAATTATTTAAAAAATCTGAATAATTAATTAAAATTCAGAAAAAATTAATTAAAAATTCCAAAAATAATTATTAATTCGGAAAATAATTATAATTAAATTAGAATAATTAATTAAAATTTTCAAAAATTAATTATTTAAATTCGAAAATTGAATAAAAAAATCAGAAAAATCTGGAAAAATCACAAAAAATCCAAAAAATTCTAAAAATAATTTTGGGCATCTTACAAGCTCCAAATAACATCGCTACACATCGAACAAGATCCAAACTCCTCGAGAACTCCGATAAATTCTATAAGCCATTAAAAATGGGCAAACTACTCCTCAAAGTCTATAAAACTCAGTCTCAAGGAGTGGGGGGCATGTGATATGGCTAAAAAAGAACCAAATCGGGACTGTTCAAATCGAACACGAATCTTAAAGCTCTCAGGGGTAAAATCGGGACTGTTCAAATCGAACACGAATCTTAAAGCTCTCAGGGGTAAAATGATAATTTTCGCTACAAACGAGTCTGAAATAGGGACTGGGTCTTTCTTCAAAGTCCAATAACCCATAAACGGATCTTTCCTATTGGGTTTGGATACCAATCCGTTACAAACCAATTCAGATATTTAAAGAGTAATTCAAATTCATGATTATCTCTAAGAGACGGTTAAAACCAAATCTCTTATCATGAAACGAGTTTAAACTCTGCATCTTATCCAAAAATACCGGGACATAGGGATAAATGATTCTCTATACTGTCTCTAAAGGCGACTATAAATACCCCCTCCTCCCTCCCCCCCTACTGTGACATGGTAATCATTTCCGCATAAAGCTCTTTCATAATCTTCCTAATTACTGACAAGAGCGTCGGAGGGTTCATCGCCGAGATCCATCTCGGTGTATCGAACCTTTTTGCAGGTCAACAACAACAGCAAGAAAACAGTCAAACGTCGGTGAAGGTCAATAGGTTTGCTTTATTGTTTCCAAAAAGAATCTACAAATTCATCTGTTTGCTCCCACACAAAAAATTAGCAGCAACATTATTATTATTATTATTATTATTATTATTATTATTATTATTATTATTATTATTATTATTTCCTTCTTTAATTGTTTATTAATTTGTGAAAGCCTATTTATCTTAACCTATATTTTATTATTATTGGAGTATGGATTTTATGTATACTATTTGATTTATTGTACAATTATATTACTATTGATTTATTTGTTCAATTTTTATCTAAATCCTATTTTTAATTATTTATTCTTTTGCCTATTGGATCTACACCAAAAACCTTATAATCCCATCCTTAATACCCCCCCCCCCCACCGTGACAAGGTAATCATTTCCACATAAAGCTCTTTCATAATCTTCCTAATTACTGACATGAGCGTCGGAGGGTTCGTCGCTGAGATCCATCTCGGTGTATCGAACCTTTTTGCAGGTCAACAACAACGACAAGAAAACAGTCAAACGTCGGTGAAGGTCAATAGGTTTGCTTTATTGTTTCCAAAAAAATCCACAAATTCATCTGTTTGCTCCCACACAAAAAATTAGCAGCAACATTATCATTGTTATTATTATTATTATTATTATTATTATTATTATTATTATTATTATTATTTCCTTCTTTAATTGTTTATTAATTTGTGAAAGCCTATTTATCTTAACCTATATTTTATTATTATTGGAGTATGAATTTTATGTATACTATTTGATTTATTGTACAATTATATTACTATTGATTTATTTGTTCAATTTTTATCTAAATCCTATTTTTAATTATTTATTCTTTTCCCTATTGGATCTACACCAAAAACCCTATAATCCCCTCCTTCTGGATCTTGACCCACAAACCCGCTAACCCAATACCCTAATCCCCACTAACAGCCAACCCCAGATTTGTTCCTCACTATCCCCCGTATCCTCAACTTCCCGGCTTCTCTCTCTCTCACTCTCTCTCTCTCTCTCTCTCTCTCTCTCTCTCTCTTCTTAATACACAGCCAAATAAATCCTAACCTAACCCCTTCATCTTCCCCCCTTCACTGTTGAAATCCCAAAACTTTTCAACTTCCCCGAACTGTGTAGACCCAACCCTTCACTGTTCATTCCCCCTTCACTATGCAAGCATCGTTTCCTCTTCCTCTTCTTTCCAACCTTTCCTTCTGTCGTGGAAACCCAACGAAGACATCCCACTGCATCGCCTTCTCATCGCCATTCCTTCCACCACCATCACCCCATCGATAGCCCTGCCTCCGCCCTGTGCTCCTCCCCGTCGCAACCACTCCCCTCCCTGCCATCGAGCGAGCACACCCACGGCCACTACTCCTCGACCACCACCGACTACAGCACTCGCAACCCTTGCTAGCCTGCCGCCTGCACCACCTGCAGCCACCCCGTAGCTGATCATCAACATCGGAGCTTGATCTTGCACTTGATCTTTGATATTTAGTCTCGATCGTTGATTGCTTGATCAACTTGATGTCCGATCGTCGATCTTCATCAAAATCCGTACCCGATCATGATCATCACATCATGATTCACTTTGTTCGCGATCATTGCCGTTGCCGCCGGGATCCTAATCTTGTTATTCTATTAACTACCAGATAATCATCTATAAGGCAAGTCACGTTCCTCTTGAATGGCATATTGTGTTAAATTCAAGGTTCTTATTGAAACTCTGCAAGTAGATCATGAATTGTTTATCGTATTGATATACCGTTTACCTTCCATTGAGTATATTGAGGGTTTACACGAGCTAACCCAAGGTATTCTTGACTTCGTGCCATTATTGAATCTAAAATATCGAATCTTTCATGCATTCATATGATATTGATAATAGAAGTTATTCATACATGACGCCGCACAAATAAACTATTGGAGAATTGATTATTAGGTTGTTGTGGTTGAATAATTGATTGATATCTCGTTGATGATAAACTAGTGTATGGATGTACCATGTTATTGTGTTTACCATGATGAATCTAAGATTTGTTAACTATTGAGTTGCAGTTCATCACGTTTAGATCGCTTATATTTCATGAAATATGTTGAACCCCGATTTTCACTGTCTGTCTGGAATTTGTGAGACCTTTTTGACCCAGTATTTGACATAAAAAATTATAGCTTTCTAAACGAAAATTGTAGCCAGGTGTTTTCAGTTTCCAGATCTAAACCATTTGAATTCTGAGTTTTATTGTAAGTGTTATGGTGTTTTTACTACTGCTACCTTTTTCCCTCCAGAATTTCTGATTCATGTATCTCTTCATATTTAAGTTATTAAAAAGCTAAGCTAATGTTAGAATTTAGCCCTGATAATTTCCAAATTGTTAGTCAACATGATTAGGGGCTTGACAAATATTTTTGATGAATTTAAAATTGGATTTTTACTGATTTTACAAATATAACAACTTGGTCTTGATTTTCGGTCAGAACATGTAATCTGTAAAGAATGATGTAGTTAACCTATCTATTGTTATCAGATTTCGAATTTTAAATATGCGTCGAAACCGGGCAGGAGTTTATTTCTATAACTTATGACGGACCTAGTTTTGGAATTTTGTAGCAGCGAAACACTTGATTTTGGTACAGTAACCTATTGCTGTTAAGAATTGTGTTTCCATATTTTCTTAATATAATTGTATATATATCGTTATATTGAATGAATCGAGGTGTATAAATTGCAGTGCATGATCCTAATATACCATTGTCGCCACTCTAATTGACTCATTCTAATTGATCGTCTTATTGTTACTTTTATTGATACCATCGTTCATCGAATTTCTCTAAATTGCATGATGTATTGATTGCATCGATAAAATATTTAACAAGACGGAGTTTAAGGGTGACTTAAGTAGTGGACAATATAGGGACTGTACTCGGAGGAGGGGCCCGTGTTTTCCTAAATATTGTTCTCGGCTAGTGTTTAATCGATTGATTGTGGCTTACAACGGTAACCCAATCTATCATGTATCATATTGCTGCCGAATTATCATATTGTGGATTGAATATCGAATCGTAATTATTGAATATTGATTATCGTTGCCGAGTACATGATCTATAGAGTACACAACTTAGGTCTAAACGACATTGATTGTATGTGCGGAGCCTGTGGTATGGGATACAGTAGTACGTGCATTAGTTAGGCTAAAAACTAATAGAACTAAGAATTGACACAATATTGACACTTCATGTTGAACATCATTATTGCTATTGGTATCAAACATTGTTTATTGATACTGACATCTACCATTGAGTATTGACATCGAATATTGAAATATCGTTTATTGTTATACCCATTACATCGATTACCATTGATATTGATTATTGCTATCGTCCATTTTTATTGATTCCTATTATTTTATTGAATTCATTGTTATTGTATTTCCATTGTTCATTGTTTCTCTACTTGCTGTCCATGACTTGCTCTAAACACAATTTTCTCATCTTTTTAGATGAGGTATTCACAGGTAATCAAGGAGAGCTACCTGCAGGACTTGGAGAACAGACTTTCTAAGGATTTAATGCTTTCTAGATTGATCGTTATTTTATTGGACTTCTTGTATTGAGATTTATTAACATTGTATTATGGGCTTTTGATCCGGAGATTGTTATTTTGTTTCCAGACGTTGGATTATCGTATTTGGTTATTTCATATTTTATTCCAAGTAGTGTTATTCATGTGATTGTTCTTATTGCATGCGTGGTTGTATCTATCTTGTTATATTATTGAGTTGAACAATAACAACTTATGGATGACACAAGTCATTCGCTGGGCCAATATCATATGCTTGTGTTCCGTGTTTTTGGGAAGCGGGACGTGACAATAAAACTGATCCAAATTCCCTTCCTTTGTAAACCGAGTCATCTTCTTCCTCAAATCTCATGTGACACTCTTTTCTCTATCACCCATGTTTTCTCCTCCAACAACCCCACTCTGTCTGTGTATGAAGTTTGGGTTTTTTGTTTTTTGTTTTTTGGAACAGATCAGGATCGCGATAGAGAAAGAGACGTTTGGAGAAGGGCGTTGCATATTATTTTTTTTCTATTTTTTTAAGAACTGAAGGAATGGGTGAGAGAGAGAGAGAGAGAGAGAGAGAGAGTAGAGTGTTGTTTTTAAATTTTTTTGTCTTTTTTGGGAACTGGAGAGAGAGAGAGAAAGAAGGGTACTACTACTTAAAAAAAGACAACCACCATAGTCTTTTAGAGTACTACTTTTATTTTAATTTTGTTTTTTGGAAGTGAAGAGGACCCATGCACAGAGAGAGGGGGGGGGGGGAGTGGGGAGACTTTTAATGTTTTTGATTTTTTTTTGGGAACTACATAACTGAAAAGGCGCTGTTTTTATTTATTTTATTTTTTTAGAATTTAAAGAAAATTGGCCGGGTGTTCTTTTTTAAAACCGGGTCGGGTTCGGGTCGGACTTATACAAACTCGAACCCAGCCCGTAAATTAATTCGGACTCAATTATTGAGCCCAGGCCCGAAATTTTTGAAAAACATTAGGCTCATATTCCATTAAAATCGGGTCAGATTCGGGTCAATTGCCAACCCTAGTTAAACATTTCTCTGTCGACGGCGCTAGAGTCTTTGCCTCAGTGTTCAAAAGTAAATCTAGTAATGTTAAAATATCCTCCCACTAACCAGGGTTTCTGCAAGCGTGCACGGATCGCGGAGGCCACATTTGGACTGTACACCACCATGATTATTTGATTCCAATTATCCGACCTGCGTTGGAGCATGACTGATAAGGAGAATTGCCCAAAAAAATCATCAAGCCAAGTGAATACGTCATAGTTAAAACCAATGTGATGCCACCCTGAAGCACCATCAGATGGGTGAAATTTTCAATCAGTAATCTTATTCCCTCCCAATCTTCTAAGTCGGGCATTATGAGATAAATTGGTCTCTTGTAGACCCACCACATCAACCTTGGATGTGTGGATAACATCCCTAACCATTTCTCGCTTACCCAGCCCTCCCAGGCCTCTAACATTCTAGAGAAGTATACTCATTATTAACTCTTTCGGGATTGTGACTCGAACTGGGTTCCATGTTGCTCCCTAGATTCCTCTCTACGTCCCACCCTCTAATCTTATTAAGGAGAAGTGCATTATAGTCAGTGTCGCCTACCGCTAGACCACATATTTTGGCTAGATTAAAAATCTCAATATCAGCCATAAAATTAAAAATTGACGCTAAAATATAACGCGTACCTCCACTGTCGGTCTTGGCAGATTTAGCAACGATTGCAATCTTGAGATTGTCATCCAAGGACTCCAAGACCTCTTTGCTACCTTCTGAACTCTAAATCCCTTGCATACAATAGATGGTTCAGAGCCGGTCGACTGAAAGGTTGGGAAGGTAGACGGGACCATATCTGGCGAAGGGAGGATCTATGTATCCTTGATCATCTCATCTGAGGAATCTAACTCGTCTTCCGAATATGGGTATTCATCCTCGAGATTTAACCTACCCTCTTTATCATCTTCATCCAACTTCACTGAATTGGTAGTCACAAGTTCCAAATTGAACCCCTCACCGAGCCCAATAGAAATCAGAAAGGCCCCCTGATCATAAAAGAAAGTTGACTTGGTGCTAATGGGCCACTCTTTGGGCCCAAATTCATCACTAAGCCCACTAGGAATTGGGATCTGATCTGTCTCGCGCCACACACGTGAGTTGTGTATGTGGCGCATGGTCATAGGGCTGAGTGAACGAGGCGGCATCTGGCAGAAGTAACGAGGGGAGTAGGGAGTGTTTTGGGACTTTCACACCTAACCCTAACTCAATCTCTCCTTCGTCTCCTCTCTTCTTTTGAGCAGAGCTCAAAACATCCCATTTTCTCTCTTTTTGAACATGGCCTCTGATGTTGAGCATCTTTCCTCTTCCATCTTCGGCAACCTCTGTTCCTCCACTCTTCCCCACATGCAGCGCACCTGTCCCTGACTTTATGCCCCCTTCATCGCTTCTCTTCTTTTGAGCATAGCTCATAGCAGCCTCCTTTTGCTCTTTTTGAGTAGAGTTTTTTCCTCTCTTAGCTTTGGCAACCTCTGACCCACTACTCTGTTCCACATGCAGATCCCCATTTACATCAACTCTCTAATGTTTGGACTTTCTCCCTTTTTCTTTTTCCATAATTTTCCGAATTTTCCAAAATAGATTTGGGTCTGTCGGATCTAAGCAGATAGGCTCCGATTGTAGTTGTTCAACGTGTCTCAGATTTTGACCCACCTTTTCCATACGATCCTGACCATTGGGGGGTTTGGTCAAACTAAGATCTTGACCATTGGATGTATTTTGGGGCTCATTGGTTGTCACCAGAGGTCGGCGACACTCCTCCTTCTCTCTAGCCTCTCAATGAGCTCGCGGTGCGCTCATTCGATCTCATGAGCTCCATCAATGGTGAGATCCTATTCTGGCGAGACCACTTGTTTGTAAGACCTCCCATCTCTCTGTGAAGGGGAATGTGAGGGGGAGGTTGGTGCTGCTGTCACTAGTGCCGCCTCACGTTCCACCTTCTTATCAAGCACAAATCGAACGAGGTACGATTCTTCAAAAGAGAAAACTTTTGCAAATCTGGGCATTAGAGAGATCAAGGCTTTGGATTTGAATCCTGACCGAAATGATATCTGATCGGGGCACTATTTTCTCGTCCATCTCTTCGATTGGTCCGAACTCTGAAACAATTTCTTGCAGCACATCCCTCTTCCAAAAATGAAGAGGGACGTTATGGATCCATACCCAATAACAATTCCTTGCAGTAATCCAACCCCAAATCTCAGAGTCCATTGGAAAAATTCAGCAGTAAAATAGCCGAAGTCCGCAATCCCCATTCCAGTAATATCTCACAGATTCTCAAGTGAGAGGAACGATACGAGAAATTGCATGTGACACATTTTCTTAGCCACCCAATCTCGGTGACCCCTCATCGGCCACCGTAAATTGAGAGCTTCAAGTAAGTGGTTCTCCGAAGGCCTCCCTGTCTTGATCTTGGTTGTCGCATACCATTGACGGAGTCATTTCTCTTCCTGTTTGATAGTCTTAAGGCTATTGGCCAGTCGAATGTGAGTGGGATTTTTCGGCGACCTTCATCTCTGTATTTGTTGAATGTCATCGTTGGGAATAGCTTTGACATTCGTGCAAACTATAAAATGTGGCCCTACATCAAGCATTTGAGGCATCGTACCTCTTTCATGCAATCTTTCCTATAGTGAACTAAATCACCACAATTTAAGTAAGGTGCGGGTTTGCGTTTTCCTTTTCTCTGTTTGTTTTTTATATCAATTGGTTTTGTTGGGGTATTACTCATCTTCTTAGCTTTCCCGATAACCTCCACCCATGGTCCTGTAACGTCCCGAATTCCAAATAAAACCGAATTCGAATTTCCACAGGATCTTTACATTTCACTTCGTACAATTTTACAAGGAAATTTGAACTTTTTATCATACATCAGAGTTATTTACAATTATTACACAGCGAAAGATAAAAATGAATTACAACAATAAAAATAATATACAACTTGCAACATCTTTAACATGTAATTAAGCAACAGCATCATATCAACTTTATATCTTCATGAAAATCCAACTCTGCATATAAAACTGTGGGCACGTCAGTTGCTTACAACAGACGAAAATGTTATACACGGCCATCCTCTCTATGCCGAAATTATAACGATCTTAATACTTTAATAAACAACAAACTTGAATGAAAAAAAGTGTTGATGTGACTACACTAAACATGTAAGTGTATGTGATGCCTTAATGCCTAATATAGATATTTTATACTAGGATGACACTAATACATACTTGTTCGGATTCTATGCATTCCAAACTATATAGGTCCGAGGGCAAGCACCTACGTACTCCACATTAAAGGGATTGGTCCCCCGCCATGAAAACTACCCAGTAATAAAAGCAAGGTTTGGACATTCCACGAGTACGGATTTCAGTTCCAGAGTACACTACCCAATTGTTATACAGACTCCTGGTCGTGCGAACATCCCGTAAGTGCCCCTCTAGCCCCGGTATACGTATATACACTGGAGTATGACAAATTATCTGCCCGACTACGCATAGTCCTGGACATAAAATAAAAACTCGTCTCCATTGAAGCAACCTCAGTCCCGGAGTACACCGCCCGACTGGGTCTATAATCCCGAAGTACATCGCCCGACTATATAGAGTGCCCCACTTACGTTTTTCCAGATTTACTACATCTTCTTCTAAGTGCCTAGTTCTTAAGTTCAAGACATGAATAAATTATCATACCTAGAGTTAGTTTTACCCCTTACCGGTCTTAATCACAAATAAGAGATAGCTCCATGGTAAATCTCAAATTATAACTTAATCTTTAAATTTAACAATGCCGGTACCCGAGGTCTCACTAAACTCTAAATCACAATCTTTCATGTACAAGAATCCATGGGTACACATACCCTTCAATAATCATGTATTGATATCAAAGTATTCTTATCTTCAACTTATTCACAATTTAATCAATGTCTTATCTTAGTATTCTTCATGATTCATTTATTCACAATTTTTCAAAAGCAATAATTCTTTTCATGAACTCATAATAGATTTTAATCTCATTAACAACATAGTCACATCAAGTATTTCTTACTCAACATAAGTGTATGTTTACATCAAGAGAATTTCATAACATGTCACATATTTTTTTCTTCTTTTCCAAATAAGGGTCATATACTCAAATAAATAATTTTGGAGTCAAAACTCATTTACTATCTCAATTTCTCTTTTTATTTTCCCAAAATATACATGAAAAATTTTAAAACTATCTTTAATAAATTCCTTATTGTTCTATAGGGATATTGGATATTTTTTCCAAATTTTATTCACATTAAAAACCCTTAAAATTATTAAAACATCCGAAAAAATCAAATTGAGCTCACTGGGTTTCGAACCCAAGCCCAACCGCACCAACAGTGAGCACCCAAAGCCACCACCGAGAACCACTAAGTTCAAGTGGACTTGGTGTCATAAAGTCATATCGAAATCCCCATATACTAGTTCTTGGGTTTCGGATTAAATTAAACGAAAACAAAACAAAATGGGTCTAACAAGTTTCGAACCCAGGATCTCCCGACCAACATAGTGACTTATTGTGCACCCGCTAGCCAATAAATCCAAGTGTGATTACTGATATCGAATCATACTAATATGCTTTTGTTCAATTTTACTGTTTTTCAATTATCTTCACAAAACTCTTTTTTTTCTTTTTCTTTCGATCTAATCTTTCATTAGACTACAATTTCTTCATCTAGAATGAGTTTACTATCAAACAGTAACTCATGAATTTTTAATTCATATTTTAGACAGTAAATCTGTGGTAATATTCTTATTTCCTTATTCTTTTGGAGCATAACAAGTCTATTGTACTTAACAACATAATTGCTCTGTTAAGTACAATATTACCACTCTGTATATGTTATCTACACCATAATATTGTCAGAGTTATTTAATATTGTACTTCCTTATTCGAATTCAGCCTGTTTCGCTCTACAACAGCAGCTATAACACCCCAACCCACTTCCGGCATCTTCCTCGGCCATCCTCCGGCGACCACTACCTCGTCGCCACCTCCCCTCGTCGGCGCCGTCTCTCCACGACTCCAGCACCACAACAAAACTCCCCGACCCTCCTCCTCTGCCCTCGACCAACAGCAGAACCCAAAAACCCAAACCCCATTCTTCCTCCTCCCTGTTCCGTCGCGTCGCCACCGCGACCTCATCGCTTGACCACCCGCCGTCGCGCCGTTTGCCACCTATTCCGGTCACCAGCACCGCTACCCCCTTGGCCGTGCTCTCTCTCCGTTGGCATCGCTGCTGTCTCTTTGGTTGCTGTGTTGCTGTGTTCTCTTTGTGTGCACATGTTTTGCACGTATATTGCACGTGCTATTTATGGATTGTTAGTTTGTGGGTTCGTTGCTTCGGGATTCTTATCCCGTTATTCTTGGTATTCGTTTTCACCATTTATAAGGCAAGTAACTTGTATTAAATTTTTTTGCATATACAAGTACAAAATACCGCTTGTAGTGTAGTTGGGTTCTACAGACAATTCGTGTGTGAAACCCCTTGTTGATATTGTCTCCATTGTGATGATTTGACCATAGTTGCCTCACGACATATATGACATGAATTAACCTAGGGTTGACCACTTTTGATGTATATGTTCATGCTATCTTGAGATATCTGTGTTGATGTGTTATTCGTGTTATACTTGTCGAATACTTGTAAAATACCCTATACCATGTTGCTTGGACATCTAGTACACCATATTCCATGTTATCATCCTACTGTTTCCCTATTATTATTATCGTTCATCTCATGTCAAAAATTGCATATTGTATTGTTGCATTAATAAAATAATTAACAAGCCGAGGTTTAAAGGTTGACCTAAGTAGTGGACAAGATAGAGACTGTACTTGTAAGGGAGCTCGTGGTTTCCCTACAATTACAGAATGAATGAATGACTGAATGACTGAATAACTGGATAACTGTATATTGTTTCATGGATACCGATACTAAATAACTGAATGACTGAATGACTGAATAACTGAATACTAAAAAGAATTGTTTATACTGTTTCTCGAGTACATGAACTATCGAGCCCACCACTAAGTCTAAAGCAAAACTATTTGAATGTAGCAACCATGTAGTAAAAGGATGGATACATGAAGTGCTACCTAGATAGTAATAATGCAAGCCTTGAACATAATCACTTGACACTAGCTACTTGATACTTGTTACTTGATTCTTGACACTCGTTACTCGTTACTTATTTACATGATACTTGTTCACTGGACACTTATTACTGTTAGTGTAGGTGCCCTAGAGACAATACATTAGAGTTTTAGAAACGCTATTATGTCATTATGTTTTAGTGATTATTAAAATATAAGTTTATTATGTCTTTATTTACTGCGTTATAAATGTTAGCATAATAAATGTCCTTAGAATATGATACAAATTATATAGATTCAAATATGAGATTTGAACATGAGATTATATATGTTAAGAGTATCATATTCTTAAATGTCCCTAGTCGAGTATTATTATTATAAGGACAATAATAATACATCGAGACTAGTATGTTGATTGACTGATGACCATATCTCATTGGTCATTAGTATAGAGATGCTAAAGTCAATGCATAGGTACATGTACGAGTACAGTGTACTGGACTGACCCACCGTGAGATTCTACATGGAAGATTATAAATAGTGTCATAAGAAATCTCACAGTGATAATGGTGTAATGATCCTTAGACCTGAAATCATTATAGTTCTACATGAGAATTAATATACTTTGATTTCATCAAAAGTTATTTTTAACCGGGTAATGATAAAGATGGTTGTTGGGTATATTATGAATCATGTGAGAGATATGAATGATCTAGATGGGATTTAACCCTCCTATTTATAGGAGTGATATTATTGGCCTCTTGTTTGAGTGAGACTATGAAATGCATGGCCATGCTCAAATATGGATTTGTTTGAATAGTCTACTCATCGATCAAGAAAATAAAGATTAAATTATGAAGAGGATGACACAAACCATGCCTCAAGTTTAATCTATAATATCAAGGTTAAAAGGATTATATTACATGGAACATTAGTCACGAAAGGTTTAATCGAATCACCGATTTATTATTATTACTTGGGTAGCAATGATGTATTACTAGATGCCGCTCATTGTTTATAATTTTATTGAATAATAAAATTATTGCCAACGTAATAATAACCTACAGGGTCACACACAAGAACGCTTGAAGGAGATTTAATTTAAATTATGAATTTAAATTAAATAGTAATTCGATTTTATTTATAATATTAATTAAGTGAGACTTAATTAATTAATTAAATAGAATTTCAAATTTACTAATTATTAGAATTAGAATTATATTAGAATATTGATTAAGTTTGACTTAATTAATTATTTAATTAAGAATTCTAATTTTAATAAAAGCCTAATGGGATTGGGCTTTAGAAAACAGATTTTTCTCTCTATATAAACATCTTAAACTCTCAAAATTAGGGTGAGAGGTTTAAGAGAAAAACCCTAGTCGTTTGACAGATGAAGATGGAGATAGAGAGAAGTTGGTTTTCGGATGCTAGTACATCGCTCCTTCAAAGATCAAGCGTTCGTGTGGATACCGGTAGAGCGTAGATTGCGAGAGCGGGATGCGTGGTGATTCAAGAAGCTTGGACCTCTTTAATTCTCCCTTATTAAATTGTTAAAGCTTCTTAAGATATTTATTCTTAATCTCCGAATTAAATCTTGTGTTTTCGCATGAATCCTGCGGAGGGTTTCGATTTTTATTTATTTTTCACGCTTATTCCGCTGCGTTTATGTGCTCGAAACCCTTCAATTACATGCTACTTACACTTATTTATTTTGTCATGCTAATTGTTATATTTTGTTATCATGCCTATTCCATGTTATTAGTTATCCTTTTTCCCATGTACTTGTGCCTGCACTACAAGCGGTCTGTGACTTGCATTGACGGGCGTTTTGTTTTCTTTTCCTCTTCTTGCAATTTATTAAATTGCAGATTTTGGAGAATAGTTCCCTGCTGGAGTTGGAGAACAGTCAGTCTGAAGACTACTGCTTTCTAATTGCTTATTACTTTAATAAACTTAATGTATTGAGACTTATTATTATTTGGATTGGATTTATTATTGTATTGGACTTATGTCCCGAATATTACTATTTGTTTCCAGACGATAGATTATTATTGTATTTGGATATTTTTATTGCTTCATTCCAAGTATTATTGTTCATGAGATTATTATTATTGCCTGCGCAATTATTCTGTATTGTTTACATTGTTGAGTTAATCTGATAAACAGCTTATGAGTGACGTTAGTCATTCGCTGGGCCAATGTCATATACTCGTATTCCGTAATTTTGGGAAGCGGGGCGTGACAACATGTCTTATATTTAGAAAAATACAAGATTACCCACATCACATCAATTTGATCTACATTACTAATGTCATATTCTAGCATACTCAACCTATGAATTAGAAAGTATAAGGACCACCCACCTCTTATGAAGAATGAACAACCAAGATGAAGAGACACAACTCCTAGCTCCTAGCTCCAACAAAGCAACTCATAGTCCTTCTCCTCCTAGCAAGAGCTCTCCAACAAGCTTCCAATGCACAAGAACATTCTCTTTCTCTCTTTCTTTTTCCACTCTCTATTTTGTTTATTTTAAGTGGAAATGAGAAGAAGAATGGGGGTGTATTTATAGGACAAAATAAGGACGAAAGTGCAAAATTTTCCACCTAGTAAATTACTCAACTCTTCATTATCATAACCCCCATAACCCCCAACTCTTCACATCCTAATCCCCACCTCTCCATCTTCAAAAACCGGCCACCCCCAACCTCTCATCTTCACACGTGCACGTGTTGTGCACTAGTGCACACACATACAAAAAATTAAATACAATTCCTATAGTTCTAAAATGAGTATTAAAAGTTATTACATGTCATGTGTGGCTCTATGCACAACTTAAAATTAGTTTTTTTATTAATGGGCTTGTCTTGTGGGCTTTCTTTTTTAATTAATTAATTTAATTAGTCTAGTGGGCTAGAATCTAATTTGAGGTCCATGGGTTTAATAAAAGGCTAAATAAAAAGACTGCATGCTAAAATAGTAAATGCGAGTAAGAAAAATAAATATGAAAAAATTAGCACGTGGATCGTACGTGCAAAAATTGAAAAATACATTTTTTTTAATGAAAATAAAAATATGGGATGTTACAGCACTCCCTCCTTAGAATAGTTCCATCATCGGAACTACACTTAAGAGTGAGAAAAATACAAAGAAAAAAAAAAGGAAAAGAGTTCACAAAGATTTTAGTTGAAAAGTTCAGGGTGATCTTTCATCATCTTTTCCTCTGATTCCCAAGTGGCTACCTGAACAAATTGGTTTCTCCAAATGACCTTGACCATAGATATTGTCTTATTTCTCAAGACCTTCTCTCGACGATCCACAGTCTCTACTGGACGCTCTGCATAGCTCAAATCCAATTGTAAACCTTTTGGCACTTCTAGCAAGTGATGACTCAGATCCGGGATATAACCTCGTAACATAGACACATGAAAGACATTGTGCACTTGGGCCAATTCTTCTAATAATTCTAACCGATAAGTTGTCTTCCCAATCCTTTTCAATATCTTATAGGGTCCTATGTATCTCGGGGCTAATTTTCCTCCCCTGCCAAAACGAATCACCCCCCTGGTCGGAGACACCTTCACAAAGACAAAGTCACCTTCATCAAACTCCAGATCTCTCATCCGGTTGTCGGCATAACTCTTCTGCCTACTCTGTGCATCGAATAACCCCTTACTGATCAGCTCAATCTTTTCTGAGGTTTGCTGCACAATCTCCGGTCCATACAGCTGCCGTTCCCCTACTTCATACCAACAAACCGGTGTCCTGCACTTCCTTCCATATAGTGCTTCATACGGCACCATCCCAATGCTTGCCTGGAAATTGTTGTTGTAGGCGAATTCCACAAGAGCCAAATGCTTCTCCCAACTGCCACTAAAGTCCAACACACAACATCTCAGCATATCTTCCAGTACCCTGTTGACTCTCTCAGTCTGCCCATCAGTTTGAGGATGAAAGGCCATATTGAAACCAGTCTTCATCCCCAAAGCTGCTTGAAGACTTCTCCAAAAATGCGAAGTGAAATGCGCATCTTGGTCGGATACTATCGATAGCGGAACTCCAAGAAGATTCACAATCTCGCCAACATACAACTCGGCCAGCTTCTCCATCGACTAAGTAAGCCTCATCGCCAAAAAGTGAGCCGATTTGGTGAGTCGGTCCACTGTCACCCAAGTTTTATTGTTACCCTTGGAACTCTTGGGCAAACCTGTGATAAAATCCATGCTGATACAATCCCACTTCCACTCCGGGATGGGTAATGGCTGCAACAAACTTTCGAGCTTCTGATTCTCTACTTTGACTTGCTGACAAACTGCACACCTGGCAACAAACTCAGCCACATCTCGCTTCATCCCTGGCCAGCAGAAATATAACTTTATGTCCTTGTACATCATGGTACTCTCTGGATGCATGCACAGATAATAAAGTAGCATGCACTTCCTGAAGAATACTCTCCTTCAGTTCTGCTTAATCTGGCACACACAGGCGCTCGCTATACCACAACACTTCATCCTTCACCTGAAACTCTGCCAACCTGCTCTATCATTTCCTGGATCTCTGGATCGGTCTTCTGACTGTCGATAATTCTGTCTCTCAAGGTGGGTTGAATCCTCAACTGAGCTAAGGAAGCTCCCAAACCTTGCAAAACCATCTCAATTTCTGCTCGATCAAGCTCCTCTGCCAACTTTTCCTGAGTTGTGATCAATCGGGACAAACTGCCCTTCCTGTTGTGCGCATCAGCCACAACATTTGCCTTGCTTGGATGGTACTTGATCTCAGGTCGGATGTCCTCCAATACTTCCAACCATCTCCTCTGCCTCAGATTCAAGTCCCTCTGGTGGTAGATATATTTCAGACTCTTATGAACCGTGTACATGTTGACCTTCTCCCCGTACACGTAGTGCCTCCACTGCTTCAATGCAAAAATGATCATTGCTAACTCCAGATCATGGGTTGGGTAATTCTTTTCATGCAGTCTCAGCTGTCTAGACCCAAAAGCTATTACCTTTCCCTCTTGCATCAGCACACAGCCCAAACCGCGATGGAAAGCATTGCTGTAGATATCATATTCGACTCCTGCTCATGGCAAAGCCAAAACGGGTGCGGTAGTCAACCTTCCCTTCAACTCCTGAAAGCTAGTTTCACACTACTCCGACCATTTGAAACTCACGTTCTTCCTTGTAAGGGTGCGTTTGGCCTAGCTTTTTTTGGGCTTTAAAGCCACTTCAGAAGGAGAAGCCAGAAAGTAGAGCTTTGAAATTAAAAGCTGAAGCTATTTGGATAGTCAGCTTTTTTTTTAACTTTAAAGCTACTTTTAAGTTAGAAGTTGTTTGGAACGCATGTTTCATTTCTTCAAGTACTGATGAAAACCACCTGACTGAGCTTTAGCAAGCACTTTGAATTCGGATTAAACATTTCAACAATCATTCGAAACTTAACAAACTCTGAAATCATAATAAGAAGCACACAAAAGAGTTCATTATATATACATATCTCTCACAAGATGTTGTTCATACCATACACATTTAATCCAACATGAACAAGAAAAATCAAAGCAAACCAGTACTGCAACAACAAACACTCACCTTTTCTTTCGGCATGCATCTTCAGGCTCCAATCTGTTCCTGAACAAACCACTTGGCAGTCTCCAAAACCTCATCCAGAAAAATATCCCAATCCCCATCCCACCGAATATAGAACTCGGTGTCAACAAAATACTTCACCCTATGCACCTCCCCCGCCGGCATGAACAAGAAATCTCCTTCCCCCAGCTCAAAACTCTCCTTCCTATCCAAATTCCACACCTTCTTCCTCCCCTTCATCACCACCACATCATGCCCAAACATATGATAATGCGCCAGCTCCACGCTCTCCGCCTTAAACTTCACAAACGGCGAAGATGGATATGTCGATGCCGGTGCCGCAGAAGAGGAGGCCGCGGGTGGTGGAGGGGTTGGGGGAGGTGCTGACTTTGCGGGCGACCTGGGAGGCGATGGAGTAGTTCGAGGAGACGCCGAGGTCGACGAGGCGGATCATGGGGTGGTGGGAGGAGAGGTGGGAGGTGAGGGAGTCTTTGAGCGGGCAGCCGAAGGCGTCGGCGCCAGTGTAGATTGTTTGTTGAGGGGATTTGTCGTCGTTTCCGGCGGTGGGGGTCGACCAGACTCACTCGCGTTGTCTGTGGAAGCTGGGGATTGGATCTTAGGGTTTGAGTTTGATACATGAAGGGATAAAAAAAGAGAATGGGTAGAAAAAAAAGAGAAAAGGAGAAGCCAGAAGTAGATCTGGAGGGCTTCTTTTGGAGCTCCTTTTCTTTATAAAAAATAAGCTACTTCTACTTTTTTGGGCTTTTCAAAATATGTGTTTGGCCCAGCTTCTCCTTCTAAAGGAGAAGATAAGCTAATTTTAAGCTGGGCTAAACGCAATCTAAGTCCTATGAGTGGCACAACTATCTGGGCGTAGCCCTGAATGAATCTTCTGTAGTATCCAGTTAAACCCAGAAAGCTCCTAATCTCTTTCACTGTGGTCGATCTTGGCCAATCTTTCACTGCCCCACTCTTCTGCGGGTCAGTAGCCACTCCCTCCTTAGAAAGGATATGACCCAGGAAGGCAACTTTGGTTTTTCAGAAATCACATTTGGACAGGTTCACATACAGTTTGTGCTCCTGTAGCTTCTTCAGTACCTCTGCTAGGTGCTCAGCATGCTCTTCTTCTGACTTGGAATAGACCAATATGTCGTCGATGAATGGCCGCAGAACTCTGTTCATCATGTCTATGAAAATAGCAGGTGCATTGGTGACTCCAAATGACATGACTAGAAACTCTTAGTGACCATGCCTAGTTCGGAAAGCCATCTTATGCACATCTTCTTCCTTTACTCGGACATGGTGATATCCTAACCGCAATTCTATCTTGGAGAAAATAGCTGCTCCTTGTAAACGGTCGAACAGATCATCGATTCGAGGAATTGGATACTTGTTCTGTACCGTAACATTGTTCAACTTTCTATAGTCGATACACATCCTCATTAATCCATCATTCTTGTTCACCAAAAGAACTGGGGCTCCCCAATGTGACGCACTAGGCCTGATGAATCCCTTGCCCAACAACTCTTCAATCTACTTCTTGATCTCATCTTGCTCAACCGGTGCCATTCTGTATGTTGCCTTGGAAAAAGGTGCACTCCCTGGCTGAACAGTGATGCTGAACTATACATCTCGATGAGGGGGAAGCCCAGGTAGATCTTCAAGAAACTCTGCTGGAAAATCTCGAACCACTAGAATCTGCCTCACTTCTTCAGGAACCTTCTGCTCCGACAAAGCTGCTACCAACTGCTTACACTTCCTCTTCACTTGAAATGAAACTGCTGGTCCTCCTGGTGCCTTCACCACAACCTCCTTGCTTTTGCACTTAATAGTTGCACTATATACTGACATCCAGTCTATACCAATAATGATGTCGACCCCCAAAACTGCCAACTTGATGAGGTCGATGCCAAAGAGCCTACCTCTAATCTTAAGATCACACCCTTCATAAAGACATCCTAGATTCTACAGTTTCTCTTGGCTGCTCTGAGCTCTTCCCGTAGTTCCTGGATTTTCTTCTTCATATCTTCAAAGCTCTAATGTCGCTCCTTCTCATCCCAGTGAGTAAGGTGGTCCAACTTAGCAAAGTGTCGATTATTTACGTGCTGAACCTTCTCAAGTTCGTACACTTGAAAACTCAGCTCCTGAATGAGCTCTTTATCTTCTACCCGTTGCGGTTCCAAGTGGTTTACTCACCACTTTTGAGCATCCAATTCTCTTCGAAGAGAAGCAACAATATCATCTTGGTCATCTGGAACGAGTTCTTCGTCTGAGGATTCTTCGGGGAAATCAGGAGGAGGTGGAGTAATCTCCCTGGACTCGGGGAATTCCTCTTCTATCTACTCTGGGTCTTCTTCTTCTTCTTCTGGGTCTTCTTCTTCCTCAATTGGTTCTTCCTCTTCATCCTTGAAGGGGACAAACCAATGTGCCTCATTCTGGGGATCATGCTGATTGGCCATCTTATAGGAAAAAGAGGAGAAAATGTCATCATATAAAGCAATACAAATATAAGTTTAAATCTCTATAAGTGAAACTCACACTCTAATGTCCACTCTAGGGCATCGTTCCTTATAAATTTGTACAACCTATGAAGCGTGGCTCTGATACCATTTGTAACGCCCCGAATTCCAAATAAGACCGAATTTGAAGTTACACAGGATCTTTACACTTCACTTCATACAATTTTACAAGAAAATTTGAACTTTTTATCATACATCAGAGTTCTTTACAATTATTACATAGCGAAAGATAAAAATGAATTACAACAATGAAAATAATATACAACTTACAACATCTTTAACATGTAATTAAGCAACAGCATCATATCAACTTTATATCTTCATGAAAATCCAACTCCTGCATATAAAACTGTGGACACGTCAGTTGCTTACAACAGACGAAAATATTATACACGGCCATCCTCTCTATGTCGAAATTATAACGATCTTAATACTTTAATAAACTACAAACTTGAATGCAAATAAAGTGTTGATGTGACTACACTAAACATGTAAGTGTATGTGATGCCTTAATGCCTAATGCAGATATTTTATACTAGGATGACACTAATACATACATGTTCGGATTCTATGCATCCCATACTACATAGGTCCGATGGCAAGCACCTACATACTGCACATTAAAGGGTTTAGTCCCTCACCATGAAAACTACCCAGTAATAAAAGCAAGGTTTTGACATTCCACGTGTATGGATCCCAGTCCCAGAGTACACTGTCCGACTGTTATACAAACTCCTGATCGTGCGAACATCCCGTAAGTGCCCTTCTAGCCCCGGTATACGTATGTACACTGGATTACGACAAACTATCCACCCGACTACGCATAGTCCCGAATTTAAAATAAAAACTCGTCTCCATCGCAGCAATCTCAGTCCCAGAGTACACCGCCCGACTGGGTCTTTAGTCCCGAAGTACATCGCCCGACTATATAGAGTACCCCACTTATGTTTGCCCAGGTTTACTACATCTTCTACTAAGTGCCTAGTTTTTAATTTTATGACATGAATAAATTATCATACCTACAGTTAGTTTTACCCTCTACCGGTCTTAATCACAAATACGAGATAGCTCCTTGGCAAATCTCAAATTATAACTCAATCTTTAAATTCAGCAATGCTGGTACCCGAGGTCTCACTAAACTCTAAATCACAACGTTTCATGTACAAGAATCCATGGGTACACATACCTTTCAATAATCATGGATTGATCTTAAAGTATTCTTATCTTCAACTTATTCACAATTTAATCAATGTCTTATCTTAGTATTCTTCATGATTCATTTATTCACAATCTTTCAAATGCAATAATTCTTTTCATGAACTCATAATAGATTTTAACCTCATTAACAACATAGTCACATCAAGTATTTCTTACTCAACATAAGTGTATGTTTACATCAAGAGAATTTCATAACATGTCACCTATTTTTCTCTTCTTTTCCAAATAAAGGTCATATACTCAAATAAATAATTTTGGAGTCAAAACTCATTTACTATCTCAATTTCTCTTTTTATTTTCCCAAAATATACATGAAAAATTTTAAAACTATCTTTAATAAATTCCTTATTGTTCTATAGGGATATTGGATATTTTTTCCAAATTTTATTCACATTAAAAACCCTTAAAATTATTAAAACATCCGAAAAAATCAAATTGAGCTCACTGGGTTTCGAACCCAAGCCCAACCGCACCAACATTGAGCACCCAAAGCCACCACCGAGAACCATTATGTCCAAGTGGACTTGGTGTAATAAAGTCATATCGAAATCCCCATATACTAGTTCTTGGGTTTCGGATTAAATTAAACGAAAACAAAACAAAATGGGTCTAACAAGATTCGAACCTAGGGTCTCCCGATCAACACAGTGACTTATGGTGCACCCGCTAGCCAATAAATCCAAGTTTGATTACTGATATCGAATCACACTGATATGCTTTTGTTCAATTTTACTGTTTTTCAATTATCTTCACAAAACTCCTTTTTTTTCATTCGATGTAATCTTTCATTAGACTACAATTTCATCATCTAGACTGAGTTTACTTTCAAACACTAACTCATGAATTTGTAATTCATATTTTAGACAGTAAATCTGTGGTAATATTCTTATTTCCTTATTCTTTTGGAACATAACAAGTCTATTGTACTTAACTACATAATAGCTCTGTTAAGTACAATATTACCACTCTGTATATGTTATCTACACCAAAATATTATCAGAGCTATTTAATATTGTACTTCTTTGTTCGAATTCAACCAAGAGATCGTTTATACAAATGTGTGCGACAACCCGTTCGAAAAAACATTACTATCATTACAAATTTAATCAAAAGAAAAAGTTACTGTAACACCCCTGATAATAATAATAAAGCATACCAACCATAATCTTACCATCCTGTGGAACTATTCAAAATTTTTGTTATACTTAAAGCATACAAACCATAATCTTTGTAAAATAGATTAAATTATAAATTAACATGCATATTTGTTAATGGCACTAACTCATTGTTTCTTTTTCTCATTTCTAATTAACATGATGACAATTTGTTTCTTTAATCATATCAAAATTTCTACAATTCATAGCACACATAAAAGCATGGACTTGTTCTCTAATTATCACATCAACTTTATCTTTACTATTCATGTAATATATTAGCATGCATGTCTTATATTTTGAAAACACAAGATTACCCACATCACATTAATTTGATCTACATTTCTAATGTCATATTCTAGCATGCTCAACCTTTGAATTAGAAAGTATAAGGACCACCCACCTCTTATGAAGAATGAACAACTAAGATGAAGAGACACAACTCCTAGCTCCTGGCTCCAACAAACCAACTCCTAGTCCTTCTCCTCCTAGCAAGAACTCTCCAACAAGCTTTCAATGCACAAGAACACTCTTTTTCTCTATTTCTTTTTCCTCTCTTTATTTTTTTTATTTTAAGTGTGAAATGAGAAGAAAAATGGGGGTGTATTTATAGGACAAAATAAGGGCCAAAGTGGAAATTTCTCCAT
Organism: Hemerocallis citrina; assembly: GCA_017893485.1. Taxonomy (NCBI): domain Eukaryota; kingdom Viridiplantae; phylum Streptophyta; class Magnoliopsida; order Asparagales; family Asphodelaceae; genus Hemerocallis; species Hemerocallis citrina. Next base: position 305,067,260 of record CM030359.1, on the reverse strand, counting down.
CTAATAAATTACTCAACTCTTCATTATCCTAACCCCCATAACCCCCAACTCTTCACATCCTAGCCCCCCCCTCTCCATCTTCAAAAACCTGCCACCCCCAACCTCTCATCTTCACACGTGCACGTATTGTGCACTAGTGCACACACATACACAAAATTAAATACAATTCCTATAGTTCTAAAATGTGTATTACATGTCATGTGTGAGTCCATGTACAACTTAAAATTAAATTTTTATTAATGGGCTTGTCTTGTGGGCTTTCTTTTTTATTAATTAATTTAATTAGTCTAGTGGGCTAGAATCTAATTTTAGGTCCTTGAGTTTAATAAAAGGCTAAATAAAAAGACTATGTATGCTAAAATAGTAAATGAGAGTAAGAAAAATAAATATGTAAAAATTAGCACGTGCATCATACGTGCAAAAATTTTTAAAAAATGCATTTTTTAAATTAAAATAAAAATATGTAATGTTACATGCTCCCCCTTCCAAACCCAGTGTTGTCGTACGGACTCCCATCTAGAGCCCGATTGATATAAGGTTGATGTGGAGGCTGGCGATGGATGTGGGTTGGTTCAATGGATTTGGAGTGATGGGTAGAGCTATTAGGGGGGGTAGAGTTGATAGGGATGGGGAACTGTTGATGTAGGTGGTGTTGGTGTATTTGGAGGGTGCTAGTGTTTGTAAGATGGAGAGAGGTTGGTAAGATTGGTGATCTTGCTGGTTGGAATAAGTGAGGGTGGTGATGCTGGTGGTGATTCTGTTGTTGCATATGTTGGTAGTGATGTGGGGAAAGTTGGTGAGAGTGGGAGCTCTGATAATGACATTGTTGCCTCTGATGCCTGTAACTAAAGGTCCTCTGATCTCTCCTCTCTCTTAAAGAGTGACATTGGTCTGTAGGAGGGATCTTCTTACGCCCTATGAGGCCAGTAGATGGGCCCTCTCTTTGGGCCCATCCTCTGGGTTGAGGCGATGGGGGGCGGTGATGACTAGTGTCACTCCAATAATGTCGGTGATGCACACTGCGGTGTGCATGTCTGGGGAGTCGATTGTGTCTGAGCTCCTAATTTCCCTCCTCCAGGGGGTTGCTTCGTGGGATGGGGTGGAAGATCATGGTGGGGAAACTTCAGGGGTGAGTTGTGGAGAAGGATTATGGAAGTGGAACCGTCGCAGGTTGAGGTGAAGGATCAGTGGTGGGAGGTAGAAGAGGAGCAATGGTGGTTGGAGGTGGGTGACGGACCCTAACATTGGGCCTGTATCCCCTCATTTCAAATTCTAACAGATCCATGGTGAGGAGAGCAGAGGCAGGGTGGGGGAAGGGGGAGGCGGGGTGGTGGTTATGGTGGTGGCTTAAGGTGGTGGAATTAGTCAGAAGATGGACGGGGAGGGTGGGAGCATGTAGGAGCTCTCACAACTATCCATAATTTTCAGTCATGTTACAATCTCAATAAAGTTGCGTAAATGTAGAATTGTAGGAAATAAATATGAAATATTAAAAGAAAAAAAAATCAAACAACTTTTGCCTTTTGGCAAAAGTGTACTGGCTTTGATGATATAATTTTTCACTAGAATGTATGCTCGGAATAATACATGACAAGAGGATGAGAACAAGTGAGATAGAAACTTAGACGCATCGTGAAAAGTGTTGGAAAAAGTTTTTGAATATTTTCCGGGCCGGATTCCGGTGGGCTCCGGCCACCGGCGGGGCCGGAAATTAATTGGATCACGTTCCTCTCGTCGAGTACTATTCCGTAATGTACTCACTTGCCAAAAAGGGTTTCCGTATGAATGAAAAATGTAGGTCCAAAGTTGGGTACTCGAAATGTACTAACTTGGACAGTTGGAATGAATAATCCCACATCGGAAGATGGAAAAGATTTTCTCTAGTATATAAGCTAAAGAAATGGACTAAAGGGCGTAGCCCTGGGGTTACCACTAACATGTAGTGGAGAAAGGACCTAGCCAAAATAACAAGCACACACACGCGCGTGCGCGTGCGCGCGCCCGACCCGGCCTCGGCTTGGCTTGGTCTGGCTCTAGCCTATATTTTTTTGCCCCGCTCCAAAATTTTTCCCAGTTACTGTTGAGGTTTTTCAAATTCTGTAACTGCTGGTACCATTACTCTGTAACAACAGAGTAATGGCTCATCAGTTACGTTTTTGAACCATTACTCTGCTGTTACAGAGTAATGGACTCTTCAGTTACTCCCCTTCTCCTATAAGACCAGCAACTTTTGTCTGCCAGTACACATAGTTTCAAACATTCCGAATCTCCTTCTTCTTCTTCTTCTTCCTTTGATTCAGAGTCTGAGAATACAACACAGCTACCGGTTCGCTGAGATCTCTGAAGCTAGGGTGCTGCTCTTCAGGGAAAGGTAATACAGTTGTATCCTGAGAGGCAATTCGTTAACCACCGTCACACTACGGGGCAAATTTTGCTTTAAGGACAGAGATCTAAAATCTCAACTCTGTATTGTACTGTATAGTTTGTTCTTTTATTTCCTGTGTAATTCTTCACAAATATTGTTAGTATTTTTCTGTTTTATGAAATTCAAGTTCTAACAATCTTAAAGCAAAATTTTTTCTCTTTTCTTTTCTAATAATATTTGTGAAGATTATTTACAGGTACTGTTATCATTTCAGAAAAATAAAACAACTAACAGTTCTATTTCAACTGTTTCAGAACATGGAAAACACACAAAACGATAATGTCAGTGGACTTATCAGTGAACAAATACCAGTGACCCAAAATGTGACTGCACAATCGGTTGCGGCACAAACGGTCATTCTACCCACACATATAACTGTGGGAGAAAAACCAGAGAAGTTCAATGGAACTGGATTCAAGAAGTGGCAAGGAAAGATGCAGTTCTAGCTAACCACCTTAAAACTGGACAGGTTTCTCACTGAATCTGCCCCTAAGCTAGAACCTATGGATGAACACTCCATTGCGGCAGTTGATGCATGGACTCAGGGTGATTATCTCTACTGAAATTACATCCTGAATGGCTTGGTAGACCCACTGTATAATATTTACTGTGTCTTCAAGACTTTCAAACTTCTGTGGCGGTCCTTGGAGAAGAAGTACAAAATAGAAGACGCCGGATCCAAGAAGTTTGTAGTTGGAAAATTTCTGGACTACAGAATGGTTGACTCCCAGACAGTTGTGAGTCAAATTCAGGAACTGCGGGTGATAATGCACGAAATTGCTGTGGAAAACATGATGCTATGTGAACCATTCCAGGTTGCAGCGTTCATCGAGAAACTTCCACCTGGATGGAAGGACTTCAAGAACTACCTTAAGCACAAGCGAAAGGAGATGTCTCTTGAAGACCTCATAGTAAGGTTGCGGATTGAAGAAGAAAATCGCAAGGCTGACAGGTCCTATGGAAATCAGTCCATAGAAAAGGCCAACATGGTGGAACACGAACAGAATGGCAAGAAGATGAAGTTCTTGCCATAGTCCTTGAACAAAAAACCTCCAGCAAAGAGGTTTGATGGAAAATGCCACAAAGGTGGTAAGCTGGGGCAAAAAATTTCTGACTGCCGCAGCAAGGACAACAACCGTGCCGGAACTAGATTGGCAAAAGAAAATGACAGATCTCATGCACACATAACTCAGAACTTATCCACTGGTCTCTCTGACTTGGTCCTCTGTGCTGTTGTATCAGAGGTGAATCTTGTGGGGAGCAATCCTCGGGAGTGGTGGTACGACACTGGGGCCACCAAGCACATCTGCTCGGACAAGAAGATGTTCACTTCATACCAGAAGTGCAACAAGGAAGAACAGCTGTTCATAGGTAATTCTTCCACCTCCAAAGGGAAGATAGTGCTGAAAATGACTTTAGGCAAGGAACTAACACTCACAAATGTGTTGCACGTTCCAGATATTAGAAAGAACTTGGTATCAGGATCTTTGCTAAGCCAGAATGGATTTAAGGTTGTTCTTGCTTCTGATAATGTTGTATTGTCTAAGAATGGGGGTGTACTTGGGTAAATGATATGTAAAGGATGGGCTGTTCAAGCTTAATGTAATGACAGTCATCTCTAAACCTATTGTTCCCAAAGTTAATGAAATTATTCCTGTTGCTTATGTTGTTGAGTCTTCTTCTGTTTGGCATGAATGACTAGGCCATGTTAATTTCAATTCTATATGTAGATTAATTAACATGAATTTGTTACCAAAATTTAAGGTAGACAACTGCGAAAAATGTGAAGTTTGCACAGAGGCCGAACTCACTAAAACTCCATCACATACTGTAGAAAGAAACACAGAACTAATTCACATGGATCTGTGTGATTTAAAATACGTGCAGACCAGAGGCGGCAAAAAGTACTTTGTGATATTCATAAACGATTGCACAAAATTCTGTTATGTATACTTGTTACATAAAAAAAATGAGGTTTTGGATAAATTCAAAGAATATAAGCTTGATGTTGAGAATCAACTTGGCAAAACGATTAAAATCATTAGGAGTAATAGAGGAGGGAAATATGATGCACCATTTAATATGTTCTGCTCTGAGCATGGAATAGTTCATCAGACAACTGCTCCTTACTCACCTGAATCAAACTTGGCAAAACGATTAAAATCATTAGGAGTAATAGAGGAGAGGAATATGATGCACCATTTAATATGTTCTGCTCTGAGCATGGAATAGTTCATCAGACAACTGCTCCTTACTCACCTGAATCAAACGGTACTGCCGAGCGCAAGAACCGAACTCTAAAGGAGATGGTGAATGTCTTGTTGTTGAATTCTGGGTTATCCCAAAACATGTGGGGGGAAGCGTTGCTGACTGCCAACTACATTCTCAATAAAATACCTCATAAGAAAACTGGCAAGACACCATATGAACTGTGAAAGTGTAATGTACCTTCGTATAAATACCTCAAAGTGTGGGGGTGTCTAGCAAAAGTGGCAGTACCTAATTCCAAACAGGTAACAATAGGACCTAAAACTATTGATTGCATATTCATAGGCAATGCACAGAATAGTAGTACATATTGGTTCTTGGTATATAAATCGGATATACCAGACATCCAAGTGAATACAATAATGGAATCAGGGAATGCTTCTGTAACACCCCGGATTGTATGATACTTGTATATATGTGTATATATGTATATTGTCTGTATGGTGCATATGATTGTAGTGTTTTAGTTGATTTTGCTATCGTGGTGTGTGGTTAGGGTTGCAGGATGGTTCGTTGGAGGATAGCGTTCTAAAAGATGCACGAGAATGCGGAGGACCAATACTGGTATAAATACTAGTTTTCGGTACGATACCTATGCAAATATAATATTGTATGATACTACAATGGATATACATTGTGTACGCTCGATAAACCCCTCGTCTCACATTCAAAAGAACCCATTTAAGAATAAAATGGGCAGCCAACACATCCCACCACAAAACCATTGGCTAAAGCCATGGTTTTGGCTCAAAACCACCCTACCACCCTATCCTACCCCCTCCTTGAAATCCGGCCTCACTTCTCCCCCTTTTTCCTCCTTCATTTCTCATCAAACCCCCCCCCCCCCTTCCACCTCTCTTGCTCTGGAATTTCAGAACTCAACCAAGGAAAAAAAAGAAGAGAAGGAGAGAAAGAAGAGAGATTGAAGAAGAAGCCTTAGAAGAGATTCTCAAGGGAAAGAAAGCTCAAGAGATCAACTACTCTTCATCAACTCAGGGTGGGGAGTTACTCTAAACCTTTCTTATTGTCTCTTGACTGAATTCTTGCTTGCATGTATGGTAGTAAGTGCTAGGATGAATATCTAGGAAGTTTGAAAGATGAAATCAGAAACTGGAACTAGAATTTGTGCAGAATGCTAATTTCTAGATTTTTCTGAGAGCAAACCACCAGGAATTAGACCATGAAATTTTTAGAGATTGTTCCTATATATGTGTATATTGGAGCATGTTATTATTCTGAAATTTTTACCCTGTATTCCCACTTATATATAGATTCTACAGTAAAATCAGGAAAATGTTTGGATGAATATATAGGCATGGGAAAAAATTGATCTTTAAAATAGTAACTAGAGTTGAACTGAAGAACATGCTGATTCCTGTGCTAAATTGAATTATGTAGAAATCAGAGTATACTTGGAGTTTTGACATGAAACCTTTTGCATGTTGTTTATTATGATCTCTAGTTTCATCACTGTAAATTTTATATCATTTGGATGAGTATGGAATTTAAGATGATTTTATTAGAATGAACTGTGCTGGTTCCAGCCAATTTTGATACCCTGTAGAAATTGTACATTTAAGGCTCCTTAAGAGCTAAATTTAAGGAACTGTTTCAGTAGAGATTTGTAGTAGACATCAAGACCTTTCCAACAAGACCTATTTGAGGTGGTTCCAGTAAATGGTTGATTTACTGTGATTTTTGTAATACTGGATAGAGACTAGAAATCGAGCTGAGTGCTCTGATTTAGAAAATCCTAGTGTGAGACTTGGTACCTTTGTGAGAGATGTGTGTGTTAGGGTGATCTATTGGTGTATTTTGGACTCATGACCAACTAGAGACTTGTAGAGGACATCCACACCTTTCCATAGAACTTGGATTTGTAGCGTTCGGATAGGTGAGCAATGTTTTATGCTACCGGTAAGGTGCAGCTCATGTACTGGGAATACACAGGCTAAGGCTAAGAGGCTATTTTAAGGATCTAGATGATGGAATTTGAGTTTATAATCAACTAGAAAGTTGTAGTCTAGGATCTTACCTTTCCGGATTGGGCTCGTACACTTCAATCGGAGTTGTATCGAGAGTTATGACCTTTTTAAGATTCGAACCGAAACCTGTAGATTGCCTAGTCTTTGATTTTGACTAGGTATTGTGAAGACTTTTCCCTTGTGTACTACTAGAGTTGATAACTATTGTCTAGGGATGTTGGTATCTGTTATTGGTGTTGTTGACTCCCATCATGGGTGTGTGACTCGAGTTAGTCTCTAGGTTAAGGGATACCCCACATCTGTCAACCTTATATTATAAACTTCCGCCGAAGCGTAGGACATCCGAGCCGTGCCACTAATATGAGTTCATAGACCGGGTTAGGGGTGAGCACACATTCATTACCAGGTTAAGGGTGAATGTAGGCCATAATGCTGGACAATTCCAAGCTGGGAAAGTGGCAAACCGAACCGGTATCGCCAGGGCCAGAGGTTGATAGGCAAGTGTGGAAGAAAATTTTATCTTTTACCTAAAGTGATTAAAGTAAGGCTGTGATTAGAATGAAATATTAAGGGGATGGGTAATTGCATTAGTCCTAGCAGACCATAGTCGGTGTTGTACCTTTCTGTCGTAGGGATACGTTTTCGGCACTCATGAGTGAGTCATCGGCTCGTATCTCGATCTGTTAATTTCCAATGTTTTGCCGGAGTAAGATACGGGAGCCTAGGGGGACTTGACCCCCGAGGCGCTCACGTTCCTATGTACGTGGGTTTTGTTGTTTATATATATATATATAAGTTCATAACCTGATCAGGGGTGAACACGCATGCGTCAGTCCATAGCCCGGGTTAGGGGTGGACATGGGAATCATACGGTCTTGCAACCGGATTCAACGTGGCTTTCTGAAGAGGTCCGTATGCGGGTACCAAGTGGCCGACACGACCACCACTTAGGCACTGCAGTGGCAGAACTAGACCGACCAACTGCAACCTCCTTGGGCGACGGACAATCTATTAGGAACTGGTTGAGTACAAGAGTAGGATGCATGGCAGGGGTTCGAATCCCTAAATTGTGGAGAAAGACGGCTAGATTTGGGGGCGTATGTAGTATGGGATGCATTCGTGCTCCAAAGTCTTGCTTGCATTAGAATCAGGCATGTGAATTGTTACATCTAGTCATAGGGTCATGGCATAACACTGCACTAGAACCCGAATCCATTAAACCCTTGTTTTGGCACATCACTTTTCTTTTTTGCATAAAATTATGGTTGTGATTGAATTTTAGAGGATCGCTGTTATCATCAGCTTTGTGTCATTCGAAGTACTAGCGTTTCCCACCTTTTAGGTATCGGTTCTACCTTTCGAGCAGGTGCAGAGATATCAGAGTCGCGCAGCAGAAGCCCCAAGCCAAGGAGCAAGTCCCAGGGGAGCCGATGAGCCACTCAGCGAAGTTTGGCAGTAATCAATCAATTATCATTCCGGGAGGCAGCTCATAGCTTTACAAGTGGAGTCTGTAAATATTTGTAATAAGTTGTAATGAGTGATGTAATTTGTACGCCTTGTCCAAGAACAAGGTATCAGTTGTAATCAATGAAGTAATGACTTTATTTGGTAATAAAAAAGGTTTTTAAATTTTCGTGTTATTATTGTGTTGAAATGCATTTGAAGGCAAAGATTCTGGTGAGTGTCACAGATGTCCGATAACAGGGATTCGGGGCGCTACAGCTTCCTTTTTTGAACACGTGTTTCCGTGTAAGGATACTATGTATCCCAAACGTACACTTCAACAAGAAAGTACAAATACCTCGGTTGATGAACCAGGAGATGATAATGATGAACCTGGACGAAATAATCGGGCTAGAACATCAAAGTCATTTGGTCCTGACTTTGTAACGAACTTTTTGTTAGAGAATGAGCTCAGAACATTCAAGCAAGCCATGTCTACGCCTGAGGCTCCTATGTGGAAGGAAGCAATCAAAAGTGAAATAGACTCCATTATGCAAAATCATACATGGGAGTTGGTCGATTTGCCTTCTGGGTGTAAAGCTCTAGGATGCAAATGGATTTTCGAACAAAAATTGAAACCAGATGGTTCAATAGAGAAACATAAGGCGAGACTTGTGGTATAAGGATTTAGGCAAAAGGAAGGCCTGGACTTCTTTGATACATATTCTCCGGTCACAAGAATAACCTCCATAAGAATGCTGATAGCTATTGCAGCTCTACGTAATCTGGAAATACATCAAATGGATGTTAAAACCGCATTCCTAAATGAGGATTTAGAAGAAAAAATATACATGAATGTAGAACCCCGTATTTTCTAATATTATTTTAAATATTTGAAAATGAATTTAAATGATTTTATGGAGATTTAATAAATATTTTCTAAAAGATTTATCTTTTTACACGTGCAGAACACGTGCAACTACTTTCTTGAGAAGTTCAGAAGTCAAGTTTTCTTCATGAAAAATCATTATTTAATATTTGGGATTTATTTAGTCTTTTTCCAAATTTTTCTGAAATTAATTGGATCTATTTGCAATTTTTGAGAAAAGAATGACCTTTTTGCAAATTTGTCGTTTTTAGGGGTTAAAATGCAAAATCTATTTTCTGGATATTTTGAACAGTACTGGTTGAGATTAATGAGTATATTTTACTTTTAAATACTAATTTAAATGATTTTTATTGAGTTTCCAAGAATAGAGCTATATATGTAAGTTATGTTTTGGAAGGACTATTTTGCAAATGCATTTCTAAAACCCTAAATCATTATTTCCGGTCTATAAAAGTGGGTGTGCAGCCATCATTCGCTGCACAACATTATATTTTGTGATTTTTGAGGATCAAGAGGAGAATTTTGGATCTCACAAAAAGGGAGACTTTCTTGTTGGATCTCTTTATTTCTAAGGTGAGTGATATGAACTTTGTTTTGTTGTTGATTTATGTGAATGATTGTTTTGTTGTTTTTTTTTACATGCGTGTTTATTTAGTGTATTTTTGTATGTGAGCGATGCAATGGTAGTTGTTTGGATTATGTATGTGAAATCTATGCATGTTTAGTAGATCTTGGTTGATAAAGTTGTTATTGCTAGAAAGCATGTTTAAGATTTGAGTATGATTATGACAAAAAGGGATTGGATGGATGAACATCTGGATCTTGTGATTACAAATCAGATTTTCGGTTATGAGTTGTGGAAGAAATTCAGTATTGAGAAACCCTAATGGAAGAATTAAGAATTAAGAACATGAGAATTAAGTTTTGAGATATTGGTTGATTTGAGGAATTGTATTCATAATGAGGATTATTTGAGATTGTCGTTTTTACCTGAATACAAATTATTTTAGTAAACAATGATTACTTTTGGAAAACCCTAATTTTGATTATCATGTACAACCAAAACCTTGCAGTCTGTAGGCCGACAGTCGACTGGCAGACCTTTCAGTCGACTGGTATGACCGGGCTGCTAGATCTTTAGTTTTCTTGAAAATCCGTTCTGGACAGTCAACTTAGACCCTTTTCAGTCGACTGGCACACTTAGAATTTATTTTTCAAAGTTATTGTAGATTTTCTCCGGTAAGTCGACTTATGAATTTTTAAGTCGACTTATAATCTCTTTTAAGTCAACTTATGATTTTTATAAGTCAACTTATATTCTATGGTAAGTCAACTTATGATTTTTATAAGTCAACTTATAATACTTAACTTATTTTCTTAAAATTACTGGATTTCCCTCTGGACAGTCGACTGGTGAGTTTTGCAGTCGACTGTAGACACTTAGATCTTACTTCTTAAAGATGTTAGTTTTCACTCTGGACAGTCGACTAGTGACCTTTTGCAGTCGACTGGTACTGATACTTTTCTAAGGTGTTTTGATGTTCTTTAAACGACTATTTCTTTAAATGTTTTGGGTCTATAACCTATCCTTATAAATATTATTCTTCTATAGAAGATACGTTTTCAATATATATTATGGTTGGATTTGAATTATGGAATTTATTAAAGACTTGAGTTTTGTTGAGTGGAGAGATTTCTCCTTTGATCGTTTGACGATGGAATAGTGAATTATGATCACATTGAGGTCTCTAGGAGTTGAGTGGGAGTCCTGCGAACCAGCAGAATACACTAACTCTAGAGATAAAGATTTTTGGTGTATTTGATAATAATCGACGTAAGTATAGACTCATGATTTGTTAGTCCAACTAGAGAGTATTTAGATGTTCGCGTGTCGAGGGTCTACGGACCTATTCACGGAGCATGCAGGATGCAATTGCGTGTCGAGGGTCAGCAGACCTGTTCACGGAATGTATCGGGTGTATCTGCACGTCGAGGGTCTTGAAGGCCTATTCGTGGGGTACATAATATTTAGGTGTTCTCATGTCGAGGGTCTACAGGCCTATTCACGGAGTATGCAGGATGCAATTGCGTGTCGAGGGTCGGCAGACCTGTTCATGGAATGTATCGGGTGTATTTGCACGTCGAGGGTCTTGAAGGCCTATTCGTGGGGTACATAATATTTAGGTGTTTGCGTGTCGAGGGTCTACGGGCCTATTCACGGAGCATGCAGGATGCATTTGCGTGTCGAGGATCGGCAGACCTATTCACGGAATGTATCGGGTGTATCCGCACGTTGAGGGTCTTGAAGGCCTATTCGTGGGGTACATAATATTTAGGTGTTCGCGTGTCGAGGGTCTACGGACCTATTCACGGAGCATGCAGGATGCATTTGCGTGTCGAGGGTCGGCAGACCTATTCACGGAATGTATCGGGTGTATCTGCACGTCGAGGGTCTTGAAGGCCTATTCGTGGAGTACATAATATTTAGGTGTTCGCGTGTCGAGGGTCTACGGGCCTATTCACGGAGCATGCAGGATGCATTTGCGTGTCGAGGGTCGGCAGACCTATTAACGGAATGTATCGGGTGTATCTGCACGTCGAGGATCTTGAAGGCCTATTCGTGGGGTACAAAATATTTAGGTGTTCGCGTGTCGAGGGTCTACGGGCCTATTCACGGAGCATGCAGGGTGCATTTGTGTGTCGAGGGTCGGCAGACCTATTCACGGAATGTATCGGGTGTATTTGCACGTCGAGGGTCTTGAAGGCCTATTCGTGGGATATACAGCAGGGAGATGATTCTCCGACTATTGTTATTGAGCTATCTTGTTTGATGCTTGCGCGTCGAGGGCGGTGACGCCTATTCGTGGAGTATTCTGAATCTTGTTTCCCATCTCCTTAGTGGGATTAGTTGCATATGGAATTGTGTTTTCTTAACTTGGTTTTATGCATGTGTTTTCCAGTTTTCCTACACTTGACACTTAGACTAGATTTACTTGTTGTTTTCATTCCATGATGTTTCCCTGCTTTACATCTTTGTTATTTCTCATTCATTTATCATTGTGGTTAATACATGCTGTTGATAACTTTATGTTTTACGATTAAATTATGTTGTTTTATTTTTATATCACTCACACCATTTATGGCTGACCCCTTTAGTTTGGGGGTTAGGGATCATCTCTAGCCTCATGTGTTACAGGTTGTTGCTTAGAGTTTAAAGGCTTGGATGCGTGAGTTAGTTTTGGAGATAAACTGATGTAATAGAGATTTGTGTAAAAATTTGTAAAAAGAAGTGTTCTGAAAAGAAAGTTGTAATTCAAGGTGTCGTATTTCCGCTGTGTTTGAAAGAGATGGTTGTAATAAATGTTTTGGAATAAAATTATTTGTGTTTTTGTGCTATGTGTACTATAACATTAAAGTTGATGCTGGGATTGTGCCACGTATTTTCTAAGATATTATATTAGAAATTCGGGGCGCTACAATGAAACAACCTGAGGGTTACGTAGATCCTGGACAGGAAAACAAGGTGTGCATGCTTGTAAAATCCTTGTACAGACTGAAACAAGCTCCAAAGCAGTGGCATGCAAAATTTGACAATGTTATGATGTCAAATGGTTTCAAAATAAATGAATGTGACAAGTGTATCTACATCAAAGATACTCCAAATGGATACATTCTGGTGTGTCTGTATGTAGATGACATGCTAATTATTGGGAGCAATAATGACATTATCAAACAAACTAAGAACATGCTTAGTGACAAGTTTGATATGAAAGATTTGGGAGTTGCAAATGTCATACTAGGAATCAAAGTTTCCAGGACGTATGAGGGAATTACTTTGTCTCAAGCTCATTACGCTGAGAAAGTACTTGAAAGATTCAAGAATTACTCCAATGGGACTGTCAAAAGTCTAGTGGATCCTAGTCTTCACTTGTTCAAAAACACGGGTGACAGCATATCACAATTGGAATATGCACGTGTAATCGGTAGTCTGATGTACTTAACAAATTGTACAAGTTCGGACCTGGCACATTTAGTAAATGTATTGAGTCGCTACAGAAGTAATCTAGGACAAAGTCACTGGAAAGGAATAACTAGAGTATTGAACTACTTGTGACATACTCAGAGTTATGGGCTGCATTATACCAGATATCCAGCAGTACTAGAAGGCTACAGTGATGCCAACTGGATATCGGACTCCAAGAACTCGAAATCTATAAGTGGGTACGTCTTCACTCTTAGTGGTGCAGCTGTGTCATAGAAATCCTCTAAACAAATGTTACTAGCCAGATCAACCATGGAATCTGAGTTTATTGCTTTAGACAAAGCGGTAGAGAAAGCATAGTGGCTTCGAAACTTTTGAGAGGATATTCCCATGTGGGAAAAACCAGTGATTGCTATATGTGTACACTGTGACAGCCAATCGGTTATAGCAAGGGCACTGAGCTGTATGTACAATGGTAAGTTTCTTCATATCAGAAGGCGACACAAAACTATTAGACAACTGCTCTTTAATGGAATAACCATGTGGGAAAAACCAGTGCTTGCTATGTGTACACTGTGACAGCCAATCGGCTATAGCAAGGGCACTGAGCTGTATGTACAATGGTAAGTCTCGTCATATCAAAAGGAGACTCAAAACTATTAGACAACTGCTCTCTAATGGAATAATCTCTATAGAGTATATAAAATCGACCGACAACCTAGAGGATCCATTTACTAAAGGTTTGTCACGAGAGAAAGTTGTGAGATCATCAAGAGGAATGAGTTTAAAGCCTATGACGAAAGAGGATACTTGATGGAAACCCTACCTAGAAATTGGAGATCCCAAGATCTAGGTTCAGGGGAACAACTAAATCTTGTTGAATCGACGAGAGTACTGAGAGATTAAAATCTCATACCCACTCTTAGGATGATAAAACAGTGCTGCCTGCAAAGAGTTAGGATAAGCTTGGCTTTTAATGATTCTTATAGCTTTGAAATTAAAGTGGGATATGGCAGAATACTCTTTATGGGCAATCACCTTGTGAGTGTGAAATAAGGCCGTTTCTAGGAGAATGAAGAGAGACTACATTCTCCAAGTTCACTCACGGTTAACCAGGGTTGTTCAAGGCCAAATTAAACACAACAAGAGAACCTAGTTCTGTGAGGAGATGAAACTGTGTGATAGTTACGGTCTAGGTTCACATCAAAGCCCGGGTAGTTTAAGACATCATGTTCACTACCTGGTCAAGTGAATCTGATGGCTACTCACTAAGGGTGGTTTAAAGTTAAAAATTACTACTATTCCTGATGCAGTGATTTTCCGATTGTACTCTCAGCATCCTGTCTGTCATGTGTTTTTCTATCGTGTCTGGACTACATGGTCTGGTCATTTCCATTCATGTGGGGGATTGTTGGAAAAGTTTTTGCATATTTTCCGGGCTGGATTCTGGTGGGCTCCGGCCACCAGCAGCGCCGGAAATTGATTGGATCACATTCCTCTCATCGAGTACTATTCCGTAATGTATTCACTTGCCAAAAATGGTTTCCGTATGAATGAGAAATGTAGGTCCAAAGTTGGGTACTCAAAATGTACTAACTTAGACAATTGGAATGAATAATCCCACATCAGAAGATGGAAAAAATTTTCTCTGGTATATAAGCTAAAGAAATGGACTAAAGGGCGTAACCCTGGGGTTACCAATGACGTGTAGTGGAGAGAGGACCAAGCCAAAATAACAAACACACACGTGTGCGCGCCCGGCCCGGCTCCGGCTCCGGCTTCGCCTTTGGTTTCGATTTCGATTTCGGTTTTGGTTTTGGTTTTGGTTTGGTTTGGTTTGGCTCCTCTCCAAATTTTTCCCCAGTTACTGTTGAGCCTTTTCAAATTCTGTAATTGCTCTCTGTAACAGCAGAGTAAGGGCTCATCAGTTACGTTTTTGAACCATTACTCTGCTGTTATAGAATAATGGACTCTTCAGTTACTGTCCTTCTCCTACAAGACCAGCAACTTTTGTCTGCCAGTACACACAGTTTCAAACATTCCGAATCTCCTTCTTCGTCTTTTTCCTCTGAGTCAGAGTCTGAGAACACAACACAGCTACCGGTTCGCTGAGATCTCTGAAGCTAGGGTGCTGCTCTCCACAGAAAGGTAATATGGTTGTATCCTGGGAGGCAATTCGTCAACCACCGTCACACTAAGGAGCGAATTTTGCTTTAAAGACAGAGATCTAAAATCTCGACTCTGTATTGTACTGTATGGTTTGTTCTTTTATTTTCTGTTATTGTAATTCTTCACAAATATTGTTAGCATTTTTCTGTTTTATGAAATTCAAGTTCTAACAAAGAGCACTTTGAAGCAATGTCTGATCTGATTATAATAAGATCAACTGAAAAATCTACTCTGATAGACTGAAACAAGACACTGATGGATGACAAGTAAAAGGAATAGAGATGGGGCATATCAATCATGGCCTACTCCATTTTGTCTCTATGTTTTTACTTTGTTTATTACTCCCTCCGTTTAAAAATATAAGTAATTTCAGGCTTGTACACGTCTTTTTTAAAAAAAACCTATGATTGAAAAAATGTACTAACATCCTTGGTTTTTAAAGCTTATAACTGAGCTATCAAATTTTTTATTATTGATTGGGCTGGAGTTTTCCGACTCTATCCGCGTTATCAAAAAAAACTGAGCTATCAAATGTAAAATGTCCAATTTACCCTTATTTATAATTTTAGTATTACTCATATTATAAAAAAGATAATGGTGAAATTGAAAATCTCGTAAAATGTACTTAATGGATATTTAAGAATGACAAGATATTCGTCTCGAAAACCTAAAATAAGTTATATTTTGAAAAAAAAAATGTTAGGATGACTTAGGGAGTATTAACGTTAATAGT
The DNA here is from genome assembly GCA_017893485.1 of Hemerocallis citrina. Lineage (NCBI taxonomy): Eukaryota > Viridiplantae > Streptophyta > Magnoliopsida > Asparagales > Asphodelaceae > Hemerocallis > Hemerocallis citrina. The sequence continues at coordinate 305,051,366 of CM030359.1, read as the reverse complement.
TTCATTAGAAAAATATATTCGATCAAAATGGCTGTTAATTTACCCCGTAGATAACAACTTTTCACTGTTGGTCGATAATTTTAACCCAAGCACAATTTATTGGACGCTTGAAAGTTCCTTCTTCCTCGCACTTAAACAAATATGTCCCCTAAAAAAATATTGCTACTTATATGAAATCTATGTCCGAAGAAAAAAGAATTGTTACTTATATAAAAGGTGTAAGAAGACGTTCCATATAATACTATAAGAGCATCCACACAAAAATGGTAAATTAGCAAAATGGCAATAGCAATTTGAGCAAATTGCTACCATGGTGAATTGCTAAAAAAATAGCAAAGTCGACGAAAAATTGAATGTCTTCCGTCCAAATAAAAGATTTTAATTTTTTATAATTTTTCGTATATTATAGTATTTTTTTTATTATGTTAAAAAATTAATTTTTTTTAATAAGCAAAAGCAACGGACGAAACACCATCTTTTTAAATAAGAAAAAGCGACGGACGAAACACCATCTTTGTAAATAAGAAAAAGCGACGGACGAAACACCATTTTTATAATAAGCAAAAGAGACGGAACACCAATTTTTTTTAATAAACAAAAACGACGGACCAAACATGCCCAAACATGGTGTTTCGTCCATGGCTTCTGCAATTTTTTTTTGATTTCCTTTTTTAATATGTGCTTTGAGACACTAACTAACTAATTTAATAGGTTAATTAGGTAACTAAGCTTAATTCTAACTGATTATTTAATTAATTAACTAATTAATTAAATAATTGAACTAATTAACTAACTAAATATCTAACTAATCATATCAGCTTTTTTAAAAAAAAACTTTATTCCTCGGACGAACATCCGGGAATATTTTTCGTCCTGGAAATTTTTTTAAGAAGAATTACAATTCTCCTCGGACGGAACATCTTGTTTCGTCCGTTACTTCTAAAATATAATAAAATATTACGGACAAAACATTCGTCCTTTGTAATATTCATTTTGCCTAATCATTTCTCAAATATAGCATTCTATTGTAGCGAAAAATGGATAAAATGACAAAATAGCAGACCACTACAGCGCGTCGATTGCTAAAAATGAAAAAAATGGCAATAAAGAAAACTACTGTGGATGCTCTAATGCCTCCATAGTATACCTAAGTTTTGGAGATGTAGTTTTGAAACTCATATACATTATAATTCATTATTTTAAAACTACGTAAGTCCTCAAATAACCATAGAGAAATATTTTATATAACTAACAAGAAACATTAAGTGAGGGGTTGTTTGGATACTAGAGTAAAGAAAGTTTTAGATGAGAGTGTACAAAAATATTTAACGTTATTGCATTTGGGTGGAAAGAAAATTTCATGCATTGTCGCTCCATCCTATTCAAAATATTTTCCGCCAACTGTTCCTGATTTGGTGCTTCCTGAAATTGCGTAATGAATGATTCACTCCCCTGATTTTGCTCTTTCCTTGTGCATCACCAATGATTCCTTGAGGTGATACCGGAACGGCCTAACTCTGGGGACAATCTTCCTGGGGTGGTGCCAGAACGTGAGAACTCCCCGAGGTATCTCTTCATCGCCAAAAAGAGGTAGGGCCACTCCCCGAGGTGAAGAGTTGAACCTTACCTTGCTGAACATCCTCCACAGAAATGGGACTTCATGAATTTGTAGCTCTCTAGTCCATGGCATGGTGTAATGCACTTGAACTACCTTCGGGATGTGAGTTACGTTCTCCACCTCAATCAGGACCAGTGCTTGGTCCCTTCTAACTTCATTCTTCATCTCGCTGCTCACGGTCACCATTTTCCCAAAGGGTTTCACCAGGTTTTCGAGGGAGGAATGGTTCCACATATTGAATGGGAGTAAGGGGGACATTAATCCAGATGAAACTGTGCTTAGGTTTCAATTTTGCCCCGTTCCATGGACCACAACGAGAAAGTGGCATTAAAACCTGAGATCTAAAAGACCCCATCGGCTATCGCCTTCTTGGCCTCCTCCTCCTATGGGAAGTGAACGTGAAAAACCATTCACCAACCTTTTTCAGCACCCACCAACCTCCCTGGTGTTTCCAAGGGATGTTGAGAACACTCTCAACAGCCTTCGTATCTACGGGTGCGCGGGTTGATGAGGTGGAGAAAGTTGCTCGCATGTAGCCTCGATAGTGCTGCTGCAATCTTGGAGTTGCGTGTGATTTCAATGGCGAAGGTTTCTCTCTGATTGTATAGTGGGCAATATCTGACTGTGTGGCAAAATTTGCAGTAGTTGTAACAGTTGATCCAGCTCTTCCGGCAATCCACCATCTGGTGATCATCTTCGACACATTTCATGCATCGTCGCTCCATCCTTTTCTTGGCAATCTACGATTAGAGATTTTAGGGTTTCTGAACGGGGTGATTTTGGGTGGAAAAAAGGGTTTAGGGGGAAGAGAAGATTTTGGTGGGTGATGAAGGTGAAATGACACTGGAGTATGAAGAGGTTGGTGTGGGTTTTGAGGTGGGAATGGGAAACGAAGAGGCTTAGGGGGATAATAATGAGAGAGGGAATGTGGAGCAACAAGAACTTGAGCAAAAGATTTGCTCTTCTTCCAAGGCGGCCATTCTCTCTCATGTTCTCTTCTCACTCCTCTCATTCCCTCCGTCCAGGTTATCATTAACATGCTAAATTTGATTACTTTTGTGTACTTCTTAGATCGGGTCTTGTGGATTCTAGTATGACATGTATTAATTTGGAGGCTGATTCTCTGGGGACAAAGAAGGAAGAAAAGTTTATTTTTATTGGTGTATGTCCTAGAAGCCAGTTGTGTATTGACCTTACTAGTTTACATTGTATCATGATATTTATTTCATATATGAGGTATTTTATTCATTGTGTTGTTTATTAAATGAACATAATAAAGTATTTAGAATAGTAAGTTCAATGTCATGGGATATCAAGTGCATGACTTGATTGTGAGATCCTATTGGTTGAAATCAGAACACTATTCGTAAATGTCCATAGTAAAATATTGTTTTGAATTAAGACAACCATAATACATAGAGACTAGTATGTGCATAGAGACTAGTATGTGCGTAGACTGATAACCATTCTCACGGGTCATAGATTTGAGATATCAAGTCTTCACATGGATAAATATTAGAGTAATAATATACTGGATTGACCCACCATGAGAATGATACATGAATCGTTACATGAGTGTCATCAGAAGTTCTCACAGTGACCATGGTGTATGTGGTCCGTTGACTTGATGTCACTACGGTTCCCTACATGAGAAGTTATATGTTTTACTATCATATAACGTCACCTGTAATAAAGTGATTATAAAGTCGACTATTGGACATACTACAAATCATGCGGAGGGATGTGAGTGACTTAGGTAAGATTTGTCCCTCTTACATAACATGAGCAATATATTAGGGCCCCTTGATTGAGTGAGACTGCAAAATACATGACCGTGCTCAAATGAGTCAATATGAGATATTGATCTCATTTGTTTTAGTAAGTCTACCAGGATATCAAGAAACCAAAGATTGAATTATACAAGGGTGACACGCTTTACGTCTTGTGGTCAATTAAGATATTTGGGCAAAAGAATTAGACTACATGGTCATGAATAGATTATGTCAAATTAGTGGCATTCTCATTACTTGAGTAGTAGTGATGTATTGCTAGATACAGCTCATTATTTGTAGCACTTAAATAGGATTTTAATATTACTATCAACGTAATAGGTTCACACACTTAGAATGGATTGAAATTGGGATTTAAATTCATTAGATGAATTTAATTTGGAATCCAAGTAAGACTTGGGCTCTCAACGTTGGTTGGACAATTAGTTAAACTGATTGGGCGAACCCAAATTAGAAGGCCCGCACACCTCACTGCCCACTTAAGGATTTCCATATATATGTGTGTGTGTGTGTGTGTGTGTGTGTGTGTGTGTGTGTGTGTGTGTGTGACCCTAGGCGTCATAGAGCGTGAGAGTGAGAACGTGAGTAACATCCCCCTTCTCGCAGCTAGCACCTTGGTGTGAGGGAGAGCCCGATTTTGATTCGTTCGTATGGATACCATAGAGGCACCGCAACGTTGCAGTGCTCATGATTGGCAAACTGTGGAAACAACAGTTCCATCGTTGAGGTAAAACTCCTAACACGATTTATGGTTTTCGCATGGATCCATGGATGGATTTCAATTTTTTGTTGTAGTATTTTTAGCTGTTGTAAACCTCGAAACCAACAATTTTCAATGCTATTCCTATTAAGGAGATATCATCAGACTCTCAGAAGAGTAATTTTGGGATTGAATCTAGTGTATCAAATAACATTCCTGATAGCTCGGCTAGCTTAGATGAAAACATAACCGTTGAGGAGGTTCGCCAGATGATTTGAAAGGGGAGGGTTGATACTATCCCACTTTCACTCTTTACTGAAATCCAACCAACGGTGGAATCTGCGCTTAAGAAGTCTGTTACCAAGAGAACCGAGAAACTAAGGGCCTCTCATGATATGCAGTTCAACATGGGCATTGGTGGGGTTGGCCCAGATAGCTTCAAGACCAAATCTTTAACCCCTCGCAAGCCAATGCCTCAATCACGAGCCAGTTCAAAATTTGTTCCTCCTAGTTTTGAAGAGGGGACTAGCAAATGCAGAAAGAGGAGTAGATCTGCATCCAACAGCTCGAGCACAAGGCCATTCATGAAACATTTGACTACCTCAATCAAAGCTACAGCTTCCCGTAAAAAAGGATGGTACTCCTCTTCTATATTTTATTTTTTCCAATGAAGATAGTCAGTTGGAATGTGTGAGTGTTGGTAAACCCAATCAAATGTGCCCTGATCAAATATGGAATCTGAAATGCTCATATATCAGTGTTATGCCTTCAAGAAACCAAACTCAGTAGCCCTTGTTCAAGGAAGCTTCTGTCTATTGGTGATTGATTAACAAATGGTTGGAACTTGATGATATTGAGAGCTATGGAGGGGTTCTAATAGGTTGGGATGACAACATTCTTGATTGCTTCTACTCCGCTGTGGATACTTTTTCCATATCCCTCTCTTTTAGGAATAGAGCATCTGGAAGAGAATGGTCACTTACTATTGTTTACGCTTATTTTGAGCTTGATGATAGGACCCTGTGTTTTAATTAAATATGACAAAAAAGAAGATTACTATGTGATGTCTGGGTCCTTTGTGGGGATTTCAATATTACCGTGTCAAATTCAGAAAGAAATAGAGTGCAAGGCTCAGATAGGGATATGAAAGAGTTTAGAAACTTCATACAACTACTGCAGCTCATCGACCTTCCACTTGCATGAAGAAAATTTACTTGGTCTAAACTAAGAGCTAATCCTGCTCTAGCTATATTTTATAGGTTCGTGATTTCTAGCCAATTTAAGCAGTTGCACCCTTCCTGTATTCAACATTCACTCTCAAGAATCTCATTAGACCACTGCCCTATCATTCGGACTTAAATGCAATCCTGAGCAAAATCCACTATTTCAAATTTGAGAAAGCTTGGTCTGTTAATGAAAGCTTTATTCATGTGGTAACTAGTTGGTGGAAGAGTTTTGTTTACAAGGGCTCTTCGGTGGTTAAATTTTCTCAGAAGCTTGTACTGCTAAAAAGAAGAATTAGAAGATGAAGGAATGAGGTATTTGGACATATTCCTATTTGCAAGAAGGCATTACTGGATAAAATCCACCAACTTGATATTGCAGCAGATTACAGTGCACTTGATCCATCTTAATCTGAAGAGCTCTCAATGGCTCAAAAAGAATACCAGTCACTAGTCCAACCAGATGTGACCTATTGGAGGCAGAGATCCAGAGTTACTTGGATCAAGGAATGTAATGCCAACACCAAACTCTTTCACGCAATTGCCAATGGCAGAAGAAGGAAGAATTATAATTATTCCCTGATGCATAAAGGAAACCTGATCACAAACTAGATTGCCATCAGGTCATGTTTTGAACATCACTTTTGTGAAATTTGTGGCACTTCTTCAAGTCCTTATTTCAGGGTAGATTGGTCTACACTGTATCCCAATCCAAATGAAAACCTCTCTGAGTTAGATGCTCCTTTCAGTTTGGAAGAAATTAAGAAAGCTATCTTTGACATGAGTGGAAATAAAGCCCCAGGATCCGATGGTTTTTCTATGATCTTTTACCAGCAATTTTGGGAGGTAATTCAATCAGACATTCATTGTATGTTGATTGATATTCAAGATGGTGCAACTGACATTGGAAGACTGAACTACTCTAACATCATGCTCATTCCTAAATCTGAAGGAGCTAATTATGTTTCTGATTATAGACCCCAGTCTCCTTAACTGCTCATTGAAAATCTTCACCAGAATTCAAGCTAACAGGTTAAGCCCCTTACTTGACTCTCTTGAATCTTCTTCTTAGAGTGCATTTTTAAAGGGAAAATCCACCATTGATTGTTTTCTGGTTGTCCATGAAGTTATTAACCTGTGCTGCAACAAGAATCTGATACCCTAATGTTGAAAAATAGACTTCAGCAAAGACTTTGATACAGTTAGTTGGGATTTTATTGAACAGGCACTAATTGCCAGAGGATTTGGTCCAAGGTGGTGCAAGTGGATCAATAATATTCTACATTCAGCTAGTTCATTTGTGCTCGTTAATGGAATATGGGGAAATTTTATTATATCCAAGAGGGGCCATAAACAACGAGATCCTCTCTCGCCTATGCTCTTCATCCTTGCTGTAGATATGCTAGCTTAAATGTTAAATTGCGGAAGGAGCAATGGTACTTTCTCTCAACTCCAACTCAGAGGTTCCATCACCTCATTGTCCACTCTCCAATTTGTTGAGGACAATCTTCTCTTCTACAAAGGTGACGAACAAGAAGTGATTAATTTAAAACTGCTTTTTCATCTGTTTCCTAACATTTAAAGCTTAGACAAAACATCGTCTTGGGTGATCCTCCAGCTTCGGATATCCAGAAGCAACTGATGCGGAAAGTGCTTCCACCCTCTTAGTTCCTTACTCCAATCCTCTTAGTTCGCCTATAGGCGCTGCCCACGCTCTCGGATCTGACACACGAACCAACTTCTTGAAATCATCCATTACTTACTTTGGCACCTCCAAGGCCATGCTTCAAGCTTTCACGACTATACTGGGTTGCAAACAAGACTCCTTGGCCATTAAATATCTAGGCATGCTTTTGGCTAAAGGAAAAATAAATAAGGGAGATTAGCAACCTATTCTCCTGAGAATTGAGAAGAGATTGTCTACTTGGAAGGGGAGATTGCTTTCTAGAGGAGGCAGACTTGTCCCCATCAACTCAGTACTCGGTGTTCTATCTACTTATTATTCCTCTTTCTTTAAAATTTCAAATTGGGTTATTTCCAGAATCAACCAGATACGCAGTAGAATTTTCTGTATTGGAGCTGATACCAATGCTTCTAGGACTGCATGTACAAATTGGAAAAGAGTATGTAAGCCTAAGTAGCAAGGAGGCTTGGGTGTCTTAAAGCCGAGACAGTTCAATAATGCCTTATTGATGAAGTGGTGGTGGAAGCTTTTGGCTGATAACTCACTTGGCAGTCAAACTCTATTATCACTATACTTCAACAGAGCCTTTAAATCCTTCACTTGGCCTACTCAGGCATCAGATTTCTAGAAGATGATTAATAAGCTTGGAAACCAATTCCTTCACGACATTCAATGGCAGCTATGGGATGGGCAATTCCTCAATTTCTGGACTTCTAAGTGGATAGGAGGCCAAATCAACTCCAATTTATTCCCAGCTTTATTTTCTGTTTCTTGGAACAACGAGGCAACACTCTGCTCCCAGGGATACTTACAAGAGGGTGTTAGGTTTCGATGATAGTCTCAGATCAAATACGCAGCGAAAAAATTACAAAGAAATATCGAAACCTAGTCATGGATCCATGTGAAATTCAAAAATCGTGTTTAGAAGTTATACCTTGAAGATGGATCTGCTGTCTCCAATTAATGATGATCATAGCACTGCAATGTTTTTGTGCCTCTACGGTATCCACACGAACGGATCAAATCAAGCTTTCCCTCATGCCGCGGTGCTAGCCACGGGATGGGGATGTTCCTCACGATTTCTCTCTCACAATTTCTGTGATGGCTAGAGTTTTCTCATGTATTTCTTTTCCACAGATATGTATCATATATATAGCTACAGAAAATCAACCCTAATAGAGTAATAAGGCTGTCAGACTCACAATCTGACCTGGTTCAGATTCATATGCCCATTTAATCTAATTAAATGTCCAACCAATTTCAGGTTTCCAAGTCTTACTTGGATCCCCAATTAAATTCATCTTATGAATTTAAATCCCAATTTCGATCAATTCTAAGTGTGTGACCCTGTAAGTTCCCGTTACGTTGACAGTAATACAAAAATTATATTCTAGTAATACAAACAGTGAGCGGCATCTAGCAATACATCACTGCTACTCAAGTAACGAGAATGTCAGTGATTAGACATAACCTATCCGTGACCAATGTTACCATGTAGTCTAGTCCCTTTGTCCAGATATCTTAATTGACCACAAGGCATAGAGCGTGTCACCCTTGTATAGTTCAATCATTGGTTTCTTGATGTCCGAGTAGATTTATTAAAACAAATAAGCTCAATATCTCATATTGACTCATTTGAGCACGACCATACATTTTGCAGTCTCACTCAATCAAGGGGCCCATAGATATCGTTCCTATTATGTGAGAGGGACAAATCCTATCTAAGTCACTCACATCCCTCTGCATGATTTATAGTATATCCAATTGTCGACTTTATAGTAACCTTATTACAGGAACGTATGACAACATTAAAACATATAACTTCTCATGTAGGGAACCGTAGTGGCTTCAAGTCAAAGGACTATATACACCATGGTCACTGTGAGAACCGCTTATGAAACTCACGTAACGATCCATGCAGCGTTCTTATGGTGGGTCAATCCAGTACATTACTACTCTAATATGTACCTATGTGAAGACTGATATCTCATATCCATGACCTGTGAGATATGGTCATCAATCTACGCACATAATAGTCTCTATAGATTATTGTTGTCTAATTCACAATAATACTTGACTAGGGATATTTAAGAATAGTATTCTGATTACAACCAATAGGATCTCACAACCAAGTCATGCACATGATATCCCATAGTATTGAACCTACTATTCTAAGGATCTTATTATGTTCATTTAATCACAATAAACAACACAATAAATGAAATGCCTCATATATGAAATAAATAGCATGATACAATGTAAACTAGTAATGTCAACACACAACTGGCCTCTAGGGAATACACCAACAGAGGGGAGGTGGAATTGGAGACCCAGCTTGAACATCCCCTCCACTCGTCTAAGTTCTGAGAGAGATCAACTCATGCACCTCATCTCCAACTTGCAACCTTCTAATAATGTAGACACCCCCATTTGGAGATATTGTCTCAGGGTTTTATACAGTCAAATCATCTTACTCCTTTTCAGTATATCAGGTCTTCAGTCCCCCTACTTCAAGACTTGTTGGAAGAGCATAGAGCCTCTAAAATGCAAAATCTTCATCTGGATGTTGAGTTGGGAGAAACTCAACTCCAAGGAAAGACTCCAATCTAGTGGATGGAATGGTGACCTGACATGCACTGGTTGAAACCACCTTCTATTTTTTTTTTTTAATGCCCGATGACCATCAGCACTTGGAGCTATTTCACCAGCTCTTTAATATACCTCAACTGCCTACCTCCATTTCTGAATATTTCACACGGTGGTGTTTTGATTCTCATAATCACAAATACACACACTCCTGGCATCTGATCACTACTGCTATTTGTTGGAGTATATTGAATGCTAGGAATGATAGAACTTTCAATAACAGACACTTAACTAACGATATTCTAATATCTAATGTTAAATTCTGGTTCTCTCAATTGCTAGATTGCAGCGCAATGCTCAAAGAAGAAATTGAAGATCGTTGAAAGAATTGGAAGATACAGGTTGAGTTGATCTAATTAGGTGCAACCAAGCCTCTTTGCCAAGCAGCGAAGACAACAGCCCGGATTAATCAAGTTTGAGGTTCAGATGTGTTTTGTGGGAAACTATAATGTCCCGGTTAGTAACTATTTTGATAACTCTGGTGTTTGGCTTATGACGTATGTCGGCCTCTTTGGGGGGTTCATTTTGTTATCGAGTGCATACGGGTGTGCGGGGGATGAGATCATAACCTTGACACTAGTAAAGGAGTACGACAATAGTTTGCTGTCCTCTATACGATTCAACATAATGTTATCTCGATCTTATGCACCAGTGAGGCTTAGCTCTTCTTTAGAACCCCGTCATCAGTAGATTGTAATAGCTTACTTTGTTTATGTAATATATAGTTTAATGTGAGATAGGGTTCCCCCTACATTTTGCCGGTTAAAAAAAATAAAAATAAAAAAATAAAAAAATAAAAAGTACAAAATCTAATTTAAAATTTGGTATAAAACTATTTTTAGATAGTATAGTACAATATGTTTGATTTAATACTAGCAATTGACCCTGCCCGCACGGACGGACCATTAGATGATCAAAAATCTTTTTTGTTTTGTACACACGCGTAATTGTTAAACATGGTTCAATAATATGTGCACCAAATTATAGTATATGTATGTTATGCACATGATGTTATTGATTATAGCTTAATTTTATCTCCTATACTTTTCTAGTTTGAATATGATATGTATACTTATCTTCTTCTTTTTTCTTTTCTTTCCTTTTCTTTTTTATTTCTTTTTTTAAAACTTACAAATGGCAATAATCATCATATTTCATTCATAATTATTAAATGTGAATTGTCTATTGAACTCCCCCTACTCTTTCCACATTCTGCACCACCACCACTACATTCATTCATATTTATTTATGATATGGTTAAAAATAGGATTAAATCGGGGCCGTTCAAATCGGACACGAATCTTAAAGCTCAGGGGTAAAACGGTAATTTCACCTACTAACGGGTCTGAAATGGGAACTGGGTCTTTATTCAAAGCCCAATAACACATAAAACGGATCTGTCTCAACTGGGTGCGGGTTTCAACCCGTGGCGAACCCAGTCCAGCAGGGTAGAATTAGGGTTCCTGATTAATACTAACCAACGGCCCTGATTCACATCTATCCTTTCACTGGGAATTAGGGATTACATTCCTAATCTGATCACAGGGATTACATTCCTTATTTGATCACAGGGATTACATTCCTTATCTGATCCCTAAGGCGACTATAAATACCCCCAATCCACCACCATTAAGAGGTAATCAATCTTTTGCCAATTTACGCTCTTTCATAATCATTCCTGATTACTGACTTGAACGTCGGAGGGTGCGTCGCCGGGATCAACCCCGGTGTCTCGCACTTTTTGCAGGTAAACGGCGGGAGTCAACGGTCAAACCCCGGCGGAACAGGTTTCAGGTTTGCTATTCAAGTTTTCCAAGAATCCACAAATACTATCTGTTTGCCCCCACACCAGATTTAGCAGTAACATGATATGGCTAAAAATAGGATTAAATCGGGGCCGTTCAAATCGGACACGAATCTTAAAGCTCAGGGGTAAAATGGTAATTTCACCTACTAACGGGTCTGAAATGGGAACTGGGTCTTTATTCAAAGCCCAATAACCCATAAAACGGATCTGTCTCAACTGGGTGCGGGTTTCAACCCGCGGCAAACCCAGTCCAGCAGGGTAGAATTAGGGTTCCTGATTAATAGTAATCAACGGCCCTGATTCACATCTATCCTTTCACTGGGAATTAGGGATTACATTCCTTATCTGATCACAGGGATTACATTCCTTATCTGATCACAGGGATTACATTCCTAATCTGATCCCTAAGGCGACTATAAATACCCCATCCACCACCATTAAGAGGTAATCAATCTTTTGCCAATTTACGCTCTTTCATAATCATTCCTGATTACTGACTTGAGCGTCAGAGGGTGCGTCGCTGGGATCAACCCCAGTGTCTCGCACTTTTTGCAGGTAAACGGCAGGAGTCAATGGTCAAACTCCGGCGGAACAGGTTTCAGGTTTGCTATTCAAGTTTTCCAAGAATCCACAAATACTATCTGTTTGCCCCCACACCAGATTTAGCGGTAACAGATTGGCACCGTCTGTGGGAAACGAAAAAGCAACCTGGCCTAACTTCATCAACGATACTAGTTTCAAGTCATGCATCCAAAATAGAAGGGGAAGGCAGCGGTCTCCAACCGAAAAACCACTTCTCTTCTTCCTCTCCCTCCTCCGGTTCAAGGTGCTCCTACTCAACAGGCCCCTTAAGGGTCTCGGGGGTTTGCCCAGGGAGGCTCCCGTCAGAGTCGTCCGAAGCAACATCCTCCTCGCGACCAAGTCACGGGTCCCAATCCTTCAGTTGAATCCCTGACTTCTCAAAGCTCTCCCGAGCGGGATCTTCGTCAAGTAATTGACGACCGTCAAAAGGGGGTCGACCTTAGAACTCGCCTGAATGGATGGCGGGCCCTTGGTCGAGTCCATCAACCCGAGAACTCGGTAGCTTCAAGAATCCGAATCCCCCGACGATCGAGGACTAGAAGATCCCCTCCCCCGAGGAAGCAAAGAGAGTCCCCTCAGCGTCATCGGCGGGGAACTCATTCTCCAGTAAGCCGAGCCACACATAGGGACCGCCAAGCTGGAGAGGCACCAGTCACAAGGGCAGATCTTCAAGACTTCCAAGCGACAGTCTTAAGGGCCCTAAATATCGCCCCAAAGAACGACCAGAGGCCACCTACTCATGAGCCAGCTAGGAGCCACCGCCTTCACACTCTCAGTCCTTGTCCTTCTCCAAGCTACCATCGCCGCAGCCCCAGTCCATCCTCGTACGAAGATGAGTCCCGGGGCTCGGCAAGATATGATCAAAGGTAAGACTCAGTCTACCGCCGTCTCTACGAGATGGAGAGGCGCCTCAGTCGAATTGACAAGGAAGAAGAGCAATGGGTGATAAACCTCCGTCCGAGCAGACCTCCATTCTCCCGCACCATCATGGAGGCTCCCATCCCAGAAAACTTCAAACCGCCTCACTTCGAGACGTATACCGGGGAGTCAGACCCTGCAGATCACATAGAGAGTTTCGAAACTCTCATGATGATCCACCATGCCTCAGACGCCCTCCTCTGCAAGATCTTCCCTGCCACGCTGAAGGGGTCTGCGCGAGAATGGTACTCTCGACTCGCCCCGGCCTCCATCTTCTCATTCGATCAGTTCGAAGGGCTCTTCCTTACTCATTTCGTGAGTAGCCGCCGAGCTGAGAAAACAAGTGTATCTCTGGTGACCCTCAACCAAGAAAAGGGTGAACGCCTAAGAGATTACGTTCGACGCTTCACCGGCGAAGCCCGGTCCATTCCTTCCCTCAACCAGTCAGTAGCCTCTGCAGCATTCAAGCGCAACGTCACTAATGCCAACCTCAGGGCATCCCTTGCCAAGAAGCCTCCTCGGGACTTCTCAGAGCTCCTACTTAGGGTGGAGAAGTACATACGGACGGAAGAGGCTCTCAACCCCCTTGCTCTTGAGGAGACATCCTCCGGGAACAAACGGAAGAACACACGTGAAGAGGGGTCCCAAAAATCCCAGAAGGACAGTAATGGCCAGCGCCGCTTGACTCTACGTTTTGAGAAGTTCACCCCCCTCATTGCTAATATATCAAAAGTCCTTATGGAGGTGGACAAGGAAGGACTACTCCACGCTCCCCCTAGAATGAATACCCCTGGCAAGAAGAGGAACAAAGATAAGTGGTGCCGCTTTCACAGGGACCACGGCCACGACACGGATGATTGTCGGGCTCTGAAGGAGGAGATCGAAGAACTCATACAGCGGGGGCACCTGACCAAGTTCGTCCAAAGAGAGGGGGCCGAGCTTCCCCCCTGAGGAGCAAACAAGCGAACAAAAAAGCCCGCCGAGCCTCAAGACTCAGAATCTCCCAACTCCTCCCAAGAGGTCTTCACCTTATTATAGAAGTAGGATCTTGATTTTCAATAAGGCCGATGCTTGTAACTCGGCCAACAGCATGTAATAATGGCTCGCCCTATTGAAGCGGCCACTTAGTTTATCTCAATAAAACTTTACATTTTTCATTGAAAATTATTGCTCTTGCTTCTTCTTTATCTCTTCGAGTCACATCTACGACTCGTTAAATGGTGAGTTCGGACTCCAGCTTCTTCTACATGACTGCTCCCGCAACTTGCTAAGCTTAAAACGACGAGTTCGGAGTCAAACACTTGGCTCGATTCCGCTTCAAATAACTTTTTAGCGAGTTATAAGTGGTTCGCCATTCAGAATTGCTCCCACAACTGTTGAATCCCTCTAACGACGAGTTCGGAGTCCAACACTTGGCTCGATTTTGCTTCGGATAACTTGCTCTTAAGCGAGTTAGAAGTGGTTCCCCATTCGGAATTGCTCCCACAACCGTTGAATCCCTCTAACGACGAGTTCGGAGTCCAACACTTGGCTCGATTCTGCTTTGGATAACTTGCTCTTAAGCGAGTTAGAAGTGGTTCGCCATTCGGAACTGCTCCTGCAACCGTTGATTCTGTCACTTAAATAGCGTGTTCGGAGCACAACTCTCTCCTAGAGTTCCTCCTCAAACTTGTCTCTCAAATGGCTCTCTCCCAGAGCCGAGCTCTTCACTCCGCTCGCCTCCATAGCGGAGCTCTTCTCGACGAGTTCGGAGCACAACTCTCTCCTAGAGTTCCTCTTCAAACTTGTCTCTCAAATGGCTCTCTCCCAGAGCCGAGCTCTTCACTCCGCTCGCCTCCAAAGCGGAGCTCTTCTCGACGAGTTCGGAGCACAACTCTCTCCTAGAGTTCCTCCTCAAACTTGTCTTTCAAATGGCTCTCCTAATGTCGAGCTCTTCACTCCGCTCGCCTCCAAAGCGGAGATCTTCTGAAACAAGATCGGAGCACAACTCTCTCCTAGAGTTCCTCCTCAAACTCGTCTTTTAGATGGCTCTCCTAGAACCGAGTTCTTCACTCTGCTCGCATTCGAGGTGGACCTCTTCTCAACGAGTTCAGAGCACAACTTTCTCCTAGAGTTGCTCCTCAAACTCACCTTCCAGATGGCCCTCCTAGAGCCGAGCTCTTCACTCCGCTCGCCTCCGAAGCGGACCTCTTCTCAACGAGTTCGGAGCACAACTCACTCCTAGAGTAGCTCCTCAAACTCACCTTCCAGATGGCTCTCCTAGAGCCGAGCTCTTCACTCCGCTCACCTCCGAAGCGGACCTCTTCTCAACGAGTTCAGAGCACAACTCTCTCCTAGAGTAGCTCCTCAAACTCACCTTCCAGATGGCCCTCCTAGAGCCGAGCTCTTCACTCCGCTCACCTCCGAAGCGGACCTCTTCTCAACGAGTTCGGAGCACAACTCTCTCCTAGAGTTCCTCCTCAAACTTGTCTCTCAAATGGCTCTTTTCCAGAGCCAGGCTCTTCACTCCGCTCGCCTCCAAAGCGGAGCTCTTCTCGACGAGTTCGGAGCACAACTCTCTCCTAGAGTTCCTCCTCAAACTTGTCTCTCAAATGGCTCTCCTAATGCCGAGCTCTTCACTCCGCTCGCCTCCAAAGCGGAGATCTTCTCAAACAAGATCAGAGCACAACTCTCTCCTAGAGTTCCTCCTCAAACTCGTCTTCCAGATGGCTTTCCTAGAACCGAGCTCTTCACTCCGCTCGCCTCCGAAGTGGACCTCTTCTCAACGAGTTCGGAGCACAACTCTCTCCTAGAGTTGCTCCTCAAACTCACCTTCCAGATGGCCCTCCTAGAGCCGAGCTCTTCACTCCGCTCACCTCCGAAGCGGACCTCTTCTCAACGAGTTCGGAGCACAACTCTCTCCTAGAGTAGCTCCTCAAACTCACCTTCCAGATGGCTCTCCTAGAGCCGAGCTCTTCACTCCGCTCGCCTCCGAAGCAGACCTCTTCTCAACGAGTTCGGAGCACAACTCTCTCCTAGAGTAGCTCCTCAAACTCACCTTCCAGATGGCTCTCTTAGAGCCGAGCTCTTCACTCCGCTCGCCTCCGAAGCGGACCTCTTCTCAACAAGTTCGGAGCTCACAACTCTCCCCTAGAGTTGCTCCTTGCACTCACTTCAAAGAATGGGTCTTCCCATGGCTCTTATGAGGATCTTCCTAGCACCTCTTCTCCACCCTTAGGAGTGGAGCTCCTCTTCAAAAATATCCAAAACCAAACACAACAGAGGCAGAGCTCCGGAGCTCTTCACCTCTCCCATATGCCGACCCCCTTCCTCGTCGAGCTCCGACCCATCCTCTCAAGCCGAAGAGCAGAGGCAGAGCTCCGACCCATCCTCTCGAGCCGAAGAGCAGAGGCAGAGCTCTGACCCATCCTCTCGAGATACCGAGCTACTATGGGCAGAAGGGGAATTACCGAGCCACCGAGCCGAGTGGACGAGGTACCGACCTCCACATATAGAGAAAAATTCTACAGAGCCGGCTTCACTGTTGGATCATGCCAAAAAACGTGCTAGAACATGATGAACGGCTCAGATCGCGCCACGTCTCCACAAAACAACAAGATAACGTTTTCTCGAAATTTGAGCCACCTGTCTCATGATCCGCGCCATGATCGTGATCAACCACCCCGATTGAGCCACGTAGCTCGGATCTGAAATCCGAGCTACCGAACTAACGAAGTGCAAAGTGACAAAAATGTGCCTCAAAATCCGTGCTCGGATTTGCCGAACAAGAAGCAGCGAGAAAGAAGAAGAAGAAGAAGAGAGGGTCGGGGTCGACCCGTTAAGGGATCCAAACCCATAACCCACTTCAGCACTCTCTTCTTTTCTTCCAATTTCCCGCCAAAACCAAAAAAAAAAACAACTCACTTCTTCTTCTCCACCGAGCATCCATGCGAAACAAACCCAACCGAGCTCCCCCCTCCGCGAACTCCCCGCCGAACCACACCTTCGACGAGCTCCCAAATTCGTAGCGACACTCGAAGGGCGAAAAGACGAGGAAGGAGGGAGAAAGGCGAAGGAGAAGAAAGAAGAAAAGGACAGAGCGGAAAAAAATAAATAAATAAATAAATAAATTCCCACGTGGCAGACGTGGCTTCATCTCCAAGCTTCGGCAATTGCCGAGGCGCCGAGCCGAGCGGACGATGTACCGACCTTGTAATTGGAGACAAAACCTGCCGACCCACATGATCCGACCGATCGTCTCAAAATTCGCGTCACGACACGATCGACGTCCAGAAATGCGCCACGTGTCCAGAACGTGATCTGCTTTGCGATGCGCGCACATCTGATCATGATCGACGCTCAGAAACATGACGCGTGTCCAGGTAATATTTAATTTATTTATTTATTTATTTATTTGTTTTAATTATTTAAAAAATCCGAAAAAATATTTAAAAAATCGAAAAAAATTAATTAAAAATTCTAAAAATAATTATTAATTCAAAAAAATTATTTTTAAATTCTGAAAAAAAATAATTATTAAATTATAATAATTAATTAATATTTTCGATAATTAATTATTTAATTCGGAAAATGAATAAAAAATTCAAAAAAATGAGAAAAAATTCAGAAAAATCTGGAAAAATCACCAAAAATCCAGAAAATTCTAAGAATGTTTTTGGATATTTTACAAGCCCAGAATAACACTGTTACATCCCGAGCAAGATCCAAACACCTTTAAGAACACCGATAAAATCCCGTACGCCATTATAACAACAAAAATACTCCTCGAAGACTGTAAAACTCAGTCTCCGGGAGTGGGGGGCTCGTGATATGACTAAAAATAGGATTAAATCGGGGCCGTTCAAATCGGACACGAATCTTAAAGCTCACGGGTAAAACGGTAATTTCACCTACTAACGGGTCTGAAATGGAAACTGGGTCTTTATTCAAAGCCCAATAATCCATAAAACGGATCTGTCTCAACTGGGTGCGGGTTTCAACCCGCGGCAAACCCAGTCTAGCAGGGTAGAATTAGGGTTCCTGATTAATACTAATCAACGGCCCTGATTCACATCTATCCTTTCACTGGAAATTAGGGATTACATTCCTAATCTGATCACAGGGATTACATTCCTTATCTGATCACAGGGATTACATTCCTAATCTGATCCCTAAGGCGACTATAAATATCTCCCATCCATCACCATTAAGAGGTAATCAATCTTTTGCCAATTTACGCTCTTTCATAATCATTCCTGATTACTGACTTGAGCGTCGGAGGGTGCGTTGCCGGGATCAACCCCGGTTTCTTGCACTTTTTGCAGGTAAACGGCAGGATTCAACGGTCAAACTCCGACGGAACAGGTTTCAGGTTTGCTATTCAAGTTTTCCAAGAATCCACAAATACTATCTGTTTGCCCCCACACCAGATTTAGCGGTAACAATTTATATGTAATAATTATGTAATTGTCTCTTTGTATTCTTTGTAAGCCTATAAATAGGCCATTGGGTGAATCATTTGTATACACATGAAAAACCTATGAATGAGAATAATCTTCTTTCCTCTCGTCTTTATTTCCTTTGTTTATTGTTTCTATTATTTTACAACACGTTATCAGCACGATGTCTCGAAGAAAGGCCGCTGGTTTAATCACGACAAGAAAGGTATGTCGCCAAAATTAACAAGTTGCTTGATAATTGATTTATTCATGATCCGTGTGCCATTGTTGTTAAGATCCGTATGCCTTCAATTTTATTTCATTTGATTTATGATATCATGAATTCTTTTGATTCATTTGCATGATTTAGTTTAGATCTGATGATTAGATTTGATTCTCACTTAGATCTAGGGTTAGGGTTTGTACCGTGACTGTACAAATCAACCTAGCTTTAGATCTAATATTGTTATGGGTTAGTATTGTACTCTTGTGATGGCTTTTGGAAATAGATTGCTTATCCACATGTTTCTTTTGTTTGTCACTTTCATCAAATTCAGAGGCGTTTACGTATAAATTTTCAATTTTATTTACATCTATATCCTAGTTTAACATTGTTGGATCTTGTGAGAATTCGTTGTTTTGCATGGTAAATTTCAATTCCTTTTTAATAGGGAAAGTGTGCCTTTTGATGCTCATAATGTACTAGAATAGTTTTTGTCAAACTAAATTTTGTTCTCTTGAAATAATCTAAGTAATTTATCCTCTGGCAATGCTCGTTGGGTAAATCTTATTCAGCGATAAATCTCAAAGATGGAACTACGATATTTAAAAAATACATATTTCTTTTCCTAGTACTTCCTAAGCACATTTTGATGTAAAAACTGGAAGAGACTCTTGATCAATATAGATGAGTATGGTTGTATAAATGTCCCGAAGCGTGCATTAGCTGCACTGCGCTTTAAATAATTTTGGGGTAGATCTGAATATGATTGTTATATGTTGATCTATTGGTAATAAGTAGAAAATAATTGGAATCCTTGATGCTTTTAGATTTTTGTGATTTAGTTTCTTGTTGATGAATTATTTCAGATCTTATTAATTTTAGGTTCTGATTTTATTAAATTGAGTTTGAGATTTCATTTGGTAAAGTAATTCGATTAATTGATTGTTGATTAAACAATATTTGTTAAAAAGCATATATTTTGTGAGATGCAGTTTAAGTGACTTTGATTTTCGGCTACTTCAACTATTCGAGATTATGAATATGTATCAATCCAATATCCAAGTTGGGAATATATGTCTTGCAGACAGTGCTACTACACACACCATTCTTAAAGATAAGAAATATTTTTCTAATCTGAGAAATGATCAAGCACATGTCAATACCATATCAGGGTGTGCAAAGATAATTGAAGGCTCCGGAAGAGCAAATTTTATAATGCTAGAAGGCACAAAATTCATAATTGAAAATGCATTATTTTCGCCTAAGTCTCAAAGAAACTTATTAAGTTTAAAAGATATTCGTCTAAATGGATATCATATTGAGACTATGAATGAAAGAGGTATTGAATATCTTTGTATTACCTCAACTATGATGGGCAAAAAGTGTGTGTTAGAAAAATTACTAGCTTTCTCATCTGGATTGTATTATACAACTATAAGAATGGTTGAATCATATAATACAGTAAATATGAAGTTTACTGATACTGTAAACCAGAAGTTTACAGATATATTTAAGGTTTGGCATGATCGGTTAGGTCATCCCGGTTCAACGATGATGATGAAAATTATCGAGAAATCATGTGGTCACTCATTGAAAAACCAGAATATTTTTCAATCCCATGAATTTTCTTGTGTTTCTTATTCCAAAGAAAAGTTAATTACAAGGCCCTCACCAGCCAAAATAAAGAACGAATCACTATCATTTTTAGAACGAATTCATGGTGATATATGTAGTCCAATTCATCCCCCGTGTGGACCGTTTTGGTATTTTATGGTTCTAATTGATGCATCAACTCGATGGTCACATGTGTGTTTATTATCATCTCGTAATTTGGCTTTTGCAAGATTACTTGCACAAATAATTCGGTTGCGGGCACATTTTCCTGATTATCCAATAAAGACAATTCGTCTTGATAATGCTAGTGAATTTACATCTCAATCTTTTATGAATTATTGTATGTCAATTGGGATAAAAGTGGAACATCCAGTAGCCTATGTTCACACTCAAAATGGTTTGGCAGAATCATTTATAAAACGGATCCAATGAATTGCTAGACCAATGATTATGAAATCAAATCTCTCCGTTTAGGCTTGGGGACATGCTGTTTTACATGCAGCACAACTTATACGCATCTGGCCGCACAGTTATAATGATAATTCTCCCTTACAATTGGTTCATGATCAGGAACCAAGTATTTCCCATTTACAAATTTTCGGATGTGCGGTATATGTCCCAATTAATCCACCACAGCGCACAAAAATGGGACCTCAAAGGAGGACGGGAATATATGTTGGGTATGAATCTCCATCTATAATCAAGTATATTGAACCGACGACTGGAGATTTATTTACTGCAAGGTTTGCAGATTGTCACTTTGATGAATCACCATTCCCAACATTAGGGGGAGATAATAAACAGGTGGAAAAAGAGATTTCATGAAATGAATTATCATTGAAAAGTTTAGATCCTCGAACAAAAAAAAGTGAATTAGAAGTTCAAAGGATAATTCATTTGCATGGTATTGCAAATCAACTGCCAGATGCATTTACTGACCACAAAAGAGTAACAAAATCTCATATTCCAGCTGTAAATGCTCCTGTCAAAATTCATGTCCCTGAAGGACAACCTATAATTGCTAGTGAGTCTAAGGCACGCTTGGAGCGTGGTAGACCACTTGGTTCCAAAGATAAACATCCTTGAAAAAGAAAATGAGTAAATAACCATGATTGTCAAATCGAGGATGTCTCTCCAGAAGAGACCATTGACATAGTTAATAATGAAGAGAATCAGGTGCCTGAAATTAATGAAAATGAAGAGATCTCGATTAACTATGTCATTACGGGAAGAAGATGGGACCGGAATAATATAATTGTCGACAATATTTTTGTATATAATATAGCGCGCGATATCATAAATGAAAACGAGGATCATGAACCTACCTCTGTGGAAGAGTGTAGAAATAGAAATGATTGGCCAAAATGGAAAGAGGCAATTAAGTCTGAATTAGACTCGTTTGAAAAACGAGGCGTTTTTGGACCTGTAGTCCGAACACCAAAAGAGATCAAACCAGTAGGCTATAAATGGGTATTTGTACAAAAAAGAAATGAACGAAATGAGATTACTAGATATAAAGCACGGCTTGTCGCACAAGGTTTTACCCAGATGCCTAGTGTTGATTATGAAGAAACATATTCTCATGTGGTGGATGCAATAACATTTCGATATTTGATATGTCTGGCAGTGCATGAAAGACTTAAAATGCACCTCATGGATGTGGTCACGGCCTATTTGTATGGTTCGTTAGACCATGATATATATATGAAAATCCCTAAAGGATTTAAAGTGCCAGAAGCACATAATGATAATTTCAGAGAAATTTACTCAGTTAAGTTAAACAAAACGTTATATGGATTGAAACAATCAGGACGGATGTGGTATAACCGTCTGAGTGAATTTTTAATAAAAGAGAGTTATAATAATGATCCTATATGCCCATGTGTGTTTATAAAAAGTTTAGGATCAAAATTTGTTATAATTGCTGTTTATGTTGATGATTTAAATATCATCGGAACTCCTGAAGAGTTATTACAAGCCGTGCAATGTTTAAAGAGAGAATTTGAAATGAAAGTCCTTGGAAAAACAAGATATTTTTTAGGTCTTCAAATTGAACATTTGAAAGATGAGATCTTCTTGCATCAATTTCGCTTATCTGGAAAAAGTACTTAAAAGGATTTACATAGATAAAGCTCATCCCTTAAGTACTCCCATGGTAGTGAGGTCATTAGATGTTAATAAAGATGTGTTTAGACCTCGTGAGGAACATGAAGTACTACTTGGTCCTGAAGTACCATATCTTAGTGCCATTGGAGCATTGATGTATCTTGCTAACAATACACGTCCTGATATATCTTTTGCGGTAAATTTATTGGCAAGATATAGTTCCTAACCAACTCGAAGACATTGGAATGGTGTGAAACATATATTTAGATATCTTCGAGGGACCATGGATATGGGCTTGTATTATTCTAACCTGTCCAAATCAGATTTAATTGGGTATGCAAATGTAGGATATTTATCTGACCCACATAAAGCCCGATCTCAATCAGGATATGTGTTCACCTGCGGAGGAACAGCAATTTCATGGCGTTCTATAAAGCAAACACTAGTAGCAACTTCAACTAATTATGCAGAAATATTGGCAATCCACGAGGCAAGTCATGAATGTGTTTGGTTGAGGTCGATATCTCAATATATCCGGGGAACGTGTGGCCTTTCAGTTGATAAAGATATCCCCACAACGTTATTTGAAGATAATACAGCTTTAAAGCTCAATAAAAGGAGGGTCACATCAAAGGCGATCAGTCGAAACATATTTCACCAGAAATTCTTCTTCATTCATGTTTCAATTAAAAGGGTGAAATTATTGTTAACCAAATAGAATCAAGCGACTATCCAGAAGATTACTCGCTATGACCCTATCACCCCAACTTTTGGAAAGGATGGTAGAATTGATCGAGATTCGAGATACGACTTTTGAAAGACCTAATCGGATGATCTCGTTAGGGGGAGAAATGATATGCGCTGCACTCTTTTTCCCTTCACCAAGTTTTGTCCCACTGGGTTTTCTTGGTAAGGTTTTTAACGAGGTAGCATCTTCATTGCATATTATTGTTAAAGATTATGTACTCTTTTCCTTCACTAGGGTTTTTCCCATTTGGGTTTTACCTAGTAAGGTTTTAACGAGACATATTCTTATTTACATTCAATAGACATTCAAGAGGGAGTGTTATAAGTAAATTATTAAGTGTGAATTGTTTATTGAACTCCCCCCACTCTTTCCACATTCTCCACCACCACCACTACATTCATTCATATTTATTTATATGTAATAATTATGTAATTGTCTCTTTGTATTCTTTGTAAGCCTATAAATAGGCACTACAAAAGAAACACGATTTCCCGGCGGTTTTTTAGGGCTTTACCGGCGTTTTTTTTCACCGGTGAAACTTTCACCGGCGTTTATAATAGCGCCGGAAGTAATGCCGCCGAAGCGGGCGTCGCTGAAACGAAGGGGTCTACACCGGCGGTTTTAATGGACGCCGGTAAATGCGAAAGATACACCGGCGGTCATAAAACGCCGGTGTATGTCGGTCTCTGAGTGCCGTTCTTTTACCCCTATATACATCCACCGGCGGTCGTAAACCGTCGGTGTTTGTACATTCACCGGCGTTTATAGAAACGCCGGTGTAGAACGAACGTATACCGGCGGTCATAGAGCGCCGGTGTATATGAGTTTATGAGTGCCCGGGTTTCCCTACTTACAATCCCCGGCGCGTCCAAAAACGTCGGTGTATTTATAAACACCGGCATTTTCGAAAACGCCGGTGTTCGTCGGTGCCGTTACAGCTGACGACATTCACCGGCGTGTGTGAAAACGCCGGTATATCGCATACTCAAACAAATTGATTAGATAGACCGGCGTTTTTAAAAGGCCGGTCTAGCTATGCCCGTTTATTTTCGATACTCCGATTTTCTGTTCGATTTCAATTCACAGTTTCATTTACAAAACCTGTAAACTAATTCACAACTGATTCAACTAATTTCGTTGCATATTACTGCGCAAATCACAACCACACAAGAATAATTAAAGATAATCAAGTTTCACACGTGTCATATCAACGTCCAAATTCATTGATTAATTAACAGTGTCATAATTAACAAAATAATATAGGGACTAACATCCCAAATATCCAAACAAACGAGTATGACAAATATCCAAAATATCCCAAATTAAAAGTCTGACATAACTCTCATAAAAAAAAAACCAGTCTGACATAACAACAGCAAGGAGGAGGACATAAGAACAACAACCATACAGCAAGGAGGACATAAGAACAGCAAGGAGGACCGCAGATTCATACCCCTCGAGTAGCTTCAGCTCTGATCATCAGAATTTCCTTCATCTGGGCGACCGCCCTGTGAAAAAAAAAACAATAGTTTAATTCAACAGTAAACCACAATACAGAATATACATATTTTTTGAACTTGCAAAAAGAACTACCTGTATCTTAAATTATAAGATGAAAGTACCAATTCCAAATGGAATTGTTAATGATATATACAGAGGTAAGATAATTACATTGCAATGCTAAAAATCTAGTACTTAATTTTGTTTTTAAATATATCTAAAATAACAAAACAAATGAAAATTCAGTATCTAACTTGAAACCTTTATATTCTCCTCTTATTGGGAATATCCACTATCTAAAACAGTAAAACAAATGAAAATTCAGTATCTAAGCATGTCTTTCATGGATTGTTCAGACAATCCATGAAACTGTCATCGTGGACGGAAACCAAATATAAGAAAAATAAGAAAAATAAGATAGGGCTCATATCAAGTATATTTTTAGGGAACTGTCATCGTGGAAGGAAACCAAATATAGAAGCCAGAAATGGAAACAGAAAGAAGAATGGTAGAGACTTTGGATACACCAGGCTAACATAGCGGCATTTTCCTCATCTCTCTCTCATCCCTTGTTTCCCTTTAGCACACGAACACAAAGAGACATCAGCAACAACAGCAAGAGTGACAAGAACAACAATAATAATAAATTATTATGAACAAGATGTCTCATATGGGTTTCCAGATCTCCACTCGAGCCCTCTTTTTCTAATCACAGCCCAATTAAGAACATAGACAACAGCCACTAAACAATCCAATCACAGCCGTACCAAAATTTGCCATCCTGGATCTTAATGAAATAAGATTCATTAACAGGGAAAGAAAATGAGGATGGTAGCAGCATACTTAGTTTGGAAGTGAACCCATTTTTTGTTAAAAAATCATGCCTAAGATGGCAATCAGGTTATCTAACAGTATCTGAAAATGAAAATACCCATTATCTGAGCGTATATGTTGCTCTACTAATTCTTTAGCCCAACTAAATCTAAAACCCAATTGTTGTGCATATCCGGCCGGAGGATTTTGGCATACGTACCTATACCATCCTCAGTTCACAGTGAACCCATTTTGGTTGGCAAAAAACATGCATGCCAAGATGACAATCAGATGCATGAAAATAAGCTTCACTAATAGTAAAAGAAGATGAGGATGCTAGCAGCATACTTAGTTTGGAAGTGTACCCATTTTTGGTTAAAAAATCATGCCACAGATGGCAATCAGGTTACTTTAACTGTATCTTAAAATGAAAATTTCCAATGTCTGAGCTTATATGTTGCTCTACTACTTCTTTAGCCCAACCAAATCTAAAATCCAATTGTTGTGCATATCCGGCCGGAGGCCTTTGGCATACGTACCTATAGCATCCACACAGCACAGTGAACCCATTTTGGTCAAAAAAACATGCATGCCAAGAAGACAATCAGATGCATGAAAATAAGCTTCATTAACAGTGAAAGAACAATCAGATGCTAGCAGCATACTGAGTTTGGAAGTGAACCCATTTTTGGTTAAAAAATCATGCCACAGATGGCAATCAGTTTACTTTAACTGTATCTTAAAATGAAAATTTCCAATGTCTAAGCATATATGTTGCTCTACTACTTCTTTAGCCCAACCAAATCTAAAATCCAATTGTTGTGCATATCCGGCCGGAGGCCTTTGGCATACGTACCTATAGCATCCTCACAGCACAGTGAACCCATTTTGGTCAAAAAAACAAGCATGCCAAGAAGACAACCAGATGCATGAAAATCAGCTTCATTAACAGTGAAAGAACAATCAGATGCTAGCAGCATACTGAGTTTGGAAGTGAACCCATTTTTGGTTAAAAAATCATGCCACAGATGGCAATCAGGTTACTTTAACTGTATCTTAAAATGAAAATTTTCAATGTCTAAGCTTATATGTTGCTCTACTACTTCTTTAGCCCAACCAAATCTAAAATCCAATTGTTGTGCATATCCGGCCGGAGGCCTTTGGCATACGTACCTATAGCATCCTCACAGCACAGTGAACCCATTTTGGTCAAAAAAACATGCATGCCAAGAAGACAACCAGATGCATGAAAATCAGCTTCATTAACAGTGAAAGAACAATCAGATGCTAGCAGCATACTGAGTTTGGAAGTGAACCCATTTTTGGTTAAAAAATCATGCCACAGATGGCAATCAGGTTACTTTAACTGTATCTTAAAATGAAAATTTCCAATGTCTAAGCTTATATGTTGCTCTACTACTTCTTTAGCCCAACCAAATCTAAAATCCAATTGTTGTGCATATCCGGCTGGAGGCCTTTGGTATACGTACCTATAGCATCCTCACAGCACAGTGAACCCATTTTGGTCAAAAAAACATGCATGCCAAGAAGACAACCAGATGCATGAAAATCAGCTTCATTAACAGTGAAAGAACAATCAGATGCTAGCAGCATACTGAGTTTGGAAGTGAACCCATTTTTGGTTAAAAAATCATGCCACAGATGGCAATCAGGTTACTTTAACTGTATCTTAAAATGAAAATTTCCAATGTCTAAGCTTATATGTTGCTCTACTACTTCTTTAGCCCAACCAAATCTAAAATCCAATTGTTGTGCATATCCGGCCGGAGGCCTTTGGCATACGTACCTATAGCATCCTCATAGCACAGTGAACCCATTTTGGTCAAAAAAACATGCATGCCAAGAAGACAACCAGATGCATGAAAATCAGCTTCATTAACAGTGAAATAACAATCAGATGCTAGCAGCATACTGAGTTTGGAAGTGAACCCATTTTTGGTTAAAAAATCATGCCACAGATGGCAATCAGGTTACTTTAACTGTATCTTAAAATGAAAATTTCCAATGTCTAAGCTTATATGTTGCTCTACTACTTCTTTAGCCCAACCAAATCTAAAATCCAATTGTTGTGCATATCCGGCCGGAGGCCTTTGGCATACGTACCTATAGCATCCTCACAGCACAGTGAACCCATTTTGGTCAAAAAAACATGCATGCCAAGAAGACAACCAGATGCATGAAAATCAGCTTCATTAACAGTGAAAGAATAATCAGATGCTAGCAGCATACTGAGTTTGGAAGTGAACCCATTTTTGGTTAAAAAATCATGCCACAGATGGCAATCAGGTTACTTTAACTGTATCTTAAAATGAAAATTTCCAATGTCTAAGCTTATATGTTGCTCTACTACTTCTTTAGCCCAACCAAATCTAAAATCCAATTGTTGTGCATATCCGGCCGGAGTCCTTTGGCA
Source organism: Hemerocallis citrina (assembly GCA_017893485.1). Lineage (NCBI taxonomy): Eukaryota > Viridiplantae > Streptophyta > Magnoliopsida > Asparagales > Asphodelaceae > Hemerocallis > Hemerocallis citrina. The sequence goes on along the minus strand of CM030359.1, from coordinate 305,023,543 downwards.
TACGTACCTATAGCATCCTCACAGCACAGTGAACCCATTTTGGTCAAAAAAACATGCATGCCAAGAAGACAACCAGATGCATGAAAATCAGCTTCATTAACAGTGAAAGAACAATCAGATGCTAGCAGCATACTGAGTTTGGAAGTGAACCCATTTTTGGTTAAAAAATCATGCCACAGATGGCAATCAGGTTACTTTAACTGTATCTTAAAATGAAAATTTCCAATGTCTAAGCTTATATGTTGCTCTACTACTTCTTTAACCCAACCAAATCTAAAATCCAATTGTTGTGCATATCCGGCCGGAGGCCTTTGGCATACGTACCTATAGCATCCTCACAGCACAGTGAACCCATTTTGGTCAAAAAAACATGCATGCCAAGAAGACAACCAGATGCATGAAAATCAGCTTCATTAACAGTGAAAGAACAATCAGATGCTAGCAGCATACTGAGTTTGGAAGTGAACCCATTTTTGGTTAAAAAATCATGCCACAGATGGCAATCAGGTTACTTTAACTGTATCTTAAAATGAAAATTTCCAATGTCTAAGCTTATATGTTGCTCTACTACTTCTTTAGCCCAACCAAATCTAAAATCCAATTGTTGTGCATATCCGGCCGGAGGCCTTTGGCATACGTACCTATAGCATCCTCACAGCACAGTGAACCCATTTTGGTCAAAAAAACATGCATGCCAAGAAGACAACCAGATGCATGAAAATTAGCTTCATTAACAGTGAAAGAACAATCAGATGCTAGCAGCATACTGAGTTTGGAAGTGAACCCATTTTTGGTTAAAAAATCATGCCACAGATGGCAATCAGGTTACTTTAACTGTATCTTAAAATGAAAATTTCCAATGTCTAAGCTTATATGTTGCTCTACTACTTCTTTAACCCAACCAAATCTAAAATCCAATTGTTGTGCATATCCGGCCGGAGGCCTTTGGCATACGTACCTATAGCATCCTCACAGCACAGTGAACCCATTTTGATCAAAAAAACAAGCATGCCAAGAAGACAACCAGATGCATGAAAATCAGCTTCATTAACAGTGAAAGAACAATCAGATGCTAGCAGCATACTGAGTTTGGAAGTGAACCCATTTTTGGTTAAAAAATCATGCCACAGATGGCAATCAGGTTACTTTAACTGTATCTTAAAAATTAAAATTTCCAATGTCTAAGCTTATATGTTGCTCTACTACTTCTTTAACCCAACCAAATCTAAAATCCAATTGTTGTGCATATCCGGCCGGAGGCCTTTGGCATACGTACCTATAGCATCCTCACAGCACAGTGAACCCATTTTGATCAAAAAAACAAGCATGCCAAGAAGACAACCAGATGCATGAAAATCAGCTTCATTAACAGTGAAAGAACAATCAGATGCTAGCAGCATACTGAGTTTGGAAGTGAACCCATTTTTGGTTAAAAAATCATGCCACAGATGGCAATCAGGTTACTTTAACTGTATCTTAAAATGAAAATTTCCAATGTCTAAGCTTATATGTTGCTCTACTACTTCTTTAACCCAACCAAATCTAAAATCCAATTGTTGTGCATATCCGGCAGGAGGCCTTTGGCATACGTACCTATAGCATCCTCACAGCACAGTGAACCCATTTTGGTCAAAAAAACATGCATGCCAAGAAGACAACCAGATGCATGAAAATCAGCTTCATTAACAGTGAAAGAACAATCAGATGCTAGCAGCATACTGAGTTTGGAAGTGAACCCATTTTTGGTTAAAAAAATCATGCCACAGATGGCAATCAGGTTACTTTAACTGTATCTTAAAATGAAAATTTCCAATGTCTAAGCTTATATGTTGCTCTACTACTTCTTTAGCCCAACCAAATCTAAAATCCAATTGTTGTGCATATCCGGCCGGAGGCCTTTGGCATACGTACCTATAGCATCCTCACAGCACAGTGAACCCATTTTGGTCAAAAAAACATGCATGCCAAGAAGACAACCAGATGCATGAAAATTAGCTTCATTAACAGTGAAAGAACAATTAGATGCTAGCAGCATACTGAGTTTGGAAGTGAACCCATTTTTGGTTAAAAAATCATGCCACAGATGGCAATCAGGTTACTTTAACTGTATCTTAAAATGAAAATTTCCAAAGTATCTTAAAAATACGAATAGGGCTCATATCAAGTGTAGTTTTAAGGAATTGTCATCGTGGAAGGAAACCAAATATAGAAGCCAGAAAGAGGAATGGTAGAAAATGAGGATACACCAGGCTAACATAGCGGCATTTTCCTCATCTCTCTCTCATCCCTTCATTCCCTTCAGCACACGAACACATAGAGACATCAGCAACAATAGCAAGAGCGACAAGAACAACAATAATAATAAATTATTATGAACAAGATGTCTCTATATGGGTTTCCAGTTCTCCACTCCAACTCGTCTCTTTCTAATCACAGCCCAATTAAGAACAATTGTTCACAGTCACTGTTAAAGAAACATATATGCTCAGATTATGGAAATTTTCATTTTCAGATACTGTTAAAGAAGCTGATTTCATGCATCTGATTGCTATCTTTGGCATGATTTTTTAACCAAAATGGGTTCACTTCCAAACTAAGTATGCTGCTAGCATCCCAAAATCCTCCAAATCAGAACAACAACACGGCTGAACAAACCTTGTTTGCAGGTCATACAATGTCATCTACACCATGTTATGTGCCAAAGTGGTGTTGGTCATTCAATGCATGAACGACACGTATTAGTTGTTTGTGAGTATGCAATAGGGTGCAGCTATGAACATGGCTCATATCAAGTGTAGTATTTTGGACTGTCATCGTGGAAGGAAACCAATTTAATATAGAAGCCATATATGGAGCCAGAAAGAGGGATGGTAGAGAATGAGGATACACCAGGCTAACATAGCGGCATTTTCCTCAACTCTCTCTCATCCCTTCATTCTCTTCAACACACGCACACAAAGAGACATCAGCAACAACAGCAAGAGGGGGTTGGTCCAACAATAAGTGTAGATTATAATAAACGAGATGTCTCTATTTAGGTTTCCAGATCTCCACTCCAGCCCTTTCTTTCTAATCACAACCCACTTAAGAAACATAGACGAAATGCTTATAGACGACAGCCACAATGCAGACTCACAAACACTAGTACGTGTCTTTCATGCATTCAAGACCATAATCTCTTTTAAAATACCAATTTAAAGACTTACTGATGTTTTTTTGACAGTGGGCGGTGTGCTACCCTCACTCTCATATGTTTGACTGCCACTATTATTTAGTGGCTGCTCATCCCCATGGCTCTCGTTGCCATCATTTATATTTACCCTCTTTCCAGGCCTCGGCATGTTGTACCTGTCAAGGATTCGATAACTTCCTTAGAGATGCAAATTTAATTAATAACATGTTTATAATAACTATCATAAAACATGTACTTTAGTAGGATTAACAAACCAACATAATTGTAAAAAAATAAAAAAAATGAGATTTGTAACAGATTAAATTACAACAATAGTTTGGTTCAAATGACACTAAGCATAGTTTAATGTAAATAATAACAAGCAGTAGAAAATAGAAATATAATTAAACCGGTGTATTAAATTCACAATGAACATATTCGAAATTACAGACATAATATTACAACAAAATTTAAGACATAAAATTACAGACATATAATAAACACAATTGAAAATCATGTAAACTACAATACGACATCTTCCAGTACATCGCCCTCTTCTCCATCCTTGCGGAGCCAAGTCCCGCAAATTCCAACATCGGTTGTGTTTACATCAAACACAGGAAACTCAGAAGCAATGTAACTGTTCATGACTTCACCGTCTTCATCGTCTGAAGTATCGCCCAGTTGGAATACATCTCTTGGTTGCATAGGGAGAGCCACATACGATTTTGGCAGGGTTGGATCTTCAATGTAGAACACTTGTTGCACTTGGGATGGAAACACAAATGGCTCATGGCTAATGTGTGTACCGATGTGAATCAATTTTGAGAAGTTTACATCTGTGAAGCCAAGCTTATCTTTGTTGTTAGCAAAATTCCTATCAAACTCAGTCCAATCCCCACGAAATAAGACAACACGGAAATGGCCAAAATAATTCAACTCAATGATATCGATGTGGTTCCACTGTATTCGATTTAAATTCAAAAGCAACTTACTTTCGAAATGGTTCCACTGATGCATGGTGGTCTAGCACATATCGATGTGCCTGTTCCCACGCTAAGCTATCGAGCTCAAATGCATCAACTTTACCAACAGTAGTGCCAGCGGTATCAAAAAGATATTGAGCACCATCAAGGTTGGAAATGTCTGGATTTCTACGTGGTCTACTGGAAGATGTCTCCACACCAGACAAATACCTGGAAAAAAAAATGTGAGCACTCCTCTGATAGATATCCCTGGGCTATTGACCCTTCAGGATATGCTCTATTTTTCACATAACCCTTTAGGCAGTATATGTACCTGAACATGTACAATTAATAAATTAGAGCGGATTAGGGGATTAAAAGAAATAAGCTTTTGAAAATTCAATTTCGTAAGATGAATGAATTCTTTTACCTCTCAATGGGGTACATCCACCGATAGTGAACAGGACCGCCGATTCTGGCTTCACCAGCAAGGTGGATTATCAAGTGAATCATTATAGTGAAGAACGATGGAGGAAATATCATCTCCATTTTACTAAGTGTCAATGCCGCCTGCTGCTCCAATTGGTCCAGATCTTCAACACGAAGCATTCTTGAGCAAATACCTTTATATATGCTACAAAGATCTTTCAGGACAGTAGTGACTTGCTCACACATTGAAGACCTAAGGGCCACAGGAAGGAGATCCTGCATTAGGATGTGGTAGTCGTGCGACTTTAGAACCTGTAGCCTCTTCTCTTTAAAGTTGACACATCTTGCCATGTTAGAAGAATAGCCATCAGGGACTTTAAGTTCCAGTAGTACTTTGCAAAACAATTCCAACTCCGATTTTGACATTGAATAGATTGCAGGAGGTAGGAGTACTTTCCCGTTCGGTAATTCTTCTGGGTGCAACTCATGTCGGATGCCCATTGACTTCAAATCAAGTCGGCTCTTGAGATTGTCCTTTGTCTTTCAATCATCTCCCATAACTGTTCCTATACAATTTTCACCAATATTTTTTCCGATATGCATCACATCTAAATTATGTCGCAATAAGTTGAATTCCCAATACAGCAACTTGAAGAAAATACTCTTCTTCTTCCATGCACCTAAACTCGTCATGTTTTGATCCTCATCTTCGCCATATAGATCGGTCTCCTCACCTTGCTCCGGCCTTGCCCTTTTCTTGCCCTTTGTCCTGACTTCTGGTTCTTTTCCATATTTGAATTGATGACCATCTACCCGCCTCAAAATATCTGAACCAGAAGAAGACCCAGGAGCATGTTCCCACTCGTCGGTACCATCAAATGTCGCTGCCTCTGCCCGAAATATATGTGTGTCAGGCAACCATCTCCTATGACCCATATAGCAAAACTTTCTGCCATTGTACAACCATCTTGAACTAGTTTGGTCAGCACAACATGGACATGCATAACGTCCTTTAGTACTATATCCAGATAAATTTGCATATGCTGGAAAATCATTGATTGTCCAAGACAACACGGCCCGAAGAGAAAATGTTTCTTTAGCCACAGCATCATAGGTCGGAACACCCACCCACAACTTCTGAAGTTCATCTATTAACGGTTGTAGGTACACATCTATATCATTTCCAGGACCTTTCGGTCCAGGAACTATCATGGACAAAATAAATGAGGACTGCTTCATGCATTTCCAAGGCGGCAAATTGTATGGTATCAACACAACCGGTTATATGCTGTATGTACTACTCATTTGCCTGAAAGGGTTGAAACCATCACTAGCTAGTCCAAGTCTCACATTTCGAGGATCTTCCGCAAAATCAGGATATCTTTCATCAAATTTTTTCCAAGATTGAGAATCAGCAGGATGTCTAAGAATCCCATCATTAGTGCGACCTTCAGCATGCCATTTCATATCAGAAGAAGTTTTCGTAGACATAAACAACCTCTGTAGCCTAGGAATCAGAGGAAAGTAACGCAGTATTTTGGCAGGCTTCTTTTTCCTACTTCGCTTAGTAGATCCACTGGCTCCCTCGTCTTGATTTGGTCTTTCTTTCCATTTCGAAGAACCACACACTTCGCAATTCTCCAGACCTTCCTTACCACTCGTGAAAAGCATACAGTCATTTGGACATACTGCTATCTTCTCATATCCTAGATCGAAAGAACTTAGGAATTTTTTGATTTTATAGGCTGAGTTTGGAATACAGATTTCAGGAAATGCTTCATTCAACAATTCAAGTAGCATAGTGAAGGACTTAGCAGACCACCCGTTTAAATATTTAATCTGAAATAGTCTGACAGTGAATGAGAATTTGAAAAATTTGGCGCAATCGCGGTACAACGGAGTACTAGCATCTTTAAGTAACTTAGCGAAGGATTCTTGCTGCTTATTATTTTCAAGGGTGGGGCCAGACATTTCCTCGTCCACCCCACCACCAATCTGGTTTGTTTCTGTTGACTCATTGTGAACTTGGGTTGTTGGGTTATCATTGTGGAAAGGAACATTATGAATCCCCATGGCATCTTGCAACAAAGCATGCATCTCATCGGAAACGCTTAAGTCTTCGTTCACTAAGGGCTCAGCTTCATTTTCTAATACAACCGGACGAACAGGAGCTGACGTATGATCCTCTCCATGACAAAACCACCTTGTGTACCCTTGAAGAAAACCGTTGACAACCAAGTGTGTATGTACTACGTCACATGTCCTCAGCATACAATTTGTACACCGGAGGCATGGACAAAGGATTAGGTTGGGATCACGGGAATGTCGTTTGGCAAAGATAATAAAATCTTTAATACCATCACGGTACTCCTTGGATAATCGTGGTTTACTAATCCAACTTCTATCCATTATAACAATAGCACACAATCTGAAATTAAAATTTGATATATTAAATAGTAATAACAGTAAAAGGCATTTTGTATATTAAATTTCACCTATTTGAAAACCATCCCTAGCTGCAAATAAATAAACGATATAATCTTTAACTGTAAAATAAAGAAATTGTGGTTTCAAAAAATGTACAAAAAAAAATACACCTTAACACAATCTACTCTATTCACATAACCCTAAACTACCTTTTGTGGAAATTATCACAACCACCTTAGTGGTATTTTATCGAACACCCTGTGTTCGAATGCCAAAAAAAAATCGACTATAGTCTCCTCTGTATTTGGCTTTCTGTTCAAGGAGATGATGATGGTGAAGGGTATTTTGCTGATGAAGAGGAATCGGCCGAATAATGAGCGCGTCGTGTTGTAACTAAAGGGTATTCTGTTCATGGCTACTAATAATCACTTACTTATCTCATAATAATAATAATAATAATAATAATAATAATAATAATACTAAACAAAAGAAACTAATATGGCTACTAATAAGTTTTTCTAAAATAATTCTTCATCCCAACTAAATCATTGATGTTTGTAGCGCCAAAAGAAACCTGCACGAGGTTTGTTCAGCCCAAATCTTGTACAGATTTGGAGGATTTTGGTAAAAAACATGCCAAGATGCCAATCAGATGCATGAAATCAGCTTCATTAACAGTAAAAGAAAAATGATAATGTCCAGTATGTAAGCATATATTTTTCAGAGTGAACCAATTGTTGTACATATCTAGAGGATTTTGGCATACAGCTATAGCATCCTCAGTTAACAGTGAACCCATTTTGGTCAAAAAAACATGCCAAGATGACAATCAGATGCATGGGATAAGCTTCATTAATAGTAAAAGAAAAATCAGATGCTAGCAGCATACTTAGTTTGGAAGTGAACCCATTTTGTTAAAAAATCATGCCAAAGATGGCAATCAGCTTCATTAACAGTATCTGAAAAAATGAAAATTTCCATTATCTGAGCTTATATGTTGCTTTACTAATTCACTGTGCCCAACTAAATCTAAAACCCAATTGTTGTGCATATCCGGCCGGAGGATTTTGGCATACGTACCTATACCATCCTCAGTTCACAGTGAACCCATTTTGGTTGGCAAAAAACATGCATGCCAAGATGACAATCAGATGCATGAAAATAAGCTTCACTAACAGTAAAAGAAGATGAGGATGCTAGCAGCATACTTAGTTTGGAAGTGAACCCATTTTTGGTTAAAAAATCATGCCTAAGATGGCAATCAGGTTATCTAACAGTATCTGAAAATGAAAATACCCATTATCTGAGCGTATATGTTGCTCTACTAATTCTTTAGCCCAACTAAATCTAAAACCCAATTGTTGTGCATATCCGGCCGGAGTATTTTGGCATACGTACCTATAGCATCCTCAGTTCACAATGAACCCATTTTGGTCAAAAAACATGCATGCCAAGAAGACAATCAGATGCATGAAATCAGCTTTATTAACAGTGAAAGAAAATGGGGATGGTAGCAGCATACTTAGTTTGGAAGTGAACCCATTTTTGGTTAAGAAATCATGCCACAGATGGCAATCAGGTTATCTAACAGTATCTGAAAATGAAAATACCCATTATCTGAGCGTATATGTTGCTCTACTAATTCTTTAGCCCAACTAAATCTAAAATCCAATTGTTGTGCATATCCGGCCGGAGTATTTTGGCATACGTACCTATAGCATCCTCAGTTCACAGTGAACCCATTTTGGTCAAAAAACATGCATGCCAAGAAGACAATCAGATGCATGAAATCAGCTTCATTAACAGTGAAAGAAAATGGGGATGCTAGCAGCATACTTAGTTTGGAAGTGAACCCATTTTTGGTTAAAAAATCATGCCAAAGATGGCAATCAGGTTACTTTAACAGTATCTTAAAATGAAAATTTTCATTATTTGAGCTTATATGTTGCTCTACTACTTCTTTAGCCCAACTAAATCTAAAATCCAATTGTTGTGCATATCCGGCCGGAGGATTTTGGCATACGTACCTATAGCATCCTCAGTTAACAGTGAACCCATTTTGGTCAAAAAAACATGCATGCCAAGAAGACAACCAGATGCATGAAAATCAGCTTCATTAACAGTGAAAGAAAATGAGGCTGCTAGCAGTATACTTAGTTTGGAAGTGAACCCATTTTTTGTTAAAAAATCATGCCAAAGATGGCAATCGGCTTCATTAACAGTATCTGAAAAATTGAAAATTTCCATTATCTGAGCTTATATGTTGCTCTACTAATTCACTGTGCCCAACTAAATCTAAAACCCAATTGTTGTGCATATCCGGCCGGAGGATTTTGGCATACGTACCTATAGCATCCTCAGTTCACAGTGAACCCATTTTGGTCAAAAAAACATACCAATATGACAGTCAGATGCATGAAATAAGCTTCATTAACAGTAAAAGAAGATGAAAATTTTCAGTATCTAAGCATATATTTTTCTATTCATTCTTCATCCAAACTAAACCATTCATGTTAGGGAAATCAAGAAGCATAATCTGAAAAAACATGCTTTTTTTGAAAAATAAGGAAAATCAAGAGATGATACCGAAGAGAGAGAGAGAGCGGGGCGACGAGCGCGGGGGCGTAAGAGAGAGAGAGAGAGCGGGGCGATCGCCGATTCACCTCCAAATAGAGAGAGGGAAGAGGGAAATCGAAAATGACGAAGGGAAGAAGGGACGATTTCGAAAGGTCGAAGGCCGTCGAAGAGGACGAAGCGGCGGAGGCAAACGCGCGGGAAGTAGAGCGAGGAAGGAGAGAAATGAAGCGCCCTTTTTTTGGGGGGGGGGGGTCTGGGATAATGGCGAGCGAAGGATTAGGGTTCGCGGGTTTTATCGCCGCTTATTCACCGGCGTTTCAATTAGTCACGCCGGTGAATGTGTCCGTATATTCACCGGCGTTTTAACAATAAACGCCGGTGAATAATACGATTAACCGGCGTTTCTAAATAAAACGCCGGTGAATACGAAGATTGGCCGGCGTTTTAAATCAACCGCCGGTGTATAACCATCCCATCTGGCGCCCATTCCTATTCGCTCCCTACCCCGGCGCTACTAGTAAAACGCCGGGGAATAATCGCCGCTAAAACAAGTACCTTTTGTAGTGAGGCCATTGGGTGAATCATTTGTATACACATAAAAAACCTATGAATGAGAATAATCTTCTTTCCTCTTGAATCTATTTCCTTTGTTTATTGTTTCTATTATTTTACAACATAATAGATATTTTTCAGTTTTTATAATACGAGAGAGTTTTTATAATACTAGAGAATGTATTATTTTAATTATAAACTAATTTTATCTCTTATTCATGTGTCTTAAGTATGCAACGATTTTGGGTTAGTTTTTTGTATTTTTTAATAAATTTATTTATTTATTAAAATTTTGTTCACATTTTGTCTCTTATTATTTATGATTCTAAAACTTCTTTGAACTTTTTTATTTGAACATACAATTACATCTAATGCTTCGGATAGTTAAAAACTTATTCATTATGTATATACGCTGTCATTAAACATAGGTCAATAACATGTGAAAAACATAGGTCAATAACATGTGAAGCATACGATGATATGTGTTTTATGTATGAATTCTCATTGATCATAGCTTAATTTTATCTCTTATCTATATTTAGTTTAAATAAAATATGCATATTCATTTCTTGTTATAATATTATATGACATAAGGTACATGTCTAATTCGAACTAATTATCTATTATATTTTTTATTTAGTTTAAATTTAAAATGTAATTATTGATATATATTATTTCTTTATGAAGAAAAATTAAAAGGAACAACAATGTATGGTAACACGTGCATCTTATGCTTCTTATGCATGAATTGTCATTGATCTTGGGTTAATGTTTCTTATTTTCTATTAATTTCAGATTTTAAAAATAAAATTGTTCAATCTGAATTTTAAATATAGTTTTATGATGGGACATAATTTAAATTTAAATATGAATTTAAATATCATATCTAAAAAGATTATAAATTTTCCTATATATTTTATTTATCTATCTTGTTTAGGTTATCTATATTTTTATACTTATATCTGACTCTTGTGATTCAAAAATTTATTTAAAAAAACTTTCATTTAAATTTACATATGCAAAGATTGGCTCATACCAAATTGTAGCATGCAGTTAAAAATATTAATAGTCCTAGGTATAAAACTTGACTTTCTTTTTTGAGGGAAAAGCGTGGCTCAAACAAGGGATTCTGAATTCGAACCACTCAATTATCTGCTCTATCCAATACCAATCTGGACATTCCCTGTTGGTGTATAAAGCTTGACTTGTATAACTCTTTTATCCCTAATTAGATATAATATTTAAATATAATCATATCTACCTACTCAATTTATTTTTCTTATTTAGACGAAATTAGATATCATCTTAGATTTTTGAAAAAAAGGAAATTTTGAATTTATCTTATATTCATTAAAATTTAAATCACTTAAATAAGAAAATTTAAACAAAAAATTTTTCCATATAAAAATAATCAATTAATTACGTGCTTATCCAAAATTATGAGGAAAAATGGATAGCAATTTGAACTACAATAGAAGGTAATAGTTATTTCTTATGCTTGGATTTCCATTTCTCTTGGTTTAATTTCTCTTAATTTCTATTAATTTAATTTAGATTTTATTTTTTAAAATTTTAAAAAATTAATATGAGTTTAAATTTAGTTTTATAATGAAACGATGTAAATTAAAATTTTAATTTAAACTTAAATTTTATATCTAAAAAGATTCGAAATTTATCTGCCTTATTTTTATCTTTATTGAAGTTAAAAAAAATTTCATACTTATCTCTTATTATTTGCTATTCAAAACTTTGTTTGAAAAAACATGTCATATATGCCACATGTACATATGGTAAATAACAAATATCAAAAGGTGGTTAAAATTTTTACTAATTTTATGCTTAAACTTTTACTTGCATAAATATTTAATCACGTAATTAGTTATTATATTTAAATAGATTCTAATTTTACTTCCTTAATTTAGTTTTCTCATTTAGTCCAAATTAGATGTTAGCATAAAATTATAAAAAAAACTAAAATAGAAAACTCATCCATATTAATAATAAATTAATTGTCAAAATCTCAAAATTTATTTAAAATATACAAAAAAGAAACAATAATTTTCATTTTTTAGAAATAATTTTAAAAAGTTAAAAATACTTCAAATATGTTTCATCATTATCGTGCAATCAAAAATAAAGAAAGAAAAGATCCCAAAAAAACCCAGAGAATAATCATCAACATTATGAAATAAATAAATAAAGATAATGAAAGATATAAGAAAGTGAGACGTGCCAATCTCTGGAAAGAGAAAGAGCAAGGGATGTGCCGACAAAAAATCATAATAAAATTTGCAAAATATTTATTCAAATGTTTATCAATCAATTAACTTTTTTTTTCAAGAAAATAAAAAAAGAATATGAGATTATTCAAAAAGACAAAGAAAAAGAGAATAAATTATCCATATAATATCTTATGCAGAGAAATCTTTTTTATTTTTTTTAATAACATTTCGGTTTTATATATTTATTACCATCACCATCTCAACAATGAAATACTATATTTTTAATAATAATCATGAAATTCTATTTTTTTGAAAAATGCAATAACTAAAGGGAAGTTGATTTTCATATGATGTATGTGCAAAAATCATATTAAACAAGAAAAGTTAGAAAAAAAACAATAAGATTGAAATTTAACAAATCAAATAGCGAGTGTCAATAATAATAAAAAAAAAAGCAAACATTATCACATAGTAGATTTAACTATAAACAATATATTCTGCTGAGCACATCAAATTGTATAGTAGAGAAAAAGAAAGTCACAATTGCAGGAAAATAAGTGAGGAAGGTGGTTCATGAGAAGAAAATAATCGTATAATCAAATCATGAAATCTCAATTAAAAAAAGATGCATATTACCTAAGGAGGAGCTGATCTTCATATCGAGTATCTGCACAAATCATTTAAACAGACAACTTAGAAAAAACATAATTAGAATGAAATTCAACGAATCAAATAGTGAGTGTGATGAGGACATCGGTTCAAGACGATTCGAGCGTTTCTATCACGGCAGGCATCGTGTAGAACAGCTGCTTATCTAGTTAGAATTTTTATTTCAGTACCATATTTGTTTTTGGCAATTATAGCCATATGTAATCTTTATTTTGTATTTTTAGATTTTGAGAATGTTCTGAGATTTGTATCTTTATTTGTTTTGAGCCTATTTATAGGCCTTGAGATTAATAAGAAAGGTATGTCATTCTTGATTAAAAAATTGTGTTGTGTTTTTGCTCTTCCTCTCTCTCTTTTTGTGTGATACAAGTGAGATTCAAATTATTAGGATTTGTGATAAATCCTAATAAAATTTTAGGATTAGTGATTAACTCTAAAATCTACCCCCAAATTAAAATTCCCAACTAAAATTACCCAAACCCTAATTTTCCCAAATCCCCAAAACAAAACCCTATCCAAATCACAAAATCAACCCTAACCCACTCAGCAGTCTTCTTCCTCTACCCCAATCCCGACCAAAAGAATGAAAAAAAACCCTAACCCGCCTTCAGACCCCCATCCCGATCCTCTTCCTCCTCTCCTCACTCCGCACCCTCTCTCCCTCAACCCGCTGCCGCAACGCCCCGATCCTCCAACCCCCGGCTGCTCTCTTCCCGTCGACACCCAAGCACCATTGTCGCCTCTCGGCCATCGTGACGCCCTCACACCACGCGCGACACCCCCGGCGCTGTCCTGCGTCACTCTAGTCGACGCCACCCCAGCCACGCCGGCCAGATCTGTGGCCTTCATCTTTGCAGTTACTTTCAGTACTCTTGACGTGTTGCTGCTATTGCTGCTCTTTCAGTTTCGTGCTCTTCATTGCTGTTCAAATCCAAGATCTACGCTGAATTCATCGACATCTCGGTATACTCTTTTCCTTCTCAAGTATTTGTGTTATGCTGCGCTGTTATCTCTATCATATTATCTAGTTTAACTGTCGACCACAAAAATTGAGATTAAGTGTCTACTTGCTTGATTAGAGTACGACTCGACATTGACTCTTTTACTTGCTAAGACACTTAGGGATTTAATTATTGATTGTAGAGTTGGATTATTAATTGGAATTGTTAAACGTGCTTTTGTTCTTGAAAATCCATCAAACCAATTAACTGTTTAAAATTTCTAACTTTAATCCACATAACGTGTTGGTAAAATTAACCCGTTAAGATTTTTGAAAATTTTCTATTTTAGGGTTAGTTTTACATCAGAGTGTCAACATTAAATGGAAAAAATGTTCCCGCAATAAGGGCTTCAGTGTAGGCCCCATGGTCTCATAGTTTTGGAGATGTGTTTAAAAAGTGCACAACGCGTTCAGCTCCGGGATGGAAGGATGACCAAGTTCTGGGGGGTAAATGGTGTGAAACTCACTCCTTGCGCAACTGTTTCCCGGACCTCTATGAGATTGCTACTTATCCCCTTGTCTCCGTGGCCAAAACTTAGGTAAGAGGCTCATGGTTACCATCTTTCAAAACTCGTCTGACGCAGGAATACCAGTTGCGCTTAGCTACTCCGCAAGAATACAACACTTTTTCGGGAGCGAAATGTTCGTATGGCCCGGACTGTAAAACATGGGGTTTGGAAAAGCCGGGTTCCTTTACGGTCCGGTCACACTATAACCATATACACTTTAAGGTTTGTAGACCAAGCTGGTTGTTGGTTCTATGGAAGGCGAAATCTCCTATGAAAGTCAGAATTCTGTGGCTGGTTTTCAACGAATTTCTTTTAACTAGAGAAAATTTGGTAAATGAAAACAAAAAATTGGGACCAATTGTGTTTTTTGCAATGCGACCTTGGAAACGAAATCACATGTTCCTAAAGTGTCACAGGAGCAGATCGGTTCTGAGCGTTGTACCCAGAGCCCTCAGCACTACAGCTTACCTCCAAACTTATAAGGAGTTGTGGGTCGGCCCTAAGTTTGTTTCTGAAAGAAAAGTTATGAAAGATGCGTGGTACATTGTCATCACTGCAACAACCTGAGTTTTAGGACTAGACAGAAATAACTTTTATTTTCGTGTGACCTGTAATAGTATTTCTGGTAATTTTACTCATATCATGCATTTTATTTCCTTTTGGGCCTCAGCTGCGGCGTCAGGTCCTAGGGGTAGGATTTCCAGAAAATTTCAGGTGGAGGAGTATGACGATGAGGAGGTCGAGATTGGCCTTACTATCGACTGATTGTGCACTACTAACTCACCCTCCAGGGTTGTGTTGGAGGGACCCCCGTTCATTTGTATTCCTTTTCGTTGCTTTTATGTTGATTCTGATAATTGATTGGTCCCACCCTACAGGGGTTTGTTGGACGGTTCATACTTTATTTTCCGCATATTAATTTCTTGTACTTGATCCTAGTTTTCTCGGTTTGTTTTGTTAAAATCTCTTTAATAAAACATGGTGACTATATTCTACTTTTTCTTCAAAAAAATAATTAAACATAAAAAAAATAAAAAGGAAAAAATCATTACAAAGTAAATTTAATTATAAAGAAAACAAGAGAGGGAGATGGATTATGAGAAGATGAAATTTGTACTTATAAATTTATAATGAACTCATTGGCTTCATATATATAATAGATTTGGATGAGATAAAGGATAGAGAACTTTTTTTTTTTTTGAAGAGACAAAGATAAAAATTACATATATTTTTCAGTATACATAGTTTTGAGGGTTTTTAAAAAGGTGTCATGTGGCGAATGTTTGTATTTTTAAGAGGGGTAATGTTTTAGCCACTACCAATTTCACTATCATTCTCTTCACTACCTTAGATGGCATACTCCTATTGGAGAGTTCCCCCACCTACTCTAACTTTGTGAATTTTTAACGAGTAATGCTTTAGCCACTACCAATTTCACTACCATTTCCTTCACTACCTTAGGTGGCATACTCCTATTGGAGAGTTCTCCCACCTACTCTATCATCCCCTACCTACTGGAGTGTGCCACCTAAGGTAGTGAAGAGAAATATAGTGAAATTGGTAGTGGCTCTAGCATTGGTAGTGTCACATGAGAAGATAATAAGAGAAACCTACTTTGCAGGTTTTTATATAAAAAGTGCCACATTGCGGATATTTTTTTATTCTTATACAAGTTCTTAATTAATTAAAAGGTGCCACATGGTAAATTCTGAGTTCTTAAAAGGAATCACCAAGAAGATCTTATTAAAAGGTGATACATGTCAAACTTTGAGACGCTGAACTCCATAATAATTAAATATACTAGCAATTGACCCGTGCGATGCATGAGAAGGCCATTATATGGTTAAAAAAAATTTATTCATTGTATACATGCATTATCATTAAAAGGGATTCAATAATATGTATAATATAAGATTAACATGCACGTGGTGTCATGAATCATAGCTTAATTTAACCTCTTAACTTTTACTTAGTTTGCTCAAAGCGAGGATGAAGTGCTTATTTTGTCTCAAAGATGGCCACGCACGTCACCGTTGTTTTTCGTTCCAAAAACTCTTAGGCCTCTCTGTGGGTGTTCCGATTGCTGATTCGGTATTAGAAGCTCTCGATTTTCCTGCATTGCAAAAGAAATTAGATGAGCTTCCTTCTTCTAAATTGAAGAAGCAGAAAGCCCCTTCTCGTTCTCCGCTTCTCCCAACTCCTGCTTCAGGATCTCGTCTGTCCTCTCCTGCTGTCACGGCTCCCTTGCAGATGACTGCGTCCTTCCCTCCTCCGGTTAAACCCCTGGTGACACAGGTGTTTTTGACTAACTCGGAGCTTTCGGATTGTCTCAAAATCTACAGCAATTATGGTGCTATTTCCTTCTCCGAAGGCTCCATTCCTTTATACACTCTCAATGCTTTTCTTTGCAATTGTTGCAATGTCAAAGAGTGGGAATGGGTGCTCTACTCATGTACCAACAGAGATGCAGTGATCCAATGCCCATCATCTAAGGTGCTTGATGATCTTTGTGCCAACCAGTCTCTTCCTATCGGTTCTATTGCCCTGTCTATCTGCAAATGGGTTTCCAACTCATCATCTTCTAAAGTTCTTGATCACAAACCCACCAAGGTATCGCTGGTTGGCCTTCCCCCGTTCTGTGACTCTCTGAGGCTGGTTGCGGCTTTCTCCAAATGCATTGGAGAGATCATTAGTATCTCTTCATGCGCTCGTTTGGCCTCAGGCAGTATCCAAGTTGAAGCTTTGTTTCGCTGTCCCTCCCCGAAGGAGCGTATCGAAGCCTTCTGTCTGAACGACGGTTTCTCTTCTTTCACAGTTTCGGTTCAGTACCACGAGAATTCCCCTCATTTGGCTTCCGCTAAGTAAGGTTTCTGTCTTATCCCCACCCCTGAGTTTCACCCAGGCTCCTCCTCTGGACCCAAGAATATGCCCTCTTCAGGAAAGTCTATCTCCACTCCTGCGGTGCAGAGGTCTCTTACTCTCCCTCGTAAACCTATTAGCTCTTCGGCTCCTCCTAAGTTCTCTCTAGCTAAGTCGCCTAATCTGGTATGGATCAATCCCGATCGCTCTTCGCAAGCTATTTCTAAACCTCCTCCTACTTCCTCTTCCCCCCTGCTTGCTCTTGTGCCTTCGCCTGCTATCAACTCTCAGATTCCGTCCCCTTCTCCTCCCAAATCAGAGGGCTGGCCTAATTGGGATGTCAATCCCGCATTCGCCTCTGACTGTGAGCAATTTCAATGTACTGTGCACTTCCCGTCCTCCAGCGCTCCCCGTTCTACCTTGTCTACCTAGTCTGCGAAGTCTTCTCCTCTCACTAAAGCCAAGGATTGGTTAGTTAAAGATGACCTGCTTAGTGAGGATTTAGCTGAATTGGAGAGCGCTCAGGCCTCCAAACAGGTCCATCTCTTCTCCTTCTCATTTAATTCTGTTATTTATTTCATTTTTGTTTGGGTGATAGTCGCTTTTCTTTCGCTTTAGAAATGGCCTCTCCGTCTTTTCGGCTCTCACCAGTTTACCTGGTTAAAGCCTCTTGTTCTGTTTCCTCTCTCTCTCTCTCTCACATTAAGCTCTCGTCGGATTTAGTGGCACGTTGTTTTGGTTCTCGAGAGTCCCTGCCTCCCGAGCACCTCTCTGTTGCCTACGTTTCTCGCCTCCCTGCACCCGATTGTTCTACTCCCACTTCTTCCCTTATAGTCCACCAGGTTGGTGCGACTGGGGTCGTTTCTAGTTCTCTACTTCCCATTGATCAGGAGCCTTTGGGTACCACCCATTTACTCTCTCCCGTTTCGTGCAGTAGCCCATATCGTTTAATCCGATCGAGTGCCCGGCTTAAGGCTAAACGATCGGCGTCCTTGACAGCTATGTCTTCGTCCGACCCTAGCTCCTCGACACCCCTACTAGGCTCTCTTTATCATCATCAATTTGACGAATTATCGGACTCCGAGATGTTGGCACTCACCCATTCCCTAGGTTTCTCCCTCTCCTCCAATTTCTCTATCCCCATAACATGTCTTAGAAATCTTGAACGTTCCCGAGTCCAGGAGCACCGTCTTAATCATGATTAGCATATCCTGGAACATTAGGGGGCTCAATTGCCCCGCTAAGCAAAGGGCCATTTTCGATCTTATAGCTTCCTCTCACTGTGATATCATCTCTATTCAAGAATCTAAAATTGAGTCTCCCTCCCCCCGCCTTTTTCGCTCGCTTTGAGGTTCTTCCATCACGAATTGGATCTCCCTAGATGCGATAGGCTCTAGAGGCGGGATTCTTTTTGGATTCAGGGACTCGACTTTCTCTTTAATCGTGGTCCACCGCCTGAATTTCTTCCTGATTGTTCAACTGCACTGGCAGATTCTCGATTGTGTCTTAACGGTGATTTCGGTTTACGGTCCGTCGACTTCAGATCGATGCCCCCGTTTCTGGCACGAATTCCGGTCCCTTCATCATTTCGTTCAGGGTCTCGGTTTTTTCTGTGGGGATTTTAACGTTACTCGATTCGCCTCGGAAAGGTCGAACTCGGGTACCTCTGATTCCCAATCGTGCATATTCAACGATTGCATTCGTGATCTTCAATTATCCGACATCCCTATTAATGGAAGGGTTTTTACCTGGTCGAATCAGCGTCTTATCCCTTCCTTCGCCAAACTAGATCGTTTCCTAGTTGCCCACTCTTGGTTCTCGAAATTTCACAACTCCTATGCGAAAGCACTCCCCAATCCTTCCTCGGATCACGTGCCCATCGCTCTTTTCTAGGATTTTCATTTCCCCCACCACCACCAATTCCGCTTCGAAAAGTTTTGGCTTCAAGATCAGTTATTTATTAAGCTGGTCGAGGAGTGCCTCGCCTCCATTAATGGATCTCGCGGATTGGGCAATCTTCTTCTTAAGCTCCACGCCATCAAATATGGCTGTAAGATTTGGCGCCGCGAACGGCAATCCAACACCAATTTCCTCAAAGAATTTCTGCTTGAATCCATCCAGGCTTTTGATTTGATGGATGAGCATGCTCCTCTTTCTACCCATGCTCTTAATGAGCATCTTGCCTGTAAGCAGGATTATGCTGATATTCTCCTTCAAGATCACTCTAAGTGGGCTCAGAGGGTCAGAGTTAATTGGTTGAAAGAGGGCGATGGTAACACTGCATTCTTTCACCATTTTGCTTCGCATCGCAGGCGTAGCAACCATATATCGGTGATTCATGATCAAAATGTAGAATTGCGCTCTGACCCTGATATTCACCAAGCTTTCCTAGCTTTCTACAAAAACCTTATCGGCTCTACCAAACCACGATTGATTTCCCTTGACTGGCAGCAACTCTATGGTCCCCCTACCATTGATTTATCCTCGCTTGAAGCTCCCTTCACATTGGACGAGATTAAGGCGGCTGTTTTTGCTTTAAAAAGCGATTCAGCGCCAGGTCCGGACGGTTTCCCGGCTTTCTTTTTCCAAAAATTCTGGTCTTGGATTAAGGATGATCTGTTCGATCTTTTCCAAGATCTGCATCAAGGCTCCCTTTCTTTTGATCGCATCAATTATGCCCACATCGTTCTCATCCCAAAAGTGCCGGGTGCCAATGCAGTGACGGAGTTTAGGCCCATTAGCCTTATTAACACTTCGTTCAAAATTATTATGAAAGTTCTGGCTGCAAGGCTTAGTGCTATTATCCCGCCTCTGATAGACCCTGCCCAGTCAGGTTTTATCAAAGAGCGTTTTATTCTTGACAGCGTCGCTACTGCTCAAGAGATTATTACGCTTTGCCATCACCACAAATTAGAAGGTATCCTTCTTAAGCTTGATTTTCAAAAAGCTTAAGATAATGTTAATTGGGACTTTCTCCTTGACATTTTGGCGAATCGTGGCTTTGGTCCGAAATGGATTGGATGGGTTAAATCCAGTTTAAATGCTGGCACATCTTCTATCCTTATCAACGGTTCTGAAGGCCATAAATTTAAAGTCAGGCGTGGTCTCCGCCAGGGAGATCCACTCTCATCCCTCCTTTTTTCTCTGGTTGCTGACGTTTTTAGCCGGCTGCTTCGCAACGCTCGCGAAGCCCAAGTCATCGAAGGCATTGGCCGTTCTCATAATTTTGATGGTATCCTCAACTTGTAATATGCAGACGATACCATTATTTTCACCAAACCCGAGCGTACTTCATTGCGCAACCTGAAACTTTTGCTTTACTGCTTTGAACAGGCTTCTGGTCTTGCCATCAATTTTAACAAATCGTCTGTGTATTGGCTCGGTGGGGATGATAATTGACATCACGAAGTCTCTCAATTTTTTAACTGCCGTATAGCTTCCTTCCCCATCTCTTACCTGGGCATCCCCCTGAGATGGGGAAAGCTCCACAGATCGGACTGGGTCCCTGTTATTGATAAAATCGAATCTAGGCTCAATGTTTGGACGGGTAAATTGCTTTCCCGAGGAGGAAGATTAATTCTTCTTAACTCGGTTCTTTCTGCTATTCCTCTATATATGATGTCATTCTATTTCTTCCCTTCCTGGGTCCTTAAAAGGATCGATCAGATTCGTAGCAATTTCTTTTGGACTGGTGCGGCTCTTTACAAGCAGGTTTCGCACCTATGCAGTTGGGACATCATCTGTTCTTCGAAAGCAAATGGTGGACTGGGGGTTTTGAATCTTCGTGACCATAATCTCGCTCTCTTAGGTAAATGGTTATGGAGATTTCATAAATCTCCTCATTTATCATGGGTTCAATGCATCAAGGAGTTTAATTTTTCTTCCACCCCTTGGTGGCAATTCAATGCCCCAATCCATCGTTTTGCTTCCCCTTTCTGGAAAGGGGTCTGGAAAGCTTCTCCTGCTTTCCAGTCAAGCATTTCCAGGCTTTGTGCTGAAGGGTCTAGGACCAAACTCTGGACCGATCTTTGGATAGGCAACACCTCCCTCTCCACAGCCTACCCCTCTCTATTCAATTTTGCTGCCTATCCGAACGCCTATGTCGCGGAATCCTTCGTTTGGATACAGTCCTCTAGGAGTTGGTATATCCCTTTTACTATCCAGCTAACTCCTCCTTTGATAGCTGATCTGCATCATCTGATTGCATCACTCAATCACTTAGAGTGGAAACAATCGGAAGACATTGCTTGGCGATGGAACGTCTCGGGATCTTTCACAATTAAGTCTTTCTACAAGTTTCTCAATTTCCGAGGCATCGTTTCCCCCTCAGCAGATTTTATCTGGAAATCCTGTGTCCCTCTCAAGGTTAAAATTAATTCTTGGTTGGCCTTCAATAACAAGCTCCTCACTGTTCAGGTGCTCAACAACAGGAATTTAGCGTAGGGTCAACTCTGTCCCTTATGTTTGAGTGTCTCGGAAGACGTTAATCACCTCTTTGTTGATTGCTCTTTTATTTCTCCCCTTTGGAAAGTTGTTGCACTCGCATGGGTTAATCCAGCCTTACCATCTAACCTTCTCTCCTGCTGGAAATCCACCGCAGTGCCCCCTATATATAACAAGGCTTGGAACCTTTCCGTCCATATTATTATTTGGATGGTCTGGAGGGAAAGGAACCGCAGATTGTTCGCGCACAAAGCCTCCCCTATCCATTCACTTATAGAAGAACTTTTATTTCTTTTTAAATTTTGGACTTCGCAGTTGAGAGTCGATAGTTGACAATCTTATTTCTATCACCGGTTGGATGAATCCCTTACTGTTCTCTCAAGTCTAAATGCATTATGAATGTTTCTAGTCTTTGTTTATGGATTGTTTTTATTCTGCTTCTGTTTAATGTTTTCCTTTACACTGCTTTGCAGTCAGAGTGTATTTTATCGTTCATCTATTCACTGGTTCCTTTTCTTTTTGCTGATTCTAATGCAGGTTTAAGTGCTTGGTATTTTGGTCTTTCTCTGAGGGTTCTCTGAAGCTTTTTGTTCCTGGTTTGTTTCCATTCGCGCCGCTAGCGACTTCTTTTTGGTCGACTCCTGGGTTTTGGTTGGGGATCCTCTTTACTGTTTGTGCTTTAGCCTCAAGGCAGCACTTTTGTAATTGCTACTGTGGTTTCTCTTTGTATTTTCTTTCCTTTTGGTGGAATGTGGTTACAAGTTAGGAGGGTGAGCGCGCGATGGTTTTATAGCGTTCTATCTCCTTGACTTGTGTTCCTAGCTGTCTCGCGCCTCCCTTAGGTTTCGTGGTATTGTTGGTAACTGACTGTTGCTTCTTAGAGGGATCCCTCCCCTCCTTTGTGTATATTTATGTGCTGTTTGCTTTATGTGGGTTTCGGTGGTTGTGTTTTGCTTTCTGTGTTTCGTATCAGATCGTTTCCCTCTTAGCGGCAGGTACATTTTTATGATCTGGGCTTTAGTTTTTTGTATTGCTATTGCACTCATTGGGCATTCTGACTTTTTCTTTGGGTGGTTGATTGTAGCCTTTGTCCTGGATTTATGGACTGTTATTTTTTCTCCCTCTGAGCTTCTCTTGGCTCTTTAATCTTGGAGACTTCATATGTTTTGTGCTGAAGGCCCAGAGTCTTTAGCCCTGGATCCTTTATCGCTGTTTGTGGCTCTATTTATTGTTTCGACCACGGTAGCTCTCCCCTAGTCCGGTGGTGCCATGCGTTTTCAGGTGGAGCTATCTCCATCGTCCGGTGCTTCGTCGCTCTCTCGGCTCCCTAGTTTTCGGACCACGATCTTCGTCCGACTGTGCGCAACCGCCTCTTCTTCCTGCTCCGATGGATGCTAGCGCTGATGGTGTTTTGTCGCATTTTCGTTCCCCGACCAGCCCGCCTCTTGTGCTATTTGATCTTTCTGTTCCTGTTGTATAGTCTCTAGTTTTTGCTCGTCTCCTGTATTTGATTGTGGTCAGCGTCTTGTTTGTCGGCTGACGACTCGTTTTACTTCTTGTAAAACCCCTTATTAGTGGCTTGTACAGATATTTATCGCGTTATCAATATATTTTTTTGATCGGGCTGGAGTCCGTTGACTCTATCCGCTTACATCAAAAACTTTTACTTAGTTTAAATATGATATGTATATTTATCTGTTGTTGAAAATATGATAGAATGTAGGATTCTAATTCTAAATATTTTTTATGTAATATTTAATATTTAGTTTAAATTTAATATATTACATTGTGTATTTTCTTTCATTTAAGGTTATATTAGGTAAGAATTTTTGTGTGGAAAATAAAAAGAATTGCAATATAAGATATCATGTGTGTCTTATGTATGTATTAAGGTAATTATTATTATGATTTATTTTCTATTAGTTTATGTTAACTTTAGTATTAAAATTTGATATTTATTAATCTGAATTTCAAGTTTAATTTTATGATGAGAGAGTACTAATCCTTTTTATTTAATATCTCTAATACTATAATGCGAGAGTTGAGTTTCTGTAAGTTGTACACAAACTGTAATTTGTAGACAAATAACCATATAATATGAACCACTAATTTTCAAGTGGATGTAATATTAACCATTCATTTACTCTACTGTTGTTAGTTACCGTAATACTCTCAAAGTTCAAATTTAATTACAACATAACTATTTACAAAAGTGATATTCATATAAAATAAAAGTTGATACCACTATATGTAATTTATAAACAATATGCGATGAGTAAAATGAGGTCTCGGGTTCGCGGTCAGGTTACGTCTAAGTATTCACTTTTAAAAAGAAAGTTATTAAGATGTGCATCGAACGTGCAGATTACTTGTCAAAATAATTTTAAACTGACTTTTCAATTGTTTTCAACCACATTGTTTTATCTATTATCTTTATTTAGTTTAAATTGTATTTGTATATATATCTCTAATTATCTATAATTCTAAAATATTTTTGAACTATTCTTTATTTGAACATACAATTATGTCTAATGTCATCATATGGTTAAAAATCTTATTTCTCATGTACATACGTTGTTACGATTGTTATTAAACATTGGTCAATAACATGTGAAACATAAGATGACATATGTGTGCTGCATAGGTTGTCACCGATAATATCTTAAATTTATTTGTTATTATAATATTATATGACCATAAATTTAAAATTTTAATTCTTTAATCTGGATTTTAAATTTATTTTTGTGATGAGACATATAAGTTAAATTTAAATTTTAACTTAAATGTTAGGTAGTATTTGGCCCAGCTTAAAATTAGCTTCTCTTTTCCTTTAGAAGGAGAAGTTGATACAAACGCATATATTGAAAAGTTCTACAGAAGGAGAAGTAGCTTATTTTTAATGAAGAAAATAAGCTTCAAAAAAAGTCCTCAAGAGCAACTTCTGGCTTCTCCTTTTCTCTTTTTTTTTTACATTTTCTCTTTTTTTGGCCCTTCCCACATATCAAACCCTACCAACAAAAATTTTCCCCCTTCCTCCTTCCCCTTTCCCCTTTCCCCCTTCCCCTTCCCCTTCCTCGCCGAACACTCGCGACCAGGGAACATCACCGTCGAACTCAAGAGAGAACTAGGACTCCATCCAATCCGATCTGGCCATCAATAAGCTTCATGGAGGAATTCAAGTTTCTCAATATCCATACCTATAAGAAAGAAAAACGAGGCAATGCCCAACAACATAAGCCCTAAAGTCAGCACTACTCTCAAACAAGAAACTCTGAGAGAACTGAGAAGATGAATTTGAGAATATTTTTTGAGATCTATTTGACATACCTGTGGTATTACATACTATCTTCAATCTCGCATATATATACATGATGTAGACCAACTATCTTTGGTCTTTATTTACTTAATGCACATTGCCAATGCCATCTTCCTTGCTTTTAGAGAATGCTATATGCACAATTGGATACTGATATTATTCTTTGCTTTTAGAGAATTGTGGATGCTTTTCGTTAGTGTCAAAATGAATCATCAATATTTTACTTATTAATTTCTTGATCTCCTCAGAAAAAAACCCTTTGTTTTAAAAAAACTGACTATCCAAACAGCTCCAGCTTTTAATTTCAAATCTCTACTTTCTGGCTTCTCCTTCTGAAGTAGCTTTAAAGTCCAAAAAAAGCTTTAAGTAGATTCTAAATCTTCAAGTTTTATTATCTTTCTTGTTTAGGATAATTCTATTTGTTTTTACTTATATCTGGCTTTGTGTGATTAAAAAACTATTTTTAAAATTGCCATATAAATTCACATGTGCACAAATTGGCTTATACCAAACTAATTTTACCCAGTGCAAATTGCACAACCTAAATTAGTTTTCAGGGACTTATAAAATTATATATAATTGCCAAAAAAAATTGAGAGAATTGAGAAAAACTTATGAATCTCATCCTACCGTAATTACTAAAATCTTCATTATCATCCTAATATAAGTAGAGGATGTAGAGAATCACTGTCAAACCATAATGTTATCCAATTGAATATTATTAAAGCTAAAAAATGCAGGCAATGAAAAGATGTCACAAATTCAACTAATTTATATTAATAGATATATTATAACATCATTAACATTTAGTTAATAGATTATACATTATAAACCATGCATTATAGTACAGGTTAGGGTAAAGATGAGAGATTAAAAAAATAATATAAAAATAATATTATGAATTGTGTTTGCTTAAAAATGTAATTCTAAGTTAGGAAATGAGGGGTATGTTTGGTAAGAAATGTGAGATTTTTGTAGATTGAAAATGTGGGAAGGGAATATACTGTGTTTGAGGGATTGGTGTTTTTATTTTGTTTTGGTTTTTAAATAAAATTGTGTATAGTGCACGTGTTAATTAAATATGAATCTCTACTTTTTCTCTCTTTTCTCTATTTCAAAATAGAGAAAGGAGAGAGGGTTAGACTCTCTCTTCTATTAGTACAAATAAATTTGAAACACTCATTGCTCCATTTGAGCTCTATCGTCTAAAAAAAAATTAAAACTCACTACTGATTCTCAATTCTTTTCAATATTTATAATTTCAATCAAACCAAATAAATCTGCATTAATGTAATAAACAGCCCAAAGATACTATCTTTCCACTTGAAAATTAAGGATTCAATTCAGAAATTTATTTACCCAACTGAGCTAATAAAGTTGAATGCCTAATGGATAGAATACTTTTACCAAACCGAAATATGTTTAAAACAATTATCCTGTACAAATTGCTAGGGTTAAGGAGATTTGCTACCAAACACATACCTTAACACTCGCAACGTCTCATCCTCTTCCACCCTCACATCCGCAACCTTTCTTGGCGGAGCCGCCAACCAACTATCCTCCTCCTCCACCTCACCACCACCATCATCATCATACAAAACCACTACTTTCTCCTCTCTCTCAAAATCCTCCTACAAAACCAAACCAACAACCCAATCAACTTCCAAACAGAACTAAACCCAAATAAATTAAAAACTCATCAAGATTACCGCTTTATCGTGCCCTCACCACCACCATCATCATCATCCAAAACCACTACTTTCTCCTCTGTCTCAAAATCCTCCTACAAAACCAAACCAACAACCCAATCAACTTCCAAATAGAACTAAACGCAGATTAAAAAAAACTCATCAAGATTACCCCTTTATCGCACCTCCGCCTCTTCTGCTTCGCGGGGAAGAAGATCGGCGATAAATCAATATCCTCTTCTAATAGAAAACCAAAACCCTACAACTAATCAGAAAGGCATTTTATCAAGAATGAAGAAAATAGAAATGGGTTAACTTGTAAGTAGGAAAAACTAGGGTGTTGGACGTGGCTTTAATTGAAAAGGGGCTCGAACTCTCCGACTGGTTTGTCTTGTTGAAGAGATGGAAAGTGGTATTGAAACCCTAGAAATTGAAGAAGGAGAAGGAAGATGAGGAGATGAGGAAGTTACATTTTTTGGAGATGGGAATTCAAATTGGGAATTTGGGATCGGTGTGATGTTACTTTTGGGTGGTTTTGTACGGTTTTTTGAAAGGATTATTTCCATTGAGGCCATTTGCAATTTGGCGACCGGGAGTTTGGGCATACGGCAACGGGGAGTTTGGGTGATGGAGGGCTAGGGTTAGGGGGATTTGGGGGGAGGGGTGTAATGTGGGTATATGTATATATAATTTAATGTAAGGCTGTCAATCAAAAGATGTGTCATGCACGTGTTAAGAAAGTGTGAATCTGCACTTTTGCTCTCCTTTCTCTATTTCAAAATAGAGAGAAAGGAGAGATAGGGTAGGTCTATTAGCTTAAAGATATATATAAATCCTATTCATAAAACTTGACTTGTATAAATCTTGTATCCACTAATTAGATAGCATATTTAAATATAATCTTGTTTTACCTAATCGATTTATTTTTCTTATTTAGTCAAAATTAGATATTATCTTAAATTAGAAGAAAAAAAAAGGAAAATGCTAATTTTACCTCATAACAGATAACTCAAATACACAAAATTAAATGAAAAATGTCTTCCATAAAAAATTCAATTAACTGCATGCTTTTATAAAAAATCAATTAACATATAGCGATTTGAACTGCATTAGATGATAACAGGTATTTGTTATGCATGAATTTTCATTGCTCTTGGGTTAATTTCTCCTTTTTCTATTAGTTTCATTTAATTTTAGTCTTTAAAATTTTACTTTTTTTTAATCTGAGTTTTAAATTTAGTTTGTTATTCGACAATATAAATTTAATTTAATATCAAGCTTAAATTTTCTATTTGAAAAGATTGTGAAAGTTTACCTACTTTAATTTTTTATCTTTAATAAGGCTAATTGTATTTTCATATTTATCTTTTATTCTCTGTGATTCAAAACTTCATTTGAAAAACATAACATATACATTACACTCGCACATATTGGTTTCTAACAAATGTCAAACGGCAGTTAACAATCTTATTTGTTCTATGCATAAAATTTTACATGCATAGATCTTTTGTCTCCTAATTAGATATCTATCTATACTATTATTAAGCAAAGCCCCATTTTGGCGGCTTTTTACTATCATGCCCCGATATGCATAAAAGACAAAAAAACAATATAGGGGTAATTCTGTCAATTTTTGCCCCTGATCTCTCTACAATTAGAGGTCAGAAATGTAATTTCCACTTCACATTTACTTCACATTTATTTCAATAAATTAATACATACTAAGTCTTTTCATCTTCTGCTCTTTCCAGAAATCGTGGCCTTCTCCTCTTTCAAAGGAAAAAGAAAACCCCCAAAATCCATAACAGAGGGAAAAGCCCTAATTTTATCGTCATCCCCAAATTCCATGATCTGAAATCCGCCATGGCGAATGGAAGTTCCTCCGATTCCAGCGAGTTCGTCTTCCGTTCCAACGTCCGCGCCGGTCTCAAGCGCGAGTTCACCTTCGCCCTCAAATCGCAGACCCAGCTCTCCCCTTCTCTCGGCCGCACGCGATCCGGTAAGCTTTCTCATGATCCTAACCCCCAATCCAAGAAACTCAACAATTCGCCACCTAGATTTGATGATGGTGATGGTGATGGTGATGGTGATGTCAAGATCCGAGATTTGGAAGTTAGGGTTTCGGTGGAGGAGCCTGTTGTGAAGAATCCGGTTCGAATGGGGGTAAATAATGCGACTTCTGCGTAGCAGAAAGTTGAAAGGTTGGATCTTGATGTGGGTATTGAAAGGTTGGATCTTGATGTGGGTAAGGAGGATAATGGAGTCATGGAGAATGCTGGTGGGTCTGTGATTGATGTGGTGGTCGTTGAGGATTTAGTGGAGGTTGGAGAGAATCAGTCGGAATTGGATCAGAATATTGTTTTGGATTTGAAGATGACACAAGAGGATTTGGTTGCTTCTGCCAATGAGAATGCGGGCAGTTTGGAGGAAACACCAGTAATTATTGTTGACAGTGAAGGTGCGAAGATGGAAGATGACAGAGTTGTAGAAATGCCCAAGAGGAGGTTTACGAGGTCGTTGTTGAAAGGCCCTGAAAAGGAGAGTGAAAATGTAGAGCAAGCAGAGGCGGTGGGTGAGGTTATGGTAGAGGATCGAGTTGGAAAGAAGGATGTTGCTGCATCACTGGATAGACCAGCGAGGAGATTCACGAGTCATTACTGAAGCCACCTGCAGAAGATACCTCGTGTGGGGTCAGCGTGGAGGATGAGTCTTCGAGCACTACAATGTCTGGGAAAAAGATGGAACTTAAGATGTCGAAGAAAATTGCTCTACATAAATTCCCGAACAATGTTAGGGAATTACTGGGGACGGGCCAGTTAGAGGGGTTGCCTGTGAAGTATACATTGTTTGTTGGTAAGGTATGCGGCATGTATGCACATCATAATTTCCTCCAGATTTTGTGTGCCAGCTACTTTGACATGCTAATGCAATTATGCGGTTTTGTTTGTTTATTATGATTTTACAGCAATACGGGCTTGAAGGAGTGGTTAAGGGTAATGGTATATTGTGTTCATGTTCTTTATGCAGGGGGATTAAAGTGCGTATTTTTTCCCCGCTTTGTTTTCTGTATGATTTTCGTTAGTAGGACCAAGTCAAATAATTAACCAATGGTAGGTTGTTTTGGCATACAACTTTGAGCGGCATGCTGGAAGCACTAAGAAACATCCCTCAGATTATATTATCCTGGAGAATGGAAAGAACCTTTGTGATGTTTTGAGAGCATGCACAAGTGTTCCTCAAGACATGATAGAATCTGCAATCCAAAACGCAATTTGGGCACCACCACTAGCGAAACTCTTTACCTGCCAGAAATGTAATGGTAAGTATAAACATACTTCTATTTTTGTGCTATGTAGCTGGCTATTAAATTCTTCTTCACATATTGTTCAAATATCTTATTGTTTGCATCAAACTATATGTAGAGGTATTTCATACTCCGCGCGCTGGTAAGTTTGCACTAATGTGTGACTATTATTAAAGAGGTTGCCAGAGAAATTTGCTCTGTTCCTAGATATTAAAAAAAATAAAAATAAAACGTGCATCGCACGTGCAGATTACTAGTCATATTTAGATAGACTCTAATTTAACTATTGTTTTTTTATTATCATTTACTCCAAATTAGTTGTTAGCATAAAATTTAAAAAATAATTCCAATAAAAATTCATCCATATTAATAATAATTAATTGTCAAATTTCATATTTATCCAAAAGATTAAAAGAAGGGACAAGTTAATAAATTTTATTTAAAAAAGTTAATCTTTACCTTGAAAGTATAGTTAATTAATTTTATAAAGAAAAAACCCAGAATTTTTGTGACATTTACTATGAAGTTACCTATGATGTCATCAAAGAATAAAGACCCTATGAAATCTAGGAGAGGAAATAGTATTTCAACATTAGATTTTGAAAGCTTATCTAGTGAAAAGGAAAATCTAATTTATATTGAAATAAATGTATTTAAATTAATAAAAGATATGTAAGAAATTATATTGCTTTTAAAAAGTCAAGAACAATAGATTTATATGGGTCCGAGCCCGGGTCCGGATCTGCTCAAAATAGATTCGACCCGGACCCATAAAAAAAAACCCCCAAAAATATGGAATTTGAATAATAGGTTTATAGGGATACATGTAATAGTAATTGTTGAAGATAGATCTGTAAATATAATATTTATTCATGTACTTAAGTGCAAAAATATTTGCACTTAAGTATTTTTTTCACCTAATATTTGCAAATGAATTTCAAATAATTTGATTTGAAATTTCAAGATGATGTCTACCAAATTTCAAGATGATGTACACACCATCTAGGCTAGAGGTCTCTAAATCGCTTGAAATTTTGTACACACTATCTAGATGACATGTAGAGTGATGTGAATGGTGTGAGCGAGATTCGGATGACTCAAACCGCTCATCTCTTAAAAAATATTTTCATCTCACGCTTCTCACCATCTCATATTAGCATTATATATATACCCGTTGACACGTGCCTACGGCACGTCTTCGGAATGGTGCACCTGGTTTGATTATATAAAATAGTTTTGGAGGTCCAGCAAATTAATTGAAGTAGCAAACATATTATATGAGGAAGCAGTATATCTACCTTTAAGCTCAACCATTGCCTTCTTGATCATTAGCTTGAACTTACCTGGAATGCATATAGTTTGTTAAAATACTGCATAAAGTTTTTTTAAACTTTAGCATTACTTTTAAATACTTGTAATCGTTATGCAAGGACATTATCATATAGGTTTATAGAGCTTACTCTAATCTCATAACCACTATGAGCATGTCTAAATACAATGGTAACATAAGTGCAGGTGTGAAGGTATCTACACTACCAATAATCTAAATATTTGTTTGTCTGAAATTCAATTTGCAATTAAAATACCTCTTATTATTATTTCAACCAAAATGAAATACATGAAGTTCTCAAAACTCTAATCCAAACAAATCATTTCTTTTATCTCTACTTTGTCTCCCCATTGCACCTTTATAAAAAAAAAAATTCAAAATGGATAAATAACAATTTTACTTTAGTTGTCTTTCTTGAGTGGAGAGTTTGCACCATTCACTGGTAAACTCTAGTCATCTCAATCATATATATCCAAATATACACTAAAAGTTCTTATATGTTATATTATCCACAGTTTCTAATAACCAGTGAAGGGAACACTTCACGATAGTATTTTCTCTTGTAGTAAAGAAATTAATGTTGCATATTTGCTAAGTTATTTTAGGTTGTTGGTCAGCTTACCTGTCCTGCTTTGGTTTGGAAGCCCAAAATGAGGCCACCAAATAATGCATCTCTCACTTGCATTTATCTTAAATCAAAACCAATAAAAAACTCATCAAATAAATCACTAAATTAAATTTTTTTTAACCCAAAAATAAAACAATCACACATCTCTGAACTTAGATCCCATACACACACAAAATTCGATTCAGTAAAAAACTGAATAATCCCCTGGCAGGGTTGGCAAATGGGTCTACCGGGCCGGGCCGGGTCAGGTCGAACCCGTCCGGGTTGGAACCCAACTAGGGCGGGTTCGGGTCGGGTCGTAGTGGCAAACAGGCCAGGTCAGAAATGCAAAAAGTCAACCCGCCTAATCCGCGAACTCATTTGGGTCCAACCCGGGTCGGGTCGCGGGTTGAGCCCGTCTAAATTTAAATTTTTTTTTTTAATTAAAAAAATGTAGATTTAATAATAATAATAAGAAGAATCAAAGAGTGAAATTGCCAAAAAAAAAGTATATATTATTAATATGATTTCAACTTATACAAGTTTCCAAATTTGTAATAAGAAATAAAGATTTTTCACAAATTTGTTCTATACAATAACAAATTTCTTCGATATAATTCCAATTTTCTTCAATTATCCTAATTTTTTTTTAACAAATAAAGATTTTATACAATTTTCTATCCATTTACAATTATCTTCAATTTGTTGGTCTTCAATATGTTGTTGTTATTGTTGGTCTTCAATTCTTCATTTTGGTTGCTATTGTTGTTGTTGTTGTTCTTCTGGAGAGTTGCTTCTACTTGTAAACATGTCGAACCCTTTTCCTTGAGTCCTATCTTTGGCCTTCAGCCAGTCCTTCGTGCAGACGAGCATCTCCAACGATTAAGGCTTCAAGCGATTCCTGTAATCGGTTAAAACCCTGCCACTTGTAGAAAATGTACTTTCTGAAGCAACTGTAGAGACGGGAGGAGTTAGTAGATCTTTAGCCATATATTTAAGAATACTATATGTTCATGGTCTTTCCACCATTGTAAAATATCTAGTGAAGAAGTAAAACTTTCAGAATCTTATTGATTAGACCAATGTAATTCATTTGGTTGATTAATCCTAGCTTTTTTTGATTGAATTTTTGCATGTAAATTAAATGTAGCATCATCTAATTTATTTTTACCCTTACCTGTACAAGTAGCAGAAGAAAAAGTAACTAAAGTTGTAGTACTACTAGATGAAAAACTTCTATCATAATAATCATACAAGTTATTTAATGTCGATTCAAATTTAGCTAAAAATGTTCCGCAATCATTTCAGATTCGTCTTTCCCAAGTAAAGTAAAAAAAATTCAATCAAACTCTTCGTACCTACTAATTTGATACGAGGATCCATCACAGTAGCAATACAATACAACATAGGAGGAGGATTAAAATACTTCAAAAATTTGCTGTATGCAGGTTACACAATATGACCAATAAAAGAATCATCGATCATTTCTTTGAAAGTTTGCATCATAGTAACTATTGAAATAAAAATGCTATTAGAACTAGATTCATAAGATTTAGAAAATTTGAAAGTTGCGATTTTAAAAGATTCTAAAAATTTCAATAAAGATTCGGCATAAAACCAAGCTTGGGGAGTCATTTCAAAATTTGGCATATTTTTTGGAATACAAAATTATTTATACATTCTTTATATTCAGTAACAACATGTAGCAAATCAAAAGTAGAGTTCCATCGGTGTTTAACATTCTTTGAAAATTTTCTAAAATGTACATTTTTAAACCTAAACCAAGCTTTCCATTATTGGAATATGGTGCCACTTAATGCAATAAAATGTACACAATTTCTAATGTTAACTATATATGGTTCGTATATTTTTAATGCATCTTGAGCACATAAATTTAAAATATGACATGCACTTCTAACATGAAAAATATTATCAAATGGAGGGTTTAATGCGGTTTTTAGTATACTAATTGATGCATTGTTATTAGATGCATTATCAAAACTTATACACATAATTTTATCTCGAATATGAAAAATATCACAAATTTTCAAAATCCGATTTACAATTTCAATACCACTATGGGGATAGGGCAACACGGCAACTGATATGATCATTTTTTGAATAATCCAATCACTGTCGATCCAATGAAAAGTTATTCCCATCATTGAAATATTGTTGCAACCCGTCCAACAATCAGAAGTTAAAGAAACTTTACAAGTTAAACTCCATGGCAATCAAAGCTTCCCTCATTTCATTGTACATTTTAAAACAATCAGATTTGTAAGTATTCCTAGGAATTCTTTTAAAATTGGGGTTTAATGCAGTTTGATTAAAACTTTCTAAGTCCCTACTTTCGGAATAGAAAAATTATAACTCTTCCTTGATTACTAGTCGGGCCATTTCCAGACGAACAAGTTCGGGATCATAAGAATGGCTATCAACTAACTCCACCAGTCCTATGGTGGATTTTTTGTTGGCCGGGTAGGTCTACAAGAAGTTTTTTATGTACATTTTGGATGTGTCGTCTTATTGTACCCATTCCCTCACCCCTCTTCCATTTGTATGGCTTCGAACATGTTTTACAAACTTTTATGCCTACACCTGAATTTTCTTCGTCCGGAATATAATAATAAATTTTGTGTCAATCACTAGTTTCTCCTCCAATTTTTCTACTACTACTCGGTTGTGTTGTTTCAGTTGCTTGTGTTTGTGGTTCTTCTTCTATGTCTATGTCTCCTACAAACTCATTGTGTGTACCAATGTGTTGGGTCATAGGGTACTCTTCGGTGGGCTCATTTTATGGGACAATTGGAGGCCTACGAGAAGTGCCGGTGGAATCTTGTCCACTTTGGCTATGTCCGCTACCTCGTGATTTAGACATGTTGATATAGTAGTGTATGTGAAAAAAGTAAATACAATCTAGGCGAGATAAGTTTAAAAAATATCTAGAAAATAATAAGAGGGTTGTGAGAGAGAAGATCAAAAAATCAACAAACAATTATGATAAAAAAAATCATAACTACAAAAAAAATATCAAGACAATAAGAGGGTTGTGAAAATTTGATACCATACTTCGCGGATAATTGTATATAAAATGAGAGTGAAAATAAAAGTAGAAGTAGAAGTAGAAGTCCGGACTCGTATATAGATAGAAAGAGGGCTTCTTTGTTGGAGCCGTGGAGGAGTTGAAGACTTGAAGACGTAGTTGAATGTTGAATTCGATACGATCGGAATTTGTCGTTTGATCGTTTCTATGTTGCTAGCTTCTTTGTTCACAAAACTTGGAATGAATTGAGATTGAATTGAGTAGTAGTAGTAGAGAGAGTAAGAGTGTAAGGTGTGAAATTTTTAGTTTGGGTTTAAGGGGTATTTATAGGGGGGGAAAAACAAAAAAAACAAAAGAACAAAAAAACGGCTATAACAGCCGTTAGGCTGTGAATTCGGCCGTTGGACCCGCGGGTCGAATGGTCGACCTGCGCGGGTCGAACGTTTGACCTGTGGGGGTCTAATGGTTCGAAACCCGTGGGTTGGTAAGCGGGTTTTGCACTGTTCACCGGGTTCACGGGCCGGGTTCGACGGGTTGAAGTCCGTTTTTTGACAACCCAGGTCGACCCGCTTAGACTCACGGGTTCAACTCGGACCCGAACCGTCTTCTAATGGGCCAGGTTTGGTGAGCGGGTCGCGGGTCAGCCTGGCCCAGTTGCCATCCCTATCCCCTGCACACACAAAATTAAAAATTAGAATTAGAATCCGGTTAATGAGATGAAATTAGAGTCGTCGCATCGTATATAGAGGCTCTCGATTCGGTGGAGGGGAGTCACCGATACGTAGTCGCTTGATATTCGCGCTCGATTTGGTGGAGGAGAGTCACCGATACGGAACTAGCAGTGGATCAGATATCGGCGACGACCTCTTGATTGGGGTTCGATATTGGATTTGGATTTGGATTTTGCTTTGAGATTTTCAAAATTTCAAAATTTCAAAATCTAAATTTTTAAAATATTTTAAAATTTTTAAATTTTTAAAATTTTTTAAAATTTTAATTCTTTTTTTAATTTTAAAAATTTTTAAATTTTTAAGTTTTTTAAAATTTTTAAGTATTTTAAAACTTTTTAAAAAATTTTAAATTTTTTTATAAGTTTTTGATTTTTTGAATTATTTTTAAAGTTTTTAAATTTTTTAGTTTTTATGTTTTTCAGTTTTTAATTTTTTATTTTTAAAAAAAATTAAAATTTTATTTTCTTAATTTTTTGAATAGGAGAGAGAGAGAGAGAGAATTAAGTAAATAAAGGAGTTGTTTTGGGTGAGGGGATTTGAATTTGAGTTTTGGGTGGAAACTTTTTTTTGGGGGGGGGGGGGGGGGATGTGTTTTGTGAGGTTAGACCTGGTCCTTTCATTTTGGGGGGTTTGAAGGAGAGCCACTTGATAGCTTTCTTTGTGTTTTATTATTATTATTATTATTATTATTATATATGTGTGTGTGTGTGTGTGTGTGTGTGTGGGTGTGTGTGGGGGTAAAAGGGCTATGAATAACTTGCTCATTTAGTTAATGAACAATTGATTATGTGGTATGCATGTGATACATTGGATAACTAATCCTTTTAAAGATTGTCCAATCACATGTATGCCACATAATCAATTGTTCATTTACTAAATGAGCAAGTTACTCATATCCCTTTTACCCTATATATATATATATATATATATATATATATATATATATATATATATATATAGGGAAATGATCGAGTGAGAACTCTTTTGGAGAGAACCACGTGAGAACTTTTATTTGGGACATTTGTTGAAAGATCTGAACCGTTCATTTTGATCTACACGACTCAATTAGTCTATGTATGAGAAATCAAGTCATTTGAGAAACCGTTCATTTTGATCTACACGACTCAATTAATCTATGTATGAGAAATCAAGTCATTTGAGATTCGTTTGCTCATGCATTGAAGTGTTACAAATTGTGTGGCTGAAAAATCATTTTTTTTTATAGTGACATGATGCATGGACAAATGAATATTAAATGACTTGATTTTATATTTCTAGACTAATTTAGTTATGTTAAACAATGTGAACGGTTCGGATTATCCATAGGATGGATAGGCGTGGAGTTCTCACGAAGCTTATCGTGAGAACGGTTCTCACTGGATCACTACCCTATATATATATATATATATATATATATATATATATATATATATATAGGGTAAAAGGGATATGAGCAACTTGCTCATTTAGTAAATGAGCAATTGATTATGTGGCATGCATGTGATACATTGGACAACTAACTCTTTTAAGTATTTTCCAATCACATGCATGCCACATCATCACTTGCTCATTTACTAAATGAGCAAGTTGCTCATACCCCTTTTTCCCATATATATATATATATATATATATATATATATATATATATATATATATATATATATATATATATATATATATATATATATTTGTTGAGATATAGAATTGAGATATATATTTTTTAGCGAAGAGATAAAGATAAGTATATTTTTTAGAGTGTTTATATTTTGGGGGGTTTTTAAAAGGTTTTATGTGGCGAATGCTATGTTTTTTAAGAGATACAATACCTTGTAGGTTCTTAAAAGGTGTCACGTGGCGAGATAATAAAAGATATATACTTTTTAGGTTTTTAACATGTGTCACATAGCAATATTTTAAAGATAGATATATTTTATTATTTTATGAGTTATTAATTAATTAAAAGGTGCTACATGGCTAGATAATAAAAAATACATACTTTGTGAGTTTTTTTAAAATATCACATAATAATTAAATTCTAAATATAGAGATAATTTTTTATTATTTTATGGATTCTTAATTAATTACAACGTACCACGTGGCGAGATAATAAAAAATACATAATATGTGGTTTCTTAAAATGTGACCCGCGTGTCAATTTTCTAAAAGATATATAAGGGGAAAAATCATATGGACCATGGTCAATGAATCATTGGGGTTTATCACCACTTCATCTGCTTTGAAGATTGTGCCAACCATATGATTCACATAAGGCATACATTTTGAAGGAAATCAAGTGGTGGGTAAGCCTACAGGTTCATGGAGCATGGTCCATATGATTTTTTTTCTTCTATATATAAGATAATAAGAGCAGCCACTATCGTTTGCTAAAAACTTAAAAAAATGCAAATTTTGACGAAACCTTACAATCGTTTGCTAAAGACCCATTTTTTAGCATAGAAATGAACAGTGCACTTCTAAATATAGCAAATGGCTTTAGCAATTGCTAAATGTAGGAGACCGAAGAAGATCTTCTGTTCGGCCAAAAAATAGCTTTAAACGACTACATCACTCTCCACTAAATGCTTTTTGCTAAATGTTAAATATACAAATTTTAACACCAACGATAGTAGATGCTCTAAGAGATACAATACTTTGTGGTTTCTTAATATGTGACACATGGCAAACTTCTTGACTCTTAAACATTGTCACGTGACGAAATAATAAGAGATACATATTTTTTTGGAGTTCTTATTAAAATATGTTACATGTTTTTTTTTTTTTTGAGGAAAAAGATAGAATATGGCCACCCTGTTTTATTAATAAGCGTTTAACAAAACAAACCCAGAGTACTGGGCCCAAATACAAACTACAGATAGAAAATAAAACATACATGAAGCAACATGACGCGCACAAACAACAAATCCATCCAACAACCCTGGAGGGTGGGCCGACAAACCAGCTCGGTCCAGCAAAATTGTGAGTACGTAAGTTTAGCTTCGTACAGTGCCTCCACAACACATGCACACCAACCTGAAACAAGTCTGACAGGATTTTATCACCCGTCGCTCCCTGCATTCACCTCGCTGGGGGGACCCCATCTTTGGGCCCAAGCCCCGCAGATCGAAAACTGATCCCACGGCACATGCACAGCGATCGCACCCTCCCACCAACTCCACCACTCATCCTACAAAAGTGCCAGCCGCTCCTACTGCCGCTACCAAAGAGATAGCCGTGAAGAGGATGCTTTCACCTCTCACATGATAGCATTTTTCTCAGGCAATTTCTTACCAAACAACTATCTCGCTCACCCCACCTAACACCACGCTCCAGGAGAGAGCCGTGGAGAAGATACCTTCACCTCTCTCATGCTTAAGCTCTCTCCGGCGATTTCTCACCACACAGACTTATCTCAACTCAAACTCCCAATTCGAGGGAAGAGGCGACACTGTCACGAGACAGTGGCCTAAGCTGGAGGAAGCTTAATAGCCAGATAGTAGGCACTGTGGAGACTGCACCGACGACATCGTAGGACACTCCCGACCAACCACACCCCAACCCCACACCCTTTCACCCCTTACACACCGACTTCACTCACTTGAACCCCAATTCCATAGTGTTCGCGACAACAGGCGCGGGAGGAAGCTCTGGCGTGACACAGTCGCTTCGCGATAGTTGAAACAAGCACCCTTGAAGTTAAGACAAGTGAGCGCACATCACGGTGGGACCCCATCTTTGGGCCCAAGCTCCACAAACGTGTAAAACAACCTAACTCCCGGCATCTTCACACGCACTACCAACCCTCGCAGGTTGCCATGAATGGCCCCGAGAGTGTAGACATGGTGGCAAGCGCACAAAACATCCGGGCACACAACTAGCAAATCATGGAGGGACCCCATCTTTAGGCCCAAGCTCCACAAACGTGCAAGACAACCTAACTCTTGACATCTTCACACGCACTACCAACCCTCGCAGATCGCCATGAATGGCCCTGAGAGTGTGGATATGGTGGCAAGCGCGCAGAACATCCGGACACACAACTAGCAAATCATGGAGGGACCCCATCACGAGTCCAACCCCACAATCGAACAAACCTACTTGCTTCACACCCCCAACCACAACAAAAGCAAGCACTGGCCCCATGCCGAATCACCGGCCTCACCCAGTAGGCAAATCAGATCACTACAAAATGCACAGGCTTTACCGGTATTTTTTTGCACATTTACCAGCATTTATAAACCCCGCTGTAGATACACCGGCGTTTTATAAATCGCTGGTGCAAGTGTCGCTGAATCGCGTGTCGCTGTAGCTTAGGGACATTCACCGGCATTTTTTACGACCGCCGGTGTAGGTTAAAACTACACCGGCGGTTGCAAAAATACCGGGGAATGTGTGCTTTCGTTTGGTAGTGTTGTTTTTGGCCATTACCTACACCGGCGTTCTTAAACCGCCGGTAAAGGCTGTCAATTTTTTGCTGAAAGCTACACCGGTGCTTGTAAAAACGCTGGTGTAGCTATATTTTTTTTAAAAAAAATTTAATTTAAAATAAAAAAGAAATTAAAGAAAAAAAAAAGAAAAATTGCGCACTCTTGCAATCAAATTGAACACAAAATCATGATGTTACCAAAATTTTCATTTTCTTTAACAGTAAAAGAAAATGAAAATTTCCAGTATCTAATCATGTTTGTCTATTAATTCTTCATCCCAACTAAATCATGATGTTTCCAGCTCAAAGAGAAACCTGCATACATGTTTGTTCAGCCCAATTCTTGTACAGATTTGGATTTTGGTATACAGCATCCTTAGATGACAGTTAAACCATTTTGGTAAAAAAAAG
The DNA here is from genome assembly GCA_017893485.1 of Hemerocallis citrina. NCBI lineage: Eukaryota > Viridiplantae > Streptophyta > Magnoliopsida > Asparagales > Asphodelaceae > Hemerocallis > Hemerocallis citrina. Next base: position 304,982,863 of record CM030359.1, on the reverse strand, counting down.
CATGCTAAGATGACAATCAGATGGCTAATATCCAGCATCTTTAACAGTGAAAGAAAATGAAAATTTCTAGTATCTAAGCATGTTTGTCTATTAATTCTTCATCCCAACTAAATCATGATGTTTCCAGCTCAAAGAGAAATCTGCACACAGGTCTGTTAAGCCCAATTCTTGTACAGATTTGGATTTTGGTATACAGCATCCTTAGATGACAGTTAACCCATTTTGGTAAAAAAGCATGCTAAGATGACAATCAGATAGCTAATATCCAGCATCTTTAACAGTAAAAGAAAATAAAAATTTCCAGTATCTAAGCATGTTTGTCTATTAATTCTTCATCCAAACTAAATCATGATGTTTCCGGCTCAAAGAGAAACTTGCACACAGGGTTGTTCAGCCCAATTCTTGTACAGATTTGGATTTTGGTATACAGCATCCTTAGATGACAGTTAACCCATTTTGGTAAAAAAGCATGCTAAGATGACAATCAGATGGCTAATATCCAGCATCTTTAACAGTAAAATAAAATGAAAATTTCCAGTATCTAAGCATGTTTGTCTATTAATTCTTCATCCCAACTAAATCATGATGTTTCCGGCTTAAAGAGAAACCTGCACACAGGTTTGTTCAGCCCAATTCTTGTACAGATTTGGATTTTGGTATACAGCATCCTTAGATGACAGTTAACCCATTTTGGTAAAAAAGCATGCTAAGATGACAATCAGATGGCTAATATCCAGCATCTTTAACAGTAAAAGAAAATAAAAATTTCCAGTATCTAAGTATGTTTGTCTATTAATTCTTCATCCCAACTAAATCATGATGTTTCCGGCTCAAAGAGAAACCTGCACACAGGTTTGTTCAGCCCAATTCTTGTACAGATTTGGATTTTGGTATACAGCATCCTTAGATGACAGTTAACCCATTTTGGTAGGAAAGCATGCTAAGATGACAATCAGATGGCTAATATCCAGCATCTTCAACAGTAAAAGAAATGAAAATTTCCAGTATCTAAGTATATTTGTCTATTAATTCTTCATCCCAACTTTGCCAATGATGTTTCCGGCTCAAAGAGAAACCAGCACACAGGTCTGTTCAGCCCAATTCTTGTACAGATTTGGGAATTCTGAAGATTTTAGATCCAGGATGACAAATTTTGATTGGGCTTTGATTGGAGATTCTAGTCATAGATCGATTTTTTGGAGACCGACTTTCTAAAGAAAATGCCATTTGGAAGTATGCGGGTACTGTTTGTTGGATCACCAAAACTCCCATTTTTATTGAAGAAAAATAAGAATATGGCTTAAATCAAGTGTAGTTTTAAGGAAGTGTCATCGTGGAAGGAAACCAAATATAGAAGCTAGAAAGAGGAATGGTAGAGAATGAGGATACACCAGGCTAACATGGCAGCATTTTCCTCATCTCTCTCTCATCCCTTCTTTCTTTTCAGACGCACACAAAGAGACATCAGCAACAACAACAAGAGCGACAAGAACAACAATAATAATAAATTATTATGAACGAGATGTCTCTATATGGGTTTCCAGATCTCCACTCCAACTCGTCTCTTTCTAATCACAGCCCAATTAAGAACATAGACGACAATCACTAAACAATCCAATCACAGCCCAATCAAAATTTGTGATCCTGGATCTAAAAACTTCAGAATTCCCAAATCTGTACTAGAATTGGTCAGAACGAACCTTGTGCAGGTTTCTTTTGGGGCCAGAAACATCATTGGCAAAGTTGGGATGAAGAATTAATAGACAAACATACTTAGATACTAGAAATTTTCATTTCTTTTACTGTTGAAGATGCTGGATATTAGCCATCTGATTGTCAGCTTAGCATGTTTTTTTACCAAAATGGGTTAACTGTCATCTAAGAATGCTGTGTACCAAAATCCAAATATACAATACATGAAGGCAATTTAATTTTCGTGCTACAACTATATGTGAAATGTAGCACAAGTGAAATTTTGTACTCAGGCAACTTGGCTCCAAATTATCCCTATTAACAACCCAGCTCAGAAATTATCGCATTCTTCTCTTTCAAACCCAAATTGTTCCATGGTCATACCTAGTAATACCAATCTCAAGAATCTCAAGAACCAATCTCAAGTAGCAAGCTAAATTAGAGAGTTGGGAAAAATTGTAGAATCAATCTCAAGAACATACCAACTACATCATACCTAGGGTTTGTGTAGAAATTTCAGAAACAAAAATTTTAAAAATAAAACGATTCAGAAATTTCAAGAACAAACCTAGGGTTTGTGTCAATTGAAAGAGCGACGGCAGGGGAGGGGGGCGACGAGGGGGGGGAAGGGCGACGGCGGGGGAGGGGGCGGCGATGGGGGAAGGGTGGTGACAATGCGAGTGAGAGAGAAAGAGGGTTGGGGAGGCTTGCAGCGACGACGGGAGTGAGAGAGTGGACGACGGAGGACGACGGAGCACGGGGACGACGACGGAGGGCACAGCGATGGCGGCCAAGGCAGAGGCGGGAGAGCGCGAGGGAGAGGGGAAAAAAATTTGGGTTTTTTTTGAATGGTATAGGGTTTGCGGGAAATTTATTCCAAATCCTATACCGGCGTTTTTAGTTAAACGCCGGTGAATATGGCCTTCACCGGCGTTTTAAAATAAAATGCCCGTGAATACCATAATTTCCCGGCATTTTATAGAGGCTGCTGGCGAATAACCATCCAATTTGATGCCTCATTCCTGGTCTCTTCCTACCCCGGTGTTTCTGGCAAAACGCTGGAAAATATACGCCGGTAAATCCATCGTGTGTTGTAGTGGATCTGGGCCAACAAAGTGGGTGGGGGAGGGGGGGGGGGGTGGGGGAGCACAGCAACTTGGCTGGCCCCATACCGCACCGCCCTCACTTGGTTGAGGTGGGCCGTCGTCATCGCCGAGAGGCGGCGAATTGGACCGCAGCGCTGACCCCGTCTTCGAATCGGCGCGAGCGGCAGGGCATCGTCGACGTCGTCATGCGATGGAGGAGAGCGCGGGGAGGGACACAGCGTCACCGTTGAAGCGGCGCGAGCGACTGGACACCGTGGAGCTCTGTCGACGCGAGGGAACAGCGTCTTCGTTGCCGCGCTGGAAGGGAGGATAGGTCACCGCGTTAGTGGAGGAGGGGGGTACAAGCCGCCCGCTCCTAGGAGTTAGATCTAAATATGTCACATGTTGAACTCTGAGAAGTTGAACTCCATTGTAATTACTTATATATTAGATTAGATAATTTAAAGTACGACAATCTTCACTTTCATACCTATTTCCCCACTTTTAGAGAGAAAATTGGAGTTGCTATTTTAAATTACTTTGTGTCACTGCGTTAACACATTTTGTTTTGTTTTGTTTTTTCGTTTGACAAACTCTTCATTTTAGTTACTTTCTCATCAAAAGTGTGCTCCCAAACAAAAGCCCGGATAGGAAAATTAATAAGCGTATAAAGAACCACGTCATACATCTCAAGCTCGTGCATCTAAAATTTGCTGTCAAAAATCACATCAGATTATCTGAGTATTTGAGGCACTAAATTTAAACAGTTGGTAGATAAAGTATGGATTTAAATATCACTTCCGTTTAAGAAACTAAGGGGGCGTTTGGTACGCGGTAATGTATAAGGTAATCTAGGATTACCCTCTTGATTACTTGGTTTGGTAAGACATAGGTATAGTTTTGTAAATAATTTTAAATTCTCAGGGTTATCAAAATAATTAGTTTGAAAGGATAAACATTCCCCTCGAAAAGGGTGGGATTTGTGGATTCCTCCACATAAAAAAATTAAGTGAGATTATCACATACCCAAAACACCCTTCAGATTTCGACTTATCATATAACCCGCTCTTGTTCCCTCCAACCAATTCGACTTATCATATAACCCAAAAACACATTGACAATTATTAAAAACTGATTACATACCCAAAAACACGTTGACAATGTATTAAAAACTGATTAAAGACTCAAACTAATAAGGTCTGTACTGCTGAGTATGAGACTTAAATATTCAGGATGATCAAGGCAGCGGAGGAGAATGTAACAGTAAATAAGGTAACTTCATATTTACAATTCTAATAGGCTACAAAGCACACACTTCGTTATGAAGCCTCCTACTCAAAGATGACATGTAAATAACCACTTCACTGAAAATAAAAAAATGTACAGAGTCACTTCACTAACCTGGTTCTATACCTAAGAGAATATACAAAGCTTTTGTACATGCTTTTGTACATGCTTTTTAAGTTTCAACTACCATTTGAATAGTTGAACAAGTGATATCACATTTTTTTATACAACTTGGAAGTCTCGTGTTAATAAATACATTTCATTTTTTCTTTTTGTTATGTTCATCTAACTGGTTGAAATATATTTGAATCATAGTGTAAATTTTTTTAGTAATCTATTTGTTAATTTATTAAAGTTTTATAAGATATATATCAGTATTGCTTTTGCACATGCATGCATATACGTCAATTACTAAATTAGATAACTTTCATATTTATTTATTTTTAAATAAAGCCAAAAGGGTATTTTCGGTAATGTCTACTATAGAGATGGATTGATGGGAATAAATTGTTCTATACGTAATAAAGTATTCCTAGGTATGTAATGTCGTATACCAAACACAGTATTACAATATTCCCAGGAATCTTCATTCCCACCCTCATATTCCTAGGAATCCACCAATTTCTGGGAATTATCCAATCCGCGTATCAAACGCCCCCTCAGTTTCAATACAACAGCACGGCATTAGCTGTCAAGTTTGACCAAATAGTCTATGATAAATAAATATTACTAATAACTATTAGATACAATTAAGGGCAAAAATCAAAGTATCTCTTACTATTTGACCTTACTACAAAATACATATACAACGTTTAAAAGAATACATTATACCCATTCATCTGTTAACTTAACTCATTCCGTTAATTTTGAATTATTAAATAACATTTCTACCTTTATCCTTTCATATCTCAATATCTTTATCTTTTTTTCAATTTTCTTCATTCTCAAATATTAAACAAAATCAAATCTGAATCTCATTGATAAACAAAACTAAATCTCAATCTCATCGGCAAGATAATGAGATTACTATTTGTCCCTCTCAATCTTTTTCTCCTTTTGATCAGCAAGCATGTTAATAATGAAAGCATCAATCGCATCTTGGTTTAGAGAGTTAAGGAAACGTTCTCGAAATATCACAGCTGAACCTTGAAAAATGAAGAGGAGAAAAATACAACCAATAAGTGAGTGCATTTGTAAAAGATTTGATGCAACTTTCTGTGTTAAATTGAGTTGTAGAGTCGAACCTACAACCTTATTGCTTAAGGCATGTAACAGACTCACATATTTGAACCTTGTTCCTACATGAGCGGCTAAATTTGATAATTGATAATCTGATACACAAATAAAGAAAAGACATCTTCCTAACAATTAAAAATATGAAAAATTTAAAGTTACTGAAGGAAAGTCAATGTCAAGAACAAGTTTTTTTTCTTCTTAATGTGAAGGGGATATCTCTGTCTTTTACTGATTCACATTAATCAGTTAAATAGTATGATATTTACAATTTTCTCTCAACTAGAAGTAATTGCTAACTGGAAAATCACTATAATGAATTATTCAGTTTAAATGTCAATAGATAATATGTTAATCTTATCATCTTGCCAATAAGATTGAGATTTGGTTTTGTTTAATGTTTGAGAATGAAGAAAATCGGGAAAGGAAAAAGAGATTGAGATATGAAAGGGTAAGAGTAGAAATATAATTTAATAATTCAAAATTAACGGAATAGGTTAAGTTAACGGATGAATGAGTATACTGTATTTTTTCAAATGTTGTATGGGCCTTTTGTACTCATGCCAAACCTTAGGGGGGTACTTTGATTTTTGCCCTACAATTAAATAGGGTTGATAAGAGCATTTGTAGTCGTCTATACCGAAAATATGGATATTTGACATATAGAAATGGAAAATATAGAAATGAGTTGTAGTCGTCTAAACCCAAAATTTGACTTTTAAAATGTTGGACGAAAGATCATTTGACGTGCGTGAGTTTTTCTTTTTTTTTCTTTTTTTCCAAAAAATATCGGACTGAATATGATATCCCGTCCGATACAAATTTCTAAGGATTTTTTGAGTATATGTACCCATAAAATCACTATAGGTTCAGATGTATAGAAAAAAAAATTTGGGAAGAAAAGAGGTGGGATGGCACATGATTTACCTATTTGAATTTTCTGAATTTTTTTTGAAAAAATTCAATCAGACGAGATATGGTATCCTGTCCGATCTATTTAATAAAAAAAAAATTAAGATAGCTCGACGGACGAGAGATCATGTTCCGAAACTCAAATTTTGACTTTTGCCATTTCTTCTTCCAAAATTGGTAGTGTGCTGTTCACTTCGAATCCAAAAAATGGGTATTTAGCCAACGACTGCAGCAAATTTTGGCTAAATTATATATTTCTTGGATATTTGGCCAACGACTACAGATTCTCTAAGGTAAGAAAGGAATTTATAAATTGGAAACATGCATGAAACTGTTGGATCCTGTATGCAAGGCAAGAAACACTAGAGGGGGGTGAATAGTGTTATGTAAAAATAAATAATAATTTAAACTTGATGCAACTGTTAAGTCGACTGGAAACGAAAAGCCAGTCGACTGAAACGCCAAATAAAATATAATTAATCAATTGAAGAACAACGAGTCTGTTAAGTCTACTTAATATAGAAACTAGTCGACTGGTCAGACACAGATTACAATAAAGTGCATCGAAATTAAAATTGCAAGTTAGAGAATTCAAACCACAAAGAATCAACAATGCTAACACGGCGATATATCCTGGTTCGGTCCTCTCGACCTACATCCAGTTCCTAAGCAACCCACTTGAGATTTTTCACTATTTTTGAAAAAAAGTACAAGAATATCCTACGACCTTTGGCAAAAACTATGCCAAACTCGTAAACCTCTCTCACCACCAGAGAGAGCAAGACCCCACTCTACAACCTAAAGTGACACTAACTCTACACCAAGAGCCATTCTCTCCAACCGAGAGGACCACTCTCATAACCCGAGAGTGAAAAACAAAGAAATAGAAGATTACAACACCTACAGCCTTGATTTTTTAGTGTGCTTTTAGTATAGATGTAACACTTCGTGTTAAAAAAAATAAAATAATAAATATAATATATACTGAAATGGTATTAATGTGGGGGATCCCACGGGTATTATACAGCAGGAGTTGATGTTTGGTAAAGGTGCTGATGATGTCAGCATACCTTTGGGGCCCACCCGGGTGTAAATAATCTGATGCTTTTGGCTGTGCATTCTTGAGGAAAGAGGTAAGTGTATGGGAAATTGTCTCATATCGGTAAGATATAAAGATCAAATAATATATAAATATAATAGCCTATGATCAAGAGTCACCTAATCAGTTAACCACCTTTTGAGGGGCAGCCTATGATGGGCAGTTGTACTACATAGTATCTAATTTGTCTTATAAATTGTATAAATTGTCTCCCCTAGGGGCAGGGGCGTTACAAATAGTATTAGAGCAGGCTTCATAAGTAGTACAAATTTATAAGAAAAGACACCCTTGAGAGGACATTAGAAGTGTGGGTTCAGCTTATAAAGATTTAAATGTAAGTGATTTACATTTGTGTTGCTCTATACATTGATGTTTTCTCTTCCTTTTCCCTATTGGATGGCTCGAGTCGTGAATGAAGGTTTAATAACTACTTGCATTCATCTTTATTCATGATGTTCTCCTCGTATACATTGATGTGAGATTGTATGCCAGTACATTTTTCCTGGATATCAGAGTGGCGCAGTAGAAGTATGGTTGGTTGACCCTACATTCATGATACATTACACTTAGACACACCTCCCTCTCGATTTTTTTTTTTCGTGGATTTTATCATAGTACTTTTCAATAATCAATATTTTTCAAATGAATATTTTCTTATACTATTAATCACTTGAATATCTATTATTTTGTCTATCTTCCTCATTCTTGATCTTTTGAATTTATTTTATCGGTCTTTCAATCTTAAAGATTTGTTCTTCCTGTTTTTGTGTCACTTTATGTTTATCCGTTTACATTTGTTATTACTTTTCGTATTATTGCAACTATTATTTTCTTCATTAATTATTTCTATTATACTTTGAAATTTTGCTTATGAAATTTTCTTATGTGCATTCATTTTATATGATTTGATTTTGTGGTACTATATTTTCATTATCTTATATTCCAATATATTTTTAACAAGATTGAAATTTTCTACCCGTATAAATATGACATACCATTTTGTTCTATTGTCTACATTCGATACTATTGTTATTACATATTATTTGCTAATTTATTTTGTTGTTAATTGTTACTCATTAATTTTGTAATTTTACGCTTTTTCAATATAATATATATACTACATGATTATTATTTTTCATTTGTGTTTTCATCTCGTGCATATGCTTTACACTATTTTCGTCTTAATATTATAAATCATTTTCATTACTACAAATTTTATATATCCTATATTTAAAGTCTATTTATTTTAATATTCTATCGTCATAATTTCCTACTTTATTTGTAATTTTTTCATCCACTTTAATATCACTGATTTGAAACATAATACTACATTTATTAAACATCCCAATGTCCAAGAGTACATGGAAGATTACATCTTTCCATCTCCCGTTTTGGTGCAACCTGATGTCGAGAGGGCAAATATGCAACTAGACGTCAATGGAGGCAAACTACAACTGGACGTTGGGGAGGCAAAGTCTGTAACCGAATGTCCATAAAGCAAACTGCAATCAGATGTCATAGAGGGCAATTTTGCAACTTGGGATTGTAGAGGCAAGTCTGTAGTTGGACACCAACGAGACGAACCTGCACCAGAAGGAGATTTTCTGCTTCAATAACCCCTATTTTGTTTTCTATAATATTTACATACCACTATTCTATTTTTGTACTAACTTATAATATTTTATAATATTCTACAACCTAGCATTATGTTATTTAAACTGATTTCTATCCTACTTGTATAATTACTACTTAATATCAACTATCTTTTTCATAGTATTTTGAGTCTTTAAGTATTTCATACTGTTTTATCGTATTTCATTCTGCTACTAACTTATCTTAGATTTTGGTGTCTACTCATCTTTATACTTTTTCTTCAATTCGTAAGTTATTTCTGTATGATTAGTTTTCGCATTATTTTAATAACATGTTATTACTTTCTCTACTATGATGTTTTGTTTTACTACTACAAATCATTTGTAATTTTCAAATCATACTATTGTTTGTTTCACCCTTATAATTTTGATGCCTTTGTACGAATATAAATTTTTCATGTTAGTTTTTCTAGCTCTACTTAACAATTTGAAAGTATTTCGATGTATGCTTTCTATATCTTTGAATTTCAAATCGTATGTATAATGATTATAGTTACTTTACAAACTATTTTAAATTGGTATACAAAGTCATTTTTATGTTGTCTATACTTTTAAATAAATTTCATTCTCGTTTATTTTTCAAACTCTTATACAATAGTAGTCTTCTTTTAAATTACTAATTCAGTTTTCGTTATACAATACCAATTCGGTTTGCGATTTTCTACCGCTTATTACTTTGATAAAATTTGATTACTAAATCTACTTACAAATTATCTATTGACTATGTTTTCTTTATTGTGTTGTTTCTGAACTATTCCAAATTAATGACTAAGTTTATTTTTTTGTATGGAACTTCTATCTTTTACGGTCATATTTATTTCCTTATGTTATTTCCTCGAGTTTTCTTGTTCCGTTCTTATAAAATTTTGATGCTCATAGTTTTCTTATATAGAGTTTGTCTTGTTTTTCCTCGGTGCGTATTTTTATACTACATTTATTTTTCTTAAAGTTTGCAGTTTTCTATAGACAATAAGATATTTTCTTTGGCGTGTACAAAATACAACCTTTATCTAGCGAGTTCCGGGGACAGAACTATTCTAAGGGGGGAAGAGTGTAACATCCTGCAAAATTGGAAATGACAATTTTGCCCTCGTGTGTTATGCACATGCATTTTTTAACTTATTTTCACTACGTATTTTGATTACCAACTATTTATGCATTTTCCGTATTGATTTTACTGAAAATATCATATTTCAATCTCTGCATTTTTACGTACTTTTACGTGTTTTTGATGCACGTATCGATTATGTATTTTTTACCGCTACGTGTAATATTTTCTATATGTTTAAATTATTATTTTAGGTATTCAAATTTATTTTTATTAACGAGAATTCATTTTCTCTTATTTTGATTAAAATATTTTGTACGTGTAACGCAGTGTTTTGGTGAGCGTATTCATTTTCAAAATAAATTTTTAGAGTATGTGCATTTATTTACGCATGAAATATTATAAATTTTAAGTAAAATAATTTTTTACGTACATATTGTGTGTAATACCCCGTAATCCCTAAAAATAATAATATATAGTATATATATATATATATATATATATATATATATATATATATATATATATATATATATATATATATATGATATATGATATAAAAGAGTATGGTGGCTTAATGTGTGAAATGTATAGGTGGATGGGGGGGGCACAGCTTGGAAAACAGCACATTATGTGTTGTTTATGAAAAGCTGATGATGCCAGCCCATGGGGGCCCACTATGTGTAAACAGCATGTATGCTGAGCTTGTTGACTTCGGTCAATAGCCACATAGACGTGGCATGGAAATTGGAGTTGGGCCTTTTTGTGTTGGCCGGTTTAGAAGATGAGAGGGGGCCAGTTTAGAAGATGAAAAAATGGGAGTTGAGTTTTTGAAGAGGTGGAAAAATGAAGAGTTAGGAGTTTTAAGAGTTAGGATTTTGAAGAGTTGGAAATTAAGTGGAGTAATTTATTAGGTGGAGATTTATGCAAATTGAACCCTCACATTGACCTATAAATACACCCTAAACTAAACAAAAAATTAAGAGAGGAAAAGAAAGAGAGAAGAGAGTATTTCTTGTGCTTTGGAGGCTTGCTAGGAGAAGAAGGACAAGGAGGTGCTAGTGGAGCTAGGAGGTAGAAGAGGTCTCTTCATTTGTGGTTTTTCATTCTTCACAGAGGTGGGTGATTTCAGACTTTCTAATGTAGTGATTTGCATGCTAAAAATTATAAATGAATAGTATAAATTGAATGTGATGTGAAATATGTATATAAAATACATGCTAGTGTAATATGCAATAATCTTATTGAGATTAAGTAAATAATTGCTACCATGTTAATTAAAAAGAATATTTTGACTAAAGAATTAATAATATGAATTATGTTAGAATGCTTGTAAATTTATGCATGTCGAATGTGTAATTTGTATGAGAAATTGTTGAAGAATGTTATATTCAATATATGCTTTAGAGTCTTGATGATTAAGAGAGAAGAAAGAAAGAAAAACAATTTTTGTTATTGCCATGAAACATGTTGACTTATGTTGAAAATACAAATTTTGCATAAAAGAATTTTCTTGAGATATTCATGGTTGATTAAGAGACATATTCGGTTTATTACAAAATTTTTAATTAGTATAAGTAAGAATATAAACTAGTTTTAATGAATATGATTCTTAAATTCAAGTTTTGAGAAAAATACAAGTCTATGTGTAAAATGAGAAGAAGAATTAATTAAAAAATAGAAATATATTTTTAATGACTTTGAATTTAGTTATTTACTGTTTTAAAAATTCATTCTCAGTCAAAAAAAAAGTTTATTTCAATATCCTAAAAGATTGGATCATTTGATAAACAAGTTTTCGAAAGAGAACCAATTACTGAACAGTATGAACAGAAGTATATTAATACAACTCCTAAACAGAAATCACACTTGGACTTACTGGTTAACCAGTGCACCATAGAACACAACTTGTAAGAGATCTTGGGTTCGAAACTTGATGTTCACATTTTTTTTTGATTCACTTATTTAAATTCCGAACCTGTACTGAGTGTATAAGGGAATTTTAATTTCGGTTTATGACACAAGTCCAAATGGACTTAGTGGCTAGTGGGTTTGGGGCTTGGGTGCAAGCTGTGTGTTGTCGGCAGGTCTTGGGTTCGAAACCCAGAGCCACCTTTTTGATATTATTTTGAGTTTTATTCATATATTGGATTTTTTGATATGAAAAAGAATTAGAATAAAACTTTATTATTCATATAAAATGAAATGGGAATTTCTAGAGATAGTTATAAAATTTTCTTGTATATTTTGAGATGGGATTTGAAATAGTAAATGAGTTTTTTGACCCCAAAATTATTATTTGGGTAAATGATCCTTATTTTGAAAAGAATGAAAAATATGTAACAAGTTATAAAATTCCCTTTTGCCAACAAACACTTATGTGAAGAATGTGAATTGAGATATGAATTGCTTTAATTGCTAGTAGAATTTATAGTGATGAATCTTTTGTCCAAGAAAGGAGTTATTGTTCTATTTTAAATTGTAATTGCATAAGTGAATCATGAATAAATGCTAAAATAAGACATGGATCTATTTGCGAATAAGTTGAAGATAAGAATATCTAAGTTTAAGGCATGTTTATTGAAGGGTATGTGTACCCATGGTTTCTTGTACATAAAAAGTTGTGATTTAGAGTTAGTGAGACCTCGGGTACCGACACTATTAAATTAAAAAGAGTTGAGATATATTTTGAGATATGGCTATGGAGCTATCTCGTATTTTATTAATTAAGTCCGGTAGGAGGTAAAACTAATTCTAGGTATGGAAATTTATTTATGTCTTGAACTTAAGAACTAGGCACATAAGTGAAGATGTGGTAAACCTTGGGCAAATGTAAGTGGGGCTCTCTATATAGTCGGGCGGTGGTCTTGCTGCGGCGGTTCACCAGGACTATAGACCCAGTCGGGCGGTGTACTCCGGGACTATGGTTGCCTCGTGGGAGACGAGCTTTTATTTTAAATCCCGGACTATGCATAGTCGGGCGGATAGTTTGTCGTACTCCAAAGTATATACGTATATCGGAGCTAGAGGGGTACTTGCGGGAAGTTCGCACGACGAGAAGTCTGTATAACAGTCGGGCGGGGGTCTTGCTGCGGCGGTTCTCCGGGACTGGGATCCATACTCGTGGAACGTCTTAACCATATTTTATTACTGGGTAGTTTATCATGGCGAGGGATCGAACCCTTTATTGTAGAGTACGTAGGTGCTTGCCCTCGGACCTATGTAGTATGGGATGCATAGAATCCTAACAAGTATGCATTAGTGTCATCCTAGTATAAAAGGTGTGCATTAGAAATTAAGGCATCGCATACACTTACATGATTAGAATAATCACTTTTGACACTTTATTGTTAAAGTATTGAGATCGTTATATGTACGGCATAGAGAGGATGGCCGAGTATAACATTTTCGTCAGTTGTAAGTGACTGACATGCCTACAGCTTATTATGCAGGAAATGGACCTTTCATGAAGAAGTAAAGATGTTATGATGCTGTTGATTAATTTCATTGATAAAGTGGTACAAGTTGTATATTATTTTCATTGTTGTAATGCGTTTTATCTTCCGCTGTGTAAATAATTGTAAAAAACTCTAATGTATGATGAAAAATTTTAATTTTCTTGTAAAATTGTACGAAGTGAAGTGTAAAGATCCTGTGGAATCTTGAATTCGGTCTTATTTGGAATTTGGGGCGTTACAGATGGTATCAGAGCTGACTTTCGACACTGGGGTGTGGGGCATGTCTATATAGTCGGGCGGAAGATTCCGAGACAATAGACCCAGTCAGACGGTGGATTCCGGGACTGTGGTGAACCCTCAACTAAATTCGGGACTGTTATTGATCGAGCGGTGGATTCCGGATCATAACTAGTCGAGCGGATAGGAGGGCAGCTCATTAAATCCGGGACTATGATTGATCGGGCGGTGGATTCCGAGATCATGATTAGTCGGGCAGATAGGAGAGCAGATGCCCCACATCGGCTAGAAAGGAGATCCTGCACTAGATTGTGCATGCCCCGTGCTCAGCGAGGATGCTGATTTCTGAAGGGGGGTGTCTGTAACACCCTGTGTTAAAATATATATATATATATATATATATATATATATATATATATATATATATATATATATATATATATATATAATATTGAAATGGTATAACATCAGCAGGAGTTGATGTTTGGTAAAGGTGCTGATGATGTCAGCAAACCTTTGAGGCCCACTCGGGTGTAAATAATCTGATGCTTTCGGCTGTTCATTCTTGAGGAAAGAGGTAAGTGTATGGGAAATTGTCCCATATCGGTAAGATATAAAGATAAAACAATATATAAATATAATAGCCTATGATCAAGAGTCACTTAATCGGTTAACCACCTTTTGAGAGGCAGCCTGTGGTGGGCAGTTGTACTACATAGTATCTAATTTGTCTTATAAATTGTATAAATTGTCTCCCCTAGGGGCAGGGGTGTTACAATAGAGGCAATAGGTTAACTTGAAAGCTTGAGTTCTTTTTCACAGTTAAAAGCAAAAGACTTGATAAAAATATTGGGTAACCTTTTCCATGTCAACTGGGTTGCCAAAGGAGTCGACTGGTCAGAGCTTGAGTAAGTTCAGTCTGTTTCGTACTAGAACAGTTGACTGCTTATCAAAGTAAGTCGACTGGTATTGTGACAGCTGAACTTATACAAGCTTGATTTTGATATTTTGATTTTAATAAATCTTATTTTAGTTCCTAGGGGATGTGTGAGTGTGTGCATCAAGGCTTTTACAAATTTTCTAAGACATCAAAGATTACAATGAATTTACAAGACAGTCTTTTGAGCTGATTACTTTGGAAATCTTTGAAGCTCTAAATGATCCTTGTCTTGTAGCTTGATCTTGAGCCTTGAAAGCTTTCTTGTCTTGTAGCTTGATCTGGAGTCTAGAAAGCGTTGAGTACACACTGCAAGAAATATGTAAAATAGAACATACGTGTATCGTGTTATAGTCATCAAAATCAAGAATCTACAGCAACTTCAAAAGAGAACATGGCAACAAATAGATCCAGCATCGAGCGGGCCCACGATGGGGAACCGCTTAATGGGATTACAGTGGAGGGTGATTCTCTCGAAGGTGGGGAACAGTGGATTCAGGTTATCAGCAAAATAAACAAGAGACAGAACACCTCACCACCTCCTTTTCTCGAACACAAAAAGAAACATTGGAAAGGAAAGCGGAAGCCAGTACCTTGCCTCAACTGGCGCAATTTGGGCCACTACAGGAAAGATTACACACAAGAAGTTCGATGCCTCAAGTGTATGAAATGGGGTCACCTCTCGTATGTGTGTATTACAGTGGTCAAGACAATCAATGACGATGCACGCCCGGTGAGCAGAGGCAGGTCACCCGATAGTCCAACCTTAATTCGGCTAGCAAAGAGCCTGGACACAATCAAGAACGAAGAGAAAAGGCTCCGCCAATGGTGTGCAGTCGCTAGAGTGAGGTCAAGGAGCCCATCGGAGTCTCATCTCCTCCAAGCTCTAAACTCAAGGTGGCCAATGAGGGCCCACAGAGACTGGGTAGCGAAGAAAATGTGCCACCTTCAGTTCCTCGTGTCCTTTCCATCGCCAGAGAAGGTGGTTGAGGTCACTGGGTTGGGAACTGTGGACTTTGGCCATTTCAAGATGGAATTTTTCGAATGGTCACCTAGTTTCGGAGCAGAGCTACCACAAGGCGACAAGTTTTGGATATGGATGCATAACGTACCGCTTCACTTTTGGAAGAGGGAGGCCCTCCAAGAGATCATCGCCGACTTTGGCTTGATCGAAGAGATCGACGACAAGACAGTTCGCCGCTCCGAGATTGTATCGGCGAGGGTACTCATCAGGAGTGCCGACATCTCTTTGATGCCCCGGTTTGCTAAAGTGTTCTCGTTCGAGGAGTCGTATCTGATTCGTTTCGTGCTTGACAAGCGAGTCGTGACAGAGACGGAGCTCTCAGCCATCATTTCCCCCACTCCTTCATCCACACTCAGAGACGGCCGTTCATACAAGCAGGTGGTCTCACCAATGTGGGATCTGACTTTGGACGGGGCTTACGAAGTGGAGCACGTGCACAGGGAACTCATCAGAGTGGTAAGAGGGAAGGAGCTTAGCCATGAACACACGGCGGAGGGATCATAACCAGGGAGAGTTTCTCCGATCAAAGGTGGCTTGACCAACAAATTCAACGGCCCAGATGGATGGAAAACTATGGATCTGCACACACAATCGGATTTGGGTAGTCTCGAAGCCCCAGATGAGTTCCTTCGAGGGGGGGGGGGCAAAAGAAAGCCCAAAATGGCAGTCAACTTCTCGAAGTTGGTGGTGGGAAGCGGCGAGAGGAGCAGAAAGTGGAGACAGGTCGTACAAGAGAGGGAAATGGCAAAAGTGCCTTGGAAATCGCCATGCAAAACGACATGCAAAGTTGAGCTCCAAAAGGACAAAAGCAGGTAGCTTTGGGTCGAGAGACTACCACTTTGGGGAAGACAACGAGCAAGGGGCGGAGCATTGACAGAAAGTCCGACCCAAAAGAGAGCAACACAAGGTTGGGGGAAGAGATACAGGGAAAGGGAAAAGCTCGAAGTGGAAATTTACAGAAGGGGAAAAACTTGGATAATAGCAACGAAGAGGGTAACGAAGAGCCTCACTCTTCGTTTGTATTGCCAATCCCTTCGATTGCTACGCCCAACACATCGAGCGCAATGCCCTCCGCTCAGAAGGCGCAACGTGGAATCTCCTCTGACGAAGGCGTCAGATATTGCGATCTGCTGGCTCACAGTGATGGAATAGCTTATCGTGGTCCCCACTCAGAGCGAAAGAGTGCTCACAGTGAGAGGCTCTCGGTTGAAGAGGGTTTGAATGATGAGATATTGAATAAAGAGTGTTTAAGAAGTGGGCCTGTGAACGGCCTTGTATATGGTGGGCGGGTTTAAATGAGGAGTTTTCAAATGAGCCCAAAGAAAGGTCCAAAATAGGGGAACCACAACTAATTGTATCCAAAGAGGGGTCCTTATGCATAAGCCCAATTAATTATATCACCGTCTCACACCTTGGGCTCGACAAAGAAGATCGAGATAATAGACTAAATCTTGAAGATGACTATGTTTATTCAGAAGAAGGGTCGATTGACTCTGACGGACTAGCTGAAGAGCTTACGGGTATCTCATCGGAATTTGTACCCTCCACATTTCCTCCATCGCAACCAATGGCTCCAGTCTCGACTCAAGGCGGTACAGGATTCAGGGTTCAGAAAGTTGCTAAGAGAGCTATTGAGGAGTCCTTAGACGACTATCTAGAGATTGTTGCAGCCGCTAAGTCAACTAAGACAAGCGACGGAGGTACATGTTCTTTCCTAGCTTCTATTTTTAATTTCATGACTGATACTGAGATTTTTAAACTAGCCAAAACCTGTGGTCTTGCGGTTATCGATACTGATAGGAACGCTTTCCTCCTTAACAAAATTAGAGTATGGGAGTCTGATAGGGTTAACCTTAATTCGAACTCGACTTCCAAAGCGAGTCACGGCCCCTTACCTAACCGTAGTTAATGGAAGCTCTATTCTGGAACGTTAGAGGCCTCGGTAGGTAGGGCAAGCGGGAAATGGTTAAGGAGGTCATAGCAAAATCTAAGGCTAACATTGTGGGTCTTCAAGAGACCAAGCTTACACACATGTCTAGACTTAGTAAGTTGGGGGAAAATCGAATCTCTAAATAGAGAATGTCTCCATCTATTGGGGCATCTGGGGGTATCACTCTAGGTTTTAACCCCGATATCTTTTGTTGTCTTGACGAGCTCTACGGGCAATTTTCTTTGTCGGTCTTGCTTCAGCGTAAAGCCGACCTGTGGACTCAGTCAATTACGATGGTCTATGGTCCGCACACTTCTGCTTCTATGATGGCTTTCTGGACAGAACTAAGAGTGATTCAAACACAATGGCCACACCCCTGGGTGGTGGGGGCAATTTTAACATTACTAGATTCGCCTCAGAACACAAAGACAGAGGATCCAGTGACTCTGATCGGGAAGCGTTTAATGAGGTTATCACGGACCTGGAACTGGTTGACATTCCCATCTTTGATAGTCTTTTCACTTTGTCAAACATGCAATCGTCGCCCATTCTAGCGAAACTTGATAGGATTTTGGTCTCCACTGATTGGGAGATCAAATTCCCGTTGTCTACGGCTAAATCATTTCCTAAACCCACCTCAGACCATGTACCTATTTTCCTATCCTCCGGGGAAGTTCAACCCAGAAAATCACCAAAGTTTAGATTCGAGAAGGCATGGTTAGAAATCCAAGGCTTCCACCACATGATCTACGAGAGTTGGTCTCGCCCCAATACGGAGATTGAAGCCACCGCCATATGGGGTGAAAAAATTAGAAGACTTAGGTGCAAGCTCAGGAAATGGAACCAGACCAGATTTGCGCTGGTTTGGAGGGCAAAAGAATCCCTTCTTGAAGAAATTGAGGAACTGGAGAAGACTGAGGAAACTAGAAATCTGCTACAGGAAGAGCGGAATAGGTTTCTCCAATCCAGACAGAAAATAGACCAAATCTATAGGCTTGAGGAAATCAAATGGCAACAGCGGTCCAAAATTACGTGGCTCAAAGAGGGAGACGCGAATACGGCATTCTTCCATCGAGTAGCAAGTGCCCGGCGTCGATCGAACCTTATTCACTCGATCCATGCAGACTCTGGAATGATCAAAGGCGACAAGGATATCAGAATGGCATTTCAGTCTCATTTCAAACTACTCTTTGGACACAAAGCTGACCTGAGAGTCCCTCTCCGTCACGATTTCTGGCAGGACTCAGCGGGCAACTCCGGACTTATGCTGCAATCCCTAGAAGCTCCCTACTATGAGAAGGAAGTCTGGGATGCAGTCTAACAACGTGGCAAAGACAAAGCCCCAGGCCCCGACGGTTTCCCGATGATCTTCTATCAGACATTCTAGGAGGAAATCAAAGGCAGTTTGATGAGGATGTTTGCTGATTTCTATAACTATAAGCTCAAACTAGGAAGAATTAACTTTGTGGAGATTGTGCTGATTCCTAAGAAAGAAGACTCCCGGCGGGTGAGAGATTACCGCCATATTAGTCTCCTTAACTGCTCTGTCAAGATCATCACCAAGACTCTCGCTAATAGATTGGGAAAGATGATGGATGGTCTCATTAGCCATATTCAGGACAGTATGGCTACGGCTGAAGAAACTATCCATCAATGCCACACTTCGAATTCTAAGAGCTATCTCCTGAAACTGGATTTCGAGAAAACTTATGATTCGGTAGAATGGAACTGTCTCCTGGAAGTGCTTGCTGGAAGAGGCTTTGGGGTTAGATGGATCCAAACATGTCTTACCACTAGCAGAACTGCAATTTTGGTAAATGGGGTGTCGGGCCACCATTTTTCGTGCAAACGGGGCCTCAGACAAGGGGATCCGCTCTCACCCTTTTTTTTTCACCATTGTGGCAGACGTACTTCGGTCCATGATGGCTAATTGTGGTAGAGCAGGGTGGATTGTATCAGTGGCAAAGGGAGTAAACCACAAAGGTTGCTCAATCCTCCAGTATGCAGATGATACTCTCCTATTTGGTAATGGCAACCTCGGGGAAACAATCGCTCTCAAAGGTATATTATATAGTTTCGAAGCTTGGTCTAGGCTCAGGATAAACTTCCACAAAAGTGCTCTCATCCCCATTGCCTTGACAACGGAGGAGGCACTAGAACATGCCACAATTCTCAATTGTGCCACAGAGAGCTTCCCCATTCAATATTTGGGACTACCACTAAGGCCCGGAAACTCAAAAAGGCTGATTGGCTACCCATTATTGACCGGGTTGAGAACCGTCTAGCAGGCTAGAAAGGTAAAGCCCTATCTTTGGGAGGGAGAGTCACGTTTATTAATGCAGTCCTATCAAATCTTCCAACCTATTATCTGTCCTTCTTTGAAATGCCGCAAAGGGTTATTCAGTGAATTGACGTACCCGAAAATGGTTTTTATGGAAAGGGGAAGACCCTGATCAGGACGGCTACCACCTTATCAGATGGGAGAAGGCATGCATGAAAAAGATACATGGAGGACTAGGTATCATTGATCTTCGAGATATGAATCTTGCTTTACTGGGTAAATGGTGGTGGAAGGTTTTTCATCCTAATGGAAAAGGGTGGCAAGACTTTGTTCAGGGATATCTACAAGGAATGGAACGAGAAATTTGGGATTCAGGGTAGGTCCACATGTCTCCTGGTTCTGGAAAGGCATCGCTAAAGCCTACCAACCCTTCATTAGCTGCGTTAAATCAGTTATCGGTAATGGCAGACTCACCAGATTCTGGTGGAATAAGTAGTGTGGTGATCACACACTTAGAGCCATATTCCCTGATCTATATGATCGTGCATCACAATCACACTACACGGTGGCCGCAGCCTGGAAAAGAGGCGCCTGGAAACCTGTAATACCCTGATTTTTCAATTAATGAGAAATTATTTATTTTGCACGTGTTGTGCACGTGCAATATATTTTGTTTGGATTATTTTATCATAATGTGTATAATTATTTGATATATTTTTCTCAAATTATTTGTACAAAAAGCCTTCTTTAAAAGCCTTATTTGATTTAACTAAAAAGCCTTTTCTTAAAAAGCCCAAAAGCATTTTTATTTTAATTATTTTTATAAAATTATTTTGGCCCAAAAAGAAAGCCCATGGATTAATTTATTTTAATTAAACTTGTCATGTAGAAGACTTTTTTTAAACAAAATTATTTTTATACAATTTTAGAATGTACAAATTTGGCCTAGTTGCATGCACGTGCACTACACGTACACGTGCAATGCACACTCACTTTGGATGGCCGGTAGCATTCTTTTGGAGGGAAATTTTGATTTTTGGTGTGGAGAACATGGGAGTAGTTTCAAGGAAGTGGGTAGTTCTTGTAACTTCTACTTTGATCTAAACCCTTCATCCTACAACTAACCAAATGATCTTGGCCCTCCATTCCCCTCATTTTTTAGTATAAATACCCCCCTTCTCATGGCTAATTTTTCATATGCAAAGTATAATCTCTAAGTTATAGTATTATTATTGTGTGAGTTATAAAAGATAAGAGATTGTGTGGGTGTTGTTACTTGGAGTGGCCGGCATCACCAAGGAAGCATTCGGTTTGGAGCTTGAGGAAGCATTCGGCATAGGCTTGGAGGCTTGGAGCTTGAGCGCTTTTGGCTAGGAGGAGGTGCTTTCATCTACAAGGATTCGATTGCTTTTGTTTGTGTTTCTCTCCAATTGAGGTGGGTAAAACATTTTATATTTCTAAAGTAGATCCATGCTAATTTTACACCCTTAAAGATGCATGAAAAATATTATGAAGAGCCCACTTAAATTGAGTAGTTAGCATGTGAATTGATTGAAATGTATTGATTAACTTATATGACTCTAGTGTTAAGATTAAATTGTGTGTAGATTACCCCATGTTTATTATTGTGAAGTTGTGATAGTGATTAAATTAAATTAAGAGTGTTGTTATTATGATTAAAGACATAATGTACACTTGTTAATTGTGATAGATGGACCTTCATGTTGATATGAATGTGGACTATGGAAATCATATGTGATGGTTGAATTAAGAACTAATATCAGTAAATTATCTCCATGAAATTATTTAATAAAAAGACTAGTAGATTGATTATATGGCAATGTCGAAAAATACAATAATGTATTTTAATAAATAATTTTTGGGTTTTGTATGTGAAATTACATTTCATTAGTACCAAAAAATTATATTATTTTACTGGTATGAACTTATATGATTGAGGATCAAATCTGGAAGTTTTTAGAAAATTTTATCAAAGCAATAAGCAACTATGGCTATTTGAATGTCGAGTTATTATCAAAACAGTACGAATAAAACATATAAGAATTTTTATTGGGTTTGTGACAACCCGAGCCAGTGGCTCAGGTGGTCTTGGACGCCGGTTGGTTTCTCTGTGTTGCTCAGTTCGAATCCGAGCAGAACACTTCTTTTTGGTTAAATTCCCTAAAAAACTATAGCAGCGAACTCAGGGTATGAATAGACCCCAGTCGCTATTATGACGTGCTCGGCGAACGGCCTAGCGGTCGAGCTCTGTGCTGTCTTGGTGCGGCGCCTGGTTCGATTCCTGCCTTCGGCATATAGGGAAAAATTATTTTTTTGGGTGTTTTTGAAGTCCAAAAATTATGAAATAAATATGGTAATTCTCATAAAAATACAAGGAATTTTCTAAGAGTGATTTGGGTATTTTTAGAACGAAATACAATATGGTTTGTGAATAAAAGGCATAAATGGAGCTTTGAGTTATGAGATATACACTTGTGGATTTTATAACTTATAAAGATAGGCTATTATAAAGTAATTGGCATAAGTGCTTGTGGCGTGACATGATTTTATTTATTTTCATTATGAGTATTGTGCAAGATATGAAGTATGAAGGTTGAAATGTGATTTTATGAAGTTGTATTAATTCATGTATGGTTATGAAATTAAAACCATAATTTATGAAAGAGGAAAAGAAATTGTTGGCTATAAATACGAATTGTTTTCATTATGAACTCGTGAATTAAAAGTATTCATTGTGGACTTGTGAATAAAGTGTAATCATGAATTGAAAAAGAATGAGTATAAAAACTCGACATGGAAATTGTCAGGAGTTAAAGATTGTGAAATGAAATTTGAAATAGAGTAGCTAAGTCTCCCCGGCATTGAGAAAAATGAATTGAATTGAAATTAGACCAAGGTTGGTCATGATGAAACAAATGAATAAGTCCGGTTGATGGAGAGGCTAACTCTAGTGATTATTTTGTTCATGATTTTTAAATAAAACTAAGGACTAGTACATAGTGGAGATGTGATGAAAGTAGAAGAAAAACATGAGTATGAGGGCCAACGGATAGCGGTGTGAGAGCGATTCACAGGTTGCCTGCTTGATGCGTCAAGACAGTGCGTGGGCGCTACTCCGGAATTATCGTCCCGGTGGCGACGCTCGTGGGATGTTCAAGTGGCTATGGGTGGTGCCATTGTTCCATGGCGGAGGCTGAATTGTCCATAGGTTGCCTGCTCGATGCGTCATGACAGTGCGTGGGATTCCCCTCCAGGCGGCCTGGACATGGGCTCATAGATCATAGGACATCTAAGACACTACCGTAGTTACAGTAGTAGTTTAAGGCATAACGGGGGATTGAACCCTATCAAGATGAAGAACGAATAAGGGCTTGCCCTCGGACCTATGTAGTATGGGATGCATAGAATCCGAACAAGTGCGCATTAGTGTCATGTAACATAATTAACTGCATTAAGGACTAAGTGCACAATCACAACACGACATCAATAGGGTAGTCCCTTTAGTTTGAATGTGACAAGTTTGTGTTTGCTAAATATGAAATGTTAAGTTATACTATTTCCGGCAAAGCGAGGACGGCCGTGTATAATGTTCGTCGGTTGAATAAACTGACGTACCCACAGTCTTATATGCAGGTAGATATCATGTTAAAGATTAAAGAGGATGGATGCTTAAGGATTACATTATGCTGTTGTATTTGTATCAAATTGTTGTATTTTACTTCCGCTGTGCAAAAGAAAGATGTAATTATGATGTAAACTCTGATGTATGATGAAAAGTTTTTTATTTCCCTGTAAAAGTGTACTAAAGAAAGTGAAAAGATCCTGTAGAACATCTCGAATTCAGTGTATTTGGGATTCGGGGCGTTACAGAGTGGTATCAGAGCCACGCTTTCTACACTTTCACACTTGTACAAATTTATAGGGAACGACACCCTAGAAGTGGACATTAGAGTGTGTGTTTGAATCTAGAGATTTAAATGTAAGTGACTTACATTTGTGTTGCTCTAAGATTTATGCTTTCTTCTCTCTATTTCTAAGATGGCTGATCACTTCGACCCTGCTGGAGGCGACGACTGGCACATCATTGAGGAAGAGTACCATCCTGGACAAGCTGATTCCGAGGACGAGTACTACCCTGGACAAGCTGATTCTGATGATGAGGAGTACCCTGAATCCCGAGAGATCACCCCACCTCCGGATTCATCTGATGATTCTTCTTCCGACGAAGAGGAAGTACCAGTTCCGAGTGGTCTTGTGACTTCTCTTCAGAGGCAAGTGGAAACCCTGAAGGAGAGAGTTGGATTGTTGGAGGCTCAGCTGGAGAATCAGAAGGCCGACTATTCTGTTCTTAGCCATCGGATTTGGGAACTTGAGAAGAAAAAGAACCTAACTGATGTGCTGAAGGATGAGGTTGATGAACTGCGGGAAGAACTTCGAGCAGCGAAGAGGACCCGTAGGAGTTAGAGTGTTGTAGCTTCTGTTTCTTTCCGTTCTGATGTCAAAAATGTTTTTAAATTCGAATGTATAAACTTTTGGAATTCAATAAAATGGAAGTTGGTTTAAATTCTTGTTTTATACTTCGAATTTGACGGATCTTTTGCATCAGAATATGTCGAGAAGAGGAGCAAGGAATGGGGAAGGTTTGGATCTGGAGACTGAACTTGCTAGGGTCTACCAGACGCTGAATGCAGTGGCTCAGAACCAAGCTAGGGGGCTGGCAAATCCAGTGCCCGAGGCGATAAAGCTGGTGGAATCGTTCAAGAGAATGAAACCACCTGTATTCGAGGGAAAGTCAGACCCAGATGCGGCTGACAACTGGATACGGCAAGTGGAGACAATCTTCGAGGTGTTGGAGACACCGGAGGGTAGCAAGGTCAAGTTGGCGACTTTGCAGCTGGAGAAGGATGCGGCAGTTTGGTGGCAATCCATGAAGAGGACCATGGGAGGTCTGTTGTTTGGTTGGGAGGAATTTCTGGAGGAGTTCCGCAGCCATTATTTCCCCTCCGACGTCCAGGAGAAGAAGGCGATGGAGTTCCTGTCGCTTCAGCAAGGCAGCATGTCGGTGAGAGCATATGAGACCAAGTTCACTCAGCTCTCCAGGTATGCTCCAGAACTGGTGATGGATGAGGCCAAGAAAGCTCGCAAGTTCGAGCATGGTCTGAGGCCGAGCTTGAGGTCTCGTATGATACCCCTTGGTATCAGGAGATTCGATAAGCTGGTCAAGTGGGCGGCAGCGACGGAGGCGGATATGGAGCAGTTCCAAGTTGTTCAGAACAGGAGGAACAACTGGTAGTCTGGTAAGAGGCCTGCACATTCGGGGAGTTTCAGGGGGCAACCATCTGCACAGAGGTTCAAACCGACAGGGGCGAACGCTGTTAATGTGGCTGGAGGACCTGGAAACAATGTGGCGAGACCTCCTGCGGTGACTTGCTTTAACTGTGGGGAAGCGGGACACTACCGATCTCATTGTCCCAAACTTCAGCGCGGTAATAGCGGCGCACCAACGCAGCAGGCTGGGAAGAGGCCGTACCAATCAGGGCGAGTATTTGCCTTGACAGAAGCTGATGCTGAGGAGGCAGATCAGGTCATCTCTGGTACGAGGGCTGGTGTTTAGAGTCTTTGTCATTTCTTTTCCCTTTGTTTAGTGAGACTGTTATGTAATGGTGTATATTATGTAACAGGCGAACTCTATCTTAATGGAATGAAAGCTGTCGTATTGTTTGATACTGGATCCTCTCATACTTTTGTGTCTCCAAAGTTTGCTAAAGTGTTGGGAGTTGAACCGAAGATTTTCCCAGGCAAGATCTTATCAGTAGCTACTCCGTCAGGGAAAACTTTAACCACTGATCGGTATTATGCTGATTGCGAGATCGTGATTGGGGATAGAATCTTTGGCATTGATCTGATCGAGCTGACTATCTTGGGAGTCGATGTTATCATTGGCATTGATTGGATGTCGGTGTACAGTGCGAGCATCGAATGTAAGACCAAGACGGTGACAGTGAAGGCTCCAGGTGGACCTGAAGTCGTGTTCCAAGGGAAGCGGAAATGTTCTAAGCTGGTGGCAACTATCTGCAAGGAAGAGACTCCTGTGGAAGTGCAAGGGATTCCTGTGGTTCGGGACTATCCGACTGTGTTCTTGGAAGATTTTCCTGGGTTACCTCCGCATCGTGATGTAGAGTTCAGCATCACTGTTCAACCGGGAAATGCACCCATTTCTAAGGCACCTTATAGGATGGCTCCAGTGGAACAGGATGAGGTGAAACGGCAGATTGAGGAACTGTTGGGAAAAGGCTTTATTCAACCTAGTGCGTCACCTTGGGGAGCACCAGTGCTTTTGGTTAAGAAGAAGGATGGATCGATGAGAATGTGCATCGATTACCGAGAGCTGAATAAGGTCACTGTTCAGAATAAGTATCCGATTCCTCGAATTGATGACTTGTTCGATCGTCTACAAGGAGCAGCTGTATTCTCCAAAATAGATCTTCGATCAGGTTACCACCAAGTTCGAGTGAAAGCTGAAGATGTGCATAAGACTGCATTTAGAACTCGGCATGGGCATTACGAATTCTTAGTTATGCCATTCGGAGTGACGAATGCACCTGCAATCTTCATGGACTTGATGAACAGAGTTCTGAGGCCGTTTATTGATTCTTTCGTCGTGGTGTTTATCGACGATATTCTCGTGTACTCCAAGTCTGAGGAGGAGCACACTGAGCATCTAGCAGCAGTTTTGCAGAAGTTGGAAGAGCAGCAGTTGTATGCCAAGTTATCCAAGTGTGATTTCTGGAAATCTGAAGTGGCATTCCTAGGTCACATCCTTTCTAAGGAGGGAGTGGCAACTGATCCTCAGAAGATAGAGGCAGTGAGAGATTCGGCCAGGCCTACTACAGTGAAGGAAGTCAGAAGTTTCCTTGGGATGACTGGATATTATCGGAGATTCATTCAGGGTTATGCTCAGATAGCTGTACCGCTTATAGGGCTGACCAAGAAGAATGTGAGCTTCAAGTGGACCGAGCAATGTGAGGCGAGTTTTCAGGAGTTGAAAGATAGACTGACTACTGCACCTATTTTGGCTTTGCCTAGAGCTGGTGTCGAGTATGACGTTTATAGCGATGCTTCACATCGGGGGCTTGGGTGTGTCTTAATGCAAGAAGGAAGAGTAATCGCTTATGGGTCTAGGCAACTACGACCGCATGAGAAAAATTACCCGACTCATGATCTGGAGTTGGCTGCGATTATTTTTGCTTTGAAGCAATGGAGGCACTACGTGTACGGTAAGAAGTTGAATATGTACACGGACCACAAGAGCTTGAAGTATATATATCAGCAGAGGGATCTCAATCTGAGGCAGCGGAGATGGTTGGAAGTGCTCGAGGATATGCGACCTGAGATCAAGTATCATCCTGGAAAGGCTAATGTTGTGGCTGATGCACTTAGTCGCAAGAGCAGTTTGGCCAGTTTGATTACGACTCAGAGGCATCTGATTGAGGAGCTGGACCGAGCTGGTATTGAGGTTGTCTTGCAAGGATTGGGAGCATCTTTGGCTCAGTTGAGGCTTCAGCCTACTTTGAATGCAAGGATCATTGCAAGTCAGGAAGTTGATGCTGATATCTTGGAGATGAAGGAGCAGGTTGGTGCTGGCAGGTTGCCCGGATTTCAAATCAGGGATGAAGTGCTGTGGTTCGGAGATAGGCTGTGCATTCCAAATCAGGCGGACCTGAAAGAGAGTATTCTTCAGGAGGCGCATGCTACTCTTCTGTCTGTACATCCTGGGAGTACTAAGATGTACAAAGACATCAAGCAGCATTTCTGATGGTCAGGTTTGAAGCGGGATGTGGCTGAATTTGTCGCGAAGTGTGAGGTTTGTCAGCAAGTCAAAGCTGAAAATCAGAGACCCGGAGGTCTATTACAGCCGTTACCTATTCCGGAATGGAAGTGGGATAACATCAGTATGGATTTCATTACGGGATTGCCTAAGAGTCCTAAAGGCAATGATGCTATTTGGGTTATAGTCGATCGACTTACCAAGTCCGCTCACTTTTTGGCGATGAAACTCACTGCTTCGATGGACAAGTTAGCTGAGATGTATGTTGGTGAGATTGTCCGACTTCATGGCGTTCCTTCGACTATTGTGTCTGATCGAGATGCGCGGTTTACTTCGCATTTCTGGAGGAGTCTTCAGGCAGCTTTGGGTACTAAGACAGATTTCAGCACTGCTTTTCATCCGCAGACCGATGGGCAGACCGAGAGAGTCAATCGTATTCTTGAGGATATGCTTCGGTGTTGTATACTAGACTTTGGAGGCAGTTGGGAAAGGCATTTACCTTTGGTGGAGTTTGCCTACAACAACAGTTTTCAGGCTAGCATTGGGATGGCGCCGTACGAAGCTCTGTATGGCAGGAAGTGCAGAACTCCTGTTTGTTGGTATGAAGTAGGGGAGCGTCAGTTGTTTGGTCCTGAGCTTGTGCAGCTGACTTCTGAGAAGATTGATCTGATCAGGAAAAGGTTGGTGGAAGCTCAGAGCAGGCAGAAAAGCTATGCAGACAACCGGAGAAGGGACCTTGAGTTTGAGGTTGGTGACTTCGTCTTTCTGAAGGTATCACCCAGTAAAGGTGTGGTTCGTTTTGGCAAAGGCGGGAAGTTAGCCCCGAGGTTTATATGCCCGTATAAGATATTGAAAAGGATCGGGAAAACTGCTTACCGGCTTGAATTACCGGAAGAGTTGTCTCAGGTGCACAATGTCTTTCATGTGTCTATGCTGAGAGGTTATATTCCAGACCCGAGTCATCATTTGCCTGAAGTGCCGGAAGGTTTGCAGTTAGACCTGAATTACATCGAGTCTCCTGTTGAGATTGTTGACCGTAGGGAGAAAGTCTTGAGGAATAAGACGATACCGATGGTCAAGGTAGTCTGGAGAAACCACTTGGTTGAAGAGGCTACTTGGGAGTCTGAGGAGAGGATGTTGAAGGACTATCCTGAGCTTTTTGCTTGATTGTATTTTGTATCTTTTGTTCTTGTTGTGTGTGTTGTATTTTTGTTTTATTTCCTCGCTCTTGATTGTAGTTCCGGGGACGGAACTATTCTAAGGAGGGAGTGCTGTAATACCCTGATTTTTCAATTAATGAGAAATTATTTATTTTGCATGTGTTGTGCACGTGCAATATATTTTGTTTGGATTATTTTATCATAATGTGTATAATTATTTGATATATTTTTCTCAAATTATTTGTACAAAAAGCCTTCTTTAAAAGCCTTATTTGATTTAACTAAAAAGCCTTTTCTTAAAAAGCCCAAAAGCATTTTTATTTTAATTATTTTTATAAAATTATTTTGGCCCAAAAAGAAAGCCCATGGATTAATTTATTTTAATTAAACTTGTCATGTAGAAGACTTTTTTTAAACAAAATTATTTTTATACAATTTTAGAATGTACAAATTTGGCCTAGTTGCATGCACGTGCACTACACGTACACGTGCAATGCACACTCACTTTGGATGGCCGGTAGCATTCTTTTGGAGGGAAATTTTGATTTTTGGTGTGGAGAACATGGGAGTAGTTTCAAGGAAGTGGGTAGTTCTTGTAACTTCTACTTTGATCTAAACCCTTCATCCTACAACTAACCAAATGATCTTGGCCCTCCATTCCCCTCATTTTTTAGTATAAATACCCCCCTTCTCATGGCTAATTTTTCATATGCAAAGTATAATCTCTAAGTTATAGTATTATTATTGTGTGAGTTATAAAAGATAAGAGATTGTGTGGGTGTTGTTACTTGGAGTGGCCGGCATCACCAAGGAAGCATTCGGTTTGGAGCTTGAGGAAGCATTCGGCATAGGCTTGGAGGCTTGGAGCTTGAGCGCTTTTGGCTAGGAGGAGGTGCTTTCATCTACAAGGATTCGATTGCTTTTGTTTGTGTTTCTCTCCAATTGAGGTGGGTAAAACATTTTATATTTCTAAAGTAGATCCATGCTAATTTTACACCCTTAAAGATGCATGAAAAATATTATGAAGAGCCCACTTAAATTGGGTAGTTAGCATGTGAATTGATTGAAATGTATTGATTAACTTATATGACTCTAGTGTTAAGATTAAATTGTGTGTAGATTACCCCATGTTTATTATTGTGAAGTTGTGATAGTGATTAAATTAAATTAAGAGTGTTGTTATTATGATTAAAGACATAATGTACACTTGTTAATTGTGATAGATGGACCTTCATGTTGATATGAATGTGGACTATGGAAATCATATGTGATGGTTGAATTAAGAACTAATATCAGTAAATTATCTCCATGAAATTATTTAATAAAAAGACTAGTAGATTGATTATATGGCAATGTCGAAAAATACAATAATGTATTTTAATAAATAATTTTTGGGTTTTGTATGTGAAATTACATTTCATTAGTACCAAAAAATTATATTATTTTACTGGTATGAACTTATATGATTGAGGATCAAATCTGGAAGTTTTTAGAAAATTTTATCAAAGCAATAAGCAACTATGGCTATTTGAATGTCGAGTTATTATCAAAACAGTACGAATAAAACATATAAGAATTTTTATTGGGTTTGTGACAACCCGAGCCAGTGGCTCAGGTGGTCTTGGACGCCGGTTGGTTTCTCTGTGTTGCTCAGTTCGAATCCGAGCAGAACACTTCTTTTTGGTTAAATTCCCTAAAAAACTATAGCAGCGAACTCAGGGTATGAATAGACCCCAGTCGCTATTATGACGTGCTCGGCGAACGGCCTAGCGGTCGAGCTCTGTGCTGTCTTGGTGCGGCGCCTGGTTCGATTCCTGCCTTCGGCATATAGGGAAAAATTATTTTTGGGTGTTTTTGAAGTCCAAAAATTATGAAATAAATATGGTAATTCTCATAAAAATACAAGGAATTTTCTAAGAGTGATTTGGGTATTTTTAGAACGAAATACAATATGGTTTGTGAATAAAAGGCATAAATGGAGCTTTGAGTTATGAGATATACACTTGTGGATTTTATAACTTATAAAGATAGGCTATTATAAAGTAATTGGCATAAGTGCTTGTGGCGTGACATGATTTTATTTATTTTCATTATGAGTATTGTGCAAGATATGAAGTATGAAGGTTGAAATGTGATTTTATGAAGTTGTATTAATTCATGTATGGTTATGAAATTAAAACCATAATTTATGAAAGAGGAAAAGAAATTGTTGGCTATAAATACGAATTGTTTTCATTATGAACTCGTGAATTAAAAGTATTCATTGTGGACTTGTGAATAAAGTGTAATCATGAATTGAAAAAGAATGAGTATAAAAACTCGACATGGAAATTGTCAGGAGTTAAAGATTGTGAAATGAAATTTGAAATAGAGTAGCTAAGTCTCCCCGGCATTGAGAAAAATGAATTGAATTGAAATTAGACCAAGGTTGGTCATGATGAAACAAATGAATAAGTCCAGTTGATGGAGAGGCTAACTCTAGTGATTATTTTGTTCATGATTTTTAAATAAAACTAAGGACTAGTACATAGTGGAGATGTGATGAAAGTAGAAGAAAAACATGAGTATGAGGGCCAACGGATAGCGGTGTGAGAGCGATTCACAGGTTGCCTGCTTGATGCGTCAAGACAGTGCGTGGGCGCTACTCCGGAATTATCGTCCCGGTGGCGACGCTCGTGGGATGTTCGAGTGGCTATGGGTGGTGCCATTGTTCCATGGCAGAGGCTGAATTGTCCATAGGTTGCATGCTCGATGCGTCGTGACAGTGCGTGGGATTCCCCTCCAGGCTGCCTGGACATGGGCTCATAGATCATAGGACATCTAAGATACTACCGTAGTTACAGTAGTAGTTTAAGGCATAATGGGGGATTGAACCCTATCAAGATGAAGAACGAATAAGGGCTTGCCCTCGGACCTATGTAGTATGGGATGCATAGAATCCGAACAAGTGCGCATTAGTGTCATGTAACATAATTAACTGCATTAAGGACTAAGTGCACAATCACAACACGCCATCAATAGGGTAGTCCCTTTAGTTTGAATGTGACAAGTTTGTGTTTGCTAAATATGAAATGTTAAGTTATACTATTTCCGGCAAAGCGAGGACGGCCGTGTATAATGTTCGTCGGTTGAATAAACTGACGTACCCACAGTCTTATATGCAGGTAGATATCATGTTAAAGATTAAAGAGGATGGATGCTTAAGGATTACATTATGCTGTTGTATTTGTATCAAATTGTTGTATTTTACTTCCGCTGTGCAAAAGAACGATGTAATTATGATGTAAACTCTGATGTATGATGAAAAGTTTTTTATTTCCCTGTAAAAGTGTACTAAAGAAAGTGAAAAGATCCTGTAGAACATCTCGAATTCAGTGTATTTGGGATTCGGGGCGTTACAAAACCAGCCTTTAAATAATCTCTCGATCTGGGTTCCCAGGCTAGACTCATAGAACTTCAGACCTACATCACCAGTGCTGGAATTAGTTGCTCTCAAGGTCCAGATAAGAAGTCTTGGAGACTGGAAAAGAACGGCACATTCACCGTTCGCTCCTTGTATAATCGCATTTACTTTAGGGGATGTACCCCAAAGTGGGCATGTGTCGTCTGGAGGACGAAAGCCCCTCTGAAAGTCAAAGTTTTCTTATGGCTAGTGCTGAATGTTGCGATTTTGACTAGAGAAAATCTCACTAAATGCCAACCGAATGTGAATTCTTATTGCGGGTTCTGCCACGCTACCTTAGAAACTAGAGACCACCTCTTCCTACAGTGTCCTAGGAGTAAAGCGGTACTCGTTGAGGTACTCAGTGCCCTGGGGACGAGTCAGTACCCTAGTGTGTACGAGGACCTATAGGTAGGGTCAAAATTTGCTTCTGAGAGGAGAACTATGAGAGAAGCGTGGTACATCGCTATTGCTGCAACGACCTGGGTACTTTGGCATAGACAGGAATAATTTTTATTTCCGCAGAACTTGTAATCATATTTATGATAACTTGACTCACATTATGCATCTTATTTTATTTTGGGCTAATGTAACAGCAGTAGGTCCCAGAGAGAGGATATCGAGCGTATTCCAGGTTGAGAATTTTGATGATGAGGAAGTCGAGATCGGTCCGACGATCGACTGATAGCCAGCGTTGTTGTTGCTGTTGATAGACACCCACCGCCCCAGGGTTTGTTCGGGGGATGTGATGTATTTTGTTTAGCTGCTTGTATGTTGCGGACTTTCTGGCACTCTTTTGTTCCACCCCCCATGTTTGGGGTGGAGATTATGTACTTTCGTTTTATTTGTAGGACCTTATATTTGGCTCAGTACTCTGAGTTTGTTTCGTTAACTCCTTATTAATGAAACAGGGTGGTCATACTCCACATTTTCTTCAAAATAAATAAATAAATAAATAAATAAATAAAATTGATTTAAGATGCTGAAATCATGCATGATTAAGTGATTAACAAAAGTCAGTTCAATGTTAATCACGAAATCAAATGAAATGATTGGTCCCAATGTTGTAAAAACTGGACCAGTCATCGAACTGACGAAATGGCTGGCCCGGTTTTAATATGGTCCAACCGGGTTCAACATAGTGGAAACCGGGTTCAGTAGGAAGGTACTTAATTAAATTAAATATTAGTGTACATATACATTTTTTATACTTGTATTTTCCAGATGCGATACACGTTTGATAAGAGTTGGAGAATTTTCACGTGCGATATATGTTTTAAGAAATAGTTTTGGAGTTTGACATGCGTTGCACGTAATTAGAAAAAATATTTTAAAGAAAAAACTACAATTTGTGCATACAATGCACGTGTTTATAAGTAGAATTTGAGTTGTACGTACAACATATGTGTATGTTTAGTGTTAAAAAATATTATAAAATTATTTTGCACGTGTGTTGCTTATTTTAAATAGGTGAAATTTTTTTATTTGTTTGTTCATGTTATAATTAATGGGAGAGTTGGAGTTGCACGTGTAACGTACGAATTTGTATGTTGACAAATGACAACCCCAACTCTTTCATTATAATATGAGAGACTAGTATTTGTACGTGCGATGCATGTTCTAAAGAAATTTTTTTATACATAGTAAATAATAAGACGTAATTTGGCATCGAACCTGAGATTTTCCTTTACTCATCACATACTCTTTACAAATTGCTCATAGTAGCACAAACTTTTATTTTATATGAGTGTCACTTTTGTAAATAATTTAATCGTAAATAAATTTGAACGTTGATGGTATTATGGTAACTAGCAATAGTTAAGTAAACGAATGGTTAATATAACTCTCACTTAAAAATGAACGGTTAAGATTAGATGGTTGAATGAATGTCTATAAATGACAGGTTGTCTACAAATGACAATCCTAACTCTCTAATTATAATGTGTTAGAGATTTATCTAAAATTACAACTGTTTAGTCAAGTTGGTTAGTGTGTGCAACCTTTTCCCGTACCTCCGGTTCGTCAGGTTTCTCAAGAGTTTTCGGTTTCTAGTTGAACTAGACCGGCTTAGGGTCTTATTCAGGTCGAACCTGGTCCGACCAGTCAGGTTCTTACGACACTGAATGGTCCAGAACATATGGACGAGACTAGATCAATTAAAGCAACAGAAAAGTGAACTGTAATAAAAATAAATAAATAAATAAAATCTCGTACAGACCCACTTTTTGAAAAACTGGTGTATTTTTGAAAATATTTATCCAACTGATCCGTTTTGACCACGTCAGCATAAAATGCTATTGTCAATAACGAAATTTATTATTTTGATGTCGTTGTTGTCAATAGCGGTACCTGTAAACTTTTTTTCCGTTATCATTATTGAAAGTAATAACATCGCACTTGTAAACTTTTTTCCCATTATCATTATTGAAAGTAATAACATCAATATATATCACATTCAAACTCTCTAATTTATGAAAAAAACTTTTTGAGAAAAATTTTTTATAACCCATGCCGCTATTCCTAAACAAATAGCATCCTAATTTTCTGAACCACAGGGCAGAAGAGATTTAATATTCCATCTGATTGATTCAAATTACACAATAATTTGGCAATTTCAATGTCCTTCCCTCCCCTAAAATTAACTGACATCCAGCTCAGACAACAGGCATTTATACCAACTCCCTTTTACAAACACAGACAAAACATGTGCACTTTGAGCTGTTCTCAGTCCGACAAACATGCTGCAATCAACCAAACAAGCATTGTGTTTGACCCAAGTTGATAGCAGAAATTAAGAATTTTTTACCGCAGTTTGCTGTAGTCCTCCTCGCCGAGTTATAGCAATGAGATCACAGACATTTATGGAAGTGAAAATGAAAGGAAAAAAAAAAGGATCATGTAAAGATCACATTAGCGATCGTAAATACATGGGAAATAATCTTCAGAGAGACATATATGTGCAAATTTGTACAGTTTGAATTTTGCAACTAAAAGAGCAGTCAAAACAACATGTTTGAAGGAACTTATACATGTACATCTTGTTAATCACCCTTGGGGGGTGAATAGGTCAATTGTGCATTTGTGCAGAATTAAAAAAACTAAAATAAAATGCAGAGTAAATAAAAAGAGATAAGAAGAGCAAACGCAGATAGCACATATGACGCAGCGATATAAAGTGCTTCGACCCCCAGGTTTACATTCATACCTCCTACTTGTAACAATTCTCCGTCACAAGTGTTTCACTATACGGAAAACCCTTGTACAGTAATTCTCGGATTTAAGCCGAGAGATCTATTACACCCACAGGACTTCTAACACAAGTCCCGTCAATCTCACCGAAGTGGAAGAAAAAGAAAAAACTCAAGATCTTTAATGATCCTGACTGAAGAATACAAAATAGCTATCACACACTGGGATTGATTGTTGAAATATTAGTTCAGAAGATTTTTCTCAGAAGTGATAGGTTCAGAATACATAGTGGGTTCGTCCAATTAAATAGACTGGAAAGTGTATTGATCAAAATTAGAAACGATACATTCCAAAAATGTGAACAACGCAAAGTACGGTCGACCGCAATCTCGGTGCAGTCGACCGTTCATCTCTCTGACATAAAGTAGAGAGATGAAGGGTGGACTGCTTCTTACGTAACTGTGAGTTGCAGTCGACTGCGATGCGGTCGACCGTCATGATGTGCGGTCGATCGGTATCGCGCTGTTCATACCAAATCCACTTTATATTCTTACCAAAAACTAATCAATTACCAATCAATTTTATACAGATTAAATTTTACAAATATAGAATGATAGCAACTGGTCTTGATAGCTTTCTTGAACACTAATTAATCAACTGCTCTTTTTAAATATCTTCTTCTTTTGCTTGATTTCTCAATCTTACTTTATTACTTTCCTTCTTTGAATATTTTTGAATCTCTCTTGGATCTCTTATGGATATTATTTGATCCTGAAAATCTGAACAACTCACTTTAAACTTATTAGTATTTATAGACACGTTTTGTGCACACCACACTAAGAGTCAACAATCTCCCCCTTTTGGTGTGAACAAAACATGTCCTTGAATATTGAAAGTAAAAATTAAACAATTTGGCATATAAATACTCCCCCAGAATTTAGTACTTCCTGTAACACAGATTTTCATAGGTAAAGAGAGATTGTAAATACTCCCCCTTAATTCAATACTTCATCGAAGATAAAAAAAATATTTACTTTCATTCATTCAAAACATTCATAAATATTCTTCCCCTTTTTGGAACACACCAATAGGGGACAAAAGACAAGTATAAATTAAATAAAATAAAACATGGGAAATATAATATACTCCTCCGAAAACTATTTGTAAATGAAAAGAACTTGTATTAAGCAAAATAAGAGAGATGAAGTTTAGAAATATAATAATTTTTTTAAAAGCGGAGGAAAATCTAATTGCATGATATCGTTCATAGCAAGACTCTTTGATATATAGGGAGAGCTTTTCATGGTATCATAGATTTGAGATTTTTCCAATACAGATGTGAGACATAAAACAGAAGAAGAACCAATATTATAGAAGATAATGAACAGAAGATTCTTAAAAGTCAAAACGAGTAGCCAAGAAAATAACCGGTTGACCGCACGGTCGACCGCAACACCAATTGAGCATATAAAAAATCAACCCGAAAGCAAACCGGTCGACTCGACCGCACATCTTGTAAACACAAAATGCAAGACAGAGGGTTATCCTGTCGCCCGCATGGTCAACCGCAAATACTGAAAGCCAAACTTTTTGAAAGCAGAGTATAAAACAAAACGAAGACCGAGAGTGTGCTGGTCGACCGCCCAGTCGACCGTACACTCTCACAGGCGTACAGTCGCCCGTCCAGTCGACCAAAATGCATTTTCAAGCTGAAATATCAATAACATTCAGTTCTCCTTTCAAAGAATAAACTCGTTTTTCATCTAAAGGCTTAGCAAAGATATCAGCAAGTTAAGAATGAAATGAGTTTAAATTTTCTTACCAGACAAATAATTAAACTAAAATTGTTTTACCTTAAAAAAATATGATCTTCCCTTTTCTTTTCTTGATAGTGATGCAAAAGTGTTGTTTTCATCCGTCATGAGCTTTAGGCATCCACTATCAAGGTGTTACCGATCTTTAGGTAAAGTGCATTGATGTACCCACATTAAGATTAGTATGTATCCAAGTAGGTATTATTCTTGCACTTATATTCTTTTTTATCCAAACGAAGTTAGTACTCCTTTTTAAAACACAATTATAAAAAATATGTCATAATCTACAACAATAGTGATAAGTAATGCGATTATGTTTTGGATCATGCACATATGCATAATTGTGTGTTGGTTTGTAAGTATTTTGGTGGCTATGAATATCTGTATGATAAGATTGCTTAGATTTTTGATGTTGTATTGGCTCATTGTAACCAAGCTCTCGATTATCATGATAAGATCTTGAATTCTTTGTAATAAGGTAACTGGGCCCTTCATATTTTTCAACAATTTTCTCGAGCTCAATTACTCTTTTACAAAGTCTTTTCCTAGTCATCTCATCGTCTTTAATGTTCCAACGAAGAGTGTTTAGGGTAGCATCAAGTATTCTATTTTGCTCAAGAGCTTCGTTACAACCTTCCACTACCTCATCAAATTTTCTTTTACATTCTTTTAAATAATCAGCGAGCTTAGCAATATAAACAAATTTCTCATGAATTTCTCTCAAGTGTTCATCATGTGTTGCTAAGGATTCTTAAATTTATTGTTTTAAGAGTTCGTTTTCCTCTAGCAATACATAATGATCTTTTCTAAATGACTCGAATTTTTCCATGATCAAGGAATTTTTATTTTTCAGTTTTTGATTTTTAGCGATGCAAGAGTCATGAGATTCATTTGGAATTTGTTTATATTGTCTTAGTTCACGACTCAATTTGTTAGCATAATCTTTTAATCTATTACACATATCTACTAACTCATCATAAGTGGGTTCTTCGATTACCTCTTCTTGAGATGGTAATTGCACCTCACCATTCCCAAGAGCCATGAAGCCGACATCATTGTACCCATGCACTTCCTCACTTGAATCTGAGACAAGCCATGTTGCCTTTAATGCCTTCTTTTTCATACCCGGGTTTGAGCGGTAGTAGTCCCTATTACTGTCCTGTGAGACGGAGCAATTTGCACGAATATGTTCAGACTTCTTGCACTTATAGCATACATCATCCTTATCCTTCTCTCTTTTTCATGGTACCTGCCATATTTTTTATGTTTGAGGTACTTGCGAAATTGTTTGGTCAGTAGGGCAATGTCCTCGTCTGACTCCACACGATCTGAATATGCTTTTGATGATCGGGATTTTTTCGCTTTCAGTGCAATAGTTTTCTCTTCGGTTTTGGTTCAATACCGATGTTTTGTCGGTATCTTTTGGTTTCCGTCATTTCCATCTCGTATGTCTTCAGCTTCCCTTGGAATGTGTAGTAGTCGAATCCCTTTTCTTCAAGGGTATCCCTCATTGCAGCAGCTTTTACATCCCACTCTGGCGTGAGATAGCTTACGAGTTTTTCGACCTTTCGGTCATCATCCAACCCCTTACCTAAGCTCTCAAGTTCGTGGGCAATGATATCAAAGCGGACGAGCATTTGATCCACATTTTCTCCTGACAACATACGAA
This sequence comes from Hemerocallis citrina, assembly GCA_017893485.1. Taxonomy (NCBI): domain Eukaryota; kingdom Viridiplantae; phylum Streptophyta; class Magnoliopsida; order Asparagales; family Asphodelaceae; genus Hemerocallis; species Hemerocallis citrina. The sequence goes on along the minus strand of CM030359.1, from coordinate 304,943,865 downwards.
ACACATCAAACTTATAAAAACATTTATTGACTTTAGCTTTTACCTCAAAAGCCGTTCCCTCATGCCGCTTCAGCATGTTGTTCCAGATCTCGTATGTTGTCTTACAGTTTCGCTTGCATCGCATTAGTTCTTCGTTATTCAACCCTGCATAGAGAGCTGTCATAGCTTTGGAATTTGCCATCTTGAGAGCTAGCTTCGTGTTTGTGAAAGTTGTCTTTCAGTCTCTGACCAGAATATCTGTTTTATTGATGTACACATTCCATACTTCTTCTTCAAGCATCTGTAGAAAATGTGACATACGAACTTTCCAAACATCATAGCATTTTTCATCAAAAAATGGTGAGCGTGTGAGACTTGTCCCATTGGAGACGAATGGCTCCGATGAGTACAAGTTTTCGGGAGGAGGGATTTCGGCCATTGGACCTTTTGCTTAACCTTTTAAGCTTTTTGATAAGCATCTCGCTCTAATACCACTGTTAATCATCCTAGGGAGGTGAATAAGGTGATTGTACGGAATTTTAAAAAAAACTAAAATACAGTGCAGAGTAAATAAAAAGAGATAAGAGAAGCAAACGCAGATAGCACAAATGACACAGCGATATAACGTAGTTTGACACCCAGGTCTACGTCCACACCTCCTACTTGTAGCAATTCACCACCACAAGCGTTCCACTGTACTCAAAACCCTTGTACAGTGATTCTCGGATTCAGGCCGAGAGACCTATTACACCACAGGATTCTAACACAAGTCCCGTCAATCTTACCGAAGTGGAAGAAAAAGAAAAGGCTCAAGATCTTTAATGATCCTGACTGAAGAATACAAAATAGTTATCACACACACTCGGATTGATTATTGAAAGATTAGTTCAGAAGATTTTTCTCAGAAGTGATAGGTTCAGAATACACAGTGGGTTCGTCCAATTAAATAGACTGAGAAGTGTATCGATCAAAATTAGAAACGATACATTTCAAAAATGTGAACAGCGCAAAGTACGGTCGACCGCAATCTCGGTGCAGTCGACCGTTCATCTCTCTGACGTAAAGTAGAGAGATGAAGGGTCGACTGCTTCTTACGTAACTGTGAGTTGCAGTCGACTGCGATGCGGTCGACCGTCATGAGGTGCGGTCGACCGGTATCGCGCTGTTCATACCGAAACCACTTTATATTCATACCAAAAACTAATCAATCACCAATCAATTTTATACAGATTAAATCTCACAAATATAGAATGATAGCAACTGGTCTTGATAGCTTTCTTGGATACTAATCAATCAACTGCTCTTTTTGAATATCTTCTTCTTTTGCTTGATTTCTCAATCTTTCTTTATTAGTTTTCTTCGTTGAATATTCTTGAATCTCTCTTGGATCTCTTATGGATATTATTTGATCATGAAAATCAAAACAACTCAATTTAAACTTATTAGTATTTATAGATATATTTTGTGCACACCAAACTAAGAGTAAACACATTTCATTTCATGATCATTGGTTGCAGTTATAACAAACCTAAATAAATTTCTCTCCAATCTACTAAGCTCAACCAAAATTTGACCCAACACTTTCTTCTGTGTTCTCAACGGTGACAAGATCATTCCATCTCTGTAAATATAAATCTGAAATCAATCAAGATGTTAAAATTAATGATAATAATCAGAAGTCGTGAAAGAACATTATTATAGCTTCATTGATCTTTGAGACAGATGACTCCAAAATCATCCATTTTTTATGTCGAGCAGTTTTTTCTTTGCGCTGCTGTTCTGGCAACATTTGTTTCGGTCCTGGAATCTGACACAAATTAATTAAAAGCAATGTTATTGTCTAAGAATCATTAGGATCAAATAAGCAAACTGTGGCAATAGAAAAAATTGGAATCGAAGCAACTAATAAATTTTTTAAGAAACAAATTATGTCAAGTTGATCTCATTTTAATTCCGGTTCTTAGGTTATTTGACAATATGAGGCTTTTTGTTACTGATGCGGTTTGTTTTTGGGAGACGTGTGATGCACCAGATGTGAGTTCTTACTCGATTTGTATTGAAGGATGAAGCTTCTATGCAGACGGCCTTCGGCTGGCCGAACGGTATGGAAGTGGGCTGGAGTAGGGTGGAGGCTGGATGCTTGGCTCGGATCAGGGGGCTCGGATCCGAGGTCTCGTGTACCTGCAGACGGTCTAGGAACACCGAGGTTGGTCCCGGTGGCAGACCCTCCGACGATCTAGTCAGGCTACTGAGAGAAAGTAACAGTAACTAGGGTTTGAGTGGGCAGAGATTGATTACCTGAATCCAGGGGTAGGGGTCTGGTATTTATAGGAGAAGCCAACCGGGTCTGGACCCGTTTGGGGCTGGGTCTAGACCCGGTTGCCCGTGGGACTGAAGCGGTGGAAACCCGGACGGTATAAGGCTGACGTGGCAGACGTCTGGACGGTTTTCGGGCTGATGTGGCAGTGGCCCGGGCAGTTTTCCGACGCTGACGTGGTGGATCCGGAGGATCAGGAGGGGCGCGCATCCTGAGGGGATCCCGTGGCCCAGGGTGGCCCATGTCATTTCTAACCCATATCACAAGCCCCACACTCCTGTAGGGCTGGGTGAACCCGCCGTGTAGGAGTGATTCTTCGCTTCTGTAGAAAGAGCGGGGTGGAAGGTGCGGTGAAAGTAGGATTTGCTACTTCCAGAAGAGGCCAGGGGGTAGGAGGAAGGGATACCTTATTGGAGTTTGTGCGGGATGCTAAGCATAGAAGAGTCGGAGTGACACTCGCCGAGCCTCGGGGTCGGCAGACGAGCCTCGGAGGTCGGCGGACGACCTTCTCGCTAGTTGGAAGAGCGGTGGGACGTCGAGGTCTGTCCGATTGAAGCTCTGTTTGCCGAAGGTCTCGGGTCGATAGGCGAGTTCCGAAGGTCGGCAGACGATCCTCTCGCTAGTTGGAAGAGCAAGGGGACGTCGAGGTCGATCTCGTCGGAGCTCGGCTTGCCGAGCATCTGGGGTTGATAGAGGAGCTCAGAGGGTCGTTGGACGGCCCTCTTGCTAGTTGGAAGAGCGAGGGGGTCGTCGAGGTCAATTTTTGCTGGAGCTCCGTTCGCCGAGCGCTAGGGGTCGGCAGCCGAGCCCGTGTCTAGGACAAAAGGAGGGATTTGGGGCTCGAGATTTCATCTGAGCTCCGAGCCTCCTGTGACAAGAGGAGGGCTTACGGGGCTCGCAATGCGTTCCGAGCGTCGACCCTCCCGCTGATTAGGAGGGAAATTTGCGGCTCGGAATGCTGTCCGAGCTCTGAGCTTACCGTCAAGTAGAGAAGGAGAAGTGGCTCGGGATGCCATCCGAACTCCGAGCTCCCTTGACGATCAAAGATGGAGGTGCGGCTGGGGATTTCATCCGAGCGTCGACCCTTTTGTGAAATAGAAGGGGAATTTATAGCTCGGGATTTTATCCGAGCTCCGAGCCCCCGTGTCAACAGGGAGAACGTGGTGTGGCTCGGAATTCTATCCGAGCGTCGACCCTTCTGCGAGATAGAAAAGGAATTATTGGTTCGGGATTTCATCCGAGCTCCGAGCCCCCTGATCAACAGAGAGAAAGTGGGTTGGCTCGGGATTCTATCCGAGTGTCGACCTTCTATGAATAGAAGAGAAATTATTGGCTCGAGATTTCATCCGAGCTCCGAACCCCCTGGTCAACAGAAAGAAAGTGGGTGCGGCTCGGGATGCTATCCGAGCGTCGAGCCTTCTGTGAAATAGAAGAGGAATTACTAGCTCGCGATTCCATCTGGGCTCTGAGCTCCCTTGAACCAACAGGGGAAGAGGTGTGGCTCGGGATGCTATCCGAGCGTCGACCCTTCTGTGAAATAGAAGAGGAATTATTGGTTCACGATTCCATCCGCACTGCGAGCTCCCTTGAACAACAGCGAAAGGGGTGCGGCCCGGGATGCTATCCGAGCGTCGACTCTTCTGTAAAATAGAAGAGGAATTATTGGCTCGCGAATCCATCTGAGCTCCGAGCTCCCTTGAACAACAGAGAAAGAGGTGCGGCTCGGGATGCTATCCGAGCGTCGACCCTTCTGTGAAATAGAAGAGGAATTATTGGCTCGCGATTTTATCCAAGCTCCGAGCTCCCTGACTTGTCGAAAATTCTGTATGAGGAAAAAGGGACTGGGGGTAGTGGGTGTAATTTCACGCCCATTGCTGATGTCATGAGCGCAAAGATCAAAGCATCTCCAGATCTTAGCGGCCGTTAGATCTTGATGATTAAGATCCAACGGCCAGATCTTAATTGCGGAAATCGAGGAGTCGCCTTCTCCTTATAAATCCCCCTTCCCCCTCCCTATTTCTTCTTCACTTCTTTACTCTCACTTTCCACTTTTCACTAGGACAGGGTTTTAACTGCCGTCGGTGACTTTTTTCGGTGATCGCACGGTACACGCTTCAGGTTAGTATTTCTATTTCAGTAATGTCGCGCAATCAGTCCGGATCCGAGGCTAGCTCGTCGGGCCGCTCCGCGAAGGAATCCGAGTCAGAGACGTCCTCGTCTTTTAGCAAATATAAGGTTAAGAAGGAGGTCCTGACAGATGCTGGGTCGGATGGTAGTGACGACGTAGTCTTTGTGGTATCGCCGCTGAGGTCCAGGAGGTCGGGAAAGGAGCCTGTGGACGAGGGCGAAGAGGAGGGGGAGGAAGAGGAAGATGGGGAAGGCGATGATGAGGTGGATCAGAAGGACCAGGAGGAGGGCGACGAGGATTTGGAAGATCCGGATACCGAGGGTGAGGAGGAAGACGAGAAGGAGGATCAGGATCCCGAGGGCCAGGACGTTGTTGATGAGGGGGATGATAGCGACGAACGGGAAGCCACTCGAGATGGCGCTGGCCAGGGCATAGCGAGAAGGTCGGTAAGGGTCAGTGATGACCTTCTGCCCCTTCCACCTTTGTCGACACCGTCTCCCGAGAAGAAGCCTCGTCCCCGTCAGAAGAAGATGGTGTTAAGTATTCCGGACAGCCCCCCTCCACAGGATGAGTATGCGCCCCGATCGGGGCTCGAGTTTCCCCCTGTCTCTTTCAAAAATCCGGGGTCGATTCGGATGTACCCCGATGATATTAAGGACATCGGACCTATCCCTCCGGTGCCGGGCGGAGAAGGTCGGGTGAAGATTCGGATGGATAGCATCCCGTGTATTTTAAAGGCGGACTACCTCCACATTCTAAGGGCCACCTACTTCATTCCGAGGGAGTTCGATGTCTTCATTCCGAGCCCCGGCATTCGGCCCACAACGGTTCTCGTGCCGGGCTACTGCATGTTTCCCGAGGACGCCTTCCTCTCGGGCTTGTGGCTGCCACTGCATCCCTTCGTTAAGAGGGTTCTGAATTGGGCGAAGCTATGCCCCATGCAGTACGGGCCGAACTCTTGGAAGCACTTAGCCTGCTTTATCCTAATGTGCCAAGAGAAGGGGGTGAAGCCGAGGTTGATGTACTTCCGGGCCATCCTAGGAATTAGCTCGCTCGGAGATCATGAAGGAATTTTTTATTTCTCGCCGAGGCTACATAATAAAATTATGCACGGCCATCCGGATTCCATAAAGGGGTGGAAAGAGAGGTATTTCGTGGTTCGAAATGAGAGGTCTTGGGGGATACCCACCAGGTGGAATTTCTTTAAACCGAACCACAGGCCTCCGAAGCGAAGCAACATGACAGCCAAGGAGTGGAAGAAGGTGGAGAAAATAGTTGGGGGACACAGTTTAGCATGGCCTCGAGTGACCGAGCTACACCTTGCCCGGGCCGGACTGAGCTCTGCCGACCCTAGTATGTTTCTTTCCAAATTTTTGCATCTTTCTGCCTTCGTGTTAACGTTAGCCCTTCTTCTTTCATTTTCGCAGGGATGACTTCTCAACAGGTGGATGATAGGGGGGCATTGTTGGCCGTCGCCGAGAAGGCGAGGGCGGAGAAAAGGAAGAAGGCCGAGCAGGAGAGGCTGGCGGCCGAGAAGGCAAAGATGGCGGCCACGGCCGGGGGTCCGCCAAGGTGACGGCCCCGGTAGCCGAGGCGCCTTCTCCGGCAAAGAAGGCCAAGAGGCATCACCCCCACATGTCGAGGGTAGCTCGGGACGCTGGGGGTAGCTCGGGCAAGACCGTTGAAGCTCCGGAAAAAAGGCTTCCACCACCACGGCCTACTGCCGAAGAAATGGTGAGTCAGTAGGGGCTGCGGCCCTTTGCTCCCGACTGGTCGATCGTGTAGGGGGATAGTCTGCTCGATGGACCCGTGGCGATTGAATTCGTCACGAAGGCCGCCACCGAGCGCGATCTGATGGCGCTGGCTCCGCAGAGTGCGGACCAGGCTTTTATGCGGTGGTCCCAGGCACACATCTCGGTAAGTGAATTCGGAGTTACTTTTCTTTTCTGGTTTTGAACTTGTGGAATTTTTCTAATCTTTTTCCCCTTGGACAGGCGATGCTCCATGGCCAGCACTTCCAAAAGTGCCTGGAGAAGAAGATCTACATCGAGAGGAGGAACGCGGAGAAGTACCTCCGCGAGCTGAACAAGGCCACCGACGAGCTGAAAGAGACTCGGACTATGGTGACCGTCCACGAGGCCCAGATAGCCTTGCTCTCCAACATCCACAAGGCTGATACGGATCGCCTCAAGGAGAGGATCGAAGAGGCAGAGGAGAGGGGTCAGAAGGCCCTGAAGAGGATGGAGGCGGCCTCGGCGAAAGCCCTAATCATGGCACAGGACGAGGCGTATGATCAGGCCAAGGCGCACTTCAAGCTGATCTACCCCGAGCAGAGCGTGGACCACCTTTACTATGGTTGGCAGGTGAACCTTCTGCCGACCCCGGACGGCGAAGAGACGGGGGGCGTCCAGGACGAAGATGAGGTGCCACCCCCCCCCCCCCCCTCAAGAATAGATTAGTTGTTTTTCCTTCTTTTTATTTTTGATGTAAATGCCTCGAGCGGACTGGCCACCGCGGCTTTTGTATCAATTTTTTGAAAGAAATGAAATATACTTTTTTGGGCCGAGGCTTCAAGACTTGTGTTTTTTCTCGCTCTCCTTGTGATGGTTTGTTCCCTCTTATCTTTTGGTAGAGGCACGAGACCTTGGCAGCCGACCCTGTTTCTACCGATGTGTCCCTGGTCCGGGCAGGGGAAGAGGCTAGGGAAGCGGCTCTGGGTCGCCAGCGAAAACAGGCTCGGGACCGAGTGGCCACAGTAAACTATTTCATGAACAAGCCTAGAGAGCTCGGTCTGGAGGTGGCTCGTCTCAAGAAAGCCATAGCCGACCGAGACTGGTGGGTAGTCGAGAAGGACTGGTCCATCTTGGATGCCTCGAGCGGACGGTCGGCTTCGGAGTCTTTTCTTTGTGAGGCCGTTGTAGAGAAAGAGCTGGAGATCCGTTGGCTGAAGCTGGTGTTGGGCGCGAGTTTGATTGAGGAGGAGAGCAACTCGACCCCGGGGCAGTTTCCGACATTTTTATTGGATGCGACCCAGCCTGACGATGTGGGAAGCTCGGTGGCAGGGGTCTCTTCCCTGAGGTTCGGCCGAGCCTGATAGGAGCCCCAAAGGGAGCGCTGAGTTTGAGTTCCAAGCTGAGTGCGAGTGAGTTGTAAGCTGTGCTTTGCACTTGTACCGATGTTCAGCAATGAGTAATAATAATAGCATTCGTTTTCTTAAACCTTGATAGTCTCGATTGCCGAAGGTGGCTGCTGTGTCTACTGCGAAGGGGTCGCCACCGAGGCGACTGGGCGCAACGGGCAAGCATGCAATGGCGTATCGCCCTTCGATAAGTCATAAATGGCGACGTTTCGCCTTCTCATGAGCATTAATGGCGACGTTTCGCCTTCCGCCGTTTCGCATTTCCAGACGTAATAACTGCCCCCCTCAGGGGGTTATATAATCCCCACTTTCCCCAGCTGATTGTTAAGAAGTGAAAGTCGCTTGACTTGGGTGCCTGCCGAAGGCGGGCGCCCAGGAACAAAATATTCTCCGAACGCTCCAGATTGGGGGCACACCAATCACCCTCAGACTATTTGGGGTTCGGGCCTGGAGAGCCGTGAGACCCCGGGTTGTCCGTTGGTGAGTGGTGGGCTGGCCGACTGGTTTGGGGGTTAGGGGAGAGCCGGGGCTTGGTGGCTCTCCTGCCGTCCTCGAACAATTCGAGGTTTCGGGCTCGCAAAAGCAGGAAACCCCGGGTTGTTCGTAGGCGAGATGAGGGTCGATTGAAAACAGAGGGTCAGTTCGGGACGGAGAGAGCAGAGGGTCGGTGGCTCCCCTGCCGTCCTCGAACAATTTGGGGTTTGGGCTAGCGAAAGCCATAAACCCCGAGTTGTTCGCGGGCGAGAGGGTGGTCAACCAAACGACTCGAAACTCGGGGCATCTGCCGAAGGCGGACGCTCTAAACCTTAATATAAAATTTTGCTGAATTGTGGCACTAGGCTGTAGTCGAGCGTATTGGTCGAGCGGCTTCGAAGAAAGTCGCGGCCTTGCTCTGGATTGACGACGAGCCGCTATCTCTTGGGAATGGCGATGTGGGCGGTTGTCGCCTAGTGCATCGGTTGATAGGCTTGAAGAAGCCCAAACCGAGCGAGGGATGGGTGCCGAGCCCCCATACCGGGGAGAAAGCCAGTTGCAGGCGTAGCAGAGGGTCGCCGCCGAGCGTCAAGGCTGAGGAGCTTTGAAGAAAGCCCCTGTCTTGCTCGAGGTCGATGCCGAGCTCCCGCACTTGTTCTCAGGAAAGACAGTGCGGGCGTGGCTGGCGGTTGTCGCCTCGTGCCTCGGTTGATGGGCTTGAAGAAGCCCAAACCGAGCGAGGGACGGGTGCCGAGCCCCTATACCGGGGAGAAAGCCAGTTGCAGGCGTAGCAGAGGGTCGCCGCCGAGCATCAAGGCCGAGGAGCTTTGAAGAAAGCCCCTACCTTGCTCGAGGTCGACGCCGACCTCCCGCACTTGTTCTCAGGAAAGACGGTGCGGGCGTGGCTGGCGGTTGTCGCCTCGTGCATCGGTTGATGGGCTTGAAGAAGCCCAAACCGAGCGAAGGACGAGTGCCGAGCCCCGACACTGGGGAGAAAGCCAGTTGCAGGCATAGCAGAGGGTCGCCGCCGAGCGTCAAGACCGAGGAGCTTTGCAGAAAGCCCCTGCCTTGCTTGAGGTTGACGCCGAGCTCCCGCACTTGTTCTTAGGAAAGACGGTGTGGGTGTGGCTGGCGGTTGTCGCCTCGTGCATCGATTGATGGGCTTGAAGAAGCCCAAACTGAACGAGGGACTGGTGCCGAGCCCCCACACCGGGGAGAAAGCCAGTTGCAGGCGTAGCAGAGGGTCGCCGCCGAGCGTCAAGGCCGAGGAGCTTTGAAGAAAGCCCCTGCCTTGCTCGAGGTCAACGCCGAGCTCCCGCACTTATTCTCAGGAAAGACGATACGGGTGTGGCTGGCGGTTGTCGCCTCGTGCATCGGTTGATGGGCTTGAAGAAGCCCAAACCGAGCGAGGGACGGGTGCCGAGCCTCCACACCGGGGAGAAAGCCAGTTGCAGGCGTAGCAGAGGGTCACCGCCGAGCGTCAAGGTCGAGGAGCTTTGAAGAAAGTCCCTGCCTTGCTCGAGGTCGATGCCGAGCTCCCGCACTTGTTCACAGGAAAGACGGTGCGGGCGTGGCTGGCGGTTGTCACCTCATGCATCGGTTGATGGGCTTGAAGAAGCCCAAACCAAGCGAGGGACGGGTGCCGAGCCCCCACACCGGGGAGAAAGCCCCAAGCTTGCAAGGGAAGCTTTTCTGGCTCGCGATGCCATCCGAGTACCGAGCCCCAAGCTTGTAAGGAAACCTTTTCTGGCTCGCGATGCCTTCCGAGTACCGAGCCCCAAGCTTGTAAGGGAAGCTTTTCTGGCTCGCGATGCCATCCGAGTACCGAGCCCGAGACACGTTCTTTATTTGTAACAAAATACGAAGCCACAAGCTTGTTTTAAAAAAGCTGGTATATTTACAAAACTTGAATTTTACAAAAGACAAGGCACGACGTGCTGATTACAATCTTGATAATTTACATGGAGGCTACTCTCCCCCTAAGAACTTGATGAGGTGTTCAGTGTTCCAGGGCCTCTTGATGTCCTTGCCCTCCGGGTTGGTCAGGCGGTACGTCCCTGGGCGCACAACCTCCGATACTTTGTAAGGGCCCTCCCAGTTTGAGGCCAATTTCCTTTTCTGACAGGGATTGGATACTGCCAGTTTTCGGAGAACGAGGTCTCCGAGTTTGATGTCGGTGGGTCGCACCTTCTTGTTGTAGAACTTCTCAATTCTTTGTTGGTAGATGCTTCTTCTAATGGCGGACTTCTCCCTGACCTCATCTATGAGGTCCAGGTCGGCTCGCAGCTGTTTGGAGTTAGCTGCTTCGTCGAAAGCCATGATTCGGGGTGAAGGGATCCCGATCTCTAAGGGAATGACGGCCTCCGCACCATATGTCAGATTGAAAAGGGATTCTCTTAGTTGTCCGGTGGGCCCAGAGAACGCTTGGCAACTCGTCGACCCATAACCCCTTAGAAAAATTATCGAGTCGTTTCTTGAGGCCGTCGAGGATTTGGCGGTTCGCGTTCTCGGCCTGACCGTTGGGCTGGGAGTGGCATACTGAGGAGAAGCACTGCTGGATTCCGAGATCTTCGTAAAACTTGCAGAAATGCTTACCCGCAAATTGAGTCCCATTGTCTGTAATGAGCACCTGCGGAATCCCGAACCGATAGACGATGTGTTTCCAAAAAAACTATTGTGTCTGTCGCTCGGTGATCGTTGCTAATGGCTCAGCCTCGATCCACTTAGTGAAGTAGTCGATCGCCACAATGAGGAACTTTCGTTGGCCCGTGGCTTTTGGAAATGGGCCCACCAGATCCATCCCTCATATTGCAAAGGGGGTCGGACTGGCCATTGACCGGAGGTTTGTCTGAGGAGCCCTTTTCACGGGGGAGAACCGCTGGCAAGGGCCGCACCTTTTGACTAGGACGAGAGCATCTTGCAGCATAGTGGGCCAGTAGTACCCGTGATTTAATGCCTTCCGCGCTAGCGAACGGCTTCCCATGTGGCATCCTCCGATCCCCACGTGCAGCTCCTTGAGGGCGTACTTGGCTTCGTCTGGGGTAAGGCACCGGAGGTAGGGTCTGCCATCCGTTGTTGTATAGGACCTTTTGAAGAGGGTGGCATTGATGACCGCGAATCTTTCAGATCGGACCCTGATCTGCCTCGCTTCAGCCCAGTCTTCGGGGAGCTCTCCCTTGACTAGAAATTTCTTGATGAGAGTGGTCCAGTCGTTGGGAAGTGCTCCGTCTTCAACACACAGAACCTCCAGGAAGTCTGTACTTGGCTGCAACAGGACTTCAATCAGGACCGTGCGGTCGAGGCCTTCAAAGGATGAGGAAGCCAACTTGGACAGGGCGTCGGCCTGGGTGTTCAGCTCCCGGGGGATCCTCAAGACAGCCGATTCGTCGAAGGACGTTAATAGGCGTTGGACCACGGCCAGATACCTGATCATCCTATCATCACGGGCCTCGTACTCCCCGGTGATCTGGTTGACCACCAACTGAGAGTTGCTAAAGGCCCTGATCTGTCTGGCACCGGCTTGACGAGCCAGGTTGAGCTCGGCGATCACGACCTCGTATTCAGCCTCGTTGTTAGAGGTTGGGAAGTTGATGCAGAGGCAATATTGAAGGAGGAAACCATCCGGACCCCGAATAATGATGCCCGCACCACTCCCCACTTCGCAAGCCGTCGACGTAAACTTCCCACGTCTGGTCGGCTTTCTTGCTCATGGGTTGCTCGGAGATGGTGCATTCTGTGATGAATTCGGCGAGGGCCTGCCCTTTAATGGGCGTTCTTGGTTGATAGCCGATGTCGTACTGACTGAGCTCGATCGACCATTTGACTAGTCGACCAGAGCTCTCAGGCTTATAGAGCACGGCCTTCAGGGGTTGATCCGTGAGTACCTGGACCGAATGCGCCTGAAAGTAAGGACGGAGCTTTCGCGCGGCCATGACCAAGGCGTATGCTACTTTCTCCATCCTGGAATATCTGGTCTCGGCGTCGAGCAGGACCTTGCTTACACAGTACAGGGGCTTTTGGACCCCTTCCTCTTCTCGAACGAGGACGGCACTTAGCACATTCTCCGATGCGGAGAGGTAGAGCCAAAGTGGCTCGCCTGGTTCGGGCTTGCTGAGGAGAGGAGGGTTGGCGAGGTACTCCTTTAACTGGGCGAAGGCCTCTTGCTGCTGAGTACCCCACTCGAACCCTCCGGTGCCTCGCAGCGCCTTGAAGAACAGAAGGGACTTCTCTCCAGACTTGGAGAGGAAACGGCCGATGGCCGCCAGTCTCCCCATTAGCCTCTGGACTTCTTTGACGTTCCTGGGAGGGACCATGTCTATTATGGCCCGGATCTTTTCGGGGTTAGCCTCGATGCCACGCTGGCTGACGATGAACCCTAAGAACTTCCCCGAGGAGACGCCGAAGGCACACTTCGCCGGGTTGAGCCTCATGTTGTGGGTTCGAAGGACCCCAAAGGCCTCTTCCAGGTCGGCGACGTGGTCCTGTCCTTGCTGACTTTTGACGAGCATGTCATCAACGTATACCTCCATGTTATGTCCGATTTGATCTTTGAAGACTCGGTTGACGAGCTTCTGGTAGGTGGCACCGGTGTTTTTCAGCCCGAAGGGCATAACTTGGTAGTAGTACAGTCCCCGGTCCGTGATGAAGGACGTCTTGGAGATGTCGGGAGGAAACTTCCGGATCTTGTTATAGCCCGAGAAGGCATCCATGAAGGATAAGAGCTCGTGACTAGAGGTGGCATCGATCAGGGCATCAATGCTGGGGAGAGGGAACGAATCCTTGGGGTATGCCTTGTTGAGGTCGGTGAAATCTATGCAGATCCTCCAAATCCCGCTCGCCTTCTTGACCATGACGACGTTCGCCAGCCACTCAGGGTAGCTGACCTCTTGTACGAAACGCGCGGACAAGAGTTTGTCCACCTCCTCGTCTACTGCCTGCTGTCGCTCCGGAGCGAACTTGCACTGCTTTTGGACAACAGGTATCGAACTGGGAATGACGTTGAGTTTGTGCATGATGAGATCCTCAGAGATCCCGGGCATGTCAGAGAGCTTCAGGCGAAGAGGTCGACATTACGGCGAATGCAGCCGATCAGGGCATTCTTGAGGTCGGGCGCGAGGGAGCAGCTTACTCGAAAGTGCTTCGATGCATCCCCTGTCTCGAACGAGTCATCTTCTAGCTCGTCCGCTGGCTCTGGTTCTGGCTGGGTTCTTTCGGGCTCCAGTTCGACGGCATCGAGGGGAAATACACCGCTCTCGATCGCCGTCATGTACCATGAACGGGCTGTCTCTTGATTTCCTCAGACAACTCCGACACCAGTGTTGGTGAGGAACTTCATTTTCTGGTGGTAGGCCGAGGGAACCACCTGGAGGGAGCAGAGCCCCGGACGGCCGAGTATGGCATTGTAGGCTGCCTTAACATTCACAACCATGAAGTCCATGGACTCGGTTCTTCTGTTCGGGGTCATTCCTGTCGTGACGTCTAGGGTGACGATCCCCTCTATTGTCACTGGGATGTCGGAGAATCCGTGTAAGGTGTATCCGGCCGGCTTTAGCTTCTCACGGGAGAGCTTCAAGTTCTCGAATTCTCCCAGGAATAGAATATTGACCGAGCTCCCGTTGTCTACGAGGATTTGCCGGACCTCAAAGTTTGCCATGCTGAGGCTGATGACAAGTGCGTCACAGTGTGGGAGCCGGACTCCCTCCAGGTCTTCTCCCAAAAAAGAAACAGGGAGTTGCTGGACTTGAGGGGAGAGAGGGCCCTGGATGGTATTGACATCCCGGATGAATGCCTTGCGGGAAGTGTTGGATTCCCCTCCCATGGGCCCTCCGTGGACGCAATGTAAGATTGCCTGGCCCTCGGGCTCCTCGGGCTCCGGCTCCCGCTCGAGTCGCCGCCGGGGTGCTCGAGGAGGAGGGGAATCCCATTTATGTCTGGTATCCCTCTGTTCCTGGAGGCCTTCTCTTTTGAATTCTCGGAGGTACCCTCATTGAATGAGGGCCTCAATTTCATCCTTCAGGGCACGACAATGATCTGTGTCGTGCCCGTTGTCCCAGTGGAAGCGATAGTAGAACCGCTGATCCCTCTTCTTGCTGGTGTTGTTGGACGGTCGAGGGGGGTACTGCACGAGGTCGCTATCTTCAATCGCTAAGAGGATAGTCGACACGTTTTGCGTCAGCGGAGTGTACCTCTCGAAGCGGAGGACCGGCGGAACCTTCTTCGTGGCGCCCCCGTCTCTCGGAGCTTTCTTCGCTGGCTCGACCTCATCGGCTTTGTGCTTCCCCTTCCAGGAAACTTCTTTCTGGTCCTCTGGATTCAGGGCCTCTTCGGCTCGGATGTACTTTTCGACCCTATTGAGGAGGTCGGGAAAGTCTATCGGGGGCTTCTTTGCCAGGGAGGCATTCAGCTGTCCATGTCGGACGTTGTGCCGAAAGGCCGCCGAGGCAACCCCAGGGTCGAGGGAGGAGACCGACCTCGCCTCGGCGGTGAACCTTCGGACGAAAACCCAGAGCGACTCCCCTTCCTTCTGTCGAAGGCCGAGTAGGGACGCACTTGTTCTTTCGGCCTTTCGGCTGGTTATGAAGTGTGCGAGGAAGTTGCCCTCTAGCTGGTCGAAAGAATATATGGAGCAGGGGTGAGTTTGGAGAACCATTCCCAAGCCGGACCCAGAGGGTGGCGGGAAAGGCTCGGCACAGGAGGGGATCCGATACGCTGTGAATCATCATGAGGGTTTTGAAGCCCTCCATGTGATCAGCAGGATTGCCCTTGCCATCATAGATCTCGAATTGAGGTGGGCGGAAATTTCGGGGTATCTCCGCCAGCAGGATGAGGGCAGAGAAAGGAGGTCGGACAGGCCTGTACCCCTGCGCCGTCCTCGGGCTGCCGTCACCGAAGTGGTCGAGGCGATCCTCCATTTCTTGGAGGCGCTTCAAAATATCGTCGTCATACTCCGGTGGGATTGTTGAAGGGCGAGACACGCTGGCCTCGGCATCCGACCGTGTGTGAGAGCGGCGGACGTCCTCATCAATGGGGATCCCCCGGATGGCCCCCATGATCTCCTTCCGGAAGTCCTGGAACTCCTGGCGAGTGACCGGGGCTTGCTCGGCCTGATTTGGTTGAGCCGGAGGTTGCCGTTCGACACGGCTGAGCACCGGCCCCCGTCCTTAGGGCAGAGGCTTTGGATGGTTCGGGGCCGAGTTAGAAGCGGCCCTTCCCCTGCTGCGGCTGACCTGTCGGTTGAAGATTACCCCCCGGAGATCGGGTTGGATCAGACGGGAGGCACCTGGTTGGAGTCTGTGACTGACCGCCGGGTGGTTGGATGCTTGAGCGTCAGCGCTGACGCCCTGTGGAGGCACGTCCTGCCAACGCGCTGAGGTAACAGCTCTCGTGGCTTTGGGTGCCATGTGAGCTCGGGTTGACTTCCAAATAGTTGGTGGCTGAGCTCGGACCGGTGTCCGCAATAGAGAGTTTCCCACAGATAGCGCCAACCTGATGCAGTTTGTTTTTGGGAGACGTGTGGATGCACCAGGTGTGAGTTCTTACTCGATTTGTATTGAAGGAGGAAGCTTCTATGCAGACGGCCATCGGCTGGCAGAACGGTACGGAAGTGGGCTGGAGTAGGGTGGAGGCTGGATGCTCGGCTTGGATCAGGGGGCTCGGATCCGAGGTTTCGTATACCTGCAGACGGTCTAGGAACACCGGGGTTGGTACCGGTGGCAGACCCTCCGACGAGCTAGTCAGGCTACTGAGAGAAAGTAACAGTAACTGGGGTTTGAGTGGGCAGAGATTGATTACCTGAATCCAGGGGTATGGGTCTGGTATTTATAGGAGAAGCCAATCAGGTCTGGATCCGTTTGGGGCCTGATCTGGACCCGGTTGCCCATGGGGCTGAAGCGGTGGAAACCCGGGCGGTATAGGCTGACGTGGCAGACGCCCGGGCGGTTTCTGGGCTGATGTGGCAGCGGCCCGGGCAGTTTTCCGACGCTAACATGGCGGATCCGGAGGATCAGGAGGGGCGCGCATCCTGAGGGGATTCCGTGGCCCAGGGTGGGCCACATCATTTCTAACCCATATCACAAGCCCCACACTCCTGTAGGGCTGGGTGAACCCGCCGTGTAGGAGTGATTCTTCACTTCTGTAGGAAGAGCAGGGTGGAAGGTGCAGTGAAAGTAGGATTTGCTACTTCCAGAAGAGGCCAGGGGGTAGGAGGAAGGGATCCCTTATTGGAGTTTGCGCGGGATGCTAAGCGTAGAAGAGTCGGAGTGACGCTCACCGAGCCTCAGGATCGGCAAACGAGCCTCGGAGGTCGGCGAACGACCCTCTCGCTAGTTGGAAGAGCGAGGGGACGTCGAGGTCTGTCCGATTGAAGCTCTGTTTGCCGAAGGTCTCGGGTCGGTAGGCTAGTTCCGAAGGTCGGCAGACGATCCTCTCGCTAGTTGGAAGAGCAAGGGGATGTCGAGGTGGATCTCGTCGGAGCTCGGCTTGCCGAGCATCTGGGGTTGATAGAGGAGCTCAGAGGGTCGGTGGACGGCCCTTTTGCTAGTTGGAAGAGCGAGGGGTCATCGAGGTCAATTTTTGCTGGAGCTCGGTTCGCCGAGCGCTATGGGTCGGCAGCCGAGCCCGTGTCTGGGACAAAAGGAGGGATTTGGGGCTCGAGATTTCATCTGAGCTCCGAGCCTCCTATGACAAGAGGAGGGCTTACGGGGCTCGCGATGCGATCCGAGCGTCGATGCTCCCGCTGATTAGGAGGGGAATTTGCGGCTCGGAATGTTGTCCAAGCTCCGAGCTTACCATCGAGCAGAGAAGGAGAAGTGGCTCGGGATGCCATCCGAACTCTGAGCTCCCTTGACGATCAGAGAAGGAGGTGCGGCTGGGGATTTCATCCGAGCATCGACCCTTTTGTGAAATAGAAGGGGATATTAGAGATTTTCTCTATAAATAAACACCCCCACCAAAAAAAAAAATCAAAAATCAAAAATAGATAAATAAATTCTTCACTTCCTTCATTTTCACTATAGAGATTCTCTCTCCTCCTTGCTCTTTCTTTCTTTAGACTTCAACTCCGACGAGTTTTCTGGCTACTTTTTGTCGTTAATTCGCCGTCGACAGGTAGATAATTTTATTGTAAGTTAAGTAAGCCATGTCTAGGGTTCTTTCGGCTGGCTCCGCCTCCTCGGATCACAACGAGAGTGCGGCACTCGTTCGTCAATCCCGCCTCTTGAGGAGGGAGAACAGAAATCCTTTGTGACCATAGTCCTTTGTAAGGATAGTCTTGATATGATCAGACTCATTAGTAGGGCGGTCCTCTAGTTTGTCGTATCGTATACCGAACCACAATAGATCCTCCAAGTCCTTGGAGTATTGACGAACAAGAGGGGGGGGAGTGAACTTACAATAAAATTATCAATGAGTTCGATCGTATCAAGAGTGTCATCGCAAAGGACGACCTCATGTTAATCAAAGTCACTTTTTTAGTTCTGTGAGTACAAGTTGCTTTTGCCGGGCCCTGGGGTCAAGGCATTCTCGATGATATCGAGTGAATTTTGCGTCTTCCCCTACGAAGCATTCCATGTCAGGCTTCGTATCCCCATGCATCCATTCATGAAGGCAACCCTAAACTAGTACAAGCTTAGCCCGGTGCAGTACATGCCGAACATGTGGAGGCACTTGACTGGCTTCATCTTGCAATGTCAAAAAGTGGGCACCAAACCGAGTTTGAAGATTTGAAGGAGGCACTTCAAAGTTCATTGGTCAAAAAGTGATGGACCACTGGTATTATCTCCCTCCTCGTTCAGAAAAAGGTCTTATATAAAATCCAGACTCGATCCAGTACTAGAAGAGTAAGTACTTCATCATCAGAAGTCCCGAGCCATGGGGGCTCCCCACAATGTGGAAGGGGATGTTCCTAAGAATGTGAAGGTCGACCCAAATGTGAGTGATGAGCGAAAGTTGAGTGACACTATCATTGGGTGTGGGTAGTTGAAATGCCTAGACGTGACGGGAGAGGTTCTCTTCATAAGGGGGATGAGTCCGATGGACCCTAGTATGCCTTTATTTTTACTTTTATCTTGCACTTAAGTTTTAGTCTTTATCAAGCACTTTGTCTTTTTCGATTCATCCAGTTCCCATATCTCTTTTTTGTTATTTTTGTAGAATGGAAGACATGGACTGTGACACTCTGATGGCGGCTTGCGCTAACTTGCACAATAAGAAGCCAGAGGTTAAGAAGAGGAAAAGGAATGTGAGAAAGCTGGGGTCCTTGAAGATAGCCAAGCACTCTTCAACTTCCACCTTGACAGAAATCCAGGGGTTACCAACGAAGGCGTTAATGAGATAAACTACAGGGGGCACTTCTTTGGGTGCACTCCTCAGCGGCGAGCATCATCCACTAATTGCCGAGACCGACATGGTCTTCACCAAGAAGGTGTAGAAGATCTACGTGCCAGACTGGAGCATCAAGCGGTCGGTGACTCGGGGAACTACCTTGAGGTGGTTAAGAATCTCTCCACTCCACTAAATTGAAAGAGGATAGCCAATGAGACGATCGACTCCTCCCTTCTCAAAATCTCCCAGGCCGGCATATCGGTCTGCTCTCTTCCATCTCAAAATCTCCCGGGCCGGCTTATCGGTATGTTCTCTTCCTTGTAGTGCAGTTTTTTTCTTCCCTGTTTTTCTAAGTTTTGAAGTTTTTCACCCCACAGATCACTTTCCATGTTGGCAATTTGATCGAGCATATTAGACTGAGAAGCTTTGGAAGGATAAGGCCACTCAGGCTAAGAATGAGAGGAAGAAGACCGCCAAGGATATCGAGGTGGTGAAGAGTCAGGAGGCGACTCAAATTGGAAAGATCACTCGTCTCAAGGCCGAGCGGAAGGAGCTGGTGTAGGGGAAGAAGGAGAGGGAGGTCATAGTTGCCAAGGTGGAGGCCAAGGCGAAGGCCCATCTCCTGGATGTGATGGAGAAGTCGTATGCCAAGACGTCCCTGGCTTTGATGGGAAGGGGAACAACCTCGAACTTAAGCCTGAGGAAGAGCTGGCTGAGGAGAAGTCTGAGGGAGAGGGCACAAAGGAGGGCAAGGAGGAAGGCGAGGGGGTTGAGAAGGAGGTCCCGAAAAACCCCGAGGTGGAAATACGGCTCCGAAGAAGGATGAGGGGGCGGAGGATAAAGGAGCAGGTGAAACTTCTACTCCTTCGGTGGTGACAACCGATATGGACCCTTGATCCTTTTCTCTTCAGTGGCGAAGGACTCCTATGGCTCCTACGGCATCCCGAGCGGGAACCATCATCTCGGGTGCGCTTCTCGTCTAAGCGCCAAGGGAGGACCGTCCCTACAAGCCGGACATCGATCACGCCATGGAGGTCTGACTGTTCAGGATGCGTGGAGGAAGGGGTGGATGTGCAGATCAACCCTCAGTTCTCGACTAGACGGGGTTCAAGACGAAGGTGTTGGGAGCCCGCTGATGCAACCCTGTTGGAAGGAGGCCGTGAGGGAGGGGGCGGATCGCCTTGGCGGCTTGTGGCAATCGTCGTTTGCTTTCTTCTTCGGGGCATGGATGAAGGTGTTTTCAGTGGATGGATCTGATCAGAGAAGCGGATCTATAGCTTTCCCATAGACGACAACAATTCTGTTGCTGCTAATTTTGGTGTGGGAGCAATCAGGTTTATGTGTTCATTTATTGAGGGAAAAGACTGATCTTGAGTGCCTGGATCTGAATCTGGACGGCTGGAAACACCCGAGGATCCTGCAAAAAGTCTCACACCGGAGGTGGCTCCGTTGTAAGACCGTCTGACGCTTAAGTCAGTCACCAGAATAAATATTAGAGTTTTTTTAGTGGAGAAATATTAATTACCTTTAACTAATAGAAGAGGGAGAATAATCGTAGGCTATGAATCAATTATAGAAGATAGACAAAAAAATGTATCTTTTAAGATTCGGTTGGAGATTCTTTTAGTGAAGGGGTAGAGTTAGCATTTAATCTCTGCTTTGGGAGGATTTGACTGACAGATATAATGGGCTGGAAATCTCCTTCTTCTTGGGTTGCGAGTCATAAATGTAGATCCAGTTGGGCTGATGGGCTTGAAGACGGCACATATTCTTTTAGTATACCTGTTGTTGCTATAAAATTACTGTACTGCCCTTGAAAGCTTTGAGGTGCGCGCTGAGATTATATCAATACTAAATGCCTTTTGTAATGCTATCTTATGTCATATGTGTACTTCAATAATAAAAAAAAAAGTAATGCTACATCCACTACTAATTTCACTATATTTTTCTTCACTATCTTAGGTGGCATACTCCAATAGATGAGGGAAGAGAGAGTAGGTGGGGAAACTCTCCAATATGAGTATGTCACCTAAGATAATGAAGATAATGGTAGTGAAATTGGTAGTGGATGAAGCATTACTCATAAAAAAAATAATACCCACATAATTACTTAGTTGATCTTTGGTACTCCAATAGTCTGGGGTATACTTTTCTAAATAATCTTTCCTAAGCATCAACCGATATATCCTATAAGCTAAGAAATCTAATATGTGGGCGATGCATTCACAATTTTACCTTCTTTCTTTGTAAGGATTGTGCTTTCGCAGCTAATCTCTACTATTTTAATTACACTTTGAAAATTGAGGAACATCATTAAATGTTTCATATATTCACCCAAATTCTAACTATTCATTTGGGCCTACTAACTAATTTATTAACGAGTAATGTCAAAATTCAAAACTCACCGAAACTTCATGGCTGACTTTGTTTTTTTTTTTAATGTGCATCCTCTGTGCTAATCATCTGGTAATTATTGATGTATATAACTCAAAAATAACACATACACATATTAAGATATCTAAGATGCATCTAACACTGTAGGCTGAAAATCTAATATGTTATATGAGGTGCTTAAAATGCACCCTCTTTCTTATTAAGGATTGTGATTCAGCTGAATGTTAACGTTAAATAACTTAAAAGTAACACATCTGCATCCTAGTTATCATGTTTTATGAATTGTTATAAATAGGATTGTTCCGCGAAATATTGATGTATATAACTTAAAATAACTCACAATATCCTAGTTATGTTTAGAATAATGGGTTTGACGTAGAGTCTGGGTTAATTTCCTGAAGAGCATCGGAATCCCTTTCATGTAGCATTTCATGGATCAGCACCATTCATATCTTCATTTCTATAACAATCTACGAATAAGAATCAATTGCTTTGAAAATTATTTACCCGTGAACACTGATATGTTTGATTCATGAGGACAATATTTTGTAAGCATTTCATGTCTCACTTCAACAGATACAAAGTTTAGTAACCCATTGACGTCTCATTCAACAACTATTTAGGTATGAGATCAAGATGAACATTTACGGGTTAACTCAAGACAGTGATTTCACCAGTACTCTGAGAAAATCCTGTCGTAGTAATGGACACAGTATTGTCACACACAAATTTCATCGACGAGTTTGTAGCATGAATTCTAACGAATTTTCCATATCTCCATATTGCATTGTTTTTTGGTCTCCTTAGAGCATCTATAGTCGTTTGTGGGCTAAAATTTGGGTATTCGAAAAATGGAAATAGAAAATATGGGTTTTCGCTGCAGTCGTGTAAGCCAAAATTTGGGTTTTCGCATTTTCTTTTTTCTCAGACGAAAGATTATCTTTCGTCCTAGCGAAGTGTAGACGTAAATCAGAAACGACGGAGTATTATTTACCGTCTGTCGAAAGAAAAGAAAAAAAAAAAATCACATGGGATGGCAAACGATCTCTCGTCTGACCGAAATTTTTGTATAGGACGGGACTTAGTCTTTCGTCCCAAGCTATATTTTTTATTAAAAAAAACTATTTTTTAAAAGAGATGAAGGGTATTAAAGTTGAACACAAAAACATTTTAGGAAAAAAAAATGAAGGGACGGTAGATAATCTATCATCCCACTCATTTTGTTTTTTTTTTTAATTTGAAGAGACGGGACATTGTCTACCGTCCTTCGCTATTTTTTTTATTAATTCATCGAACGAAAGATTATATCCCGTCCAACGATGTTTCAGCTGAAAATGTGTAGGGATGGTGTTTAATTTACCGTCCAACGTCTCCAACGAAAGATTATCTTTCGTCACATAAACGGACGAAAGATAATCTGTCATCGGCTATATTTTGGCAAAAGCTATTTCGTCTTCCAAATTTGATCGTCCATTGTTCACGCGATCGCTATTTTTTGGGTAAATGGCAAACGACTACAACAATTTTTTTTGCCAAATTTTCCAAAAAATGGGTAAATGGCAGACGACTACAGATGCTCTTAGAGCATCCACTGTCGTTTTTTAAAAACCCAAAAATGGAAATCAATTTAGAAAAAACGCTCACAGTCGTTTGCTTAAAACCCATAAGTTATAATAGGAGACGATGTTCATCCGTTTGATGAAGGGACGGATGAAGTAGTGCCGTCTGTGGTTAAATAAAAATAAAAACAGATGAGAGACGGATGATGGTGTTCCGTCTCTCATCGACACAAATTTCTTTAAAAAAAAAAAAAACTCATGAAAACATCCCAGATGGATGGTGTGTTTTTTTGATTTTTTTTAACCAAAAAAAAAAAAAAAAAAAAAACACTTTAGACAGATGACCATGCTCCGTCTTATTCATTTGATTGTGAAAATTTAGAAATAACGATAGCAGCCATCCATTCTAAATGTTAAATCCTAAAAGCTAAATATGGAAAACTTAGACAAAATCATAGTGGATGCTCTTATAATTGTATCAGTATTCTTACATAATTTACAAACATCGTTTCCAGTTAAATTTAATTAATACTGCTTTACCACTCATAGTTGTTAGTGAAATGTCCAAAATTAGCGAATTTTACCTGACAATAATTGACTTGTAAAAATGGGGAAATATGAGAGAATCACAGTAGCAGTAAAAATGTGAAAGGAGATTGATTGTTGGTAAGAACAAAACTAAGAAGGAGGTCATAAGTTTCCTGTAATGGGATTTTATATACACTTAAGAACGTGCATAAAACATTACTAATAACTTAAAATGTGTTTCTATAAATCTAGATCTTAATCATATTGCAAAAGTACTTTAATATAAAATCCTAAATCATGAAACTATAGATCTTTGCTAAATCTTAAGAAGAAGAACATTAAAAGCAGACGCACTAATCTGAAGCTATTGATGGAGATTGCGCAGAGGGTTTGGATCTTCCTATATGATACGCACTTCTATGAGAGGCCGTCTCTCTATTCTTCTGTTGATGGGATTACAGATGGAATAAGAAGATACGTATATATAGGGAACTATAACCCTAATTGATAATTATTGATTTTCAATTTTGCCCATCACAAAATAAGAAATTTACTTTACGGTCTCTACACGTGTTATATCACATTTTAAATTATATGCTTTTAACCCATTACTTAATCTTGATCAGATGACTTTAATTTGGGTTAGACATTAGAATAGCAATTATACATTTAGTCAGAGCATCCACTGTCGTTGGCTAAAAACTCAAAAATTAGAAATAGGTTTAGAAAAAAGCACTGCAGTCGTTTGCTAAAAACTCAAAATTTAGGATAGAAACGCACAGTAGCTTGCTAAACTTAGCAAAGGCTTTAGACAATTGCTAAATATAGGAGATGGAATATGTTCATCCGTTTGACGAAATGGTCGGATGAAGATCATCCGTCTAGTTGAATAAAAATTAAAAAAACCGAGAGACGGATGAAGATCCTCCGTCTCTCGTCGAAAACAAATTTAAAAAAAAAACACTGAAAAAAACCCAAACGGATGATGTTCATCCGTTTGGTGTTTTTTTAATAATTTTTTTTTTTTTTTGATTTTTTTGTCTTTTTTATGATTTTAAACAATATAAATAAATAAATAAAAAATCAAAACCCACCAAACGGATGAATTTTTGACTTTTTTTGATTTTTTTTCGTTTAAAATCATCGAATACCCGGACAAAAATAAAATAAAATAAAATAAAATAAAATAAACAAACAAATAAACAAACAAACAAACAAAGACGGATGATGTTCATCCATCGCTTCTATTTTTAAGATATGGACGACTGCAGCGTGGTCGTTCTGTTGCTATTTCTAAATGCTATATTTAGCAATGGCTTTAGAAAACGATAGTGGATGCTCTCACATATGTGAGCCCACATAGATTATTTTCTAGCAATCTCCCACTTGGGCCACATATGTTACTCCTTATAAATGTACATACTTTATGAGCTCAAAATTTTGTTATCATAACCAAAAGCATAGCCAAACAATCTCGTCCATTAATCATGTAAATATAGGATCAAAGCAATTTCGTTACATTAATCGTAACTAAATTCATCAACGGTCACATATATCAACATAATCAAATGACATAGATCAAGTGTGAATGTGTAGCATGAAAATTTCATGCAATGTGATCTATACACATGCCTATTTCCAACTGGCCCTCTTTAAAACTTAAGTGAGGTCAGAATCAAAACATGACAAAAGAATGAGAAAACTGAATTCTTTATTTCTGATCAGAAAATAACCAAATGTATAAATGTCTCACACAACATAATGCAAATAAAATACAAACTCCCACTAAATCATGATATCCTCAAATAATACAACACCCATATGAGCAGAATGCTCATAAAAGACCTTGGGTGGTAATCCCTTTGTGAGCGGATCCGCTATCATGGAGTTTGTCCCAATGTGCTCTATGGACATCTTTCCACTCCGCACTCTTTCTTTCACAACTAGAAACTTTATGTCAATATGTTTTGACTTTGTCGAAATCCTATTGTTGTTGGAATACATCACTGCTGACTTATTGTCACAAAAAAACTTGAGTGGTCTTTCTATATTCTCCAAAATGCGCAGCCCAGTGACAAAATTCTGTAGCCATATTCCATGATTCGATGCCTCATAGTATGCTACATACTCTGCCGTCACAGTGGAAGAAGCTATAAGTATCTGTTTGATACTTTTCCAGGATATAGCTTCTCTAGCTAACAGGTAAATATAGGCTGATGTTGACTTTTTGCTATCTTGGCACCCTAGTGAAATCAGAATCAGAATACCTTACGACCTCCAAATGATCTGATTTCCTATATGTGAGCATGTAGTCTTTTGTTCTCTGAAGATACCTCATGACCCTCTTGGCTGCTATCCAATGGTCATTTCCAAGTTTTCTTAAATACCTGCCTAATATCCCAACAATGTACGCAATATCCGGATGCGTACATACTTGAGCATATATTAGACTCCCAATAGCTGATGTATAGGAGATCTTTTGTATTTCCTGAATTTCAAGGTTACTTTTAGGATACTGATTGAGACTAAATTTGTCTCCTTTAGCAACAGGGTATCCCCTGGTCTACAATCTTGCATGCCAAACCTTTTGAGTACTTTATCGTTGTATCCCTTTTGTAATAATCCTAGAATACCTCGAGAACGATCTCGGTGTATCTGAATTCCTAATACAAAAGAGGCATCCCCAAGATCTTTTATCTCAAAATGCTTGGACAGAAACATTTTAGTTTCGTGCAGTAAATGTATATCATTAGTGGCAAGCAATATGTCATCGACATATAGAACTAGGAATATATGCTTACTCCCACTGAACTTGTGATACACACAATTATCAACTACATTCATCTCCAAAACCAAATGAGATAATTACTTGATGAAACTTGTGGTACCATTGACGAGAAGCTTGCTTGAGTCCATAGATGGATTGTCAATTTGCAAACCATATTCTTTGGATCTCCCGACACAAAGTTTTCTGGTTGCACCATATAAATTGTCTCGCCAATGTCGTCATTGAGAAACGCCGTCTTGACATCCATCTGATGTAGCTCAAGATCAAGATGAGCAACAATTGCCATAATTGTCCTAAATGAGTCTTTCGATGAAACTGGAGAGAAAGTCTCTGTAAAATCAATGCCTTCTTTCTGAGTATAGCCTTTACCTACAAGACGTGCCTTATACCTCTCCACATTACCATTTGCATTCCGCTTGGTCTTAAATATCCATTTACAACCAATTGGTTTTACACCTTCTAGTAATGGGACAAGTTCCCAAACTTTGTTGTCTTGCATAGACTTATACTCATTATTCATGACATTCATCCACTTTTGAGAGTTACAACCTTTCATGGCCTGATGAAATGTGATTGGATCATCTTCTATCATTCCATTGTCATCCTCATGTTCTTGGAGAAATATAATATAATCATCCGGAATAGCATTCCTCCTTTCTCTCGTGGATCTCCTTAATGGCACTGGTTCTTGAGGTTGTTGAGTTTGTTCTTCTGAAACAATTACCTCATTTTGAATGGGGGGGTGTTCAACATTGTCTTGTTGAGGTTCCGGATTCATTTCTTGATCAATTATATAGGTGTGAGAACCTGAATATTGTCAATAGTGATAGTAGGAATTGGGTTTGTAATTGAATCCAATTCTTCCTCAAAAGCAATGTCTCTAACCTTATTTCTCCCCCAAACTAAACTTCCTCAAAAATGTTGCAGTTCCCGTCTAAAAAAAATATTCCTAAGTATGGGATCATAAAACTTATAGCCCCTAGTTCGTTCAGAATAACCAATAAAGTAGCTGCTCACTGTTTTGAAGTCCAATTTCTTTTCATGTGGCCTGTAAGGCCATGCCTCAGCTGGACATTCCCAAATGTGAAAGTGCTTTAGACTAGGCTTTCGACCTATCCAAAGCTCATAAGGTGTTTTTGCAGCTGCTTTAGGTGGTACTCTATTGAGAATGTAAGCTGTTGTCTTTAATGCTTCTCCCCAGAGGGACTCAGGTAAGGTAGAATGAGCAATCATACTCCTTACCATATCCTTAAGAGTCCTTTTCTAATCCTTGAAATTTGTCCCATTAAGCATGGGAATGGAATTGATGTTAGCAGTTATTGAGGCAGCAGATGATAAACTAGCTGAATATAGAACAAAAACAAACAAAATAAGCTCACATGAGAATCCATATAAAACAATAAATTCAAATAATGGTTAATCCCATCTCAAGATACCAGACACAACGTTAATATCAAATCTTTGGACAGTAACATTAACTGTAAGCGGTACTCTTGTTGTAGTAATCAAATATTGACAATAAATCATGTCAAATAATAAGTCATTCTTTGGACTGACTTATTGTTCACATGGAATACCTGATAATTGTCAATTATTTATACCACAGATGTGTATGAAATTCGACAAATATCAACTTACCTTTGGGTCAGTTAATAAACGCATGAATTACAAACAAACAATCATCTTGATATTTTAAATAAATTAATCTACATAAAAGAGGTCACTTTGGCAACATTTTGTTTCAGTTGATCTGTTCAAACTATTAGACATTCATAAGAAAAACCAAAACCATAATTTGAATTTAATTGTTTTCCAAAATTTTATCTTTTCCTTAATTTTTGTAATTTTACTTTATTTTAGATAATGCCAAGATAATATCAAATTGATTTTTATTTATCAGATTATAGGACAAATATTTATAACAAAAAATTAAGTTTACTGATAAGTAACATATCAATTTTATAACAGAAAATATTTCTAACAGAATATTAATATATTAACAAACAGAAAATTTTCATTTAATAAATTTTACATATCTTCTCTCTCTGTCCCGATAGAAATGGGCCAAACGGTTGAAGCCTAAAACCCGGGTGGTCCCCCACCACCTGCCACACACGTGGCAGGCAACAGCGGAACCCCTTAACTTAATCTTGGGCGGGCCCACTGACGTCAGCCACGTCAGCGATGTGCTGACGCTACCAACAATAGCAACATTGACGAGAAGCAATAGCAGCAATGCTGTGCACTCCCCCACGTGGGCCCCTCAGTCATTAAAATGTGCACTATCTTCCCATATGCAATTAGATGGTTTATCAAAATCACATCTGAAGCCATTGATTAATTATAGATAACAAAATCCATATCAATTAATTAAAACCATATCTTAAAACCAATGTTAATTAAATTGCTTGATATTAATTAAACACAAGAGAATTCAATATCAAAACCACACCTAAAAGAAAACTTTATCAAAATCCAAAAAACCCTACAAGTCAGTTCTTAGAGCATCTGTAGTCGTTTGCTAAATATACATAATATGCATATTTGGCCAAAAACAGCACAGCAGTCGTTGGCCAAATATGCATAATATGCATAATTCGCTACAGGAGATTGCCATAAATGAGAGAGGAAATGAGAAATATACATATATAAGAGACGGAACTTCAAGTGCCGTCGCACCAAATTTTTTTTTATATAAAATTGCCGGACGGCACTTCAAGTGCGACGAAGTGCCGTCGCACAAAAAAAATTATTTTTTAATGGTCGGACGGCACTTGAAGTGCCGTCCCACCCAAAAAAAATTAATTTCCTAATAAAAAAAAACCATAAAAACCAACCTATCCCTCGAACGGCACTTCAAGTGCCGTCCCACCCTGTAGGGGTTATTTGCAATTATTTGTATTTTTTGTAATTTTTTGTAATTTTTTTGTAATTTTTTATTTGCACTTCGAGGACGAATTTTTTCCTCGGACGGCACTTGAAGTGCCATCGCACCTTTTATAAAAAATAGCACTCCACGACTGCAGCAAAACATCACTTTGCTATATTCATTTATCCATTTATGCATATTTTGACCCTCAACGACTGTGGATGCTCTTACGGTTTTGATAATAAAAAAAAATTTTATTTATTAATTTCAGATCTGAAGCAATGGATTCAATTACTATTATCAATTAAATTTCTTAAACAGGAAGATCAAATAGAACCCTAAATTTCTTAAGTTTCTTTAAACAAGAAATCCTAAAATTCTTTAAACAATAAACCCTAAATTTCTTCAATTAATTCAGCAAAAATGGCTCTGATACCAATTGATGGAATTTTATATACACTTAAGAACATGCATAAAATATTAATAACAACCTAAAACATGTTTCTATGAATCTAAATCTTAATCATGTTGCAAAAGTGCTTTAATATAAAATCCTAAATCATGAAACTATAGATCTTTGCTAAATCAAAAGAAGAATATTAAAAGCGGAAGCACTAACCTGAATCCATTGATGGAGATTGCGCAGAGGGTTTGGATCTTCCTATATGATACGCACTTCTATGAGAGGCCATCTCTCTATTCTTCTATTGATGGGATTATAGATGGAATAAGAAGATACGTATATATAGGGGACCATAACCCTAATTGATAATTATTGATTTCCAATTTTGCCCATCACAAAATGAGAAATTTACTTTACGGTCTTTACACGTGTTATATCACACTTTAAATTATATGCTTTTAACTCATTGCTTAATCTTGATCAGATCACTTTAATTTGGGTTAGACTTTAGAATAGCAATTATACATTTAGTCATATATGTGAGCTCACAGTAATTATTTTCCAACATCCTGAAGGTAAAAAAGAAGGGAAAGATGGAATTATCTTGCATATCAAGTGATGTCGAAGGCGTAGGTTTCAAAAATGACAATCAGAATGCAACTGAATTTGAGATCGATCCCATAATATCCTTTTACCCTACGAAGTGAAGGATTACATGTCAAACAAAAGAAAAACAACCAACTAATGCAAAATTTGCATGAAGAACCCAAATACCAATTGATACTTGGTAATTCACATGAGATTTTTGTATGATTTATGGACATATAAAGATTATGTATCTAAGACAAATGATCATAAGCATTACATCAAGGTAATTAGTATCAACTGTTACAAATTAAAGGACCTCAAAAGTGTTGACGGTAACTAGTACTGCATAAAAATGTCTAAATGTCTAAATTGGTGAAAATCAGTATCATGTAACAGTAAAAGAAGTAAAGCAAAAAAATTTGAAAGCTTTTTGACAAGATCATGACCCCCCCAAAAAAAACTTGAAATATGCTAACCATAATGCCTAGTGCATGCAAAGTTACTGAAAAAAAAAGCCATAGTGCTAATTTGAGAGTACTATATATTCAAAGTATTGAAACCATGAGCTCCTCCTGTTTCACAATTTATCCCTTGTTGCCGTTGAATTCGATGTGGGGGCAATCAGACGAATTTATGGATTCGCGAGAACTCGAAATGGTCAAATCTGACCTCTTCCACTCCTGTTAGACTGGCTCCTTTATGCTGCCGCTGACCTACACAAAGTACGAAATACCGGGATGGATCCCGGCGATGCCCCCTCCGACGCTCTTATCAATACTCAGAAAAAGAATATCAAAAGAAGCTTTAAGTAGGCAAAGAGTGATCACCTTGTAACGGCAGGAAGTAGGGGGTATTTATAGTCACCGTGGGAATCTGTTTCGGGATAAGAACGAATCCCTACTTCACGGGGTAAATGGATAAAAGTGATTAAAACCATCTCCAGTAGATAAGGCCGAGCCAGGATTTCCTCATATCCTGCTGAACTGGTCCTTAACGGGTTGAGAACCGTTCTCAATTGAACAGATCCGTTCACGGGTTATTGGGCCCAAGAGAGGAGACCTGGTTCCCATTTCGGACCCGTCTGTAGGTAAAATTACTGTTTTGCCCCTGTGAACTTTAAGATTCATGCCCAATTTGAACGGTTCCGATTTAATCCCATTTTTAGCCATATCACGAGCCCCCCACTCCCAAAGACTATGTGCTATAGCCTTTGGAGAGTAGTTTTATTGTTTCAATGGCGTACAGGACTTTATCGGAGTTCTTAAAGGGGTTCCGAATCTTGTTTGAGGGGTAACGGTGTTTTTCTGAGTTGGTAGCACGCCCAAGTTTGCTTTTAGGGTCTTCTGGATTTTTTGTGATTTTTCTTGATTTTTACATTATTTTTCGACTCATTTATTCAATTTTGCAAAGCGATGATTTGTTTTCCAGGAGCATTAATTAATTATTCTAACTAATAATTATTTATCCAGGGGCTCAAAAATATTTTTCCGAATATATAATTATTTTTTAGAATTTTTAATTATTTTTCCTGATTTTTAATCTTTTTTTTTGTTGCAATTTTTAAATAAATACTTTGAATTAATAAATAAATAAAAGAATTAATTACCCTATTTATGATGTGGCACGATCTGAGGCGTCCATCACTCATCGACGCAAAAATCTGAACGATCAGACGGCAGATCTGTACTTGGCGATGTGGCAGAATCTGGGACGTTGATCAGGTTGGTGCCCTGGTTGCAGAGTAGCTCGGTGCTCCGGTTACTCGGTGAACGATCAGACGGCAGATCACGATGAGTAAGTGATTTTTCTCCAATTCACAGCTCGGTGCTCCGGTTGCTCGGATTTGGGTTCCGAGCGACGTGGCACAATCAGGAACATCTGAGGAAGATCAGACACGAATCACGATGCAAAAGGCGTGAATCACAATGAAAGAGTGATTTGCACGACGTGGCTAGATCTGAGCCGTTTGATTGAGATCAAGCACAAATTATAAAGAGATAGTCATTTTTTCCCAATACGCAGCTCGGTGCCTTGGTTGCTCGGATTTGGGTTCTGAGCGACGTGGCACAATCAGGGTCGTCTGATGGAGATCATGCACGAATCACGATGCAAGAGGCGTGAATCATGAGAAAAGAGTGATTTTGCACGACGTGGCTAGATCTGAGTCGTTTGATTGAGATTAGGCGCGAATCATGAGGAGATAGTCATTTTTTTCCTAATACGCAGCTCGGTACCTCGGTTGCTCGAATTTGGGTTCCGAGCGATGTGGCACAATCAGGGCCGTCTGATGGAGATCAGGCACGAATCACGATGCAAGAGGCGTGAATCACGAGAAAAGAGTGATTTTGCACGACGTGGCTAGATCTGAGCCGTTTGATTAAGATCAGGCACGAATCATGAGGAGATAGTCATTTTTCCCCAATACGCAGCTCGGTGCCCCAGTTGCAAGATCATGCACGAATCACGATGCAAGAGGCGTGAATCACGATGAAAAGAGTGATTTTGCACGACGTGGTTATATCTGAGCCATTTGATTGAGATCAGGTGTGAATCATGAGGAGATAGTCATTTTTTCCCAATACGTAGCTCGGTGCCTCGGTTGTTCAGATTTGGGTTCTGAGCGATGTGGCATAATCAGGGCCATCTGATGGAGATTAGAGACGAATCACGAGGAGAGAGACGTGGATCACGAGAAAAGTGTGATTTTTCACGACGTGGCATAATCAGGGCCGTCTGATGAAGATCAAGCGCGAATCACGAGGAGTAAGTGATTTTTCTCCAATACACAGCTCGATGCCCCGGTTGCTTGGATTTAGGTTCCGAGCGATGTGGCATAATCATGGCCTTCTGATGAAGATCAAGCACGAATCACGATGCAATAGGCGTTTAGGCTTCTGGTGGGCCTCTGTGGGGGCCCAAAACATCTGAAAGCCCACCCGAATCTCCCTTTGTACTATAAGTCTTCACCGCTCTCTCCCTACATCCTTATTTCTCACTTTTACTTTCACTCTCAGTTATTATTTGCTCTTGAGCGGCACTGCTAGCGGTCATGGCCAGGCAATTCATCTTTCCGGCGAACTATTCCGACAGTAGCCATCACATCAAGGTAACTAATTGTCTTAACTTGTATCTAGAGATGTCTAGAGTGTCATCGGGGAGTGAGACCTCCACCTTGGACCGAGACAGCGACCGACCCTTAGTGGTCCCCCCGGTAGTGGTCAAGGGGAAGGAAGTAGCGAGGTCGGCAATCATGGAGATCATTGTTGAGAATGTGAAGGGGCTGGCGCTTTAGGTCGGCTACCTTCCACATTATCGAACCTCGGTAAGGTTAGGAACTACTCCGGAGATCTTCTGTCCAAGGCGGTATACGGGAGGTGTGCCACCTACGAGAAGAATTGTCCGAGGGATCCTTCCGAGGTAGACGAAATCCCCTCGATTCTGACCGAGGCAGATCTTTAGCGTATCAGGAAGGGGTTTCGGATCCCGAAGGAGCATACCTTACTCCTCCCCGGCCTGGGCTTCCGAGCATGCATGGAGACCTCGCCCGATACTTGCGTCTTCCCTTACGACGCACTCAACGCCGGCCTTCGGCTGCCTCTGCCGCCGTTCGTAGTCGAAGTGCTACATTGGTATGGCCTGAGCCTGGTGCAGTTCATGCCGAATATGTGGCAGCACGTCTTCGCCTTCATCCTCCAAAGCCAGGCTGTAGGCGTCAAGCCTCAGCTCGAGAGCAAATAATACTCCGCAGTCTCTACCGGATTTGTCGTATAAGCAAGATAGAGTACCGGTACTATCTGTCTCCGAGGAAGGGGGTCAAGTTAATCGAGAATCCGGACTCTATCAAACATTGGAAGGAGAAGTACTTCTTGATCCGAGGTCCCGAGCCGTGGAGTTTTCCGACGAGTTGGAAGGAGGACGACTCGAAGTGGGCAAAGGCCGAGCCGGTGCTGACAAAGGAGAAAGAGGGGGTCATGTCGAAGATCCTCGGTCTTCTGACCCTGGGTTGGAAAGATATCACCGAGGGTGTCCTCTTCGGTGGGGGTCTCAGTCCGATCGACCCTATTACGCTCCGTTTAATTTTGTTTCTCTTTTTTCTTTTTTATATAGCATTCTTTTTTGGTGCTAACTCATTTCGGTTGTTGTCTTTCAGAGGCCCCTGATATGGACTTCAAAGCACTGTTGGCGAAGCGGAGTGCGGCCGGCGCAAAGGGATCATACAACAAGAAGAGGAAGAGGACGACGACGGGACCCCTGTCCGGCCGAACAGCTCAGACACCCTTGGCTCCTATGACCGTTGTAGACTTGGTCTCTGACTCTCACTCTGCTCCCCAAGCTGCACTTCCCTCGGCCATGGCTGCCGAGCCTTCGGGCAGGGCATTCTCCGTAGGAGCCGCACTAGCGCTCGAGGTGCCGCCCCTCACCGCCGAAGCCGAGGCCATTCTGACCGAGGAGCACAAGAAGATCTTCGTCCTCGACTGGAGGGTGATGAAGCTTGACGGTTTCCTCGGCGATGCGGCGATGAGCATGCAGGCCATGCGCCACCTGCCGACCCCGAAGGACTAAGCGGCACTGAAGGCGGGTACCGTGGGCGACGATGCGCTGGAGATTGCCCGGGCCACGATGTCGGTAAGTGTTCTTGCTATGCTCTTCGGAACTTCGAAGTTTGTGTTTTTGATTCTCACGTCCTCTTTCTTTTCAGCTTTCAGATCACCTGTCACTTCAGTCACATGCTAGAACAGTTCGCTGAACAGGAGAAGGAACTGACGGCGATGAGCGACAGGGACCGGGCAGAGCGAGCTAAGGCAGTGAAGATGTTCGAGACCGAGCAATGGCTCTCGGAGTCCCGAGCTGCCGAGATCGCCGTCCTAGAGGCGGCCTTGTCCAAGGCGCACGAGCGCATCGCGGCCGAAGTGGCGAGGGATAATGAGTTAGAGAGGGGGAAAACCCGAGCCGAGGTCGAGATGGAGAAGTCCTTAAAGGCCTCGGAGGAGGCGCTGAAGGAGTGTTGTGCAATCTAGATGATCTAACTAGACACAAATTAAAAACCTCGCAAGTGTACGAATCGTGTATGGAAGCGTAGTGACGAGCAAGGGTCGATCCCACAGAGATTGTAGAAATTAACTTACTAACCAATAAAATAGAAATAAGGATCTTAAGGTGTTGTTCTAAAGAAATAAAAAGATTAAAAACTATATCTAGTAGTTCTGAATCACAAATATCTATTGAGTAGTTGGGTTTGGATTTCCACCTGTAGTCAGTAATGCTAAGTCACCTTCTTCACTACTCTAATTACTCATGTTCGTTCCTTTAAGGGCATGGTATCTACTCCTTAAAGTATTGTTTCCCTAAGCCAAGAATTAGGCATGGTATCTACTCTAATTCGTTTCTTTCCTTAAGTATTTAGCATGGTATCTACTAAGTTGCACTTAAAGAAAACATATGAACAATGGAAACGAACAAACACTCAAAGTTCTAGAAATTGGTATCAGATCTAGATCCTTCAAGTTGATTAAACTAAGAACCCCCTAACGATTCCTGTGTTACAAGTTATGGGCACGAGATACGGGTCGTCTCTATACTCATATAACATATTCAGATTTATAACATGCAAACTTGATAATCTCAGGTTCTGTATGGCAGTCGACTTGCTCTCACTCTCAGTCGACTGCTCTTAGAACTTCTGAACAAGTTTGTCTATTATAAATCTATACCAATACTCTCAGGTTTAATCAATAAGTAACAGAATAGCATTCAGAAGAATATAAGCATTACATAACTACGGTTTCAATCCACCCAACTATGAAATTAGTTCCACATAATAAGACCTTTATTAACTAACAGTTTCGAATACATGATGAACATAAAAGAACTAGAAAGAGAAGAAATAAACTGATATAGTTCGGCCGGATAGGTCAGCTGGCTGTCACACAGTCGACCGGCGCGTTGCTTCAGTGAACTCGATCTCCTTCTTCTTCGATGCTGATAGAATAATTTTCTTGATTAATGACTTGATGATTCAGAAGTTCCGTCAGTTCTTCGATGATTCACTCAAAATAACGCCTCTTTGTTGATATTTATAGAACGCCGGAAGGGAATTAGGGTTTGCCTCCTTTCCGAAAAAGTCCTCTCCTTTCCTTTATTTCTTTCCTTCCTTAATCTGCGTTGATTTGGATTAGATGCGGTTGGATCTTATCTTTTCACTCCGCCGGATGCAGTCGACTGGTGTTGAGTGTAAGTTGACTGTGCCGAGACATCTGTGACTTCATGATTCCTCAGTCAAGTCGACTGATGTTGGGGAAGGCGACTGTGCCAAGCCCCAGCAATCTCTCTGTCTGGTCGACTGAAGAAGAGCCAGTCGACTGTTGCACTGCAGTTCCCTGTATATCATCCTCTCAGTCTGTATTAGTCTGGAATCTGCTTCGTTTTGCTGCTTTTGGTTGTTTCCTATGGAAAAAAAAGAAAAGAAGAGTAAAATACCACATATAGAGCATTTAAATGTCCAATTGCAATAAGATTATTGCTCCTAAATGTAAATATTCTTGAGTTCATCAAATACCCCCAAACTTAGCTTTTGCTTGTCCTCAAGCAAAAAGTGAAATTATGAACAAGGGGAAAATAATAGTCTCACCCCATCACTCCAAGAAAATGTCTCATTATGCAATCATCAAAATTTTGCAATCAAAATTATAAACAATTTGCAAATAAAGTAAAAACAAGCATACCCACTTTCTCCAGTGCAATTGTCTATTCATAACTCCAAACCCAATCACACTTGTCATGCAATTAATTATAGTTATAGTATGTAACACTCCATCTGTGATTATCCCTTTTCTCTACTACAAATCGAGTAGCAAACTAGAGTTTTTTTTTTTTTTTTTTTTTACAGTCTCTTCTTTAAGTCGTCACTTGCCTTTTGACGCGAATGCAAAATATTTGTGATGAATCCACCCGGTTACTCAACAAGTCACAAACTTTAAGTGCTTTGCATACTCATATTTCAAGTTGTCGTTTGACGTAAAGGTAAACATTGGTGATGAATACCCCTAGTTACTAAGCAACACAAAACATTGGAGTAGATTGACTTTATTCATATATATATATTCTTTTCGTTTTTACTCTATTTACTTAAACTCTGTTTAGGACTAGATCAAAGGGAATAATCACTAGAAAAAGCATCACATTTGTTTTTTTTATGTATAATCGCATGACTCGCACAATTTTGTAAGGAATTATGAAACTCAATAATCCTAAAGTAAATAAGTATCCTTACTCTTACTTTATAAGAAAATGTTTATCCCAAAAAAAATCAAAAGACTCCAAATGCAAATAACTACCCCCAAACTTAGATGGAACACTGTCCTCAATGTTCGCACAAAACTTAAAGTATAGGCATGTGTTACCAGCTAGTTTGAAGGAAAGAAAATAAAATAACGAAATAAAGAAATGATTAAAGAAATAAATAACTAGAGAGGTAAGTACTCCCCTGAAAAATTGGGTTGCCTCCCAATAAGCGCTGTGTTTTCTGTCTTCAGCTAGACCGGATGAGTTCATGCAATGTATTGAATGGTTTGAAGATTCACATCCTCCACTTTCGGCTCCATACTCATCTCAATGTATGGCTTCGCCCTATGCCCGTTCACCTTGAATGTTTGATTTTTCTCTTTGCTATGAACCTCCAACGCTCCATGTGGAAAGACTTTTGTAACAATGTATGGACCATACCATCGTGACATAAGCTTGCCTGGAAAGAGTATTAATCTTGAGTTGTATATTAATACCTTCTGTCCTTCATAAAACTCCTTCCTTGCTAGCTGTTTATCATGGTAGATCTTGGTCCTTTCCTTGTACAGCTTTGCATTTTCATATGCGTCATGCCTTAACTCTTCAAGCTCGTTCAGTTGCAACCTTCTTTTGTCGCCTGCTTGTTTCATATCAAAATTGAACATTTTAATGGCCCAATAGGCTTTGTGTTCCAACTCTACTGGCAGATGACAGGCTTTTCCAAAAACCAAACGATATGGTGACATGCCGATGGGTGTCTTATATGCCGTTTGGTAGGCCCATAATGCGTCATTCAAGCGTAGCGACCAATCCTTTCTCCTTGTATTTACTGTCTTTTCCAAAATGCTCTTGATTTCTCTGTTGCTAATCTCCACCTGCCCACTGGTTTGAGGATGATATGGAGTACCCACTCTATGTGTAATCCCATATTTCTTCATCAAAGAAGCAAATGGAAAGTTATTGAAGTGGCTCCCTCCATCACTAATTATTGCTCGTGGTGTACCGAACCTAGTGAAAATGTTCTCCTGCAAAAACTTGACAACAACTTTGTGATCATTAGTTTTTGAGGGGACAGCCTCGACCCATTTAGACACATAATCCACACCCACAAGAATATATAAATAACCAAATGAGTTAGGAAAGGGACCCATGAAGTCGATTCCCCAAACATCAAAAAGCTCGATTACTTGGATGTTTTGCAGTGGCATTTGATTTCTAGAAGAGATGTTGTCTGTCCTTTGGCATTTGTCACAAGTCCTGCAAAAAGAAAAAGCATCTTTGAATACATTAGGCCAATAAAAACCAGATTGTAATACCTTGAGTGCTGTTCTTTTTGGTCCAAAATGTCCTCCACATGCATATTGGTGGCAATATTGTAGAATACTCATTTGCTCTTCTTCTGCCACACATCTTCTTATAATTTGATCAGGACAGAATTTGAACAAATAAGGATCATCCCAATAATAGTGCTTGCACATGGCCACCAGTCTCTTTCTTTCCTGTTGTGTCATACCTGGAGGGAAAACATGAGCAGTGAGATAATTTACAATATCTGCAAACCATGGAAGTTGTATATTTATTTTAAATAAATTTTTATCTGGGAAATTTTCATTAAGTGGGGGCACAATTCTTTCTTCCTCCTGCAGTAATCTGGACATGTGATCTGCCACAACATTGTCACTTCCTTTCTTGTCTCTAATCTCAAGGTCGAATTCTTGAAGCAACAGCACCCATCTGATCAACCTAGGCTTAGCATCCTTTTTAGCAAACAAATATCTCAAAGCAGCATGGTCAGTGAAA
Organism: Hemerocallis citrina; assembly: GCA_017893485.1. Classification (NCBI taxonomy): domain Eukaryota; kingdom Viridiplantae; phylum Streptophyta; class Magnoliopsida; order Asparagales; family Asphodelaceae; genus Hemerocallis; species Hemerocallis citrina. The sequence goes on along the minus strand of CM030359.1, from coordinate 304,905,298 downwards.
ACAATGACTTTAGAACCAATCAAATATGATCTAAACTTCTCTACAGCAAAAATGACAGCTAACATTTCTTTTTCAGTAGTGGAATAATTAAGCTGTGCATCATTTAAAGTTCGAGAAGCATAGTAAATAACATGGGGTACCTTATTGATTCTCTGACCTAAAACAGCTCCCAAAGCATAATCACTTGCATCACACATAAGCTCAAAAGGATGGTTCCAATCTGGTGCCATGACAATAGGTACAGAAATGAGAAGATTTTTCAATGTAATAAAAGTATTTGTGCACTCTTCTGTCCATGCAAACTCAACGTCCTTAGCCAACAATTCACAAAGAGGTCTGGAGATTTTTGAGAAATCTTTTATAAATCTTCTATAGAACCCTGCATGTCCAAGAAAACTCCTAACACCCTTGACTGTAGTAGGAGGGGGTAGTTTTGATATGATGTCAACTTTTGCCTTGTCCACCTCGATGCCTCTTTTTGACACCACATGTCCCAAGACAATACCTTGTTGTACCATAAAATGATATTTTTTCCAATTCAGCACTAAATTGCATTCTTCACATCTCTTAAGTACAAGCTGCAAATGGTTAAGGCATTCATCAAAACAAGATCCAAAAATACTAAAATCATCCATAAATACCTCGATGAACCTTTTCACCATGTCTGAAAATATACTCATCATGCATCTCTGAAATGTAGCTGGTGCATTGCACAGTCCAAAGGGCATCCTCCTGTATGCAAAAGTACCAAAAGGACATGTAAAAGTGGTTTTTTCTTGATCTTTTGGAGCAATAGCAATTTAATTATAGCCACTATAACCATCTAAAAAACAATAATGACTATATCCTGCTAATCTTTCTAACATTTGATCAATAAAAGGAAGAGGGAAGTGATCTTTCCTGGTTTCGTTATTCAGCTTTCTGTAGTCAATGCATACCCTCCATCCTGTGGTCACTCTCGTAGGGATAAGCTCATTCTCTTCATTCTTCACCACTGTGACTCCACTTTTCTTAGGCACCACATGTATAGGACTCACCCATTTGCTATCTGAGATAGGGTAGATGATGCCAACATCTAATAACTTCAAGACCTCTGTTCTTACCACTTCCTTCATGTGTGGATTAAGCCTTCTCTGTGCTTCCCTGCTAGGTTTTGCATTGTCTTCAAGAAGTATTTTATGCATGCATTTGGATGGACTTATTCCCTTGATATCTGCAATGGTCCATCCTATTGCACCTTTGTGATCTCGCAGTACCCTTAGCAGCTTATCTTCTTCTTGTGCACTCAAGTTTGCAGCAACTATCACTGGTAGCGTCTGGTTCTCACCCAAATATGCGTGCTTCAGATGTTCAGGCAGCGGCTTAAGCTCCACGTCTGGTGTTCTGGTAGTAGTCGGGACAGTCGACTTGTTCCGTTCACCAGTCGACTGGTCTGAGGAAAAACAAGTGTTATCAGTCACAATATTTTCAAATGCAGGTGCGAGTTTACCTGAGTATGACTTTGGAGTTTCAAGGTGATGTACTGTCTCTGCAATCCTGCAGTCATCATATTCCTGTTCAACATGAGATAAAGTTAGAGATTGTGTAATTGTGGCTTGTAGTGGTTCAATGCTATGTACCTGAAATATTTGATCAACAATCTCCTGTACCACATCAACATTATAGCATTCATGGTCATCATGTGGTAATTTTAGTGTATCAAACATTTTAAATTCAACCTTTTCTCCATTTATTTTCATGCTTATAGTACCCTTTTTAACACAAATTTTTATATCAGCTGTACTCATAAAGGGCCTACCTAGGATGATTGGTAAAGAAGATGGCATTGAAGAGTCCTCCATGTCTAACACAACAAAATCTGCAGGCAAAATGAAATCGTTTCCCTGAACTAGGACATCTTCCAAAATACCTCTAGGTCTTTTGATGCTGCGATCAGCCAACTGCAAAGTGATGGATGTTGGTTTGAGTTCCCCCAATCCTAGATTTTCGTAAACAGAGTAAGGAAGAAGATTGATGCTTGCCCCCAAGTCTAGTAGTGCCTTTTCAAAGAAGTGCTCACCAACCCTGCAAGGAATGGTAAAACTACCTGGGTCCTTCAATTTAGGAGGTAATTTTCTTAACAAAACGGCGCTCACTTCTTCTGTCAATGCCACATCCTCCCTAACCTGAAATGTTCTTTTGTGAGTGCAACATTCTTTCAAAAATTTGGCATAAGAAGGAATTTGTTTAATAGCATCAAATAGGGGGATATTAATTTCTACCTTTCTGAGAGTTTCAAAGATGTCAAATAAATGTTGTTCTTTCTTTTGCTTGACTAACCTTTGAGGGAATGGTGGCAAAACTGTCCTTTCTTTTTCACTTACCTTGTTGGAACCCAAAACTTTTGATGGTTGTGTTTCTGCTTCTTCTGTGTGTGTTCCAATCTTGTTTTCAATTGTCTTACCACTTCTTAGAGTTGTTACTGATTTGAGCTGTTCTTGGCCTCTAGGATTTGGTATGGTTTGTGAAGGGAGTTCTCCTGCCTTCCTTTCACTCAACTCCTTCGCAATTTGTCCGATTTGAGTTTCCAATTTCTGAATTGCTTGTCCTTGTTGGTTGCTTGTTTGATGTTGTTGTTGGAGCAATTGAAGAACGGTGGATTCAAAATCCAACTTCTTCTGTTCTTGAACTGGCCTATCAAACCCACTTCCCATTTGGAAGTTTCGTGCATGACCTTGCGAAGATTGAGTGCCTTGATTGTTGTTCCATGAGAAATTTGGATGGTTCCTCCACCCTGGGTTGTATGTGTTCGAGAATGGGTTGTTCTTTGGTGGAAACACTCCTTATCCCACATAGTTTGCATGCTCCTGATCTGTGAAAGAAGACATGGGACATGTGTCAGTTGTATGATCACAATGAGAACAAATTGCACAAATTTCTTTTGTTAGATTTTTGACACTGCCCATTGTTGTCATTGCATTAACAAGCATATCAATTTTTTTGTTCATGTTTGCCATTTCTAATTGTATGTTATTACTACTAGAAATTTCATAAACTCCCTGTTTTTTCGAAATGCCTCTTCCCCTTGTTGAGAATTGCTGTGAGTTCTCGCTCAGTTCTTCAAATAATTCGATGACCTCCTCACCACTTTTCCTCATCAAGATCCCGTTACAAGCTGAATTCACAATTGCCTTGTTAGTATCATTTAAACCCTCATAAAATGCTTGTACCTGATCATCTTTAGGCATGTTGTGTGTAGGACACTTGAGAAGCTTGTTCTTGAAATCCTTCCATGCTTCGAAGAATAAATCTCCATCTTTTTGTTGGAAGAGTTGAATCTCCCTCTTTAGATGTTTGGTTTTCTGGGCTGGAAAGAATTCTTTCAAGAATTTTGTGGCCAATTGCTCCCATGAATTAATTGATCCTGGTTCCAAAGAATTATACCACAATTTAGCATTAAGTTTTAAAGAGAATGGAAACAAGATTAACCTGATTTGTTCAGGGGTAAGCCCTTGGACACTTTGTGTAAGTCTTGCAGATGAAGGTGAGGCTCCTTGTCTGGTTTGCCACTAAAGTGGGGAACCATGCTAAGTAATTGGGGAGAGAGATGCATATTCCCTGTGACATTAGGTTGATAAGCAATGCAGGAAGGTTGCTCAATATTCTTAGGCGTGAATTTGTCTTGCATTGGTACTCGAATTGGTATCTCCTCAGCCATTGTTGCTTGTGAATTAGGTCTCTGTGCAGTCGCCTAGTCCCTTGTAGCAGTCGACTGGTTGGTTGCAGACAGCCGACCTAGTCTGTGCAGAGTACGTTCTGTTTCCGCGTCAATAGGTAGTAGCTCTGGACGAAGTGATCGCCTTCCGTGCATCCACCAAAATCCTGTAACCTAGAAGAAAAATATTTATTAATAAATGAAAAGAAAATAAAAGAAAAGATTTACTGATTTGTAAGTTAAAATGCTAATAATTTCCGGCAACGGCGTCAAAAACTTGTTGTGCAATCTAGATGATCTAACTAGACACAAATTAAAAACCTCGCAAGTGTACGAATCGTGTATGGAAGCGTAGTGACGAACAAGGGTCGATCCCACAGAGATTGTAGAAATTAACTTACTAACCAATAAAATAGAAATAAGGATCTTAAGGTGTTGTTCTAAAGAAATAAAAAGATTAAAAACTATATCTAGTAGTTCTGAATCACAAATATCTATTGAGTAGTTGGGTTTGGATTTCCACCTGTAGTCAGTAATGCTAAGTCACCTTCTTCACTACTCTAATTACTCATGTTCGTTCCTTTAAGGACATGGTATCTACTCCTTAAAGTATTGTTTCCCTAAGCCAAGAATTAGGCATGGTATCTACTCTAATTCGTTTCTTTCCTTAAGTATTTAGCATGGTATCTACTAAGTTGCACTTAAAGAAAACATATGAACAATGAAAACGAACAAACACTCAAAGTTCTAGAAATTGGTATCAGATCTAGATCCTTCAAGTTGATTAAACCAAGAACCCCATAAAGATTCCTGTGTTACAAGTTATGGGCACGAGATACGGGTCGTCTCTATACTCATATAACATATTCAGATTTATAACATGCAAACTTGATAATCTCAGGTTCTGTATGGCAGTCGACTTGCTCTCACTCTCAGTCGACTGCTCTTAGAACTTCTGAACAAGTTTATCTATTATAAATCTATACCAATACTCTCAGGTTTAATCAATAAGTAACAGAATAGCATTCAGAAGAATATAAGCATTACATAACTACGATTTCAATCCACCCAACTATGAAATTAGTTCCACATAATAAGACCTTTATTAACTAACAGTTTCGAATACATGATGAACATAAAAGAACTAGAAAGAGAAGAAATAAACTGATGTAGTTCGGCCGGATAGGTCGGCTGGCTGTCACACAGTCGACCGGCGCGTTGCTTCAGTGAACTCGATCTCCTTCTTCTTCGATGCTGATAGAATAATTTTCTTGATTAATGATTTGATGATTCAGAAGTTCCGTCAGTTCTTCGATGATTCACTCAAAATAACGCCTCTTTGTTGATATTTATAGAACGCCGGAAGGGAATTAGGGTTTGCCTCCTTTCCAAAAAAGTCCTCTCCTTTCCTTTATTTCTTTCCTTCCTTAATCTGCGTTGATTTGGATTAGATGTGGCTGGATCTTATCTTTTCACTCCGCCAGATGCAGTCGACTGGTGTTGAGTGTAAGTTGACTGTGCCGAGACATCTGTGACTTCATGATTCCTCAGTCAAGTCGACTGATGTTGGGGAAGGCGACTGTGCCGAGCCCCAGCAATCTCTCTGTCCGGTCGACCGATGAAGAGCCAGTCGACTGTTGCACTGCAGTTCCCTGTATATCATCCTCTCAGTCTGTATTAGTCTGGAATCTGCTTCGTTTTGCTGCTTTTGGTTGTTTCCTATGGAAAAAAAGAAAAGAAGAGTAAAATACCACATATAGAGCATTTAAATGTCCAATTGCAATAAGATTATTGCTCCTAAATGTGAATATTCTTGAGTTCATCAAGGAGCGGGACACTGCGGTGGCCGAGGCGACCACGGCCATTCAAGCCGAGGAGAGGCCCACATGCTCACCAACATGGAGGAGTCCTACGCTCGGGCCCTCAAGCATGTCGCGGCTCGTATCCCTGACTTCGACAGCTCGGGGTATCACCTCTACAACCTGGTCGAAGGCGAGGAGGTTATACCCCTAGCGGAGGTCGAGCCCGATGGAGGGGAGGAAGAAGTCGAAGGGGTTGTGCATGAGGTGGCGAATCCAGAGGGGGTGCTCATGACGATGCTGAGCGAGAATGCGGAGCAACACCTTGAGGTGGCTCCCTAACTTCACTTTTTTTTTTAATTTTGTATTGCCTTGTTGCGGATTGGCCACCGCATTTCGTATTCAATGAAATGAGAACTTTTTTGACCGAGTGTTGTATTTGCATTGAACTTTATCTCTGAGTTGTTCTGAGTTGTCCGGTAGGAGCCGTTTAAACTTAGTACCTTCATGTTCTGGCCTTTTTCAGATCGGCAAAGCATCACAAATTGTTGAAGTGCCTCCGATGGCCGAAGTTGCACGCCTCAGGTCCGGTCTGGGGGTGACGAGGTTGGGGCTCTCTCGAACTCGAGAGAGGCTTTTCCGAGCCGAGTCGGAGCTGAACCATCTTAAGCTGACGTTGGCTCATCGTGATTCCGAGCTGAAGCGTCTAAAAGAGAAGACTCGCGAAGTGCCCCTCGATGGCCTTCAGCCAAGGCTTGCGGCTCAAGTATCTTCGTCGATCTTTGTTCGACGTCAAGGCCGAGCGAGAGGGTGTAAGGAATGTTGTGCTTGAGAAGAGCCTTGAAGCGGCGCACCTTCGGAGGGCTATTTCCGAGGCTTCTCGTCAGGGCAGCTCTAGCCGAATGCCTCGACTGAAAATTAGAGTGACGGACGACTTGCTGAAGGAACGGGTCATAGAGCTAGAGGCAGAGAACCATCGGCTACGACGGCTGACCGAAAGGAGCAACGTCAGAACCACCTCTTGTCCCCGAGGTGAGTACTCCCAAGGAAGGTCGTTCCACGAGTTGGCGTTACGCTCGCCCCCCGTCTCGAGGCGCCCCGGGGATGCGCAGAGCGGAGTGGCCGGCTAGTCGAGCGGAGCATCTGCCGGGGCGACACTTAGGCTGTTAGGCGCCGAAGACGCAACTCGGCTCACCGGTCTAGATTTCTCCACGGAAGTGAGGCCACAGCAGCACGATGCTCGCCGACCTCGGTTGTCTCTTAATAGAAGTGTCCCGCTCCTAGGAGGGGTTAGAGTAGCTCTCTGTAATTTTGTAATCTTTATGTAAAGATGAGTTGTTGGTCTGTAATTAGACTCATATCTCAAACTTTAATAAAATAGTACTTGTTTCTTGAACTTGTGTGTTTTGCTAGTGTTTACGAGTGGCAATAGTTGTGGGAGCAATTCTGAATGGTGAATTTGTGGATTCGCGAGAACTCGAAATGGTCAAATCTGACCACTTCCACTGCTGTTAGGCTGGCTCCTTGGTGCTGCCGCTGACCTACACAAAGTAGGAAATACCGGGATGAATCCCGGCGACGCACCCTCCGGCGCTTTTGTCAATACTCAGAAAAAGAATATCAAAAGAAGCTTTAGGTAGGCAAAGAGTGATCACCTTATAATGGTAGGAAGTAGGGGGTATTTATAGTCGCCGTGGGGATCTGTTTCGGGATAAGAACGAATTCCTACTTCCCGGTGTGAATGGATAGAAGTCGTTAAAACCACGCCCAGTAGATAAGGACGAGCCAGGATTTCTTCATAACCTGCTGAACTGGTCCTTAACGGGTTGAGACCCATTCTCAGTTAAACAGATCCGTTCACGGGTAATTGGGTCCAAGAGAGGAGACCCGGTTCCCATTTCGGACCCGTCTGTAGGTGAAATTGCCGTTTTGCCCCTGTGAACTTTAAGATTCGTGCCCAATTTGAACGGTTCTGATTTAATCCCTTTTTTAGCCATATCATTCCTTAATCATACAACCATTTTATAAAGAATTCAAAATCCAAGATCTCAGAATAATTTTAAGAAAAAAAGAATTACTTGATCTGTTTCATAATAGCAATCTTCCTTGGCCAATAACCTGAAGTACCTATATGCTTCTTTTCCATATTTTCAATACAAGGCCCTCAACCTAACAATGTAAGAAAGGACTACAGAATACAATTTTCAGAAAAGCAACAATGAATGTTGATTTAACAAAAGCTCTATTTCTCTTAAATGCATACAATTTTAAACAAAAGTACCTCTTTGTTTTTGCAAGTTTCAATAATTCCGTTCAAATCTACATCAGGAGATCCATGAATAACAATGTCAAAGACCAGAAACCAGAGGACAGAAATAAAGCTAAACATATTAGACTTGTATTTTCATAGATATGCTTTAAACTGTCACCAATTGTATATAATGCCCGTCTCCTCTGTGCATAGGTGACAACCAAGTTGTTCAAGGATTACTCTAACAAGTTCCACTGCGATTCCTTTTACTCTCACCCATTCTAAGATTGCATCCATTGATGCTATGACTAAAAGAGAGCCAAGGAGATTCGAAAATATCAATTATTTAAGCAGCATAATTGTTTAACAAACACATGCCAAAATGAAAATAAACAAAGAAGCAAATTTAAAATTCATGGCTCTAGTTCAAATATTTTAGCAGATTCAATGAGCTTAATTAAAAGACACATGGACATGGTTATTACACTGTAAATATATAACATCTCCTAAGTCTTCCCTTCCTCTCCTCTACAACCCTCCGCTGTGTTTGAAATAATTTTAAAACTCAATAGTCTATACACAGAATTATCTTAGCTGGTAAAACTTTGAATTCAGTTTGATGATATGTCACTTTTGTTACAGCACTAATAATTATAATTCATGCCCGGCAGTAAAGGAACCTAGCTCAATAACTTCAAACTATTTATGATGTCACAGCAGGTTGATTAATTCTCTTTTAAATCACAATTCATCTTGAGACTCTTCACCATCATACCTTCCATGATAACATTATGTTCTTCATTTCAAAAACTCCTTGGGGCTACATCTACTACGAGTCAATCATGTTATTATTTTTAGCTACCCTATTTTTAACTACATCTACTACGAGTCAATCACGCGTCAACTTATGTAATGCAAGTCAGCAACAAATACAGTACAAAATGTGTTAGAAAATCAGATCTTACCAGAATTTTTGTCTTAGAACTCTGTTCACGATTCGTTTCTGTCATTGCCTTACCAGCATCAGGACTCAACCTTGTACTTATATTGTCAACACACGCGTGCAAATAATAGGCAGAAAATAAGCAAAGAACCAGAAAAATACTGTGAATAGGATGCTTCGAAATATCATGAAAAAAGGGACAATTTCTCCCTTCCTCGTTTATAACTTCAAAAACTCCCAAGGGCAGGCAATTTAAGTAGAGAGTAAAGTACAAAAAAAATTTGAGCAGGATGGTAAAAATTACAAAAAAAAAAATTAATATTGAGCATGAAAGTAACATCAGGAAAATAGATAATGACTGCCCAAAACTCATGTATGTGTGCATCACTGTCTTGTATTACAGATGATCCACGCATAAATTTTAATTTTTTTTTTAAAGAACCAGCATCACAGTTTATGGTGTCCCAACTACACAGAAAACTAGAAGTCATTACAAGCATAAAAATTACTTACATAATTTTCTAAATACATTTTGATGAAGATTCAATACAGAAGTACTCAAATGAAGTTAAAATTAAGGCATATGGCAGCTAGATGAATAGGGCAGGAGAGAAATGATGGGGATGGATAAACAATTTTAAATGCATTAGGATTTTGGCTATAACATAAGTTAATAGAAAGGTAGAATTGATGGAGGAACGGAACACTCTTATTTAGAAAATCTATGCTCTTTTGGCAAATGGGAATACTTTTTCTTTTTTATTTATCGTGAAGCAAAGATTATATTTCATGTTCAGTTATCGGAATACTTTGTCTATATGACATTTTGCTCTATATCCAATAATGAAATCAAACGTAGGTGCCCTTCAAGTGATTTCAACTCATAAAAATATATAATTAATATCATAAGAAAATAGACATTACAAATTGTCCTGACCAATACAGCAATCTAGATAATTCTAATGATTTTATGATTCCCCCAACCATAACTGTAGCCTGGAAAAAAGATTTCAACATCAATCTAAACCACTTGGTACTAGAAACTTGACAAGAAACTTGAAACCCCTTGTAAATGAAATTTTTTCTAAAAATCTATCCCACTGAATATCAGAGAAACGAACTATATATATACTATTGCAAACAAATTATTCAAGATGTTATGATCCTCAAACCAAACTAATAGACCAAGAAAGGTTCTCAACACTACACTGATTAAAATTGATTAGTACAAGTTTATCAAAATTACATGTATTTTTTCATCAAATAACAGCTGATGTTCCTGCAGTTAATAAATAAGAAGAGCATAGCAACTAAATAGGTAGACATCCACACATACTTTAGAGCCCCTGGGGCAACAATTTACACTAAAATTATTTAGCTACAGATTCACACATTAGCAAGAACATCTGCTACTGTAGGACAACCATAGTAAAGGAGAGTGTTAATAAGTATAAAAGTGGAGAGTTCAGATTGTTGGCTGCTTTGTGTTAGAAAATGTTTTTGCAGATTTTCCGGGACGGATTCCGGTGGGCTCCGGCCACCGGAGGCGCCGGAAATTGATTGGATCATGTTCCTCTCGTCGAGTACTATTCCGTGATATACTCATGTGCCAAAAACGAATTCCGTATGAATGAGAAATGTTGGTCCAAAGTTGGGTACTCGATATGTACTAACTTGGATATTTGGAGAAAATGGATAGTCCCATATCGAAAATGGGAAAAGTTCTCTAGTATATATACTAAAAAAATTGACTAAAGAGCGTGGCCTGGGCTCGGCTCGGCTCGGCTTGGCTTGGCTCTGGCCTTTTTTTTTTTTTTTGCCCCAGTCAAAATTTTTTCCCCCTGTATACTGTTGAGACTTTTCAACTTCAGTAACCGGTACCATTACTCTGTAACAGCAGAGTAATGGCTCATCAGTTAGGTCTTTGAACCATTACTCTGCTGTTACAGAGTAATGGACCTTTCAGTTGCTCTCAATCTTCTATAAAACCAGTCTATTTTGTCTGCCAGTGAGAGTTTTGAAAAAACCAGCCCGAACCTTCTTCATCTTCCTCCTCTCTGAGTCAGTACTGAGAATACAACATAGCTCCAGTTCGATCAGATCTCTAAAGTTAGGGTATTGCTCTTCAGGAAAAGGTAATACAGTTGTATCCTGGGAGGCAATTCGTCAACCACCGTCACACTACGGGGCGAAATTTGCTTTAAGGACAAAGATTTTCAAATCTCGACTCTGTATTGTATTGTATGGTTTGTTCTTTAATTTTCTGTAATTGTAACTCTTCACAATTATTGTTAGCATTTCTGTTTTACGAAATTCATGTTCTAACAATCTTAAAGCAAAATTTTCCCTCTATTCTAACAGTTTTTTGTGAAGATTCTTTATAGGTTCTGTTATCATTTCGGAAAAACAACTAACAGTTATATTTTAACTGTTTCAGAACATGGAAAATACACAAATCGAAAGTGTCAATGGGCTTATCAGTGCCGAAACATCAGTAACCCAAAATGTGACTACACAATCGGTTGCGGCACATTCGGTCGTTCTGCCCACACATATTACTGTGGGAGAAAAATCAGAGAAGTTCAACGGAATTGAATTCAAGAAGTGGCAGGGGAAGATACAGTTCTACCTGACCACCTTGAAGCTGGATAGGTTTCTCACTGAATCTGCCCCTATGCTGGCACCAATGGATGCACACTCCATTGCTGCGGTTGATGCATGGACTCAGGGTGACTATCTCTGCAGAAACTACATCCTGAATGGCTTGGTAGACTTGTTGTACAATGTCTACTGCGTCTTCAAGACGTCCAAACTCCTGTGGGGGTCTTTGGAGAAGAAGTACAAAACAGAAGACGCTGGGTCCAAGAAGTTTGTAGTCGGCAAATTTCTAGACTACAAAATGGTTGACTCCAAAATAGTTGTGAGTCAAATCCAGGAACTGCAGATGATAATGCATGAAATCGCTGTAGAGAACATGACGTTGTGCGAACCATTCTAGGTTGCAGCGTTCATCGAGAAGCTTCCACCTGGATGGAAAGACTTCAAGAACTACCTCAAGCACATGCGAAAGGAGATGTCTCTTGAAGACCTCATTATCAGGTTGCGTATCGAAGAGGAGAATCGCAAGGCTGATAGGTCCTATAAAAATCAGTCCATAGAAAAGACAAACATGGTGGAGCATGAACAAAAAGAAAAAAAGAGAAAGTTCTTACCACAGGTCTCGAACAAAAAAACCGCAGCAAAGAGGTTTGCTGGAAAATGCCACAAGTGTGGTAAGCTGGGACACAGAATTTCTGAATGCCGTAGCAAGGACAACAACCGTGCTGGAACTGGACAGGAAAAGGGAATGACAGATCTCATGCATACATAGCTGAGAACTTGTCCACCGGTCTCTCTAACCAGGACCTCTGTGTTGTTGTATCAGAGGTGAATCGGTGGGGAGCAATCCTCGAGAGTGGTGATACGACACTGGGGCCACCAAGCACATCTGCTCGGACATGGAGATGTTCACTTCATACCAGAAGTGTAACAAGGATGAACAGCTGTTCATGGGTAATTCTTCCACCTCCAAAATTGCATAAACGGGGAAGGTAGTGCTGAAAATGACTTTAGGCAAGGAACTAACACTCACAAATGTGTTGCATGTTCCAGATATTAGAAAGAACTTGGTATCAGGATCTTTGCTAAGCAAGAATGGATTTAAGGTTGTTCTTGCCTCTGATAATTTTGTATTGTCTAAAAATGGGGTGTACTTGGGTAAAGGATATGTAAAGGATGAACTGTTCAAGTTTAATGTAATGACAGTCATCCCTAAAACTATTGTTCCTGTTGTTCCCAAAGTAAATAAAATTACTCCTATTGCCTATGTTGTTGAATCTTCTTCTGTTTGGCATAAAATACTAGACCATGTTAATGTCAATTCTATGCGTAGATTAATTAACATGAATTTGCTACCAAAATTTAAGGTAGACAACTCCGAAAAATGTGAAGTTTGCACGGAGGCCAAACTCACTAAAACTCCATCACGTTCTGAAGAAAGAAACACATAAACTCTAGGTCTAATTCACACGGATCTGTGTGATTTAAAATACGTGCAGACCAGAGGTGGCAAAAAGTACTTTGTGACATTCATAGACGATTGCACAAAATTCTGTTATGTATACTTGTTACATAGCAAAAATGAGGCTTTGGATAAATTCAAAGAATATAAACTTGAGGTTGAGAATCAACTTGGCAAAACAATTAAAATCGTTAGGAGTGATAGAGGAGGAAAATATGATGCACCATTTAATATGTTCTGCTCTGAACATGGAATAGTTTATCAGACAACTGCTCCTTACTTACCTGAATCAAACGGTACTGCCGAGCGCAAGAACCGAACTCTAAAGAAGATGATGAATGCCTTGTTGTTGAATTCTGGCTTACCCCAAAATATGTAGGGAGAAGCGTTGCTGACTGCCAACTACATTCTCAATAAAATACCTCACAAGAAAACTGGCAAAACACCGTACGAACTATGGAAAGGTAACGTACCTTCGTATAAATACCTCAAAGTGTGGGGGTGTCTAGCAAAAGTGGCAGTACTTAATCCAAAATAGGTCATCATAGGACCTAAGATGATTGATTGCATATTCATAGGCTATGCACACAATAGTAGTGCATATCGGTTCTTGGTATATAAATCAGGTATACTGTATATCCATGTGAATACAATAATGGAATCAAGGAATGCTTCCTTCTTTGAACACGTGTTTCCATGTAAGGATACTAAGTATCCCAAACGTACACGTGAACAAGGGAATGCAAGCACTTCGGTTGATGAACCAGAACATGATAATGATGAGCCTAGACGTAGTAAACGGGCTAGAACATCAAAGTCATTTGGTCCTGACTTTGTAACGGCCTTTTTGTTAGAGAATGATCACAGAACATTTATGGAAGTCATGTCTACGCCTGATGCTCCTATGTGGAAGGAAGCAATCAAAAGTGAAATAGACTCCATTATGCAAAATGATACATGGGAGTTGGTCGATTTTCCATCTGGATGTAAACCTCTGGGATGCAAATGAATTTTTAAACAAAAATTAAAACCAGATGGTTCAATAGAGAAACATAAGGCGAGACTTGTGGTACAAGGATTTAGGCAAAAGAAAGACCTAGACTTCTTTGATACATATTCCCCGATTACAAGAATAACTTTCATAAGAATGTTGATAGCTATTGCAGCTCTACGTAACCTAGAAATATATCAAATGGATGTTAAAACTGCATTTCTAAATAGGGATTTAGAAGAAGAAATATACATGAAACAACCTGAGGGTTACGTAGTTTCTGGACAGGAAAACAAGGTGTGCAGGCTTATTAAATCCCTGTATGGACTGAAACAAGCTCCAAAGCAGTGACATGCAAAATTTGACAATGTTATGATGTCAAATGATTTCAAAATAAATGAATGTGATAAGTGTATCTACATCAAAGATACTCCAAATGGATACTTTCTGGTATGTCTGTATGTAGATGACATGCTCATTATTGGGAGCAATAACGACATCATCAAACAAACTAAAAACATGCTTAGTGGCAAGTTTAATATGAAAGATTTGAAAGTTGCAGACGTCATACTAGGAATCAAAGTTTCTAGGACGTCTAAGGGAATTACTTTGTCTCAAGCTCATTATGCTGAGAAAGTACTTGAAAGGTTCAAGAATTACTCGAATGGGTCTGCCAAATGTCCTGTGAATTCCAGTATTCACTTGTTCAAAAACACGGGTGACAGCATATCACAACTGAAATATGCACGTGTAATCGGTAGTCTGATGTACTTAACAAATTGCACAAGACCGGACCCAGCACATTCAGTAAATGTACTGAGCCGCTACACATGTAATTCAGGATGAAGTCACTGAAAAGGAATAACTAGAGTATTGAACTACTTGGGACATACTCAAAATTATGCGCTGCATTACACCAGATATCCAGCAGTACTAGAAGGCTACAGTGATGCCAACTGGATATCGGACTCCAAGAACTCAAAATCCACAAGTGGGTATGTCTTCACACTTGGTGGTACAGCTGTGTCATGGAAATCCTCTAAACAAACGTTATTGGCCAGATCCACCATGGAATCTGAGTTTATTGCTTTAGAAAAAGCGGCAGAGGAAGCAGAATGGCTTCGAAACTTTTTAGAGGATATCCCTATATGGGACAAACCGGTGTCTTCTTTATGTGTACACTGTGACAGCCAATCGGCTATAGCACGGGCACGGATGCTTGATGGAAACCCTACCTAGGAATTGGAGATCCCAAGATCTAAGTTCAAAGGGACAACTAAATCTTGATGAATCAATGGGAGTACTGAGAGATTAAAATCTCATACACACTCTTAGGATGATAAAACAGTGCTGCCTGCAAAGAGTTAGGATAAGCTTGGCTTTTAATGATTCCCATAGCTTTGAAATAAAAGTGGGGTATTGCAGGATACTCTTTATGAGCAATCACCTTGTGAGTTTGAAATTAAGCCGTTTCTAGGAGAATGAAGAGATGCTACATTCTCCAAGTTCACTCACGATTAATCAGGGTTGTTCAAGGTCAAAATGAACACAACAAGAGAACCTAGTTCTGTGAGGAGATGAAACTGTGTGATAGTTATTGTCTATGTTCACATCAAAGCCCGGGTAGTTCAAGACATCATGTTCACTACCTGTTCAAGTGAATCTGATGGCTACTCACTAAGGGTGGTTCAAAGTTGAAAAATTACCACCATTCCTGATGCAGTGATTTTCTAATTGTATTCTCAGAGTCTTTTTCTGTCATGTGTCTTTCTATCGTGTCTGGATTACATGGTCTGGTCATTTCCATTCGTGTGGGGAATTGTTGAAAAACGTTTTTGCAGATTTTCTGGGCCGGATTCTGGTGGGCTCCGGCCACCGGCGGCACCGGAAATTGATTGGATCATGTTTCTCTCGTCGAGTACTATTCTGTGATGTACTCATGTGCCAAAAACGAATTTCGTATGAATGAGAAATGTTGGTCCAAAGTGGGGTACTCGATATGTACTAACTTGGATATTTGAAAAAAATGGATAGTCCCATATCGAAAATGGAAAAAGTTTTCTCTAGTATATATACTAAAAAAATTGACTAAAGGACATGGTCCGGGGGTAACCACGCGCGCGCGCATGCGCCTGGCCCGACCCAGCCTCGGCCCCGGCCTCGGCTCGGCTCCGCTTGGTTTGGTCTGGTCTGGTCTGGTCTGACTTGGCTTGGCTCGGCTCTGACCATTTTTTTTTTTTGCCCCAGTCAAAAATTTTTCCCCAGTATACTGTTGAGGCTTTTCAACTTCAGTAACTGGTACCATTACTCTGTAACAACAGAGTAATGGCTCATCAGTTAGGTCTTTGAACCATTGCTCTGCTGTTACAGAGTAATGGACCCTTCAGTTGCTCTCAATCTCCTATAAAACCAGTCCATTTTGTCTGCCAGTGAAACAATTATGAAAAAGCAAGTCCGAACCTTCTTCTTCCTCCTCTCTGAGTCAGTACTGAGAATACAACACAGCTCCAGTTCGATCAGATTTCTGAAGTTAGGGTGATGTTCTTCAGGGAAAGGTAATACAGCTGTATCCTTGGAGACAATTCGTCAACCACCGTCACATTACGGAGCGAAATTTGCTTTAAGGATAGAGATATTCAAATCTCAACTCTGTATTGTATTGTATGATTTGTTCTTTAATTTCCTGTACTTGTAACTCTTCACAATTATTGTTAGCATTTCTGTTTTATGAAATTCATGTTCTAACACTTTGGAGCTATAACAATGAGGAAAGGGTCTCATTCGGGCTAAATGAGTATGAAAAAGTTGTAATGAAGGGTTGGTTATGTGGAAACGAATGGAATGGATTTGTGAGTGAAATACAGTAAAATAAATCAAAAAGGAAGGATTAGAGTTAAAAAAATGTAGATATCTGTATCTTTGTGATTTCACACCTGTGAGTATTGGACTTCACATCCAAAATGCGTCACACGAAAAATTCATAACAAATCCACATCCAATTCAAACAGTGGAAAGATGACATATCTTTCATTCATAGACAATCTAATTCCAGCTTATTCTTATTATTTGACACTTAATCTCAACTATATAAAGAGGGGGAGAGAAAAAAGAACCTGGAACGCTATTGCTTTAGAACCCGAGCAACAGTAAGGGGATGTTTGGTAATGGATGCAAGTGCACTTGCAAGTTGCAACTACAAGCGAAATTTCAGATCTCCCACCAATTTTTTTGACTAATTTCAGATCTCCCACCAATTTTTTTGAGTCAATGACCAGAATTATCTCTAGCCCGTTCACTTTTACATTCCACATGTACTACAAACATTATTTCCCTCCAAACAGTATGGGTTTATTTTGGTAGTCCAATCCAATAATAATAATAATAATCTATACTATAATAATAATAATAATACTAGTAATTTACACGTGTGATGCACGTCTTAATAAATATAGTTTTTTAAAATAAAAATTTAGATATAGTATGGATTTGAACTTAGAACCTCCTTTATAATAGTTATGCACGTGTATTGCACGGGTTGGTAGAATGACAAAATATTTACAAATGACACTAAGGCCTTCTCCCATTATAATATTAGAGATTAGAGATTAGAGATGGGTTTATTTTGGTAGTCCAATCCAATAATAATAATAATAATCTATACTATTATTAAGCAAAGCCCTATTTTAGCGGCTTTTTACTATCATGCCCTCATATACATAACACACCTAAAAAATAATGTCGGGTTAAATCTGTCAAATTTTATCCCTGAACCATACACAAAAGAAGGTCACAACCGTAATTCTCACCTAAATCAAACTCTCTCTATCAAAAAACACCCCCCTCCCGTCGATTCTTCTCCTCTCTCTCAAAATCCCCACCGCCTCTCTCTCCCCTCATCCCCCCCCCCCCGGTTGATTCCTCTTGCTCCCGCTCTGCCCTCAAACCCTCCCCCATTGCGCTGTTAGATCGCCACGATCCCCTCCCCCCCCCCCCCCCCCCAAATTCGCCAACACCTACTCCGCCCTCCAGGCCTCCTCCCTCGCGTCGCGCCACCACCGCGACCCCCTTGTAATGCCCCGATTTTTCATTTAAAGAAAAATTATTTTATTTTGCACATAGTGTGCACGTGCAATATTTTGGTTAAATTAAATGTTATGATTATTTCCATTATGATGAGTATGGATTTTTAAATATGTGCTTTTAAATTATTTTTATAAAGCCTTCTTTCAATTAGATAAAAGGTCTTTTCTTTTAAGAGCCCAAAGTTAATTTAATTCATTATTTTCATAATAAGTATTTTGGCCCATAAACTAAAGCCCATGAATTAATTATTTTTTTTACAACTTGTAATGTGGGGTACAACTTAAAGATTATTTTGATACAAAATTTAATATACAATTTTTGGACCTAGTTGCATGCACGTGCACTACACGTACACGTGCAATATGCATTTCCTTTTGATGGCCGGATTGCTTCTTTTGGGAGGGAAGCCAAAAATTTGAGTGGAGATCATGCTTTGTGGTTACTTGGTTGTGGGTAGTTAATGTAACTCCTACTTTCATCTTAGCCCTCCATCTTATAACCAATTACTTGATCCTAGCCCTCCATTCCATCAAAATTTTAGTATAAATACCCCCTCCATGGCTAGTTATTCTTGTGCTTATTACTTTCTACAAATCTATAGTCTAAAATACTCTATCTAGTAGTGATTGTGTGAGTTAAAAGATTGAGAGTGTGTGGGATTTTTGCTTGCAACTAGAAGGGGGAGAGGCCGGCATCAAGGAAGGAGGAGCTCTCGGTTTGTTTGGGTGTGCTTGGAGGCTTGTGTGCACGTGTTCAAGGAGGAGCATTTCGTCGCAAGGACATTCGTCTAGGGATTGCTAGTTGTATTTTTTCTCTCCATACAAGGTGGGTAAATTTTCTATATTTCTAATTAGGGATGCATGCTAGATTAAACTGAATGAATGAAGCATGAAAAATATTAATAAGAGTACACTTTTAATTAGAAAATTGACCTATGAATTGATTGGAATATGGATGTGCAATTGTATGTGATTTGATTAGTAAAAATCTAAGTTTGTATGGATTAATTATAACCATGGATTGTTAAAGAAAGTCTCATTATCTACATTACAAATTATATACACAAAGTTAGTAGATTGGCAATGATACTTCATGTGATTAAATGGATCATTGTGTGATATTGAAATAAATGAATTAAGATATAGATTAGTATGTTTGGTAAAAGGTTAAAAACAGAGAATTAATGTGAAGTTTGCTAATAAAGGGATTAGTGGTATTATTTGTTAATAAATGTCGAAATGAAAAGTGTGGTAGTTATAATGTAGAATTCGAATTAATCGTATGAAAATATGTCTTAATTGTTGAAATTTTTTTTTTTTCATACTGATATGTAAATTAGACGAGAAATAATCAATCTGGAATTTTACAGTAATTTTTATAAAAGCAAAGTGAAATGAGAACTAGTTGAACATCGAGACGTTTTAATAACAGAGAGAATTGGTTTAAATGAGTTTTGAGTAGCGTTCTCGACAGTCGGGACGGCTCTGATCGCTACAATAGCCTTCGGTCCAAGGTTGCTGGTTCGAATTCCTGTGGCACCATATTTTGTTTCAGGAATTTTTTTTTAAATAAGAATCAGTGACCGGGAGCCTTAAATACTCTCTACTCTCCTTTTATATTGTTGGCGCAAGTGGCCTAGTGGCCGGTGCCTTTGGTCGTGTTCTCTGCGTGCTGGGTTCGAATCTTGCCCTCGGCAAGATTGGAAAAACTTATTTTTTTTAACGTTTTGGTGATCAAGAAATTGTGAAAAAAATATGATTATTCTTCTAAAAATATGTAGGACTTAAGAAAAATACTTTGGGGATTATTTGCATGAAATAAAACATGATTTGAGAATAAAATGTGTAAATAGAACTATGGTTCTATATTTATATTTTTGTGAAAATTATATCTTGCAAAAAGAATTTGAAGGATTAGAAGATTAATATAGTAAAGAAAGAAATTTTATTGTGTGATGGATGCGAATTATTCTCATTTGAGAATGGTGTGAAAAATATGAAATGTGGATATTTGTTAGTGATGTGAATTTCAATGTGGAATTGATGAAGTATATAAATTCTATGTATGATTATGGACTATCGAACAATTTAGAGATCATGCTATTGAAAAAGAAATCTGTTATGATTATGAAAATGAATTTATGAGTTGGAAATGCTCAAATTGAAAATTGTGAATTGGAAATTGAAACAAAAGAGTAGCTAAGTCTCCCCCGGCATTTGGAAATAAATGAAATAAAAATTGAAAAGAAAGACCAAGGTTGGTCATGTTTGAATGAATGAATAAGTCCGGTTTAGTGGAGAGGCTAACTCTAGAGCTTTGATTTTTGTTCATGATTCTGATAAAAACTAAGGATTAGTACATAGTGGAGACGTGATGAAAGTAGGAGAAAAACATGAGTATGAGGGCCATTGGATTGGCGGCGTGAGAGTATTCACAGGTTGTCTTCACGATGCGTCGTGACATGACGTGGATACTGCTCCAGGGTACCGTCCCAGTGGCGACGCTTATGGGATGTTTGGTGACTGCAAGAGGATCGTGTGCCATGAAGGAGGCTGAATTGCCACAGGCTGTTTTCACGATGCATCGTGACATGACGTGGGATTCCCCTCCAGGTTTTCTGTACACGTGCTTGTACTCATAGATCATCTAAGATACCTACCGTAATTACAGTAGTAGGTTAAGTCATGGCGAGGGATTGAACCCTACAAAGATGAAGAACGATTAAGGGCTTGCCCTCGAACCTATGTAGTATGGGATGCATAGAATCCGAACAAGTGTGCATTAGTGTCATGTAACATAAATAACTGCATTATGGACTAAGTGCACAATCACAACACGACATCAATAGGGTAGTCCCTTTAGTTTGAAATGTGACAAGTTTGTGTTTGCTAAATATGGAAAATAAGTTATACTATTTCCGGCATAGAGAGGATGGCCGTGTATAATGATCGTCGGTTGAATAAACTGACGTACCCACAGTCTTATATGCAGGTAAATGACTTGATAAAGGTTAAAGAGGAACAGATACTTAAAGATTATACAATGTTGTTGTACATTTACTCAATTGTTGTAAATTTTACTTCCGCTGTGCAATATAAAGTGTAAAGTTTTATGTAAACTCTGATGTAAAGTGAAAAGTTCAAATTTCCTTGTAAAATTGTACTAAAGGAAGTGGAAAGATCCTGTAGAACATCTCGAATTCAGTGTATTTGGGATATTACAGAGTGGTATCAGAGCCACGCTTCCACACTTGTACAAATTTATAAGGAACGACACCCTAGAAGTGAACATTAGAGTGTGTGTTTGAGTCTAGAGATTTAAATGTAAGTGACTTACATTTGTGTTGCTCTATGACTTATGCTTCTTTCTCTCTGTTTCTAAGATGGCTGATCACTTCGACCCTGCTAGAGACGACGACTGGCATATCATCGAGGAAGAGTACCATCCTGGACAGGTAGATTCCGAGGACGAGTACTATCCAGGGCAAGCAGATTCTGATGGTGAAGAATGGACTGAATTCCGAGAGATTACCCCACCTCCGGATTCATCTGATGACTCTTCTGACGAAGAAGAAGAACCAGTTCCAAATGGTCTTGTGATATCTCTTCAGAGGCAGGTAGAAACACTGGGGGAGAGAGTCGGATTATTGGAGGCTCAATTGGCAAAGCGTAAGGACGACTTTTCAGTTCTCAGTCATCGGGTATGGGAACTCGAGAAGAGGAAGAATCTGACAGATGTGCTGAAGGATGAAGTTGATGAACTACGGGGAGAACTTCGAGAAGCAAAGAGGAACTGTAGGAGTTAGACTGTTGTAGCGTCTACTATTTTCATTCTGATGTCAAGAAATGTTTTTCAATTCGAATGTATAATGTTTGGAATTCAATGAAATGCAAAGTTCATGTTTCATACTTCGAATTTGATGAACCTTTTGCATCAGAACATGAAATGAAAGCTGTTGTGTTGTTCGATACTGGATCCTCTCATACTTTTGTGCTGAAGGATGAAGATGTGCACAAAACTGTATTTAGAACTCGACATGGGCATTACGAATTCTTAGTTATGCCATTTGGAGTGACGAATGCACCCGCAATCTTCATGGATTTGATAAACAGAGTTCTGAGGCCGTTCATTGATTCTTTCGTCGTGGTGTTTATCGACGATATCCTCGTGTACTCCAAGTCAGAAGAGGAGCACACCGAGCATCTGGCAGCAGTTTTGAAGAAGCTGGAAGAGCAGAAGTTGTATGCTAAGTTATCCAAGTGTGTCCTTATTCACCGATCAGCTTTCTTCTCTTTTTTCAAAATCTGAAGTGGCATTCCTAGGTCACATCCTTTCTAAGGAGGGAGTGACAACTGACCCTCAGAAGATAGAGGCAGTGAAAGATTGGGCTAGGCCTACTACAGTGAAGGAAGTCAGAAGTTTTCTTGGAATGACTGGATACTACAGGAGATTCATTCAAGGTTATGCTCAGATAGCCGTGCCGCTTACTGGTCTGACCAAGAAGAATGTGAACTTCAAGTGGACTGAGCAATGTGAGGCGAGCTTTCAGGAGTTGAAAGAGAAACTGACTACTGTACCTATTTTAGCTTTGCCTAGAACAGGTGTTGAGTATGATGTTTACAGCGATGCTTCACATCATGGGCTTGGTTGTGTCTTAATGCAAGAAGGAAGAGTAATCGCTTATGGGTCTAGGCAACTACAACCGCATGAGAAGAATTACCCGACTCATGATCTGGAGTTGGCTGCGATTATCTTTGCCCTGAAGCAATGGAGACACTACGTGTACGGTGAGAAATTGAACATGTACACAGACCACAAGAGTTTGAAGTATATATATCAGCAGAGGGATCTGAATCTGAGGTAGCGGAGATGGTTGAAAGTGCTTGAGGACATGCGACCTGAGATCAAGTATCATCCTGGGAAGGCTAATGTTGTTGCTGATGCACTTAGTCGCAAGAGCAGTTTAGCCAGTTTGATTACAACTCAGAAGCATCTGATTGAGGAATTGGACCGAGCAGGTATTGAAGTTGTCTTGCAAGGATTGGAAGCATCTTTAGCTCAGTTGAGGCTTCAGCCTACACTGAATGCAAGGATTATTGCAAGTCAGGAGGTTGATGCTGATATTTTGAAGATGAAGGAGCAGGTTGGTGCTGGCAGGTTGCTCGAATTTCAAATCAAGGATGGAGTGCTGTGGTTCGGAGATAGACTGTGTGTTCCAAATCAGGCGGACCTAAAGGAGAGTATTCTTCAGGAGGTGCATGCTACTCTTTTGTCGGTACATCCTGGGAGTACTAAGATGTACAAGGACATCAAACAGTATTTCTGGTGGTCAGGTTTGAAGCGGAATGTGGCTGAATTTGTAGCGATGTGTGAGGTTTGTCAGCAAGTCAAAGCCGAAAATCAGAGACCCAGAGGTCTATTACAGCCGTTACCAATTCCGGAATAGAAGTGGGATAACATCAGTATGGATTTCATTACGGGATTGCCTAAGAGTCCTAAAGGAAATGATGCGATTTGGGTTATAGTCGATCGACTAACCAAGTCCGCTCACTTTTTGGCGATGAAACTCACTGCTTCGATGGACAAGTTGGCTGAGTTGTATGTTGGCAAGATCGTCCGGCTTCATGGTGTTCCGTCAACTATTGTGTCTGATCGAGATGCGCGGTTTACTTCGCATTTCTGGAGGAGTCTTCAGACAGCTTTGGGTACCAAGACAGATTTCAGCACTATTTTTCATCCGCATACCGATAGGCAGACCGGGAGAGTCAACCGTATTCTTGAGGATATGCTTCGGTGTTGTATACTAGATTTTGGAGGTAGTTGGGAAAGGCATTTACCTTTGGTAGAGTTTGCCTATAACAACAGTTTTTAGGCTAGCATTAGGATGGCGCCGTACGAAGCTTTGTATGGCAGAAAGTGCAGGACACCTGTTTGTTGGTTTGAAGTTGGGGAGCGTCAGTTGTTTGGTCCTGAGCTTGTGCAGCAAACCTATGAAAAGATTGATCTGATCAGGAAAAGGTTGGTAGAAGCTCAGAGCAGGCAGAAAAGCTATGCAGACAACCGGAGAAGGGACCTTGAGTTTGAGGTTGGTGACTTCGTCTTTCTGAAAGTATCGCCCAGTAAAGGTGTGGTTCGATTTGGTAAAGGCAGGAAGTTAGCCCCGAGATTTATAGGCCCGTACAAGATATTGAAAAGGATCGGAAAAACTGCTTACCGGCTTGAATTACCGGAAGAGTTGTCTCAGGTGCACAATGTCTTTCATGTGTCTATGCTGAGAGGTTATATTCCAGATCCGAGTCATCATTTGCCTGAAGTGCCGGAAGGTTTACAATTGGATCTGAATTACATCGAGTCTCCTGTCGAGATTGTTGATCGTCGAGAGAAAGTTTTGAGGAATAAGACGATACCGATGGTCAAGGTAGTCTGGAGGAACCATTTGGTTGAAGAGGCTACTTGGGAGTCTGAGGAGAGGATGTTGAAGGACTATCTCGAGCTTTTTGCTTGATTGTATCTTTGTATTCTTTTTGTGCTTGTTATTAGTGTTTGTGTTTGTTTTTCTCGCTCTTGACTGTAGTTCCGGGGACGGAACTATTCTAAGGAGAGAGTGTTGTAATGCCCCGATTTTTCATTTAATGAAAAATTATTTTATTTTGCACGTAGTGTGCACGTGCAATATTTTTGGTTGAATTAAATGTTATGATTATTTCCATTATGATGAGTATGGATTTTTAAATATGTTCTTTTAAATTATTTTTATAAAGCCTTCTTTCAATTAGATAAAAGGCCTTTTCTTTTAAGAGCCCAAAGTTAATTTAATTCATTATTTTCATAATAAGTATTTTGGCCCATAAACTAAAGCCCATGAATTAATTATTTTTTTTTACAACTTGTAATGTGGGATACAACTTAAAGATTATTTTTATACAAAATTTAATGTATAATTTTTGGACCTAGTTGCATGCACGTGCACTACACGTACACGTGCAATATGCATTTCCTTTTGATGGCCGGATTGCTTCTTTTGTGAGGGAAGCCAAAAATTTGAGTGGAGATCATGCTTTGTGGTTACTTGGTTGTGGGTAGTTAATGTAACTCCTACTTTCATCTTAGCCCTCCATCTTATAACCAATTACTTGATCCTAGCCCTCCATTCCATCAAGATTTTAGTATAAATACCCCCTCCATGGCTAGTTATTCTTGTGCTTATTACTTTCTATAAATCTATAGTCTAAAATACTCTATCTAGTAGTGATTGTGTGAGTTAAAAGATTGAGAGTGTGTGGGATTTTTGCTTGCAACTAGAAGGGGGAGAGGTCGGCATCAAGGAAGGAGGAGCTCTCGGTTTGTTTGGGTGTGCTTGGAGGCTTGTGTGCATGTGTTCAAGGAGGAGCATTTCATCGCAAGGGCATTCGTCTAGGGATTGCTAGTTGTATTTTTTTCTCTCCATACAAGGTGGGTAAATTTTCTATATTTCTAATTAGGGATGCATGCTAGATTAAATTGAATGAATGAAGCATGAAAAATATTAATAAGAGTACACTTTTAATTGGAAAATTGACCTATGAATTGATTGGAATGTGGGTGTGCAATTGTATGTGATTTGATTAGTAAAAATCTAAGTTTGTATGGATTAATTATAACCATGGATTGTTAAAGAAAGTCTCATTATCTACATTACAAATTATATACACAAAGTTAGTAGATTGGCAATGATACTTCATGTGATTAAATGGATCATTGTGTGATATTGAAATAAATGAATTAAGATATAGATTAGTATGTTTGGTAAAAGGTTAAAAACAGAGAATTAATGTGAAGTTTGCTAATAAAGGGATTAGTGGTATTATTTGTTAATAAATGTCGAAATAAAAAGTGTGGTAGTTATAATGTAGAATTCGAATTAATCGTATGAAAATATGTCTTAATTGTTGAAAAAAAAAAATTTCATACTGATATGTAAATTAGACGAGAAATAATCAATCTGGAATTTTACAGTAATTTTTATAAAAGCAAAGTGAAATGAGAACTAGTTGAACATCGAGACGTTTTAATAACAGAGAGAATTGGTTTAAATGAGTTTTGAGTAGCGTTCTCGACAACTTGAGCGTGTAGCTCAAGTGGTCGGGATGGCTCTGATCGCTACAATAGCCTTCGGTCCAAGGTTGCTGGTTCGAATTCCTGTGGCACCATATTTTGTTTCATGAATTTTTTTTAAAATAAGAATCAGTGACCGGGAGCCTTAAATACTCTCTACTCTGCTTTTATATTGTTGGCGCAAGTGGCCTAGTGGCCGGTGCCTTTGGCCGTGTTCTCTGCGTGCTGGGTTCGAATCTTGCCCTTGGCAAGATTGGAAAAACTTATTTTTTTTAACGTTTTGGTGATCAAGAAATTGTGGAAAAAATATGATTATTCTTCTAAAAATATGTAGGACTTAAGAAAAATACTTTGGGGATTATTTGCATGAAATAAAACATGATTTGAGAATAAAATGTGTAAATAGAACTATGGTTCTATATTTATATTTTTGTGAAAATTATATCTTGCAAAAAGAATTTGAAGGATTAGAAGATTAATATAGTAAAGAAAGAAATTTTATTGTGTGATGGATGTGAATTATTCTCATTTGAGAATGGTGTGAAAAATATGAAATGTGGATATTTGTTAGTGATGTGAATTTCAGTGTGGAATTGATGAAGTATATAAATTCCATGTATGATTATGGACTATCGAACAATTTAGAGATCATGCTATTGAAAAAGAAATCTGTTATGATTATGAAAATGAATTTATGAGTTGGAAATGCTCAAATTGAAAATTGTGAATTGGAAATTGAAACAAAAGAGTAGCTAAGTCTCCCCCGGCATTTGGAAATAAATGAAATGAAAATTGAAAAGAAAGACCGAGGTTGGTCATGTTTGAATGAATGAATAAGTCCGGTTTAGTGGAGAGGCTAACTCTAGAGCTTTGATTTTTGTTCATGATTCTGATAAAAACTAAGGATTAATACATAGTGGAGACATGATGAAAGTAGGAGAAAAATATGAGTATGAGGGCCATTGGATTGGCGGCGTGAGAGTATTCACAGGTTGTCTTCACGATGCATCGTGACATGACGTGGATACTGCTCCATGGTACCGTCCCAGTGGCGATGCTTATGGGATGTTTGGTGACTGCAAGAGGATCGTGTGCCATGAAGGAGGCTGAATTGCCACAGGCTGTTTTCACGATGCGTCGTGACATGACGTGGGATTCCCCTCCAGGTTTTCTGTACACGTGCTTGTACTCATAGATCATCTAAGATACCTACCGTAATTACAGTAGTAGGTTAAGTCATGGCGAGGGATTGAACCCTACAAAGATGAAGAACGATTAAGGGCTTGCCCTCGGACCTATGTAGTATGGGATGCATAGAATCCGAACAAGTGTGCATTAGTGTCATGTAACATAAATAACTGCATTAAGGACTAAGTGCACAATCACAACACGACATCAATAGGGTAGTCCCTTTAGTTTGAAATGTAACAAGTTTGTATTTGCTAAATATGGAAAATAAGTTATACTATTTCCGACATAGAGAGGATGGCCGTATATAATGATCATCGATTGAATAAACTGACATATCCACAGTCTTATTTGCAGGTAAATGACTTGATAAAGGTTAAAGATGAACAGATACTTAAAGATTATACAATGTTGTTGTACATTTACTCAATTGTTGTAAATTTTACTTCCGCTGTGCAATGTAAAGTGTAATGTTTTATGTAAACTCTGATGTAAAGTGAAAAGTTCAAATTTTCTTGTAAAATTGTACTAAAGGAAGTGGAAAGATCCTGTAGAACATCTCGAATTCAGTGTATTTGAGATTCGGGGCGTTACACCCCTCCCCCGAATTCGCTAACCGTCAACAGCTACTCCGCCCTCCAGGCCTCCTGCCTCGCGTCGCGCGACCACCGCAACCCCCCTAAATCTCCACTATACTCCTCTATCTCTCTCTCGCAACCCCCCAAATTCTAGGATATATGGGGGAGGAGGCCATGACGGAGAGGTTCATCATCTTCGATGACGACTTTGGCGGCGTACTCAGACTGGAAGACGCGGCCGTCGGTGGAAAAGGTCCTGATGGAGAGGGTGTACGTGCTGCTCATTGTCCTCTAAATTAAGGGGTTTACCCTCACCATATACCCGAAACGCCACCAGGTAACTTCTTCATCTTATTTTATCTTCCAACTTGTAAATATTTTATGCATATTAGGTGTTTGATTGATTGATTGATTGAATGAAGGAACTAAAACCAAATAGCACTTTTGGGACATATGCCATGCATTCATGTGTGACAATTAAAACTGTACTTTTAAAAAAAAACTCAGATTGTTTGAAGCTCCCTTCACATGATGACATTTAGTATACAACCCAACCCATAGTACAACAGTTATTAACAATCGCAGGTTTCAACTGCATGGTTTAGATCTTATAATTTGATGTTGAAGTTGAACATACTCTAATGAAAGAAAATCTGGAAGGTCTACAGTTTGTTTTGGGATAAGATATATTAAAGTGACTTATAATTCATAATATTTGTTGTTTTAAATACTTTCAACATCGTCATTCTGCTGCATATCTCTGTTTTTCGGGGCGAACGACATACAATGAAGCGTTCATATAAACTACAGTTATATATACATAAACATTTGTTTTAGTTATTTTTCCTGTTTAAATTTATCCTGATGTTGTCTATTTGGTCATGCTGATATCGAAACATAAAAGCAACACTCATTAGTTCTCTATAGATCTTTAGTTTGTTGATGGATTAAGCAACTGTCGGTACCAATTCACTGATTGAGTGCTACAAAACAGGTTGAAGATCAAGTTAGTGATGACATTTTCTTCACTTTTCTTTCCAAGTTAGTCAAGATTATCTCCTACGTGATGTTGTATTTCCCCTTATGAGTAATGTCATGCATTCGTATGTGACAATTAAAACCCAACTGTACCTAAAAAAATAACTCAAAAGCTAAAACTAATGCTCTTTCATTTACTGACAGATCGCTCTTCTTCCTCTTTCTTTCTCAAACGTTTGGCTTAGTGGATTTGGCTTCAGTTCAAAGGTAAGCCCAATCATCATTTTTTTTTTGAAATAATTTTAGTTTATATTATGACTTTGCTTGAGTATGAAGATGATTTTTATGATTGATCTTGATCGTTTTGAGGATGGTTTGCTGAACTGGAATCATGTGAAACGGTCATTTATTAGTCCTGTTTATGCTGCGTATTTGTTAATGGTTTGATTAGTTTTATTCGATAGTGATTATAATTTTTTTTCATGGAAATTTGCCATGATTTTTTAAATAATAAAAGATTAAGGACGATACTGTCAATTAGTTTGTTGGGTTAGTCCACTCCAGTTTAATTTTGGGACCGTCACTTTGTTTTAACAAATCTGGAAGGTCTACAGTTTGTTTTAAGAAGAGATATATTAAAGTAACTCTTATAGTTCATAGTATTTGTTGTTTTAAATACTTTCAACATCGTCCTTCTTCTGCTTATCTTTGTTTTTCGGGGCAAACGACATACAATGAAGCATTCATATAGACTGCAGTTATATATACATAAACATCTAAGTTTTGGGTTATTTTTACTGTTTAAATTTAACCTAATGTTACTGATATCGAAACATAAAAGCAATATTCATTAGTTCTCTATAGATCTTGAGTTTGTTGATGGATTAAGCAACTGTCGTGACCAATTAATTGATTAAGTGCTACAAACCAGGTTGAAGATCAAGTTAGTCATGACATTTTCTTCACTTTTCTTTTCAAGTTAGTCAAGATTATCTCCCACATGATGTTGTATTTCCTCTTATGAGTAATGTCATGCATTCATGTGTGACATTCATGTTTCAAGTTTTTAAGTCATGTGAATATGCTTTATGTATGCGTGCATCGCACGTGCATTATACTAGTAATAATAATGATGGGGGGAAATACAAATTACATTTTGCAGTTGCATGGAACATTGGAACCAAACACACCCAAACCAGTAATCTCTGCATTTAATTTGATTTTGCTCTAGTTTACTCCAAATGATTTCCACAAAAAATTAATGACTTCTCAACTACAGCTACCTGGAATCAGCAATCCCAAATCAAAAGACTCAAACCTTGGATTTTTTAATTTTTCACTTGCTAGCTGAGCTCCTCATCGCCAAGCCAAAGACTGACAGTGAAACAATAATACAAAGTACGGTGAAAGAAGAGAAAGAATTTGCAATATGTAAGGTACATACACGAAGATATAAGAATTTTCCTGCGAAAAAGTGTATGCCAGCAAGAAATGAGAGAATGCGAGCTCCGAAGAATCCAACTAGAAGGCTTCTATAAGTAAGGAATCATAACTTGCGTCTCAGTCCAACAAAATCAAAGACAGCCCTGATCGAGTTTTCTCCTTCATGACCCACACACGTGTGTACATGCACGCAAACACAGTTTGAATATATATGTATGATTTTTGGTTTATTCCATGGTTTTAAAGATCGGTCGATCCTGATCCAAACTAGCCAATTTGGATCGTTTTTCAAGAGGCCGCTCCAACACAACCCCTAAATCTCGGGATCGGTATGACAACTCGGGGATCGGCTGAGTTAGCTGATACGAATGCAAATGAGGAGAACCCCAGGGATCGAAGCATAAGCAAGTCAACAGATGTATGCAGCTCTAATATCAACCAAAGCCTCAACAGAGTGAAGAAGAGGCCCAAGCACACTTCTGATTACCAAATGCATGATCTGACAAGCACGCCACCAGAGGGCGATACGCACAACCTAGGGATTGAGGTCGATTATTGCAGAGGACAGGTGGCGCAGGATTAGTAGAGGATCGCAATGTAACAGTGGAGACTATTAAAGGCAATGTATTAGCCTCTAAAATGTTAATGGAAAATATCTGAAAAACTTCCTCATCTTATCTATAACCTCTTTCTTCATCTTCAATATCAATCCTTTCTTTCTCTTAATCTGTGATTGTTAAATCTTGACATTGAGTGTATCAATTGGTGCTTTCATTCTTGCAACTCATCATGGTAGCCGCTCGATTTCAACAGCAAACAGATTGAGGCCATTACCGCCCTCAAGAAAGCAACAAAGAAACAGGAGGAATCATCACAAAGGCAGGAGGAACGGTTGGTGGGTATTGCAGTTGCATTAAAGGATCAACAAACAATGTTGTCATCATTCATCACTCGAATCACCATCTTGGAAGGCAGGTTTGATACCCAAAGCAACCACACAGAGCAATCAATCCAGAACCCAAGTATCATCCAACCGCAGGTATCCCCATCTAACCATCAACCTCATTCCGAAGTAAAAAATCCTAGATTGCAATTCCCTAGATTTGATGGCAGTGACTTAAATGGTTGGTTGTTTAAAGCAAACCAGTTCTTCGATTATCATCGTACTCCTAACCCAGAGAAACTCCTCATTGCTTCATTTCATATGGATGGCATAGCATTAGCATTGTTTCAGAATAAATTTGAAAATAATCAATTTACTACTTGGGAGGCATTTATTAAGGAACTTGACAGTAGATTTGGGGACTCTATATTCATTGATCATCAGAGGTTGTTATTCAAATTGTCTCAATCTGGGTCCTAACTGACTATCATGCTGAATTTGATAGATTATCCAATAGAGTTAAGGGCTTACCAGACTTATCACCGCTAAGTTGCTATATATAAGGGCCTAAGCAGTGGTGGAGCCACACAAATCAAAATGGGGTCCCATTTTTTTTGGCATCATCACGATTGTTGCCGAAATTTTTTCACTTTATTTTTGTTTTGAAAAACCAAAGTAATTTGATCAAATATATTCAAAAAACCCATAAATTTATAATCCAAACTACATATCACATATGAATTTGATAAAATAACAAGAAAATGCTTTGCTAGTTTTAAAAAAACAACAAAATACATTAATAATATGACTCCTGTTTTCAAAATTTACAATCAACAAAAGATTCCCTATCGTCGAGGTTTCATAGAATAAAACTCTGACATGATCATCTTACTAGCAAAACTACAACAAATATTTTTTTGAATGTAAACAATGAGGCTAACGGCTAAATAACCATATTCCATTCTATTGTGGAGTTCCGTCTTCACAGGTTTCATAGCTGAAAAGGCTCATTCAGTAGAAAGAAACATGGAAGACAGAATACAACATTCTTTTACACTGAATACTCCAATCAATTTCGATGATTTTCATACCAAGAAGCTCGAAATCGCCGACGATTCTCTGGACCAGAAGACTTATAATGTGAAAGCTTAGGTTGATACGGTCCAATATCTAGATAAGCCCGTCGAATTTCGTCCCTCTTGTTAGGTGGAATTTCTCATATGCTTGGACATAATCCTGGATCACATACCAAAGAAGATACATCCATCTTTTCAGGAAAAATTAATCTTGGTCACTTGGAGCTTGAGGGATCAATTTCAACCCTCTTGTTACCGGCACTAGTTTGTTTATCCTCATTTGCGAAAAGTAATTGTTTAACATTCAACAATACTTCTTCACTAATAGGGGGCATCTCTTCTTCAACGACTAGTGGTACTTCTTCGACAATTGGAGTAAGAAATGATTCACTACTACTAACGGCTCTTTATCTTTTCCCGAAAAAGAAATCAAGAGTTCTTTTTTGTTTGCTCATATTATCTACAGTGTATAACAATACAATATTATCATTCCATACATAATGTTTAAATAATATGTAACTCATTCACAAGAATCACAACTCACAAGTAACATCGGAGCCAATTTAGATATGCCAATTTTAATTTTATTATAAGACTTACCTGCTTTCAATTTTAGATATGCCAATTTCAATTTTATTATAAAACTTCAATTCAAAATAAACTACCTCCAGCCTTAGCTATAACCCAAAGACAAACATAACTTCCTCAACATTTGAAGCCAAATCTGACACCTATATTTGCAAGACCATCCACAGATACAAGTAAAATATTATCCAGATAATTCAAGCCAATTCCAAACATGGCTTCGGCGACAACCAAAACTAGTAAACACCAAAATTAAGCCTACAAAAATTAAGTCCTAAATTAAACCTACACAAAAATTTACCAAAATTCTTGAAACTTCAATAGATTAAACTTTCGACTTATAAATATATCTTTATACCCGAAATTCATACTTCAAAAAAAAAACAAGAATTTAGAAATTAGAAAGTTACCTTAATTATGATTGGGCATTGAGAGAATGAGATGAGAGAGAGTGAGAGAGCTTCGACCGGTGACTGAGGTGTCGTTTGTCAGTTTTTCGCTGGTGGTGTCGTCGCATGTCGAGAGACAAAAAGATGAATTGAGTGAGAAGTAGGGTTTCAGATGGGAAGGGAGAGAGCCAGAAGCCTATAGAAGGGGGTTTTGCAATTTTTTGGGGGTCTCATTTATCCATCCCTACATTCCATGTGTCTCCGCCCCTGGGCCTAAGCCTTGAGATTTGCAGAGAGGTTCTAGCATTTCAACCAAGGTTGATGGCCCATGCCATAGGGTTAGCCAAAATCCAAGAAGAGAAAATATTAGAAGCAAAGAAATGTCGTCCCCCCCCCCCCCCCCCCCCCCCCCAAAGCAATCTACCTCCAATACTGCCTTCCCATCAACACCAGCTGCTAAGTACGCTATTAGAGAAGTGCTTTCATCAGAGTGAGAAGCTAGAAAGACCAAGGGTTTGTGTTTCAATTGTGATGACAAATACATATATAATCTACCTTATTGGGAATAAACTCTTTTTTTTTTTGGTTATATTTTGCCTAGGCATGTTGGCTGATCTTTTCCCATCTTTTGTGATACAGACATGTCCAAAGGCTACTATGGAGATTGAGATATCTGATATGCACTTGGTGCATTTTGACTTCGATGACTAACTATGGCTTCTACTCAATAACTTTTACATTTAAGGTGGTATTTGGTACACAGTAATGTGGATGGTGATCTTGATTCCTACCGAGGTTACTTTGTTTGATATAATTCTTAATATGAATTCGTCGTAATAAAAATACTACCACGGGGAATCAGCTGATTCTGGGGATTTTATTCACATTGTTGAGTTTGGGCTTACACTACTTTTTTACAAACAAATGCTAGCTGTTGCCAAATTATTCTCTACGTTCCCATGCTAGTAAAATATGTTTTAAGGATACTTTAGGAGATGATCCGGCCGGGGAATGTGGCTTAAAATCTCATGAACACGTGTGATTTCTAATTGTTTTAGACTGTACCAAACACAAGAAGGCAGGATCCTACGAATCATTTTAGAATATTACATTCCATGTACAAAATACCACCTTAAAATCCATCCTTCTGTAGAACCTTTTTGATGCCTTTTGCTTCCCATCTTTTCAGGACGTACACCAAACAGCTTGCAAGATCATTTTGCTATCCTGAAGATGATGAGATGCATGCCCACAACCA